>ML677382.1:3680570-3904143 GCA_007922305.1 Dermatemys mawii
AACCCCATCCTTCACTCCAAACCCCTCACCCCCACTCCAGAGCCCGCAACCCCAGCCAGAGCCCTCATCCTCACATCCCAACCCATTGCCGCAGCCTGGAGCCCCCACCCACACACTGAACTCCTCATTTCTGATCCCACTCCGGAGCCCTCACCCCCAGCTGGAGTCCTCAGCCCATCCCGCACTCCGACCCCCTGAGTCAGCCCGGTGAAAATGAGCGAGTGAGTGAGGGTGGGGAGAGTGAGCGACAGAGGGAGGGGGGATGGAGTGAGCGGGGGCCGGGCCTCGTAGAAGGGGCGGGATGGGGCGGGTCAAGAATGAACGAGTAGAAAGTTGGCAAGCCTAAATGAAAGTGGTGGGCTGGTTTACCTGAATGACTTCAGGATCGGAACTCTCTGTTCTAATCATCCCAATAATTACTAGAGAAAAATATGAAACAATAAAGAACAACAGTATTGCCAAATGTGAGTTTTCAAAAATTGAGTTACGTACTGAAAAATCACAAGATCGGCTTTAAAAATAATACATTTTGGATTCTCTTTGTCTTCTGAGACTTTAGAGCGCACTCACTTCATGTTTTCAAGCTCCCTGCCGCCAACTAGCCAGACTAGAAACTTACTTTTTAAAATAAAAACTGAGATTCTCTCAGTCACTTGGCTCCTAGATATGAGCCTTCAAGAAAAAAAGACAAATAATTCTCCATTTCATCAAAAGTCTCATTATGACAATACTAATAATTTGCTAACCTGTGACCTGATTTTCAGAGATGGTGAACACTCGTCCTCCTTTTGACACGTAGATACTATAGTGACAAGAACTATATGTAAGTACAGTAAAAGTGCTGTGTTATCCAGCACTTTATCAACCAGAAAGCTCTATTAACCAGTGTTCTTCATATCTCCCAATACAAATCTTCAGTCTAGTAACTGGGACTTGTATACTGCCCACGAGGTTATGCAAATGTCCACTTTGCACTCTACTTTTATACAAAAGAGGGGTAAGACAAGTAAGCAAGCTGACATCAGGAATTTATTCAAAAAAAGCAGCTTCCAAGGTATGCCATAGTGCAGGGGTAGTCAAACTTTTGGCCTGAGGCCACATTGCTGTTCAAAATTGTGTGGAAGGCCAGGTAGGGAAGGCTGTGCCTCCCCAAGCAGCCTGGCCCTGCCCCCATCTGACCCCCACCCACTTCCCACCCCCTGAATGCTCCCCTCAGAATCCCCGACCCATCTAACCTTCTCCTTCTCTCCTGATTTCCCCCCCAGAGACCCTCCACTCTAACTGCCCCCCAGAACCCCACCCCCATCTAAGACCCCTGCTCCTTGTCCCCTGACTACCCCCTCCAGAGACCCCTGCCCCTAACCACCACCCCTAAACCCCACTCCCTATCTAAGCCCCCTGCTCCTTGTTCCCTGACCGCCCCTTGCAGAGACTCCCCCACCCCCTAATCACCCCCCCAGGATCCCACCCCTTATCCAACCCCCACTACTCCCTGTCTCCTGACTGACCTGACCCCTAGCCATATCCCTGCCCCCGACAGGCCCGCTGGGACTCCCACGCCCTACCCAGACACCACAAGGATATAAAGTGCATACAGTGAGATCCTCACTTCTGACCAACTCTTTTTACCACCCTAAAATCCCCGTATCTGGCCTGGGGAAGGTTCCCCTGGTCAAACATGGTAGAAGACGGCTCTAAGGCTGTCCTCTCAGGAGCCACTTACAAGCCCTGCTGTTGGAGTAGGTCTACAATACTCAGCAGTGCAGAGATTCTGAGCAAAGCAACAACCCGCTCTGACTCTGACCTCCCCAAGCTCTGCTCCGACCCTCTTTCCCCATCCCTGCTCTTCCCCTCTACAGCCCTTCATAAAATTCTGTGATTGGCGTGACTCAACTTCTACTGGGCTGATGGTGGCAGGAATGGGCTACAAGTGTGCATTTAGAACTGAGCAGCTTTCATGGCTAGCAGCAGCAGCACAGACAGTCCCCACACCCTGCTCGCCAGGTGCCTGAGTACCATGCTCTGGGGGTCATCCCAGTATATGCTATCTGGTTACAGCTTTAAGCAGTGGGTATACAGGCTCTTGTACTAGTCAAGGACCAGCATCTTCCCCCCATCTCTCTAAGTTCCTGGGTTCTAAACCAAAAGTCATACCCTAGTAGGGCACCCATTCCTTTGTGGGCCCTGGTATGATTGTAACATTTACATAGTTGTAGTTATGCTACTGCCCCTTTAATCCAGGAAGTGGAGCCTAAAGTCACCAACCACTCCCTCTGGAATGTCTTCATTTGTTTATTCTCTCTCTGTACCAGCACAGTCTGGTGGGTGTTTGTCAGAGTGATCAGGCCCCAAATTTAGGAGTGAGATTATAAATTCTGATGTTAGCAGGAGTGGTTTCAATATAAACCAGTGCAGTCAGCAATGCAGGAAAGAAACATTATCTGAAGTCAGATAAGGGACTCTTGGACTTTCACCTATATTGGCTCAAAACCTACTTCCATTAAATTCAGCTCCCTCTCTCACCCATAAAAGGTCAGAATGTGCGTAGGTATGAGAAGGGAGGATGGGCATAAGGAACCATTTTCTCATTAAACACAAAATAGCTGCGTACATTCTCAGTTGCTTTAAGTGTCTCTGTGATTCTCTTCATAAACATAGAGAGAGAGACAGGCCCTGCTCTGAAAGACTGTACGGTTAACTAGACAAAAGATGGGGAAAGGATATATTATTATCCCCATTTTACTGCTGGGAAACTGAAGCACAGACAGATTAAATGCTTTGCCCAAGGCCACACTGGGAGCATGTGGCAGAAATAGACATTGAACTCAGAACTCAGAAGTCCCTGAATCCAGCCTCCACCACAAAAATCCTTCCTTGTTTTTATGCTTCGGAGTATGGTCTCTATATTGCTAACCCCAAGCATTTAAAAATCATGAGCCCTGCCTCAAAAATGATTATATTTTATTTAAAATCTGAAGGGGGCCTTTTTTACACATAAATTTGGGGCACATTTTTTTGCCTACTGGCATTAGAGGCTGTAGGGTGCCCCGAGTTACCTTTTCAAGCTGTTCTTCATCATTATAAGGGCTAGAAAGCGACTCTTATGTTTTAAAAGAAGCTGAGATTCTTTTGTATTCACTGAACTGCAGGTGAGGGGGCTTTACGAGAAATATCAGATGCTGCCAGCCTCATGACAAAAATGCAGGAGTTGTCAACACTGCTTCCAATACGATAAATCCTTTTCATGCCAATGTACCTTTTCTCTAAGGAACTCCAGGTACTTTGCAAACATTGATCTAACCTCATGTCATTCATTATGGGAGCCAGCTGTTACACATTAAGCTTCTGAAAGTCAACATCATGTGCACAGTTATTTCACTGCAAGAGTTGATCCTAGAGTCAGCGGTGGCGTGATGAGAGGTTGCCAAAGCTCTGAGAATGAGTGTATGTATTGAATGTTAGCCTGTGTCATGAAAATAAACCTGCAATTATACAGAATGCACAGTGGGTAAGGGTGTGGTCTTGGAAGCATTCCTCTGAGTGAATGTGCTGCTTCTGCTATGCAGAAAAGAATGTTAAAGGGAAACCTTTGATCATGAATTAGATTTGAACAAAGCATGACATTTTGTAATGGCTCTTGTAAGAGTTTGCATGACCCGGGGTAGTTTCAATGGTGGCATTGGTCTAGGCCAGGCATAGAGTGACCAGATGTCCTGATTTTATAGGGACTGTCCCAATTTTGGGGTCCTTTTCTTAAATAAGCTTCTATTACCCCCCCCCCACACACACACACATACACCCCTTGTCCCAATTTTTCATGCTTGCTGTCTGGTCACCCTACAGGCGTGGCCAAACCACGGCTCGTGACTAAATGCGGCTCTTTTACAGTTAAAATGAGGCTTGAAGAGCCCTGCATGCTCCCCCATTCTCCACCTACCAGGTAAGGCAGGGGCGGAGGGGAGCTCAGGATTTCTACCCTACAGCGGGGTGGTGGGACTAGCAGCTTCTGCCTTGCAAGGGGTGGGCTTATGATTTCAACCTAGAACTATACAGCGGATGGGTTTGGCAGCTTCCTTCATCCTCATGTTCACGCCAGCCAGTTCACCTTGTCAGGATTGTAAAGCAAGGCAATTTCTCTTCTTTAAAACAAATCAGAGGTTAGGGAAACAAGTGAATTTTAGCTCAGAGAGGACAAAAGCCTCATTAAAGATAAGCTGACTTTCAGGACTGTCAACTTGTCCTGCGTATTCTGTTAATATTTGTATTCACTGATTGAGTTTATGTCTCCAACTGTATTGAAGAGTCACTCCCTCATACAATGAAGGTATTCTAGGTAATGGGCAGCATTGCTACAAAGTGATTAATAAATAGGGTTGCCAGTTTTGGTTGGATTTATTCCTGGAGGTTTCATTACATAACATAATCTTTAATTAAAGATTGAGCTTCAATTCTGGGAGACTCCAGGACAATCCTGGATTAATAAATCTTGTGGCAATTATACCCTTCAAGAACCTACAAACCATGATTAGAATTTGGCTCAAACTTCCATTGAAATTCCTGGTGTTCCTTAGAGAGATTCAGCTTAAATGATATTCTACTGGCAAGTTTATGCCTGGTGTTGTGTAGCTGTGTAGAAAGTGGGTATAAAGCACTTTTCTTTCACCTGTGCATCCAAGCAGGGCCGTAGGTGCAATGGCACTTCTTATGCGCTTCCAACTGCAACACGATACAGGACAAGCACTCTGCTTTCCTCCCCTCCCTCACATTGTCCAGCAGAGATGGCAGGCTACAAAGCACAGTCCACACAACACCTTTGCCAAAGGGTCTAGCGAGTGCTTCTCATTCATGTCTTAGAACTTGCATAGGGATTGTGTCTGCCTGATTCACAGCACCTCCTGCAGCTCATGGGCAGACAGTGCATCTCCTGGTAACCATAGGTAATTTTATAACATTTCATTATGATGTTGATTTTTTTTAAAAGAAAAGAAATAACAAAAATGTCAAAATAATAGATTAAAAAACATTTGGAATAAAAATCCACAAACTTTTCATTTCAGTATTGTCAAAACAGAACTTATGACCATTTCGAAAGGTTTGTGGTTTTTTTAGTTAGAACCAGAAGATGTGTCAAAAGCAACCCTTTTATGCAAACAGTTTTGGCTTTGACAAAGCAATATTTTCCAATGAAAAAATGACCAGATCAAATCATATGCTGCTTGCGTGACAGCATACCAACCTATAACTCTAAGACATTATAATTGTGACCGAGAAAACAAGTTACTCTTGAAACGATCAGCCTGCATGAAGCATCACGTTGTTCTGCTAGTATGGAAGATTAAAAAAATCACTGAAGATAATAATAGGCTGACTTTCTTTGAAAACACACAATTTGTGGGGAAAAGGATTGAGGGACAGGGTTTTAACCTATTCTTTAACTTCTGGTATTTTATTAGTATCCCATATTCTCAAGAACAATGGTGATTATTGATTAGTGTAGTAGAGGTTGCAAGATTAAAGCGCAGAACACGAATCAGAGATTTTAGCTAAAATCACCAGAAGAGGTTAATACCAGCATCATTCAGGAGCCATTAATCTGAACATTAATATATACAACTTTATGCCCCCGGTCTCAATGCAATCTGTATCACAAAGATGCTGCACATGCCTTTTAGGTCCCACTGTAGTTTCGTAACAGTAATAGTGCTGCTCTTTTCCCATATTCTTTAATTTTACTGGCTGTCCATTCCACCTCTTCCTCGTAAGCAAATAGAAGAGAACGGGAATCTCCAGCGAATCAAATTAGAGAACATTGAAAAGGTCAGTGTAATATAGTTTGTGATTAAAGAGGAGGCATTAACTGTCTCCACAGCTCATTCTTGTGACAAAGATTATAACAAGAAGAGAAAATGGCAGAGCCTGAATCAATTTTGGAAAGAAGACTAAAACCTGGTACAAACTTAACCCATTCTCATGATGAGATGCTAGTTGTTGCATGCTTGTGATTCTTTTGGGGTATCATACCAAAGAGCCATTCTTCATTCATAGGAAGCAGAGAAAAGAAAACTATTAGCTCATTTTGAACGTACCCTGGAGTCAATGCAGGACTCTTCACTTTTCTCAGTCATTCTGCCTGGTTCATTTTCAGATGTCTCAAGCATTGAAGTTTCTGCCACTTCCCTTGAAAGAGTCTGTTTCAATGGGCCCTATTCTTAGAAAAGCTTTTCTCCAGCACAAACCTATTTGAGCTGAGTTTATATTTAACTGGTGCACAATGTGGATGCGTGAATGTATGCCTGTGTAGAGTTGTAGGTGTACAAGCAGAGGGCAGGTTATGAGATTTTTGGCTGTAGGTGTTGAAAAGTATGAGTGCTTGCTTTGAAGTCGTTACAGTGTAGGCTTGTTAGATTATCCAAGGCACACCTAATACCTATTATATTTTACTTATGCACAGAGATGAAATATGTTATTCAGTTTCGCACCTTCTCCCAGCAGCATGCTATAGTTCACACATTCCTCTCAGCTCCTGATCTAAGGAAAAACTAATCTATTGAGGAGGCAAATTCTTCTCACACAGCTAGCCTTTGGAATTCATTGCCACAAGATATCTGTGAGGCCAAGCATTTAGTGGAATTTTAAAAGGGGTTTGATTAGAGTTAATCAAATTTTAGGTCAGACTAGATTATCACAATGGTCTCTTCTGACCTTGAAAGGACTTAGGCATTGCAATGCTGAGTGTCATGGCACCTAAGTTTTAGGTGTCTAAAAATTCACCGGCACAGCACTGTGATCCACAAAGCTGAGTAAGGTGCCTAGGCTAATGGGTGATTTGATTATTGTCTATAAGTATCAACGTGGGGAACATTTAATAATCGGCTCTTCAAGCTAGCAGACAAATGATATCAGGATCCAAAGGTTGGAAGTTGCAGCTAGACAAATTCAGACTGGAAATGAGGCATAAATACTTAAAAGTGAGAGTACCTGACCACTGAAACAATTTACCAAGGGAGTAGCGGATTTGCCATTACTGACAATTCTGAAAGCAAGATTGGATAGTTTTCTAAAAGATATACTCTGGGAATTATTTTGGGGAAGTTCCATGGCCTGTGTTGTACATGTGCTCAGACTAGATTATCAAATATTCTGACTGTGGTATCTGAGTCCCACTGCTACATCTCTACCAGTGCACTTAGCCACCTTTGTTTCATCATTAAGGTCATCCTTAAAAGCTCACATCTTACGCAAGACAATAGTGAGTTTAAAATTAAAAAACGTCCCCAGTAATTTCTCCCCAACTCTAGATTTCCTAGCACATCTCATTTTCAATGTGACTAGCTTTTAGCTCTTTATGATAGGGACTGTCTTTACTTTGGCGCATTGTACAGTGTAGTGCACGTTCTCGGTGATAAACAAATTACACACCAAAGATAGCACCCATCCCAGTCATGCCTGAAGGTCTGTAACTGCAGCAGGACATTTTGCTTCTAAGAGCCAAAAGAATAAACTGTAGAGTTTAACCAAAAGGAGTTAGAGACAATGTGCATAATAGTATATAGCACATTGTGTTCTAAAAATACAGAAGAGTCTAAAGCTATGGATTTATATAATACGGAAAATGTAAAAGATAATTTCACTCATTATCTGCACATAAATTTATCTGATTGACCTAATTGTGCTGTTAAGTAACAGAAAAACAAGGCTAATGTATTAATACAAACTTGGAGAATGAAATACCATTAAGTCAGGTGTGAATGGTTTGCATGACTAATGACCGGTTTAATTTCTCTAATATTGAATTAGAAAAGTTTTAGGGACACATGGTATAGCAGGCATGAAAATGAGAAAGGCAACGGGCTGATTGTTCTTTGAACCAAAGGGCAAGGAACAGTTTAAATGCTGATTCTAACCTCCAGGGGCATACTGGAAGTACAGCAGTTGAGCTATACTAGTTATTGTTAATTGCAGTGAAATTACATTCATTTGGGAGGTCTTTTCTTATAAACATTGCAATCGAAGCAATGTCCTATTCCAACCCTTCTTCTTTGCCTTATTTTACCTTTTACAAAGATAGTCAAATGTTCCACCACACACTGGCCTGAGGGTTGTCCTCCAGTAGCATAAGAATGGCCATACTGGGTCAGACCAAAGGTCCATCCAGCCCAGCATCCTGTCCACCGACAGAGGTCAATGCCAGGTGCCCCATAGTGAGTGAACCTAACAGTCAATGATCAAGTGATCTCTCTCCTGCCATCCATCACCTCCCTCTAACAAACAGAGGCTAGGAACACCATTCTTTACCCATCCTGGCTAATAGCCATTAATGGACTTAACCTCCATGAATTTATCCAGTTCTCTTTTAAACCCTGTTATAGCCCTAGTCTTCACAGCCTCCTCATGCAAGGAGTTCCACAGATTGACTGTGTACTGTGTGAAGAAGAAATTCCTTGTATTTCTTTTTTTAACTTGCTGCCTATTAATTTCATTTGGTGGCCTCTGGTTCTTATATTATGAGAACAAGTAAATAACTTTTCCTTATTCACTCTCTCCACACCACTCATGATTTCATATACCTCTATCATATCCCCTTTTAGTCTCCTCTTTTCCAAGCTGAAAAGTCCTAGCCTCTTTAATCTCTCCTCATATGGGACCTGTTCCAAACCCCTAATCATTTTAGTTGCCTTTCTCTGAAACTTTTCTAATGCCAATACATCTTTTTTGAGATGAGGTAACCACATCTATATACGGTTTTCAAGATGTGGGCGCACCATGGATTTATATAAGGGCAATAAGATATTCTCTGTCTTATTCACTATCCCTTTTTTAATGATTCGTAACATCCCTGTTTGCTTTTTTGACTGCCGCTGCACACTGCATGGACATCTTCAGAGAACTGTCCACTATGATTCCAAAATCTTTTTCTTGATTAGTTGTAGCTAAATTAGCCCCCATCATATTGTATGTATAGTTGGGGTTATTTTTTCAATGTGCATTATTTTACATTTATCCACATTAAATTTCATTAGCCATTTTGTTGCCCGATCACTTAGTTTTGTGAGAGCTTTTTGAAGTTAGTCTGCTTTGGTCTCAACTGTCTTGAGCAGTTTAGTATCATCTGCAGACTTGGCCACCTCACTGTTGGCTTTTAGATTCTTTTAGATTCCCAGGTGGCTTTTAGATTCTTTCCCTTGCAACCCAGCTTTGTTATGGATAAATGGATCACATTCTGAACTCTTCAATGCGAGCTTTTTCTGTGTAAGACCTGAATAAATATTTTTACTTTTAACTCAATAAATCTGAACACCATCAGGCCAGGCAGCCAGAGAGCCGCTAGAAGGACTTAGTATTGATAACACTCATTGTTAAGTATTGACTAGCCAAAGAGCAGCTTTTGAAGAAGAATTCCAGGTTGTTTGTGCTGAATGCTAGTCTGGAAAACATCATCTAAACTTCTGGAATATGTTTCATGCTGACCTTCTTCTTCACTGAGAAAACATCTAAAATACAATGGACTGCCTTACTTCTTTGCTGGACCAGTCCCAAATGACTTTAAAAAGACTTCAACATGTCATGTGGCCAAATACTGCCCTTAGCTCTACCTGTCACTCCAGTGATATTAACGAGAGCCACATATACACCCATATCTGAATACAGGATTAGGTCTCTTCATTAATTTTAACTTTTTAAGTGTATTTCCTGCTTGAGTAAAGCAATAGACAGAGGACTCGGTAGTAATCTGTTTAGCGACAGATCAGAAACACTAAAGAGAATGTTTGACAACACTATGAACTTCCCTACACTGCAGTGTTCCCATGTTCAACCCGGTCTCAGTGAGACCATCTGTATGGTTGAGAGGGTAATTCAGTCACTAGTCGGATCTTAGCCAGATATTTTGGTTCAGCCACCAAAGCTCTCCAATTCTATACCCGGCTGCCCACAGCCTCCAGGGGCTACTGCAGCAGCCAGAGAATGTCAGCATGGAAGAGCCTTTTAACTCTGTTGTCTTTCCCACAGCTACCATCCCTACATCCCTGACTGCCTGGCCAAACCTCTTGCAGCTGGCCAACTCAAAGCAAGCATTGTGGGGCCTAAGATCTGGCCCACTAAATTGGAATTCACTTTGTGTTACTACTATCCCACTAGCAGCCTAGAAATGGAAGAGTTGATTTCCCATGACCAATCCCCTGGGGTATCTAGACCATCATTCTCTAACTCCCTCTCTGTATATTTAATGTGTGTGTGTGTGTGTAATTTATTGTCCTAATGAAGCTGAAATCTCTTCCAGCTGAGTCATTTTTGTTCAACACTAACCAGAATTCTGATTTATACATTAACATGCATTCAAACTAGGGCTGGTGTAAACTCACGCAATTAACTCAAAAAATTAATCACGATGAATCGCAGTCTTAATCACATTGTTAAACAATAGAATTCCAATTGAAATGTATTAACTATTCTGGATGTTTTTCTACATTTTCAAATATATGATTTCGGTTACAACACAGAATACAAAGTGTAAAGTGCTCACTTTATATTATTTGCAGTACAAGTACTTGCATTGTAAAAATGATAAACAAAAGAAATAGTATTTTTCAGTTCACCTCATACAAGTACCATAGTGCAATCTCTATCGTGAAAGCGCAACTTACAAATGTAGATTTTTTTGTTACATAACTGCACTCTAAAACAAAACAATGTAAAACTTTAGGCCCTACGAGTCTACCCAATCCTACTTCTTGTTCAGCCAATCCCTAAGAGAAACTACTGTGTTTATATTTGTGGGAGATAATGCTGCCCGCTTCTTATTTATAATGTCACCTGAAAATGAGAACAGGAGTTTGAATGGCATTTTTGTAGCTGGCATTGCAAGGTGTTTATATGTCAGTTATGCTAAACACTCGTATGGCCCATCATGCTTTGGTCACCATTCTAGAGGACATGCTTCCATGCTGGTGATGCTTGTAAAAAAAATAATGAACCATCAAATTTGTGACCGAACTTCTGTGAGGAAAATTATATGTCTCCTGCTCTGTGTTTTACCTGCATTCTGCCATATATTTCATGTGATAGCAGTCTCTGATGATGACCCAGCATGTTGTTTTGAGATCACTTTCATTGCATATTTGATAAAATGCAAAGAAGGTACCAGTGCGAGATTTCTAACGATAGCTGCAACACTCCACCCAAGGTTTAAGAATCTGAAGTACCTTCCAAAATCTGATGGGGATGGGATGTGGAGCATGCATTCAGAAGTCTTAAAAGAGCAATACTTAAGTGCAGAAACTACAGGACCCAAACCACCAAAAAAGAAAATCAACCTTCTGCTGGTGGCATCTGACTCAGATGATAAAAATGAACATGTGTCTGTCTGCTCTTCTTTGGATCATTCTCGAGCAGAACCCGTCATCAGCATGGATGCATGTCCTCTGGAATGGTGGTTGAAGCATGAAGGGACATATGAATCTTTAGTGCATCTGACATAAATATCTTGCAACCCCAGCTACAGTAGTGCTTTGTGAATGCCTGTTCTCACTTCAGGTGACATTGTAAATATTGCTCAGGCATGCAGGAGTGAAATCAGGAAGGCCAAATCACACTTGGAGTTGCAGCTAGCAAGAGATGTTAAGAGTAACAAGAAGGGTTTTTTCAGCTATGTTAGCAACAAGAAGAAAGTCAGGGAAAGGGTCGGCCCCTTACTGAATGAGGGAGGCAACCTACTGACAGAGGATGTCAAAAAGCTAATGTACTCAATGCTTTTTTTGCCTCTATCTTCACGAACAAGGTCATCTCTCAGACTACTGCACTGGCGCAGCACAGTATGTGTAGGAAGTGATCAGCCCTGTGTGGAGAAAGAAGTGGTTCAGGACTATTTAGAAAAGCTGGATGAGCACAAATACATGGGGCCGGATGCACTGCATCTGAGTGTGCTAAAAAAGTTTGTGGATGTGATTGCAGAGCCATTGGCCCTTATCTTTGAAAACTCATGGCAATTGGGGGAGGTCCTAGATGACTGGAAAAAGACTAATGTAGTGCCCATCTTTAAAAAAGGGAAGAAGGAGAATCCGGGGAACTACAGGCCAATCAACCTCATCTCAGTCCCTGGAAAAATCATGGAGCAGGTCCTCAAAGAATCAATTCTGAAGCACTTAAAGGAGAGGAAAGTGATCAGAACAATCAGCATGGATTCACCAAGGGCAAGTCATGCCTGATTAACTTAATTACATTCTATGATGAGATAACTGGCTCTGTAGATGAGGGGAAAGCAGTGGACGTGTTATTCCTTGCCTTTAGCAAAGCTTTTGATACAGTCTGCCACAGTATTCTTGCCAGCAAGTTAAAAAAGTATGGGCTGGATGAATGGACTATAAGCTGGATAGAAAGCTGACTAGATCGTCGGGCTTAACGGGAAGTGATCAATAGCTTCATGTCTAGTTGGCAGCCGGTATCAAGCAGAGTGCCCCAAGGGTCAGTCCTGGGGTCAGTTTTGTTCAATATCTTCCTTAATGATCTGGACTGGAAGATGGTGTGGACTGCACCCTCAGCAAGTTTTCAGATGACACTAAACTGGGAGGAGTGATAGATACACTGGAGGGTAGGGATAGGATACAAAGGGACGTAGACAAATTAGAGGATTGGGCCAAAAGAAATCTGATGAGGTTCAACAAGGACAAGTGCAGAGTCCTGCACTTGGGATGGAAGAATCTCATGCACTGCTACAGACTAGGGACCAAGTGGCTAGGCAGCAATTCTGCAGAAAAAGGACCTAAGGGTTACAGTGGATGAGAAGCTGGATATGAGTCAATGTGTGCCCTTGTTGCCAAGAAAGCTAATGGCATTTTGGCTTGTATAAGTAGGGGCATTGCCAGCAGATCAAGGGATGTGATCATTCCCCTCTGTTCGGTATTGGTGAGGCTTCATCTGGAGTACTGTATTCAGTTTTGGGCCTCAAACTAAAAGAAAGACGTGGAAAAATTGGAAAGAGTTCAGCGGAGGGCAACAAAAATGATTAGGGGGCTGGAGCACATGACTTATGAGAAGCAGCTGAGGGAACTGGGATTGTTTAGTCTGCAGAAGAGAAGAATGAGGGGTGATTTGATAGCTGCTTTCAACTACCTGAAAGGGGGTTCCAAAGAAGATGGATCTAGACTGTTCTCCATGGCATCAAATGACAGAACAAGGAGTAATGGTCTCAGTTTGCAATGGGGCAGTTTTAGGTTGGATATTAGGAAAAACTTTTTCACTAGGAGGGAGGTGAAGCACTGAAATAGGTTACCTAGGGAGGTGGTGGAATCTCCTTCCTTAGAGTTTTTTAAGGTCAAGCTTGACAAAGCCCTGGCTGGGATGATTTAGTTGGGGATTGGTCCTGCTTTGAGTAGATGACGTCCTGAAGTCCCTTCCAGTCCTGATATTCTCTGATTCTAAGCAGGCAGCATTATCTCCTGAAAATGTAAACAAATTTGTTTGTCTGAGCAATTGGCTATGCAAAAGGTAGGACTTAGTGGACTTGTAGGCGCTGAAGTTTTACATTGTTTTTGGACGCAGTTATTTTTTGTACATAATTCTACCTTTGTAAGTTCAACTTTCATGATAAAGAAATTGCACTACAGTACTTGTATTAGGTAAATAAAATACTATTTCTTTTATTTTTACAATGCAAATATTTGTAATAAATAAATATAAAGTGAGCACTGTACACTTTGTATTCTGTGTTGTAATTGAAATCAATATTTTTTAAAATGTGGAAAACATCCAAAAATATTTATGTAAATAGTATCCTATTATTGTTTAACAGTGCAATTAATCACGATTAATTTTTTTAATCACTTGGCAGCCCTAATTCAAACCATTTGGACTTCAGTTTGATAAATTGACTTGCGCTATGTATGAACTCAACATAATCTGATTCCACTGTAACTTTAATTAAACTTTTGCAAGACACAGTGTTTTTAAAATTACAATGAAGAATAAATATTTAATTACAATAATAAATAATTAAGAAGTGCAGTAAGTGTGGGCTTCCCCCAAAGCTCTAGTTCTGTTTTAATTAAGCCCATGCACCCTATTTGCATAAATGAATGAATAACAAGGGGGGGTTTTTTTGTATCCTAATAATGCCTCCTGCATTACTCTTTTTTGGAGAAAGTTTATTAAAAGGAATTGAGTGATTCTCTTAGATTTTGGGTATTTGGCAAATGTAATCTGTTCTTTCAGAAATCTAATTTTCTGGATTAGTGAATCAAATCTGATATTGCAAATGAGAAACTGTTTATTACTTTGGTAGTATAGCATGGAAAACAGGATGCATAACATTGATATGTCTGTCAGGTCAGCATTTAGATAATATTAGTGCCTAATACAACTGATTTTAAATTATACAAGGATTCTGAATGCGGCATACACATTTAATCAGCCCTTCGTTCTCTCAGCTCAGGCCTGTTTATAAGATATCAGTACTATCAAGCTATACATTGCAGCAGGTAATCTTCAAATGTGAAATATTTATTCTGTTTTTACTTGTTTCATTACAAAGCTGCTTAAAGAAAACAGTAGCTGAATTATCTCACTTTATAAGAGGGATGATAGAATCAGAGAATTATCAGGGCTGGAAGTAGATCATCTAGTCTAGTGGTTCCCAGTTGGAACTGGTACTTCTGGCGTTTGTTAAGAGCTATGTAAACTCTAAACTTTCAAAAGTGATTTGTGAATTTGGGTGTTTCCATTTTTGGGTGCCCAGACAGAGACACCTTAAAGGAGGCTGAGCTTCCTAAATTCTGCCCTCTGAAAATCAGTCCTCATTAAATGTCCCAAAATGAGCATCTAAAAAGCAAGGCACCCAAAATCCTTAATCCCATGTCCTTGCCTTAATAATGAGGCCCCAAAGTACTTTCATTACCTGCTCCCTTTTCAGCTGGTCCTGCTGCCATACATATTTCAGCTTCCAAATGCTATCCTCGTGCCACGCTGAGAATGGAGAGTGAAGCAGAATAAACTGTATTGTGACTAAAAGTGCACATGAATGAATGAATGAATGAACTGAAGCATGAATTGTAGTGTAAACTGGCTGTTACAGTTATCTTACGTTAGTGATCTAGGAACAGTTGCACAAAAGAGTTGGTGATCACCTCACTAGTCCATGGTTTGCTTTGTTAAGTGATGGTAATGGCACAAAACCAGACCCCTGAATGGTTCTAAATGCTCCTGAAACTTGGGGAAGTTCGACTCTGAATAGTGACACAAACTTCGCAGTTCAAACCCATCTCTAGTTATTCAGTCATCCCAGCACATGGACTAGGTTTGTGGAAAAGTTATTGGTTTATTTGGTTTGCCTAACTTTTCAAAGTATTTATGCATTAGTTAATCCTTACGGAAGGAAACCCAAAAATTTCACTGAAGAGTCGATGCTCCAGAACTTCTGAAAACATTTTTTAAAAAATAATTGGGTCAATAGAGCAAAAGCTGGCACAGACTAAGGTGAAAAGTTACTGGGATCCCTTAGGATCCAGCCAGATAAATTCACATTAAAAATAAAGCATGTATTTTTATCAGTGAGGGTGATCAACCACTGGAACTAACTCCCAAGGGAAGTGGTGGATTCTCCATCTCTTGATGTCTTCAGATCAAGACATCAAGAGATAGAAAGGATGCTTTAGTCAAAAACGAGTTACAAGGCTCAATACAGCGCTTAATGGTTGAAATTACATGTCCTGTGTTACAATGACCATTTAAAGACTCGACTGAACCACAAATCTGATGTCTCAGCTGCCACCATCAAGCCCATTCCTCATACCAGTAAGTTAATGAGGCCAAAAACTTGGAAAGATTCAAAAGGAGATTAAACATTTGTATGGATAGCAAGACTATACAGAGTTATAATAAAAATGTGGGTAGAGTTATTATACCTTGTGCTTCAGGGCTTAAGGCAATGTTTAACAATTAGAGACTGGGATATAATTAGAGATGGGGGGATACAGATTACCCTCTATCTTTCTACCGCATGGTTCTTACCCCTTCCTCTGATGCCTCTGGTCCTGGCCATGGGCAGAGACAGGATGCTGGAAATTATGACTGAGCCGCTAGGACAATTCCTGGGTTCCTAAGATTTTGTTCCTGCACTTTCTATTGCCATTGACTCATTTTGAAGGCTTGTTATTTAATGAAAGCAGTTTGAATGGATTGTACATGTGCTAAGAGTGTTCTCAAATTAGTGAATTTTAAAACTCACAAACTAAACAATTGGGTAATTTAACCAAATAAAAGTACTGAAACATTCCCCAGTCCTCTGCCTCCATTGTGTGCAGTGTTTAAGGTCCGCAAACATTGACTTTCAAATGCTTATTCCAATGTCTAGTTCTCACAGAGCAACACAAAGTATCTGCTTTCTCAGCTTAAAATGATTTAGCCTTTCGGTGATAAAGGCTGTAATTAATCATAGTGTTTTGTACTCTACTGTAACAATATGAAAACCATCATTAAAGACAGAGAGCATATTGTTCCTGTTAGCGCTATGGATTTCCAAGGTTTGTAACTAACTGAACTGTATTAACAAGTACCCTTGCTCAACAATAAAGGCGGAGGGGAAACCCAGCCTGGACAATCCGGTTTACTGTTTAATAATTTTACTATTAAGCAACATACCAGCTGCATGGGGCAAAATGCACCCTCCAACATGGCCTTTTATGACCAGTGTCTCCCTGTTAATATTATGTATTTATTATTTGTATCTCTGTTGGACCTATAGGCTCCAATTAGGCGTGAGATCCCCATTGTGCTAGGCACTATACATGCATATAGTTAGGGACAGTCCCAGACAGTAGCCAGAGAAAGGGTGGGAGAAAAGAAAGTAGTATTATCCCTGCTTTACAGATGTGGAACGGAGGCACAGGGAGATTAGACATTGATTCAGCAAGCCATCGCCAAAGCTCTTAAGCACATGCTTCCAGTTTAGCATGTGTTTAAATCGCAATGACTTTAATGGAACTTAAGCATGTGTGTAAAGTTAAGGGTGTGCTTTATTGCACAAGGATGGACATCACTGAATCAAGGTCTAAGTGGTTCCCCAAGGTCATCCAGGATAGCTGTGGCAGAGATTCATCCTAGATTTCCCAAGGCCCAGGCTAGCGGCTTAAGCACAAGACTATCCAAGTCAGAGCAATGGTCTATCAAACTCTCCTATTTTGCCTCCGGAAGGCAAGCAATGCTCGTGAGCCTCGTCAGTGGAGCAATGCAGAATATTGGGGGAATAAATAGTTTACTGGCTGTTTTTGCAATGTTTAAATCAGCCCCGTTTATACCCTTCTCATACCCCTTCTCTGGCCTACTTTTTTTTAAAGTATCTTCCTGAAAAGGGAATGGTAAAACAGGAATACAGGTGAGACTGTGGGTGTCTGGATGGACCACACTGAGAATGCTACACTCGGGGCAGACCGCATGGAATAGGGCAGCCAATCGCCAAAACTGCTGGTTAATTCTGTAATTAGATTCACCAAGCCAGTAACAAAACAGCTTCTGTAATACTACAGTAATTACCACAAAGCCAAACACAGCCCCCTTTAAGCATTCCTGCCCATGATTCCTATCTAGACAGCCACGTCTATTATAGTGAGTCATTATGAAAACCGGATTCACTATATATGAAGTTCACCAATCCCAAAGAACCGGACACTTATTCCCAGGTCAATATGTGTATCAGGTCTTACCCAGCAATCATGCTGATGCCAATCCTTCAGTAACTAAAGGTTTAGTAATAAAAGGAAAGAGAAAGAAAAGAGTTGCAGAAGATTAAAAGATTAATTTACATACAAATATGGGTAAGTCCTTAGGTCAGTTTCATAGCAGAGATGATTAGGCTGGTCATTTGTAAAAGTCTTTCTGGAATCAATTTAAAAAGTTAATGTCCAATCGACAGTTCAGGTGTGGAGTCTGTTCAAGCTCTTGCATGAAAATTCCAGGGTAAACCTGGAGATCTGAGTCCTATGGCTCAGAGCTTCCCAGTTAAAGTTTAAGCAGACCTGAGATGAAAAGGATCAGGCCCAAAAGCTTCCTTTATTGTTCAAGCAGGCTGGGCACTGACAAGTATAGTAACTCTACCATAGGGCTATGACGAAAGTGAGCCCACCGTTTGTGATCTCTATTCAGTGGGTCCTTTCTCAGACAATACCTTCAGCAATAGCCACTCAAACTATCAAGATAGTTCACAGGAGGTTTCTATGTGCAATTACAAATTTGGAGGAGAGATGAGGACAATAATAGTATTATACCACAAGCCCTATCTAAATGAATATATCCCCTTTTGATCGCCAAGTCAGTAATGAAGCATTATAAGACAGGAACAGGATTTAGCATCTACAAGTTAATTAGATCACATTGCTAGATTTCTAATAGGATGCAGATAAACATAGGGCATGGCTAAACTTGGAGATGTAGAACACCGGGAGTTAAACCAGCTTTCGGAAACAGCAGCTGGTAGGGTAAACCCAACATCAGTCCCCCCACCCGCCCGCCTCTCTCTCTCGCTCTCTCTCACACACACCCTCTGCAGCAGGAGCATTCCACAGCAGTAGTTTGCTTTGTGTCTGGGAGCAGATAAGCATGCGGGCTGTCAGAAACGGAGCTTGAAAGCAATGACCAGGGTAACCACTCGACTTCAGGGGATTATGGAACGTTTCCAAAGGCCAGTCACAGCAGAGTGATGCAACACGTCAGCCACACTGACACCAATGATCCAGCGAGGGTGACCAGATATCCCAATTTTGTAGGGACAGTCCCGATATGTGGGGCTTTTTTAATATGGGCTGCTATTACCCCCCACCCTCTGTCCCAATTTTTCACGCTTGATGTCTGGTCACCCTAGCTCCAGCCCAGGCACAGAAAGCTCTGTGGTTCTCATGGAGGTGGATTACCAAGGGTGATCCAGCTGCCAAGTCCAGACACTTTAAGTGCCTTACCTGTGTAGACACCTCAAGAATTAGGGTGCCCGGGGTTAATTTAATGCACTCCAACTTGCAAGTATAGCCAAGGCCATAGAGGCATTCAGCACTTACTCTTTGATTCTCTAACAATACAGGCAAACAGGTTAATGATTCTAGTCTATAGAACATGGCTTTGATAACTATTTGCAAGGAATGGCCTTGTTTACCATTGCAATACCCTTTTGTTATGTGCTTAAGGGTTGCTTACAGGTCACCCCGCTTGCTGATTGTTCAACCTTCCCTGGCCCGACATTACAGCAGGTTTGTCACAAAACTAATCACCACTTTAACAGAAAGTATGTGGCCAAAGTAATACAACCTCTGTCCAGTACAGTCATGCACACCATGCTGCTAGGATATGCCTGTTCGTGTCTAATGGTCTCCAGTAAGATCTAATACTTGTCTTTCACCTTGCTAAATTGCTCCCGGCAAAAGTCAATATTCCTGCTCCCAGCTCATGCTGAGCACACGGATGACAAAGGTGATGCTGATAGGGAGAGAAATACTTGAAGCTGGTTGAGCCACTGAGCTCAAGATCATCCCCCCTCGAGCAGTTTAGACAATGGTGTATTCTGGGATCCTATGGAACTTGGCACTTGCTCCTGGGATGCCCCAGGGGAGGGAAATGTTTTTTTCCATGTAACACAAGCAAAAGGCTGCACCCATTCCTGTCTGATGAGAATTTGGCCCCAGTGACCTACACATCTGGCCCCTACAGCTTAGACTACTGCAGTGCACTGAATCCTAGGGATGACGGGGCACGCAGCACAGAAACTACAGCTAGTTCAGCCATCAGTTAAACCTACAGTTTAAGGAAGAGGGACTGACAAAAGCACTTTGCACCAGTGCACCATGGCCTCCATTGGCTTCCACAGCATTATGCCAAGATGCACGTTGAGGTCCTAGTCCTTACCCTTTAAAACTCCAGCCATGTAGGACCCACGAAGGCAAAAGACCCCCTTGGCAGGCTATGGCCTATATCATGTGCTATCACGTTGAACCCAACAAGGATGTTGCAGTTGATGGATGCAAGGGGCTAAAGATGAGGGGATTCTTTAGCCTTGTTTTAACTAGGGAATTTTTTAAAAAGTCCCATTGTTACTACTACTGATTCAGCTAAACCACTGTTAGCACTGGCAGTAGCCCTAGTGCAGACAAACATCTGGATCTTGGAATATTTTTACCACCATATCAAATAAACCTGCTTTCCAGAAGGATTCACTAACATGAAGGTCAAAATGTCAAGAGCAGACAAGGCTTAAAAATATTCTGGCTTCATCTCCTGCAAAGAATAATACAACCCCCTTGAATCACCACAGAGTGAGCTTACCACATTCATTTACCAAAATAGTCCCAAATCACTGTTTGTACCATGCAACCAACTACTTAATCATTTTATAATTGTCTCATGCCAATGATTTAATGTGACAATGGCACCATTTGGGTAAAGGGCGGGTAGTGGAATTCTGGTTTTATCAGTGAGGCAAGATGCATTCGATGTTCAGACGAATTCATAGTTTGACACAACTATAACAATGTCAATGTTGTTGTAGCCCTGCTGGTCTCAGGATACTGGAGAGACAAAGTGGGTAAGGTAATATATTTTATTGGACAAACATCTGTTTGTGAAAGAGACACACTTTTGAGCTGACATAGAGCTTGATCCCCCTCTTATATACACCACTGAGTGCCACTCCCTGATGTAGGTGGGATTCCTTCTTATTTATACCGAGAGAGAGAAAAAATAAGGCTCAAATGTTAGAGTATGAAAAATGAGGACCAGAGTTTCAGCAGGTGTAAATTAGCCTATATATAGAGAGAGGCTGATTTACAACAGCTGAGGATTTAGCCCAGGGAGTTTTTCTACTTCCTACTTTTAAGCAAATATTCATATAAAGACTTGGAGCTGCCTAAAAAAGGTGCATTTGTCTTTATTCTGGACTTTTATCTAATAACCTATTCTTCTTAATCGTATTACAGGAAGACATACAAGGTTTAATCAAACCATTAATCACAACTGGGTACACAATGTGCTAGAATGGAAGCTTTATTGCATTGTCTCCAGCACCCATTAATGCAAATAATTTTGACAACTAGGAGATACTGCTATTTAGGCAATTAGAACATTATTGCTAATGCCATTCTGCTCAAATTAGCATAAGTAAAATATCATTACTAGCCCAATTTTGTGTGGGCTTTTTTAATTATACAAGTATCTTTAATTTTTACAACAAAAGCAGTAAACGAATCCCATGTTTATACTCTTAGTTAACAGCAGATGAGATGAGCTTAATTGCAACGGGGCGGTTATCATTAAACAAAAATATGCCTATATGCAAGAAGCATCTGTTTAACTGATGAACGTCTGCTTATAACCACTATCTATCCTTCACTTCAGAGCAAACAGAAGGTAGAATAAGATTTCCCGAGTCACTGATTTAATCAACAGATTTAAGTATATTAAAAAAAAGGGTGGGCTTTTTTCTTTATTGCTTTGAACTGAATGCTCAGGATTTGCAACAACTGAAACAATAGATTCCCTGATAATGCTGGCTCGGTGGCAACAGATGTCCCATGTAGCATTTGTACATTTTGTTGATGCTGTATTTTATACTGTTATAAGGCTCTCATTAGGAAAAATAAATCTAGATCATCTGTTTACTAATTCCAGTGCAGTCCAATAGGAAATTCACTCCCCCCTCCAAAGAAAAACTGACATCAGTAGCAAATGTGTGCACAGTTGGTTCAGAGGTACACTTTGACTCAGAGTAATGAGACCAGTAGAATCTCAGTCTGCAGCTTCTAATGGATCCAGGAGAGTCAGTATCTCATAGGCTCTGTAAATGTAGGCTTTGCAGAATTCATTTTTTATTATCTCAATACAAAATAGCACTGTTTATTTTTAAGCGGTTTTTTTAGATCTTAATTGGTTTAAATTTTCACAGTTAGATGAAGTTATGGGTTTTAAGTATTCTTTTTATTTTTATCAAATTTAAATGTTCACAGTTGTAGGAAATCATAGAGGGCTCAGACAGTGGTTATTTAATGACAGTAGGTACTGCAATTCAAAAAGTTAATTTTTTATAACCTTTAAAACACAAATGGACAAGATCATATGGCAAAATGTACAAAGTAGAGAGCCTTAAATCAGTAATAAGTTATTAAGCAGCATTTTCCCTACTTTGCCTATTTGTGAATTTCTGTTATTATCAACGAACATCAGTTTGTGTGGGTACAGTGCAATTGATGTTTGCAGACACTTATTGATAAAAATCAAATCCTTCCAAGTCTATGTATATAGGTCATCTACAAAGATCCAATCTGGATTGGGATCCAGATTTAAATTGTACATAAAATCTGGATTATTCTGATCCAGAGGTTTGCTTTGGGTTTCTCTCCAAAGCATGGTATGAAAACATACATAAAAGAGTCAAATTTTTGTGTATTATCTTTGCAAGAAATGACAGTTTGTTTGCCAGACAATATCTCTGCATTTTGTTCATACAAATCCTGCTATAGAATGGACTTCACACCCTTGGATTAGCACAAGGTGAAGAAAGTGCTATAATTTGTTAATGTCTGTCTCCTAGCAAAGTAGAAACTATATAAAAAAATCCAAGTGAATTAGCATTGTAGCTGTGTATAGCCACTGCCAAATGAATCCATTATCCTGTCATATTTACCCTTTCAATGGGGCATAATGAGTTGGTCACACTGCAAATATAAAAACCTAGATGTTGAAGGCACTGATTTATAGGCCAGTGGTTTTTAGCAAATGCTCCAATTTCTAAAATGTGATAATCGGGGAGCATAAGTAGTAGGACGCATGAGGCAGTTTTCCATTATCGTTTCATCTGCTTCGAGACTATATGGTTGCCGCTTGATACCTCCATTACAACCAGACTCCTGGAGCCCATTAGCCTCTGGTTTTCTATAGGATAATTAGATAAAGAGTAAGACTGTTATTTCGGTTTCATCACCTTACTTTCATACTTCAGTCTCTATAGAGTTCTGTCTTCTATTGACTCAACCTGGAGCTGTATAGTATACATTTTCCTGTATGCTAGTGAATTCCACCAGCCAAGGTTTCAGACCAGCAAATATCCCAAATGCACAAATCCTTTGTTGGATAAAGGTCATATTGTGGGAGAATTGGGCACTTGGCATCTATGAAAATCATACATAATAGAATGGCCAGGCTTTAAAAAATATCCTATAATTTAGTCTCATAGTAATATGATAAGCAAACATTGTTTATTTAAAAAAAAATCCAAGTACATTAACAAAACTCGCTGCTCTGCAGGAAAATGTAATATGCAGTATATAATCTAGGGGAACGTTATTGAGTAAATGAGGGCTAAAGGAGTAATTGGGGAGAAAATAACAGTTCTACCTCAATGGGCTACATGTTACCTATAAAACGTTCAGTGGCAGACTACTATGTTTGAAAAGATTTCATAGCCTGCCATAATTAATGTACCCTAACTTTTAGTTGCAGTCAAAATGGATTTGAAAATGAAGATATCATTATATAGTGTAGGAATCAAACTAAGAAAACAAAGGGCCTGATTCTGATCAAGGCTTACACTAGTACAGACACGGGGACTGATTTTCAGAGGTCTTGAGCACCTGCAACTCACACTGATTTCAGGTGATTCTATGTTTGAGAATTATCCTGGTAGTGTATTGATAAATTTCCTTTATCTGAGATCTGAACTCTTTAGTAAACACTCAGTAAAAGTGTCACCGTTCCTCTGGCTCTGTATATTTTCTCCAGACGAAGACATATAACATTTCCTCTGGGGCTTTTTGTTTGGTTGATTTTTGTAGGATATTAGAAAGGAAAACTGGAAGAGAGCTTGTTGAACCAGACCATAGGTCCATGATTGTGAGTTTGTTTTTGTTACATTTCCTTTATCAGTATCAAACATTTCCTCATATTCTCCTGTCATTCCCCCTCCCATACTTGGAGCTGAATGTCCTTGAGATGTCCCATTTCCCACCTCACCCCCCACATCTTTTATTCTTCTTCCTAGTCACTCAGTGCTTCAAATCATATGCTACACTTAGCATAATGTCACTACCTGCTGTTCTTAACACCTGAGGTGCTGATCTTGTCAGATCTCATAAGTGAAACAGAATTAGACTAAGTCAGTTCATGGATGGGGGAAAAAAAAATCCCTCTCAGGAAAGGCCAGTATACAACAGGAAGAGATATTTCTGAATCAGTAAATTTTCACTCTTCCCTCTGAATCATTTGACCAAGTAATCCAGGGGATATGTAGCCCTGTGACACTAGATGAAATGTAAAATCTATCACTACTACAGGCTGGAGAAAGCTGGGCTTGTAGATATAGCAAAAGACTGGGAACCAATAGATCTCAAGCCTGCATCCCTATGTCCCTGCACTTTGTGTAGTCATTTACATCAGTGCAAAGAGATGTCTGTGTGAGGCAGCATGCATTTCTTTGATGGTTCATGTATTATATTATTTGAAATTCAGATCGGAAAGTGTCCTCTTCAGTCAGCGCTATTCAGTTTTGATGGGTAATTTGAGATCATGCTCTTAACTTTCAGTGTATAATACTCTCAATTAGAATCTCGCAGCATCTTTACTTGTATGTGAAAGTATCCTTAAATCACCTGTGCTAATAATTATCCATTTTTCTGAACTCAGCTTTTTGCAGGGAGTGAATCAACTAGTAAAGTTGACTGAACTCCTCCTCCTCTTAGTCCCCTGCCCCTCAAGGTCTCAATACAACAAAGAAATAAATTGGATCAGACATTAAACAAAGGAAGATCCTTCTGAAGAATTAGGTTATATTGTTGATTTCTTCGTAAATGTGGGATTTTCCCCAGTAGTACTAAAAAACTGAAGTCCTTCAAACATTGTTCAATTAATGTGCTCAAGAGCCATGAGGGGCAGGAAAATATAAATTTTTGTATATGGAGAAATGGAGGCAGAGGTTAAGGGCAGAGCTGGTCAAGAGTGAGAAAAATGTTTGCAAAGTTTTTTTGACATTTAAAAGTTTTTTCTGTTCTGCAGAGTTCAGAATGGAGCCTTTCTTATTTTTTTAAATTTTGAGGGGAAAAAATTATTTGAAAATTTTTGAATAGTTGAAATTTTGAATTTTTGCTTCTTCTCTTTTCCATGTGCTCCCTCTCCTTTTTTTGCTACTGAGTAAAATCAAGTAAAGAATATTCAGGGGTTGTTTTTTTCTTCAGTTTTTCCTCTTGCTTTTTAGCCTTCATTCCATGTGCAAATTTTGAAAACTTCTCCAACTCTGGAAAAGTTGCAAACTGGCAACAGTCAAAGCAAAAAACTGCAACTCTCACACTTCCAAACTTCACTAAATTTGGAAAAGTTTACAAAGTGGAAAAAGGAAAAAAGAAACACTATTCATTTAGTGGCAAAAACAATCCAAAATGTTGAAATTTCACAGAGGTTTTTCTTTATGAAATAAAACAAAAGAAAAAATTCAATTAGAAACAAAATGAAGCTAAAATGATTGTTTCACTTTGTTTAAATTTTTCGCATAAACATTGACAAAAATTACGTTTTTCTGATGTTCAACTCTGTTTTTGATCAAACCCCAGTTTTCAGCAGGATTACCAACTTGTGACACACGAGGCATGATGACTAGGAAGGTGGTTGAGATAAAATTGTTACAGAATATTTCATTTTCAACTTAAATTTGAATACCAAAAATATTACAGCCAAAAATGGATATATTTCAATTATAGGGTGCTGCTGCAGTGTCTCATAGGAGTTGTAGTTCTAGTGCCTTATGCTTCCATTCTCCACTATCGGTCAGGATCCTGGTTGGACTACATCTCCCATGATGCACCACAGCCTTCCCTCTTGAAGAGAGGAGGCAGTGTATTATGGAAGTCCATGGTGCATCATAGGAGATTTAGTCCAGCCAGTATGCTCAAACCAGAGGAGAATGGGGACATGAGGGCAACTGAACTGCAACTCCCAGGAGGCACCATAGCAGCATTTCAAAATCAATATATTTTGAGGTTTTCAGATCTCCAGTTTTTTTTTAAAATGAAAAAACAAAATTGTCCATGGACAGCAGACATAGTCAAAACAATATATATTTAGATGAAAACCCAATTTTCTATTGACAAACAATTTGGAAGGAAAATTTTCCACCAGCCCTATTCACAGCCCCGACTGGCTTTTTAAAAAAACAACAAAACACACCATGGTGACTGGAAACAAAGGGACATTTTGTGGGCTGGTTCAAAACATAGGCCAATGTTTGAATCAGCAAAGAGAAGAAGATACTACTTCCCTCCTAAAGATGGTCCCTTCAGGTTTTGGCCTGTTCATTCCCTCTGAAGCATCTGGCACCGGCCACCGTCAGAAGACAGGATATTGGGCTAGATGGGCCATGGCTCTGAGCCATTAAGACCATTCTTATGGTCTATGACATGCCTGGGCTTAATTAATACACCAGGGGATGGTTCATTCTTAGGAAAATATGAGCCTGTTTGTGTCGGTAGGAACTGTTACACTGTGGTGATGAGTTATGTAAGTGAAAGCTGCCTGTGGCTGCATTTATCCTTGTGTATTCAAGCTGAAACATAATTAATAAAATATCCCCAAGGGTTGTGGGTAGTTGGTGGTTTGTTTGCTTTTTGTTGTTGTTATTTCTACAAAACTTAGTATCTTAATTACAGGGAAATAAGTGCAGATAGACTTTACCCTTAACGAGAGACTCTTGCTTTTCCATGAAGTCCTGTTTGGTGTGTGGAAAATGCCTTTATTCCCATCACAAAGATACCAATGGTGATGTCACCAAAACAGACTCTTATCCTATTTGCATAAGAATAGCATTGCTATTAAACTGTAAGCTTCTTGGGTCAAGGATTGTCTCTTCTTTTGTGTTTGTCTAATGCCGCACATGGTGGAATCCCAGTCTCCATTGGGAACCCTGGGCACTGTTGTAAAAAATAATAATATACTTACTAACTCCGAGCTTAGGAACAACGGAAATACTTGCATTAAAGAGGCACATTTATGCTTTATGGCTAGAATCATGTTGGTGGTTAGTTTCCCCCAAACAGAATATGCACAAGAACACATATTGCACAGTCTCTTCAGGGTGCTATAGGAATGTCTGCTTGGATAGTGCAGCTCAGTGCAGGACTATGGGGCTTTATGCCCCAAGGGAGCCCTTAAGAGCAGAATGATGAGTTTGGGGTTGAGACACTGGCCTAAAACTGAGAAGATGTAAGTTCAATTCCTAGTTCTACCCTAGTCACCCTGTGTGACCATAGGGAAATGACTTACTCTCTCAATTCTACCTTCCATAAACTGAGGATAATGATTAGAACCCATCAAAAATTTTCAACTAAAACAAATCAGGTTTCCTCAAAAATGAATATCTTCACTGGGAAATAATAATTTTTGTGAACTTTTATGGGAAATTTCAAAACAAAATTTCAAATTTGTTGTAAAATTCTTTCCCCATTTGTATAACCTTCTGTAATGATGCTTCCTTTGTAGGCCTTCCTTGTTTGGAGGGTAGGTTCTTCAGAGCATGGATAGTCTCTTGCACCCAGCACATTGCTCTTTTTCCTTATATGGGGGGAATTGGAGGAAGAGAGTGGAGACGATAATAAGGTTAGATGGTGGCATTTTCCCCTATGCTGAGGGTCAGAACAAGAAAGATGGGTGCGGGGGAGGAGGTGTGATGCGGGAAAGATTAGGATATGTTGCTTGGAACTAGAAGGAGTTGGCAGAGTCAGGGGCACCAGTGAGATGAGATTCTCAAGAGCAGAAGGAAATGATAAAGAATTCAGAAGGCTAGGAAGAGGCAGAATAAGTCAGAGCAGGAAAAACTAATGGGAAGGAAGAGATGATGAAGCTTGTTTATATGTGTGTGGGGGCAAGGGCTTAACACATACCTGGTTCCATAATGGGATCTGTGAGACCCTGCACCAGCATTGATGTCAGATGGGACCTGCCCAACAGATTTCATTATAAGATCTGGCCCCAAATGTAGAAAGAAAAGGAACCAAAACACAGATATGCTAATTTCAGATAACATCAATGAGTTGTTAGCAACTATTCCTTTCTCAGAGAAGTCTGGTGGATGATGGTGAATGCCATGTGTCTCTAGCTTTTAAGGAAGTACACAGACAAGCAAGACTTATGTTTACTAGCTTGTCTTGTGTTTGCAGTAGAACCAGTAAAAACTAACAGGTGCCAAAGGGGAATTTGAGTTTGAAGACAGATAGATCGTTAGATAGACAAGCTGTTGAATACCAAGTGAACATTTCACTTGGGAAGCTTCATAAGCCATGCTCAGAAATACTGAATAAATATTTAGCTGATGGAAAGGAGATGGACAGAGCTGTAACTAGGCATTTTAGCATCTTGGGTGTGCAAGCATATTTGTGCCTCTTACTTGGGTTTTTTAGATGATATGAGTTAGGATATTACAGAGTAATGCTAATGCATTCATTTTTGCATGTCCGTCACAGTATGTAGATAATAAAAACTATTATATGATTCTCTTGGGTGTCACATTAATTTTCACACAATCTTTTAACATCCCTATAGTATTCTCCTATATAACCATTAAGTAAACTCATTAATAGATACTGAAAAAAACATGAACTGAACATAATCGTAACATAAATATGGATACTACAATGACTGAATGGCATGAAACATATTCAGAAAGACATCAGATTCCATGTCTGTATATAAAAATATGTGATACTGGTGGTTTTCCATTACCCCACAGTGAGACTGTGGCTGGAATAAACAGCCACCTGTTTATTGAAATGACATACCAGAGAATGACACACCGGAGAATAAAAGGATTTCAAGAGTAAACAAACAATGAATTTACCACAGAGGTGGATTAGCTGGCAATGGAATTATCACCATTGCGTCTGACACTGTATACGCAGAAGCCACCCTTTGGGAGAGGTTGTAAGATTTCTGGTTTTTACCTTATGCAGTGTGATTTTATTTTTCTCAGAAGACTATTGATTATTGTTTGCTTCCTGGTACAATATTATGGTTGGCTTGTACCTGATCATTTCTCCTGCTGAATCCTGGCAAGCAAATTGTGAGTATGCCCTTTTAAAGGTGAAGGATTATAGAAGCATGGCTTGTTTGTGTAAGCCCAGTGTGGAAAGTATCATTCAGCTGCGGAAGCTATGTTGTGACAGCCGGTAAGAGGCATGATACATCCTGCATGTTGGCAGGAGGTTAAGACTAGATGACTCTTGTGGTCTCTTCTAACCCCATGGTTTTACGACATATGACTTCTGGCCAGGTGAGGCCCTGCATACCGAAATGTGGAGACAGATGAAAGTACGCAGCTGTCGTGTTGTGAACTCAGAGTATGCTGAGCTGCAGTGTGAGACAATGCCAATGCCATGGGTATAGTGGCTAGATGGCTAGAGCACTGAGGTGACGGCCCCGGTCTCATAGAGAAGGGAGTCGGAAACAGACTGGCTGGGTCGCAGCCCAGAATGCTACAAGCACAGGTCACAGTGGGCATGTTTCTTCGCCAGTGCATATCTCACTCCAGATCTGCACCCAGTGCAGATTTCTTTATCGGTTTCTTCATCTGTGCAGTCAAGGGCCTGTATTTTTCTCTGTCCGGGCGCAGCTGAACATTGTCCCTACCCCAGAACTAGAGGCCTTTTAAAAGGAAAGCCAAAGTGTGTTCAGAATCCTGGGCCAGTCTGCCCTGAAGGTGTCAATTCCCGAGGTGTGAGTGCGCGTTGCTGGCCAGCGAATGGAGCCTTATAATAATGGACCCCGCTTATTCTGCTCTCGGTAATAACGCTTGAATCAGGCTGGGGCAGCAACAAGTAAGGGTAGGAGACAGTAACAGGAAAACACCACTCAAGGAGGCAGGGCGTGTTTTACCCCTCCTGAGTGTTGACTAAACCAGCCTTTTACTTCCTTTGTTTCTATGGCTGCTTCCCCTAACTGTAAATCACAAGCAGCCCCGGGCTTCTTCATTTTTCTTGTCTGAACACTTCCTCCTAAGCCTGGAAGCCTCTTCCCCCCCCCCCCCCCCGCCCCTCGCCCCACCCACAGATGGCTTATCCCATCGGGGTAACTATTACTCCCTCTGCCCTCCCTGTGCCCGGGGTTCGTCTTCTGCCACCATCTGGCAGCCCCTCACCCCTGGACTGAACCCCAGCTCCTACCCGCCTCCAGCTTTGCTCCTCAGCACCTTTCCTGCCCCTGACTCCAGTTTCTTGATTCCCCCTCTTCGGTCTCCCGCAGTCAGTTTCCACCCCCTGCTTAGATCCTGCCCATCCCCGCTTTAACCCTTTTAATCCCCAGTGAGAGCAGCAGCTTCCGCGGATGTTACTCAGCAATGATCATGCTCAGGAGGAGTCAAACAGCCCTCAGCGCCCTGCTCACCAGCCTCCCAGCCAGCATCCTAGTTCCAGGGACCCTCTCCAGCCGGGGTCACTGGGCCCAAGATCTTCCGGGGGAGAGGAGCCCCGCACACCCTGAGCGCTGGCCAGATGTGGCTAGGCCTGATCCTGTTGGGGGGAGGGGAAGGGGCTGACGCTGCTGGGCCCAATCCTGCGGATCACTCCATTTTTGTGCCCCTGGCAGCTCCTCACCCTGGCTGGCTGCCCCATTTGCCTCACCCTACTTACGGCCCTGGAGATGGAGCCCCCTACCCTCTCCCTCACTGTCACCAAGAATGGAAAGTCAGAGGATGGAATTTCTTGTTGTCTTCAGGGAGGGTTTGGAATAGAACAAGACACCCTCATTATTAGGAAGTGGTGAATAAAATAACTGACCCGCAGCTTGACATATTGCAAGCAGTGTGGGCTAGGGGCAAGGTGCCTGGAATGGGAATTAGGAGCCCTGGAGTCTATCCCTAGCTCTGCCACTGACGAGTGGGGGTGACCTTGGGCAAATCACTTCACCTCTCTGTTCCTCAGTTTCCCTCTCCGTAAAATGAGGATTCTCTTGTAAAGTGCATGAGGGCCAATGGATGAAAAGTACTGTGGAAAAGGGAAGCAACATCATTAGCAACAGATCCCATTAACATTAACCTATGTGGCACGGATAGGTCTGTCTCAAATGGGGACACAGTGATCCAACCACCTACAACTACACTGAGGGGTCCAGAAAAACATAGAATCGTAGAATATCAGGGTTGGAAGGGACCTCAGGAGGTCATCTAGTCCAACCCCCTGCACAAACAGGATCAATCCCTAGAACCCCCCTGCTGTGGCTAAATGAGTGAAGTCCATGAGAGATGTGAATGTGCCCCTTTATAAATCAGGCCAACCCCATTTAGATGCCTCCATATGAATCCTGAGTCTAAACTCAGGCACCCAGATTTGAAAATGTCTTCAGCTATGTACTGGAATTTGCTCTGGTTGCTCTTTTTAAAGCCAGAGACCTTTTCTTCTTTAGCGACCTGATCCAAAGCCCATTAAAGTCAGTGAGTCTTTTAATAAAAAGAGATCCAAGCATTCAATATCTGCAGGCACCAGCCTCTGTGAAGGGGAAAAGAAGGAGCTGAGATCATGGCATGGAAGTGAACCCATACAGTATCTTTTCTAAGGACAGCTCAGCAGCCAGACACCTGGAGCTCTGTGAAGGCCTTTCCAACACCAGACTACACTCCCAGTTAGGGGAATCGATCCATTTATAAGTAAAGGGTTAAATTTACTGAGGTGCACAGGCCATCTCATATCCACTCGGACTTTGACAGCAGTGAATTTGGCCCTGAGAGGGTAACTCTGATGAGAACTGAGTGCCAGGATTGTCTTCATGTTCCCAGGGTGATGGATGTATTAGAAATAGATTAACAGATAACCCAGCTTGCTTATATGAAATCCTCATTATGAGCAAAGCATTGAAGGGTGATGGAGTTTATGGAAGGAAATACCTTAGTGTTGCTATAAGGCTTGCTGCCTTAAATTGGCTGTGATTATCAAAGAAGTGCGTGTTAACACATGATCTATTCACAAAGTGAAAAAAGCAATAACTGCTTTGACACTAACGAGCTACAAAATATTTCACCCGTCAGCCACCAACACAAACGGGTCTCAATTTTTCTGCTGGCAATTAGAAGCTAAGTCAAGATTTTATCATCTCCAGCTTTACGTAACTGTGGGAGGGAGAAAAGTGAAACACAGTAGGCTCCCTCTATGCAGTCACAATTGGAACAGAACACCTCTAATCTCTACAGATCTTGAATCTCCTCTCGCTTACACCAGAGTAAATCAAGCGTAACTTCATAAAGTCATTGACACACTGGTATAAATTGGTGCACAGGAGTGGAGGAGAATTAGTCCAGTGTTTCCCCCCCATCACCCTCTCAGATGTTGGTCAATGAAAGCTTAATCACACTGTTTTCTAAATTAATCCTGCAGGAGATATTTTTCCCTGCAATTTATTTCAAATAATCATATTTTTGTTCTGTTTTAATTTGATTATGAGCAATTAGCTCATTCTAGAATCTATGGCAGGGGTGGGCAAACAGCAGCCTACGGGCCACATCCGGCCCATGGGCCTGTCCTGCCCGGCCACGGAGCTCCCAGCTGGGGAGACTCCTCCCCTGCCTTCCCCACTCTCCCAGAGCCTCAGCACTCCACGCCGGCAGCATTCTAGGAGGCAGGGCAGCGCATGGTGTGCTCTTGTGGATCAGCAGGGCAGCATGTCTGGCTCCAGCCAGGCGGCTGCCAGACACACTGATCTGAGCAGCATGCTAAGGGGCTGGTGGTTGGATAAGGGGCAGAGGGTCCCAGGGGGCAGTCAGGGAACAGGGAAGGGATGGGGATTGGATAGGTGTGGGAGTCCTGTGGGGCCTGTCAGGGGGCAGGGGTGTGGCTAGGGGGTGAGATAATCAGGGGGAAAGGGAGCAGAGGTGTTGGGGTCCTGGGGGGTCATTAGGGTTGGGAGGGAGTGGTCAGGGGACAAGGAGGGGGGGTTGGATGGGTTGGGGATTCTGAGGGGGGTAGTCGGGATGGAGGGGTTGGATGGGGGTAGGGTCCCAGGGAGGTGGTCAGGGGTGGGGGGGGGTCCCAGAAGGGGGCAGTCAGGGGACAAGGAGCCGGGGGTTGGATGGGTTGGGAGTTCTGGGGTGGGGCAGTTAGGGGGCAAGAAGTGGGAGGGGGCAGATAGGGGGCAGAGACCAGGCTGTACCTGGCCCTCCACATAGTTTTGCAACCCCGATGTGGCCCTTGGGCCAAAAAGTTTGCCTGCCCATGATCGATGGGATGGATTCCAAAGGGTGACAGGTTGGTTTGTTTCCATACATTTTTTAAAAATGAATTTTGTTTGATTGTTTTTATTACTGAACTGGTGTAATTTCTCTGTCTGAGCAGAATGTAATACCAAAGGGAAACAAGCAAAATAACTGGGGAGAAATAAATCAAATCCCTCCATTTGATAATTAAAGACAAGAGTTCTCACTTTGGAGGCTGCAATTCCTTACCAGGTACCAGGCGTTGTTATCACCTTACCTTTCTCATATTGCTCAATGGGATTTGGGTCCCAGCAAGATTCCAGGCAGATTGGGGAGACCCTGGGTGACAAGAAAAAGGAGTTGCAGTACAGGGAATCCCAGATCTGAGGCATTACTGTAGCATAGGAAAGGAAAACTTATTTTGTTTTGATTTTTAAAATATATTATTTCCTCCTTGGTTGTAATCTGGTGAGGGAGCCCTATTCTAGATCTGGTAGACAAAGAGTTAACTTCATGCTCCAATCACCGCAGATCTAAACTCACACAGGTGGAAATGTTTGGGTTAAATAAGGCCCTATAAAAATGGCTCACTTAGCAGGCAGCTCTCCACAGGGGATTATCAGGGAAGTGGGGCTCTTTTTGTTTGTTAGCTAGGACCTGTGAGGTTAGTTTCTCTGCTTTCTTTAAGCCTCTTAAGCTCAGGCTTCCTGCTTGTCTCCCAGCTGTGTTTGCTTAAACTATTAAAAGTTTTTTTTGATAGGAACCCGCTATACCATCTTACAGTCTGATCCTTATTTTTTATTTCTGTGTAGGCACAGAAGTCAGGCCAGTTCATGGATATTCTGGGATTCTGGAGAGCTTTGCTAGGGCCTTTTTAATACCATCTCTATTGCTATCTACTTTCAAGATTCTCTATTTAATGGAGCTGCTGATACAAATGTGAGTTGCACTGTGTGGTTATATTGGTTTTGTGCTGTCAGTAAGTCCAGGGCTCTACAATCACAGAAGCTTGTTTTCCAAGGAAGGCCTGCATGTGTTGGCATTCAAAGACCTATCATACCTCAGATGAAGTTCTATATTTCAGATACATTTAGGGAAATCTTTATTGAAAGCCTTTCTGGGGTGGAAAAAAAGAAGAAATTTGAACAGAGAAGAGGTAGTTCTGAGCAGAAGGGATGGTCTGGAAAAAAGAAATTAGTAGGAGAAAATAACAAAAAAAGGGAAGCCTAGGAATAATTTAGGGAGGAGGAGGAAATAGAATCAGAGATGTAAGCTGATGTAGATTGGTGTACAGGTCTTGTAAGGTGAGGATTTACACATTTCAGTCTCTATGCCTATAAAAAAAATTCATGTCTTTACATTTGTGCTGGCTTTCTGTTAGAGCTGGTTGGGGATTTTTCAGTGAAGTGTTTTTCTTTGGAAATGCTGTTTTGTTGAATAAAACACTAAAAATGGCACTACCTGTGCTGCCTTTGAGCATGTCCCACCTCTTGAAACTGGCCTTGTTTAGAAGAAAAATGTTGAGGGTTAGCAGGCAAAATAGTTCAAGCCATCTCAGTTTCACCTGACTGTTTTCTCTAAACATCTGGGGTGTGAGTAGGTGAGTGTGCTGGAACAAAGGCTGCTGTGAGTTGGATGTATTCTCTGAGCAAGTCCAGCTTTGCCCAACAATTAAACTGCAACCAAAGTACAAGCCACTAGGATGTAGGTGGTCATAATTCAAACAAATACAAGTTTCATGCTCATCTACTCCAAGATGTTCCCTCATGATAACAGCAACATTAGTCTTTGTATGCACAAACATATTGTACTTGTATAGTTAAAGCATGCCTCTAGTGTGAAGGCTTATTGGTATGAAGGTGCTTTGTACTGGGATAGTATTCCCATATGAGAAGGGGAATACAGCACTTTTAGATGATGTATCATTATAATGGTGTCCCCATTAGGGGTTGTAACAGTATAACTATACTGGTAAAAAAATAACACCGAAAGTTACAACAGTACAAACACTGTGTGTGTAGAGCAGGCCTTAGAAAGGAGATAGCAGAAGTGCCTGGGAGAGCTGGGTAGTCCAATGCAAAATCATTCCCTATAGCTTCTGTTGACCATGTGCCATAAGATGGTAGGGAAACCTGTTACCTAAACAGACACAGTATCAGCTTTGCTCTGAGTCACTGGCTTTACATAACTGCTGCAGGTGAAATGCTCATTGGCTAAAACTAATATTCAGTTAATTTTTTAAAAAAATTCTAAAGTTTATTCAGTGTAGTTTTAGCCAGTCCCATAATGAATGTTTCCACAGCAACACTTAGAGTAATGCAATTTCCTGTGCACCCTGCCATCAGTCCTTTGGCTTATTGTTTGCAAACTGTCAGTACAGGAAAGCTAGGGCAACCTAACATTTAAAGCAATTTTCTGATACCCCAAGCTATAAAATTCTGCTAGGAAGATCTCCCTGAGGCATTTTGCACAGTTGGAGATGTGGCTGTGTCTCTGAGATACCCTGAGCTGCTTTTCTTTTGTGCTTGTGTAGGTACATACATTAGTAGTAAATCCTGCCTCTTCTCCACTGACATAGAGTCCCAGTGTAGTGGACCTGGTGTGTTTCTATTAAGCTAGAATGGGGCAGTAGGCAAAGGAGGGTGCTTCCCTTTGTGGCTTTCTTTTTGTTGCCATGAGGGCTGGAGGTAAGGAAAGAGAGAGGTCAGAGAAGCGGATCCGCCTTTGCCGCTGTGGGAAGGGCCAATGAGATCCATTCAGTTAAGGTGCAGACTGCACAGAGGTTGTTATAGCCCAGGGGTAGGCAACCTGTGGCACATGCCAACGGTGGCACGTGAGCTGATTTTCAGTGGCACTCTCACTGCCCAGGTCCTGGCCATCTGTCCCAGGGGGCTCTGCATTTAATTTTAAATAAAGCTTCTTAAACATTTTAAAAACCTTATTTACTTACATACAAAATAGTTTATTTATATATTAAAGACTTATAGAAAGAGACCTTCTAAAAATGTTAATGTATTACTGGCACTCGAAACCTTAAATTAGAGTGAATAAATGAAGACTCGGCACACCACTGCTGAAAGGTTGCCAACCCCTCTTATAGCCTTTCCTGCCCATCTGAGCTCAGCACCTCACCAATCCTGGAACAGAGGACTTAGCCAATATGATGTCTTTTCCTTTCCTGGACCTCTTTCCTGCCTGGACAGATGGTGGTATACTGTTGGCTATAGGGTATCCTTCCACAACAACCTCCCAAATCCCCCCGCACAGCTTGTCCTTTGGGCTAGTTTAACTGAGTGAGCACGAATTCAAATTGAGACACTGGAGAACCCTGGCAGAATTGTGCCTATCTGGAGGGAGGAGGGAGTATGGTACAGTCAGTCTCTGGCAAGAACAGAGAAGTGGACGTCAGCATTCATGAGGTCTGTTTCCAGCTCTGCCCTTCAGTGCCTGCCTGAGCTTGTTGACCAAATCACTTTACAGCCAATTAACGAACTAAAGCTCACTGAGTCTTCTCCTCCTCCCACAAGCAGATACATCTTGTTCTGCTCTTGTATAGATGGGGAAACCGATACCCAATCAGTTGCAAAGTCAAGAATATGGGCAGAAATCTGAAATCTTGTGGCACCTTTTCCAGTCACTTCAGGGGGACCAGGATTTCACCCCAGGATTCTTGGCTCCTACTCCCATGCTGTAACCTTTAGACACACTGCCTCTGTCTAACAGCCACATCAAACTGTCTCCCAGACTGACAGTCACTTTGGACTATGTAACAAAGGGGCTGAAGAGGACACCTGCACCTGATTTGAAATCAGTCTGATAATACATATAGGAATAATATTCTGGTTTTACTGTGTTAACCTGTCTGCTGACCTGATTATTAAAATCCTGTCTGGAGGATGGTGCAGCTCATATCAAGCAGGGTTTAATTAAAGCAAAAGCTACATGAAAAGCACAGTCAAATAACGAGAGAGATGCAGGGGCAATCATTTTAGATGCAAGTAAGAGTCTGTTTAACCGGAGGTGGAAAATAAACAGAATCGTGCTCAGTATCAATAGGCTAAACATTATCCACCCTCTTCTAGCTAAACTTTTCAGTACTTGGTTCAAGCAAACATCTACTTTCAAGTAGCTGCAAAGGAAAAACAGCCCGTTTTGTTTCATTACACGACATAACTAGAGCCCAGAAAAACACAGCCCTTCAGTTTACGTGCGGGTTTGTGCCTTTATTTTCCTCCAAGGTTGTACCCTTTAGCTCCCAGGTTCAAAAGAACTGAATCTCACAGCCCAATTCAGGAAGTTGAATTTCAGCTGATTTCTTGTCCAATTCCAGTGTTGCCAAACCCCAGCAGTTAAAAATCATGAGATTTTAGACGGAATATATTCTTTTTTGGGTTTCCTCTTTTCTTTAGGATTCATGTTTTAAATTTTTTTCTCCACACTGATGAGGGTTAGATTTTTATTTTTAAATGAAAGCTGAGCTGCTTTTATGATCGCATGGCTTCAAGAGAAGGGGCTTTAGGAAAACTACTACACATTGTGAGGCTTACGGGGGCCTGAGGGCTACACTGGCAACCTGGGGTACTACAGATGGTCTTAAGCCATATACTCAAAATCTGGATTTCAAGCATGCACAAGCTCTGGATATTTGGATCTGGTTTGGCATGTTACTTGACAGTGGCAAATTTATCCAAAGATCAGTTCTGGATAATGAGTTAGATTTTAAATGTCTCTAAAGTGTTGGTTGTTCCGATGTATGGTTTAGTGTGAGTCCATCTCCAGTGGAAACCATGGTTTAGCCCAGATTCTTACACCAATGGGGCCAAATTCACTCAAAACCAGGCCCCAGTTTGCAAACCATTTGGCAGATCCCAGAATGACTTTAGACAATCCTCAGACTGCGCAGCACAGAGTTCAGCAGAGCTGGGGGTTGAGGGGAGAGGATCAAAGCCATCTTTACCCCACCAGGAACAGCCAAAAGCTGCCCAGACTTGCACTGGCTAGGAACAGTCAGGACTATTCTGCCCATCAGAGATCAATAGGGATATCATAATCCAGTCTCACCCCCTCTTGTCTCCTTCATTTGCAGCTTGGAATGCCCACTATCTTCCCTCAGTTGCCCACTGGGCCTGCAGGGGCTAGCGTCAAGACAGAATAGCTAGCGTTAGACCAGACCAGGCCCCTGATGATACAAAGTGACCTGTTCAGGGTCCTAGATCTGGCCCTGTTTGTAGTGAACACAGAACCCGATGGGTTCAGAACAAGAATTCAGCCCATCTCAGTGATGTGCTGCAATGAATCAGCAAGCCTCTTCTACAGAAATGTTCCCAATTTGCCTGTGACAAAACCCTGCATATTAGGGCTCTGTGTGTTCCCAGTGGAAAAGTGAAGAACTGGGGGATATGTAGCTGCAATGAAATCATCTAAACTGCCTCTTCAGTTTAGTGGCAGAGATTTAAACAGGGGCTCCCAGAGCTCCTGCTAGCACTTATCTAACCATGACATACATTGAGTGACTCACATTTCTTCCTACCACTCCCATCCCCTGTCCAATAATTTATAAGACTCCCATTTCATTTTCTTATTCTGGTGTGCTGGTTGGAGTAGAGAAGAGGGATGAGGCTGGCAAAATGGCGCAGTAAGGAGCCAGCTGGAAGTCTTCCCCAAATCAGCTTCAGTGAATCTTTTATTTAATGAAGAATAAATTCACGAGACTTTCTCACCTGTAGATGAGATGAGCAGAACCAGCCAAGATGATCAGCACATAATTCTTGTGCTTCATGTGTATCCATGCACACGATATATATACAATGGGCAGCCCGTTACCATGGGAAAGAATACAGTGTAACTAGTTTGCGTTATTGTAAATATAGCTTGTCAGACCGCAAAACTCTTATCAATGTCCCAGGAGTGGGCTATTTATACTCTTACCCATCCTTACAATATATTGTTACTCAGCCACCTTCCAGTTTGTAAACAAAACACAATCATAAAACATTCTCAGCACTAATGTCATTTATATATCCTCAGGGAGAACATGAATATCAATTGGTATTTTTATTGGCTCGTTATTTAAAGATCAGTTGAAGGCCTCACAGCAGACTGAGAAAAGCTCTGCTTGTAAACAGGCTTGCATAAGTATATTTGCTCCATTGCTCTTTCAGTTGGGTTTCTTTTTTAGCATAGGTGGCATTTTCTTTAAAATAGGCCCTCTCAGCAAGATCCTCAGCTGGGGTAAATGGATGAAGCTCCATTGAAGTCAATGGAGAAGCTCCCATTTACACCAGGTAAGGATCTGATTCTGTATTTCTAAGTTCTCCTGTTTATTTCTCTCATCTGAAGTCAGAATCCTTAGCTATCAGAACTGGATTCTGACTAGAATCACTCCCAGGTCCAGAGAAGCAGAAGCTGCCATAAATCCTAGATGAAGGCAGAGGAAGAGCCATACGGTAGTTGCAGCAACCCAAGATGTTGACAGCCCACCTTCCTTACAGGGAAACTAAGGCAGCTACTGCAGTCTCCAAAGTAAATTCTCTGAGAGCAGGGAATAGGCGGAATCTGCATATCTTCAGTGGAACTTCCACCGGAGTGGAATCTGTAGATTCCCCACTGGACCTTAAGCCTGCCCAGATCTGGTTCTGTGATAAAGCTGATGACTCCTCTGGATCTATATGTTGTTAAATAGTAATTCTTATTAAAAATTCCTTATACAGGAAAAGGGAGTGGGGAGGGCTTAGTGGAGAATATGAGTGTGGTTTATTGAAATATAAGACGGGGTGAATTTTCACCCCTTTTCTGTTGTGAATTATCCTGATACAGAGGTTGACTGGCATGAATTTGTTTGCTGTTAAAATTTTCCAAAGAATGGTTGAGGTGAATGGATTTCAGTCTACAGAATTCTCAACAACGCCTTGTCCCAGCTGTTACTTTGAGCATTTGTTGGACACATTGTATGATTGGTTACCTAAGTCCCATGGTACTGTTATGGTGGCATTGCTGCTATTTTTCCTGTTTTTTCTAAATAAGTTTTTACCCTCCATAGTTAAGGAGAAAACCTTGCAAATGTGACTCCTGAAGGATCAGAAACAAGAAGGGCAATAAAAAGGACCCCAGATTCATTACTGATAAAAATCTTGAGATTCTGAAGGCAGCTCTCTTTCTTATTTTTGGTGCAGAAGGGCTCACTCCTGATCTTTGAACAGTTGTCTTTGGCAGTGCTGCTCATAAAACACATCTTGAACCCTTTATGAATCCTTAATTGTCATAATTTGGATATAGTCTGTGTACATTTATTCTAATGAAAAGAATAGGTCACTTCTGAGCCTTGAATATGTATGTGTCACTTTTTTGACGATGTGTTTTCTCTTAGGGATAGAACTTTCATATTTCTTACAATTATCAGACATAATTTATATCTCTCTTCCCATGGTTGAAGGTCATGTTATTTTGGGAGTTCCTGTTCTTAGATCCCTGATGACCTAGAATGGCTGGAGTAAACATCTATATATGCCAGCATGGTAATTGTTTAGACTGAAATGTTCATGACAATATTTGTACGCGTGTAACTCTTACGGGAAGCAGAACGTTGGCCATGAACAAAATATGACTTTTGGAGTATAATAAAAGAGATGGTACAGGGCCAGCTCTGCAACTGGTATAAATCTGTGTAACTCTGTTGAAGGCATTGGAGCTATATTGATTTACAGCAGCCGAGAGGCTGGCCCACAGTATAAAGGCACTGATTAAAACAGCCGTGCAAAACCAGGGATTATCCAACCAGATGGTTTGCACAGTACAATGCCTATGGTGCAGCCAAGCCAAGGATGTGGTATGGCTAGGGTAGGTCTCCTGAGAAAAAATTGGCCTTTGCAATTAAGTTAAAAATACACTTTTAAAGGATATAAATATCACGCTGGCTGCCTTGCATGCTGCTCTAGCCAGCTTGATGGTTAAAGAGTTCCACGTGAGAGAGCTAGAGTGTAACTCAAAAACTGGATTATTACTGTGCAAAACTTTACATGTAACCAAGAATCAGATTGCAAGTCACCCCTAGTTTATTGCACAGAGTTTTCTCTCCTCCAGGGCCAAAACCACTCCGACACAAATTTCAGATCGTCCCTGTTAGCATCCCACCAAATTGACTCTGAGTCCAATGATGTTGAAGTGGGTGGGGGGTGAATGATGACTGATGGGGGCAATTAGGAAGTTGCTTCTATTTACAAACAAGGAGGATGGATTTTCCTGATGCAGGGGCTGCACTGTGGTAGGGTCTCTTTAGTAAGCATCCTGCTGACTTATGCATAGTGCATACTGAGTTCAGAAAGAAGCCCGAGGTTGCAGCGTGAAGATTTTTGACACCATTATGATTCAGAGAATTGTGTTACCTCTCCAGCTGCTTAAAGAACAAATCAAAAAAACATGAAGAGCTTACATAATTAATGACTTAACACCACCAATATCTGATCACGTTTTTATTAATATATTCATTGGGACTCTGGGCCGATTGCTAGATGGTTCTTTGGCATTTGATTGGCATGTGTAACCTCTATAGCCCTGGTACCTTTTGAACTTTTGATTTAAATATTAATTACTGGGGCGGGGGAGAGGAACAAGCAAATGTTTCTTTGTCAGTAAAGCTATTACTATGCCTCTGTAGCACCTAAGTCACTCTAGGATATAAGGTAGGCATAAAATATACATTGCCTGATGTGAGCACAGGTTCAGCCTCTCAAAGTGGCTTATGTCTATGAGCTACGCAGTCCTCGTCCTACTTGAAAGTGTGTGGATGGTGGGGAGGATTTGCCTCAAAAAATTTATGGCTCCTGGACAGATTCTCATCCTGCAATGAATCCTAGGTGGTAGAAAATAGGATGCAAATCATGCATTGCAAACCTAGGAGAGCTGGGATAGAACCTTGATCTGCACAAACATAAGCTTCCACTATGTGATCTATAAGAGTTCTCCCTTAGGTAATATTACACACACAAATCTATGTTAAAAGCAACATCTGTGAAATTATGCTATCACTGGCTGCCACAGAAACTCCTATGGCTACACAAGCTGTCCTGTTGGGTCGTGTGTGGCACAGAGGGTCTGTTACTGTTTCTCAGAGCCACAGTAGCACACCTGCCTTTTCTGGAAAGCTGACCGCTGGTTTCAGTGATCACTGGTTTTTCTGGAAAGCTGACCACTGGTATGTGGAGCAGCATCTTCCCTAACTTCTCCCCAGTTCTGTTCGAGTCCCAACCTTAAGTCTAGAAACAACAGACCAGATCATAAGAACCAGATTTTCAAAGTGAGTCACTTGCACCTGTTTGCATGATTTTTCATATAACTAATATTTGCAGCAGGAAGTTCAGCAGCTGCTTTTTTTTTTTCTTCCTGATCTTGATGCCCCAACATAATTAATAATGTGAGCAGGACCATGCTCTCCTATTTTTGGTCTTTTGTTGGTTTTCTTCAGCCTCTCATTCTGCCATGGAGTAGAAAAGTTCAATCTCCTGATTCTGAATTAGCAACTGATTGGATATCATCATGGGCCAGATCTTTAGCTGATGTAATTTGGCTTCGGTAGTACTATGACAATTTTCACCAGTTGAAGGTTCGGACCCTGTTTTCTGTGCTGCCCGTGGAAATGGTTGGAACATTTTTATGATGATATTTTTCCTATTTCCCAACTTACTCTTTTGTGAAGTGTAACAACGAGGCATTACTCTATGTTTCAATGGGGTGTGGAGTACTACTTCATTTTATATTACAACAGTTCATTCTGCAACATAAATGTCAGGATGGCCACGGGGTTCTGGGTTTTAAGAATGCCACAGATTGCAACTGAGAACATTCTATTTTGTTTTCCATCTTCTTGGCTTGCCCTGCTCCATGCACTGAGACAGAGGTAAAATTCACTCTTTTCCAAGCAGACATGGCACTTTCTCTGCATGAGATTGTCCAGTCTTTCAAATGTTCTCCAATTCCACCATGGATTGTTGAGAGAAGCAGGAGTCAGGGAGCCGACTGCTCTGATAGAAGGACCATCTCTGGAGTGGACGGAAGCATTCAGGCCTGAGAACTGCACCTCGCCTGGAAAAGAGAGAAGGAGCTGCTGATCTACACCTGCCTAGGGGAAGAATCTGAACAGTGATTTTGAGTTAGTTGGTGTAATTATCAAATTCAAGTAAAGGGAGGGGATATTTCTCCTGCATCAGAGGCACGTCCATCTCTTTGTGTCCTGCAGCAGCTGATACCCAAACGCTCCCTTAACCCATTTGGAAATGGCTTCAGTGCTGGTGTAGACTGGACAAAACCATTTCTAGTGTAATTAAGAAAGTATAATGGAGAACTGCTTCCACCATTTAAAAATCAGCCCCCTGTGCCTTAACCACTTGGCTACAGTTCAGTGTAATTTCATGCAATTGTTTGTGTATCCAATGTAGCATCAGCTTTATAAAAGAAAACACAAAGACCATAACTTTCAAACCAGGGTGCCCAAAGTTAGGCTTTTAAAATTCATAGTTAGGCCTAAATAAAAGAGTGGCCTAATTTTCCCAAGTGCAGAGAACCCCCAAATCCCACTGAAGTCAATGGGACCTGCAGTTACACCATTTTGAAAGGGAGTCATTTTATTTAGTTGCCTATCTTGACAGATGCAGGTAAAATGCATTGTGACATACTTAGTGCATAGTGCTGGACCTAGACCAGAAACTTCCTTTATACATTGGATGCACTACTCTAGAACTGCATCTCTTCCAAACGGGAGAGTGATATCTGAGGGTACGTCTATATTATCCACTGGCTCGGCAGGTAGTGTTCGATGTATCGGGGAGCGATGTATCGGGGAGCAATCTATCGTGTGTCATCTAGACGCGATAAATTGATCCCCAAATGCCATCAACTCTGGAACTCCATCTCAGGAGAGGAGGAAGCAGTCGACTCACTGCCATGAGGATGCCAGGTAAGTCGACCTAAGATACTTCGACTTCAGCTACACTATTTGCATAGCTGAAATTGCGTATCTTAGGTCGATGCCTCACCCCAGTATAGCCCAGCCTTGACTGTCTCCCAGCCTGAACCTGGGAAAATGTCAGAGTCCCATAGGGGTGTTAGAAATGATCATCAGAATTCACTGTGCATGCATTTAATCTCAGCTGTTTGAGTTTTTGGTCCATTCATTCCATTGGGGACTACAAAGTAAAATACTGTTACAATGTATACAGAGAGTAATCCTGTGTGTATTTGATTAAGATGAACTCTAACACTGTGTACTGAGTCTATGCCATTGATTTTCTGTATGGAATTAATTAATAGAGCAAGTATTTCTTTCTTGTGGATTTGTCAGTAGAGACCATTGTTATGGAATAGACATTATTTTAATAAGGGAGAGGACCTGAGTGAGGTGAATTGTTTTTTACAGCTGCTAAAGCAGTCTTAGCTACACTGATTTAAGCACATTATGTTACTGGAAATAAAATAAATCACTTTTTTTGAGTGATCACTATTAAAAAGAAGCATTGGGGGTCAGAATTTTCCAGTGGGGTTATGGGAGATAGCTGTCACTCACTTTCAGTTTCAATACTATTGAGGTCCTGATGCCCTCAGACTGCTTTGAAACTCTTAGCCTTGCTGTCCACAGAGTTTAAAGCCCTTCCCTCGCCATAACAGAGTGTTAAAAGAAAGATGTAATTTTTTAGAGAAAAAGTTTGCTCATTTTTTTTAAAAAAACAGTGAGATTCTAAAGCAACAGGAATACTCTATATCAAAGAATCCCCAGGCACCCATTTGGAGTTCCTCAGTAACCTGCCTAGCTTTTATTAGACTAACAGCAAAGCCCACAGAGCAGTGAAAGAGTCTAACCAGCACAAGCAACAAAGAGTATTGTAGCACCTTGTAGACTAACAGATTTTAGGGATCATGAGCTTTCATGGGCTAAGACCCACTTCATCAGATGAATCTTGTGGAAATCTCCAGAGGCAGGTATAAATATGCAGGCAAGAAAGCAAGGTAAATTCAATCGGGTGGGTGATGAGGACCACTTCCAGCAGATGATCTGGAGGTGTGAACACCCAGAGAGAAGAAACTGCTTTTGTAATTGGTGAGCCATTCACAGTCAATATTAAGTCCAGACCTGATTGTGTTGAATTTGCAGATGAACTGGAGCTCAGCAGTTTCCCTTTGAAGTCTGGTCTTGAAGTTTTTTTGCTGCAGGATAGCTGTCTATAGGTCTGCTATTGTATGTCCAGGCAGGTTGAAGGGCTCTCCTACAGGTTTTTGTATATTTCCACTCCTAATACCAGATTTGTGTCCATTTATCCTTTTACGTAGGGATTGTCCAGTTTGGCCAATGTGCATAGCAGAGGGGCATTGCTGGCACATGATGGCATATATTATATTAACCAATGATAGTGTGGCTGATCTGGTTAGGTCCTGTGATGGTGTTGCTGGTGTAGATATGTGGGCAGAGTTGGCATCGAGGTTTGTTGCATGGATTGGTTCCTGAGTTAGAGTTGCTATGCTACAGTGTGTGGTTGCTGGTGAGAATCTGCTTCACGTTGGCAGGTTGTGGTTAACACCACACTTGTCAAAGCCACTCAGCTACACAGTTGTGTCTCCGGACAGGTGAAGATCAGGACATTAGTCACAGCAGTGCACCACATTGCACATGTTGCCAGCCACTCCAAGACAACAGGAATGTAGAAGGCACATTGATATCAATGAGAGTTAGGAGCCTAAATACAGTTGAGGACCTGATCCTTGGTGTCCTAAATCCCTTATGCCACTTAAGGGTCTGAACCAATGGCTACTAAAGTCAGTGGGAAGAGATTTGTGGGCTTCGACTTGGGCCTTTTAAGCGGAGATATTTAACCCTCTATTAGTGACCTAAAATATAACATTGTCCAAACCATATCTAACAATGATAATTATTGTTAAGGGTTGAAGCTGAGTGATAAGTAAGGCTGCGATTATGTCATGGAGGACACGGAATCCGACACCTCTGTGACATTTTCTTCTTCAGCCCCGGGGCAGTTCTCTGTTGCTACCAGATTTGCCTATTACTTTGAGTTATTGTTGGGGTGGGGGCTGTAATTTTATCAATGTACTGCTTGTGTCCTCATATGAAACTCTACTTCTCCCTGCTGCAAGTTCCCTCCCAGTGGAGCTATCCTGCAGGACCTAGGTTCCTCAGGGCTGGGTTCTTCCAGCCCCAGAAATACATACACACACACACACGAGTCTGAGAGGACTGGGTTAATCAGCACGCCCAAGCTGATGTTCTATGTTCCTGGATTCAGCAGGCTGGGTTGAGCAGCATCTTCAAGCTGGCACCCTCATAGGCCTTTGGATTCAGCAGGCTGGGTCAAACAGCACCTCTAAGCTCTGACCCTCATATGCCATGGGCCCCGCACCAGAACAGAGCACTTCTGAGCAGGCTGGGTCGAGCAACATTTTCAGTCTGCCACTCTCATATGTCCTAGGTTCAGCACGTGTTTCTCCCCACTTTCACGTTGCACTTGTTCTGCTAGTAACTTGATGAGCAAACCCCATTGGATTTTTGGGCGCTACAGGGATTCTTAGCTTGGGTACGAGGAGGAAGCCAAAAACACCCATGAGGGGGACAAGGAGAGAGAGAGAGAGAGTGTGAGGCAACCGTAAATGTTATTTATTGCCAAGTAATAACCACAGGAGAGCCAAACAAACAAACAAAACAATTATAATATTAAATCTAACTTGCATTTGATTATAAAAGTGAGGTTTAGAAAACGGTGACTGATCACACAAGTCAGGATCAGAAGGCTAATCCTAGAGAGGGAGTGAGAGAGAGAGCTGGGCTCTCGCCACTCCATGAAGCTTGAATCGATCAAGGGTCCCAGGTGGTGGTGGTGGCAGGAGAGGGTCCGGAGTGTGGGAGCCAGGCAGAGCCCTCAGCACAATCAATCAGGAGAAGATGAAATCCCAATGGAACTGATGCAGATTTTGGATCCAGGCATCAGAACACTTGAGCATGGATAGAGGTTTTTGTAGGGAACAACAGTGGTTGAAGGGAGAACGCTACATCTGTTTACAGGTAAACTGATGGCTCCAGGGAGTAGACCAACGTTGTTTTGTTCAGGCTAGAAAAACGGAAACTGGTCATTCCTGGCTTTGGGCCGGGTTCCTTGGAGAGAGCTCATGGTGCAGTTAGGGAGCTTCAGTATTTTGGCTACCAATAAAGGCTTATTACTAGAATTGGTCTGATAACTACCGAGCTGGGTGTGTGCAGACATTGGTTCATTAACATCTGGAGCAGAGATCCCCCATCATGCAGTGCTTCCCTGTTTGTCTGGTCCCAGAATTCTGTGCAGTTCTTGCCTTGGAAGCTCCGTTCTCTATTCTATATGCTATGGAGATGCCTCACTGTCCCATCTTGAGACTAGGGGAGTTTCCTTATTCCTGTCACCCTTGTCCCAGGCATTTAGGTGTGTCTCCCACTGCCTTGTCATTGCTTTTGGTAAGTCTGTCTTCTGATTGGTTTTGGTTCAAGCAGAAGCTGGGCGCGGAAGGCTGGGTGTGAGTCAGACAGGCTTGGGTACTGCGCCCTGGTTCCCCAAGAACACAGTGCTGCTGGCAGTAGGACCCCCACAGCTCCCAGCCACCAGAGGTGCTCCTCTTCCCGCAGTTCCCAGCCGTGATGGGCGGTGGGAGTCTCCCGGAGCTCCCAGTCTCTGTGGGTGACAGGAGGATCCAGGACCTGTCTGCTGCCATGAGTGGTAGGGGACCCCACAGCTGCCAATCCATGGGGGACCCCCCACAGCTGCCTAGCCACCATGGCTAGGGGACCCCAGAGCTCCCAACTGCAGTCGGGGGGCGGGGTGGGGCAGATGGGGCTCCAGCAGGCAGTGGAGAGCCCTGAAGCTCCCAGCAGCTGCAGGCAGCAAGGGGGACCCCAGAGATTCCAGGTCCTGGACCCTCCTCCCTTCCCATTTTGTCAGGGATATTTTTTGTAAAGGTCAGGGAGAGGTCATGGGTGTCCCTGAATTTTTGGTTAATGCCTGTGACCTGTCCCTGACTTTTACTAAAAATACCTCTGACACAATCTTCGCCTTAGTGATAAGGAATGAAAAAACCCTGCCCTGATTTCCTTATCAGAGAATTTGCCACTTTAATGTTTCCCTGTCACTCTCTTGATGATGTTTCTGGCTAGATCTACGTTGCACTTTTCTTGTTCAAACTTTTGTTGCTCACAAGCGTGAAAAAACACCCTCCCGCTCCGAATGAATTTTTTTTTATTTTGTTGCCAGGAGATCTCTCTCGTGAGGACAAAGAATAGCTACACTGCATACCTTACAATGGCACACCTTACAATGCCTTACACTTTACGCCTTATGCCTTACAATGCCTTACAATGGCATGGCTGTAGCGGTACCATTGTAAGGTGTGCCGTGTACACATAGCTCCGTCTCTGACTCATTTTTATTTATTTTGACTCTCAGGTTAAAAATAAACAAAACAAACGGATCCCTCATTGTTTCAATGGACATCCAGCTCGTTACCTCTGGATTTGTATATTCCTGTTCCCATGTCTTGGATTGTGAGTTGGAAGCAAGTAGAGTCAAATTTTATGCAGCAGGTTTTGCACACAAACAGCAATATTTTTGCCCAGGCTGGGCTCCCTCAGCTTGCCTGGAGTCTGCCCAATCCTGTTGTTGTTCGTTAGTGGTAGTGGGTAGAAGGAAATTTGATGTTCACTTTTTAAAGATTCAGAACTCAAAGACATTTGAAATCCTTTCCTACCATCAGGACACCCCAAATGAAGGGTATGTTCTATAGTTCTATTTCACCAACCCAGTAATAAATGTGAACTCCTAAAGTACTCTAATAGTTTGGTACAAGAGATAAATGGCTAGTTGCACCAATGATCGCAAAATATTCATGTTGCTCCCAATCCAAGAGACCAGTTACTTACCCCAGGTTAATTTGTACCTTATATCTCACATCCGAGACAACGTTTGCAGCCAGTCCTATTGTAAACTAATTAAGGATTTATTACTAGGAAAATGAAATGAGAGAGTTATTTATAGGTTAAAGCAAACATATATACACAAACGAGTTACAGTATGTGGTTCCAAAACAGTGACAGAGTTGTAGCAATCTGTCAGCACCGAATGTCTTTTTAACCCAGGTTGGCCTTGGGGATCAAAGCTCGTGTTTCCTAGCTCCGGCCCTGTGAGAATCCAACAAGCAAAAAGAAAGTGAGAGAGAAATGAAAATTTTCTTGTCCTCTAGTTTTATTTCCCTCATTCAGAATCCAATCTGATGATGCAGGCTGTACAGCACATAGCCTCTTCATGAGTGTGATGGGGCAATTAACAAAGCCTTTGGGTTTGGATGTCTCACAATGGCCCATTTGGATTCAGTAGTCCTTCCTGATGGGCAAGCAGTAATATCTTTTGTAAGAATTCAGCATTTTGCATTAGGTGAAGCTTTTTCTCTGATTAGTGAATTACCTAGTTCAGAACAAACATTTTACAGTGATGGAGCAAACATTTGAGTCTTACCTTACAGCATGGGATATAGATGTTATAATTAGGGTAAATATATGCAGCAATTTACAAGCATTTCATGAAGTCTAAATGCCAACAACTTCGTTATAAGTCCAGTACCCATCTTAATCATGCTAACACACAGATGAACTAGATTGGTTCCCAGGAATGCATTTGTCATTGCTTGAATGAGGCCTAAGGCCTCGGCAAGAGCTGGTCTGCCAGCGTCACACGAATAATCTCTGATTTAATGAGATTTCTATCCAGTTTTGCAGGTGGAAGACGTTCAAAGAGTACAAATAAACATCTAACCTTCAGTGCCCATACAAACGCAACTGAAATTCAATCTTCTGCGGTTCACCTTGAGCCATCTCAGATTTGTACATTGCTTGTTATTCCGCAGCAAAAATTGGTGACACCGAGAGAAATCCAACAGTATCAAAGTCTGGATTAATTTGGTTCATAACATTCAGAACCAGAGCCAAATTTCCTGAAAGAATTTAGGAAACAAGGGTTCATTTTGACCCAGCCACAAAATGTGGATCCAGAGATTAATCTGAACTTCACCAAAATATTGGGGGTTTTCCGTTCCAACATGTTAGTTCAAGCTTCATCTCTAGAGTTGTTTTGCAAGCAGAAGTATTTCAATTGCAACCTCATGCTATATCTAGCAAAAACCCATGCAAAACAATTCATGGACACTATTCAGCAGTGATTGGAGAGCAATGTTAGTGGCAGATGCAATGAGCTGGTCTGATCATGAGAGAGATCAGATCTGCAGAACTTTAGGCAAAGTTGAAGAGGGGGATCAAGAGCTCAACAATCAGTCTTGATCAGCTAGGTTTTGATTATTTTTGCATCCTGTTTTCTTCAAGATGAATCTCTAATTTGACAATTTTAGCATTCCAACAACTTCAGGGATGGAAAGGAGGGAGACATTCTGCTTCAGGGCTCCACCACATTTATTAATATGCAACCAAGCTCAACTGAGGATCATATTCGGGGAACTGGAGTGCCCTGAATACCTGAGATGAGACACTACCAATCTGCCTTCTTTGTATCATGCCTTTATTCAACAGCAGCACAAAGATTGTCTGGTAAACTGTGAGGGGAGCAAAAGTCTCATTCTGTGGTTACATCCACGCAATTCTCAGTCATATTCCCATGGGTTTCCGAGCTATGTCACATAACAGGGACACATCTGTATAGTCTGGAATTTAAAATCAAGTGGATAACAACGTTTGCAGCATTTCTGTCTGGATTCTTCCCGCAAATTCTGTAACTTCCAGGGAGTTTATGCAAATTAATTTTCCTCACGACACACAATCTGGCCAAAGATAATTAATGATTCTGATCAGAGGATTCTGATTCAGTAAACTGAGCATTGGGCTAAAAGCCAGGAATTCTAGTTCTGTGTCTGCAAAAACTGGAGGTGTAATGATAGATTAAGTAGTTTTAAACTCTCAGAATAGTTGTGAAGATTAAGTGCTTGATGTTAGGGCTGGACAAAAATTTTCTGTTGAAAATGTTTTTTGATGGAAAATTAGTTTTTGAATTTTGTGAAGTGTCTGCTTTCTGTAGAAAATTTTGACTTTTCAACAATAAAACAAGTGCCAAAAACTGAAATACATAGCTGAAAGCTTAAATATTTGAGATAGGACATCCTGTCATTGTATCTCATGGAGTTGTAATTTGACTTCCTCATATCCCTATTCACCTCTATGGACTAGGTTCCTCAGCCAGACTACATTTCACATGATGCACCACAGTAAGGGACTCTGAATGGGAAGCAATTGAAAGGTGCGCTGCCTCACTCACCATAAGTGGAAACCATGGTGTATTATGGGAGATGATATCTGACCAGGGAGCCCAACTGACAGAGAATGGGAGCACGAGGCATTGAAACTACAACTCCCATGCGACACAACAGGAACATTTCCAAGTGGAAATATTTTGATAAAGTTGAAATATTTTGGCTTTCAGTTTTTTTCCATAGAAAATTTAGACTTTTTAAAAAATGTCATCTAGTTTGTCCTCAGTAAAACTGTCCGGTTTGTGGCAGGCTCTAGTTGATATGTGTACAGTGCCCTGGAAATGTAAAGTACTATACAAGTGCTAAGTACCATTATTCATTTCTAAGTATGATTCAAAAGGTTTGTAGTTCAAGCCCAGTGTGGATGAACATCCCAAAGTTCTGAATTTTATTGAATTTTATCAAACTTTACAAGTCCCCAAAATTAGACCAGCAATTTCACAAGAACAAGCTTTCTCGTGAGATTTCCAACACCTCTACTTCCAGAAAGAAATTCCCTAAGAACGGACCATTTAGCAGTATCTCAGCATTTCTGGTTCCTGTTGAAACATAGATATTCAACAAGAAGACAAAAATAAGGTACAACCCCCACGAGTATCTGATATTTACAGACCTCAGAAAAGGTTCTTTTCAGATTCCCTTCGTAGAGCGTGTTGTATAGGCCTTTACTGCTGAATATGTTCAAGTATAGGAAACTATCCCCACAGCTTGCTGGGTATGAGAGCTTAAAATAATCAGATGATTATTCCATTCAGTTTGTTTAAGCTCTTCATTGACTGAATGTGGTTTTAATGAACAGAGGCTCTCTGCTGAGAGCTAGTCTAGAGTGCAGGTGAAAAACATTGCAGTGGGATTGAGAAATGTTTACATTTTTGTCAACCCAGCTTGATTTTCCCTCCCCTACATTTTCCAGATTTCTATTTATTTGCGTTTCCCATCCTGAAAGCATTTCAATGTCTCAGCGGTGCCTTAAAATGTGCAGCTTATGAAACTGTGGACCTGATTATAGTTTCAATTCTATAGTGTATCTGTGAAACAAAGACTCGACCAGATCAGGCAGTTTCCTTTCCTCCCCTGGCTAAAATGGAGTTACAGCAGGAACCAGTTCAGCCCTCTACATTTAAATCTAGGTCAATATTTCTCTCCCTAGCCCGGCTTTTCAGGAACAAGCCTCAAATAATGCTTCAAAGAGATTTTTTTCTTAATTCAGACAATTATTGTATATCAAGGTACAATTCATTACAATGGTGCACTGTAATGTTCCTATTAATGCTCTAACACTATTTTACAGGGGTGGTCAACCTGTGGCTCTGGAGCCACATGTGGCTCTTCAGAAGTTAATATGTGGCTCCTTGTAGAGGCACCGACTCCGGGGCTGGAGCTAGAGGCGCCAACTTTCCAATGTGCTGGAGGGTGCTCACTGCTCAACCCCTGGCTCTTCCTCCATTCCACCCCTTTCTGCCCTCTCCCCTGAGCCGCCATGTCCTCACTCCTCCCTCTCCCTTCCAGAGCCTCCTGCATGCCACAAAACAGCTGATCAGGAGGTGTGGGGAGAGAGAGGGAGGCGTTGATTGGTGGGGCTGCTGGTGGGTGGGAGGCGCTGGGAGCTGTGGGGGAAGGGAGTTGATGCGGGGGCTGCTGACGTATTACTGTGGCTCTTTGGCAATGTACATTGGTAAATTCTGTCTCCTTCTCAGGCTCAGGTTGGCCACCCCTGCTATATAGTGTTTCCAGATACACAGAAGAAGTTTATGAAGCTTCAGTATTAGTTCATTGACCATTAACTGTGTAGTGGCTTGGTCCCACATGCTCCATCTGCCTGCCTTAACATTAAAAGGTGTTTGTCTTCTCACAGTCAACACTTTGCTGTGGTTACACTGAAGCAGACAGAGTTTTTCTCATGACTTATTTTGGAATGAAGGGCTTACCATTTCGAAAGCATTGTTACCAAACTGATAATAGAAGAGAGGTCTAATAGCAATCCACCAAGCAAACAGGAAAGCTAGAAATACAAACACAGCACCTGTGCCAATAGCTGTTGCAAGGGGTTATACAATCAGCATAGATTAGATCTGGAAACATTTCACATGGCATACACACTGTATGTTCTCTCTAGATTAGAGGAAGTACATTTGTATAGGCAGCATCTAATAGATTGCCCTGAGGTACTAGCATGAAGGTAGCTTAAGGTTAGATCCCAGGCCACTAAAATGGATAGAATGGCTTCTGTTGACTTCAGTGGGATTTGGATCAGGCCTTTAGAGACATGCTCTTTAGATATTCTTCTTGAAGCATCAAGTATTCTAACATGGCACTGTTAAAAAGATGTTCACCTAAACAACAACATCTAGGGCATGAGTATAAGGAAGAAAACAACTGAACTAGCTAGCTTTGTGCTGATTTGCCTAGTTGTTTAAATTTTGTCTCCATTTCCATAAGTCTATCTTGTGTTACTGCTCCAGAAAGTTAGCTCATTTGTTATTAATTTGTGTTAGTGAGGATTTTGGGTCTTTTTAATAGACAAAGACATTTAAATTGTCTTTAAATTGTCTTTAAGAAATTCACCAACATCACCTACCTCAACACACTAGGATTTCCTTGGTGGGCCCTCCTTAGGTTATAGACATTTCTATGGCCGGCCATCAGTGCAGCTGCATGTTGCAAACTCGTAGTGAATGCCGGATAAACTGCTGCAAACCAGCATTTTCATAGTTATATTTAACTGTGTTTCAAGCAAATTGATGCAAATAGTGGCATTGACTGCGTATATTAGAGGTTTGCTGCAGCTATACCATTGGCTGATATCAGGGCAAACTCCCCGCCTAAATAAAAGCTTGAGATGAGACCTGGGCATTCCAATGCCACATCACAGGCTGGGTCAGGCAGGGACTGTGTCCTTCTGTACATCTGTATAGGGCCTAGGACCTTTCAGATGTTTCTGTACTTCCAATATTAAATTATTAACACTTCTATAGAAGAGATGGTGCATAGTCCAGGTTCGGCAAAGAAAACTGCTTCAAAACTTTTAGCTGGAAATAAACTTTCAGTATGAGCTAGAAAACCATTTAGGAAAAATATCAGCTCAGTGCTATGTTTCTACACAGGCAACAATATCATTTTTGAAATCTGCTTGTCTGGTTTAGAAACATCTTTGCTTTGGTGTTTAAAGAAAGTAATTAAGCGGCAGACATTTGGCATCAGAAATTAGTGCATGAAGCAGAACATTTCCAGGAGGAGGTTATACTAATGTAAAAAAACAAAGCTACAATCGTATCAGGGTAACTTTCATTATGTTTGTCTGGAAAACCCTGATGATTTTTCTCTCTCAATCTTTAAAGGGAACATTTAAGGCGTCTTTTTAGATCAAAAAATATTTCCATCATGTTTGTTTCCTTTTCAGACCAAAATTAATATCTCTGATGTCTTCGTGCAATTCAGAGAATGATATTAATTAGCACCTATCATTAGAAATTATATCTCCACGAGAAAATAAATGGCAGCTGTTGTTTCTTTACATCAATTTCATGTTCATTAGAGATGTGAACATAGTAAGTTACTCTATTTTTGTGAGGAATCGTATAGTTACCATCTGATATTTTTTACAATCTATTCACTATTATCTGAGATAGATGAGAAGCAGCAAATAGCTGTAGTTGAAAATATTTGACTTTTGAGACTATACTGTGTTTTATTTCCACTATTCTCTAAGTAATTGTTTCTATAACCTCCCCCACCTGCTTGTTCAGCTACACTTTCCTCTCTTTTTGAGTCACTGGGGACAAAAGATGAGCATGGAGTGGACTGAATGGCTGGAAGAATTAATACTGGGAGCTATGCACCTCCTGACAAGAATACTTAACATTTAAACTGTATGTTTCCAAATTACTTTACCTACTAGGTAAAGCTTAAAATCAGTTACTCAATGTAAGCTGTACAAACCCCAGGCAGTGTTTGAAATCCAAAAGCCAATAAATATTATTTAACATCTCTCTCCTGTTGTTTATTGTATGTGAAAGGCATTGATGGTCACACCTAATTCCTATGGATATGTTTTAAAGTTGTCCACTCTATAAAATCCATTATCAAAGTTGGCAGTCTTTGGAGAAAGGCCATTGACTGAACGGGTCATGGAAATTGGGCCACGCTCTCAGATAAATGGACAAAAAGATAATAGAGAATCAAGGTGAGTGAGGTAAAATATTTTATTGGACCAACTTCCCTTGATGAAAGCGACACACTTTTGAAATAAACAGAGCTCTTCTTCAGGTCTGGGAAAGGTACTCATGATGTCCCAACTAAATACAAGGAGGAATAGATTCGAAGAGACCATTCAAAATGAAGTGGCCCATCAACACATCTCCAGTCACAGAACAAAAAGGGTTAGTGGGTTACAGATTGTTGTTACAAGCCATGAATCCAGGGTCTTTATTAAGATCATGATTTTTAGGGCCCAGAAATTCTTCCTTAGTGTGGACCATGAAGAAGTTGGTATATTGAGAGCCCAACCTACTACCCATCACTATTCCCGTGGTTTACAAAATATTTGTTGTTGAATATAAAATTGTTATGGGTGAGGATGAAATGGACGAGTTTGGTGGTGTGTTTGGGGTGGAGATCTGAGTGCTGTCCATTGTCTTTTAGATATTTGAGGCAGACAGCAATGCAATCATTGTGAGGGATGTTGGTGTATCAGGAGATGACATCCATGGTGGCAAGGATGGTGTTCTAGGGGTATTCTAAGATTGCAGAGTTTCTGGAGGAAGTCAGTTGTGTCCTGGAGGAAGCTGGCCCTTTGTGTGATGAGTAGTTTGAGATCGATTTCTATGAGTCCTGATATTCTTTCAGTAAGAATGCCATGACCAGATATAATGGGTCTGCCGGGGTACTCTTGTTTGTGTATCTTAGGGAGCATGTGGAAGATTCCTGGTGTGGGTTTGTGGGGAATGAGGTTGTGGACTTTCTCTTGGAGTTGTTTGGAGAAGGAGTTGATGATAACCTTACATTTTGGGGTGAATTGTGGTATGGGGTCTTCTCTGAGTTCTTTGTAGTAGGTGTTTTTGGAGCGTTGGCCTCTTTGACAGAGTCATCACATCAATGAAACTCTGCTGACTTACACCATCTGGGGATTGGCCCTGTCTTTGTGAAAAAAAGATTGCAGTTTTCAGGAAGAGGACACTGATTTCTGCGCCTTTCAAATTCTTGAAAATTTATTTTAAACCACCCCCCGCAAAAAAAACCTGAAAAAGACATTCTAGCAGCAGCTGAAACTAACATTTAACCCTCTGCACAGCATTTGATCTGATATTTAGCTTTTTGCTGCTGAATTCAGAATTTTGACAGAATTCTATTTGGCAAAATGTTGCAAAATTTAATAGAAAAATCTTCCTTTCAACATGGAGTTTTTGTCCAGATTTCCTCTTGAGGTGACTGGATTGTTTACTACTCTGTTATCACACAGGAATTCAGGGCCAGTTAAAACAATGGATTTTCCATCCAACAAGATACCCATTGGTTCACCTAGTCTCTGAGAATGAAATTTTACATCATCTTCTGCCGCATCTGAAATCAGCCAGACATGCCACTAAAAGTATATTGGCCAGAATAAAATTAAAAGGTTTATCTGCTTGTCTCGGCTCATAAATTTACTACAGGTGACTTTCTTCCTGACTCCAGCTGATGATCAGTTTATACCCTGAAGCATGAAATGTGATAACCTGTTAAATTTTATCCCTTAATACAACTGCATGTGTCCAAACCTTTTTAACATAACTATGACAGTCTCAGATACCAGCAGTCCCCATGCTTCAAACTGGTTCAGACAGTCTCCCCACTCCAGGTCTATAGCCACATGAAAATGTACAATGATTTGAGTCTATGTGTGACAGAGCATGAAACATAAAAGTTGTCTTACTGGAGGAAGTATTATCTAGTGACCAGGGCATGGGACTGCCAGATTCTTTTTCTGTTTCTACCACTGACTTCCTGTATAAGCATTGGGCAAGTCATCACAATCTTTGGGCTTCGTATTTCCTCTGTCAAATGGACATGAAAATACTTTCTCCACCTTATGAACTCTCAAGGGGATGTGAGGCTTAATTTAGAAAATAAAATATACTAGGAGGAATTGTGAGCAGCAGTGAATATAATGGAATGTAGCAGGAAATTGAATGCTGGGTATAAAGGAAGAAACTGAGATTATATTGGGAAAACATGTAGCGTGCACATCTAGAGGAGAAAATCCAAACTTCATACACCCAGTGGGAAGCAGTGGTGCTGAAACAAGAGGTTCGGACAATGTTTGCAATAGGATCATGGCTGTGAAAATGGCCAATGGAATTTTGAGCTTCAGCTACAGAGAACCAACTCTGTGGAGTTCAAAACAAAGGGCTGCCCTCTACTAAGGCGAAGAGCATCACACAACGGCACCATCAGAGCCTTTAGCCCATTTAGACTTACTTTGCCCAAGAGTGAAATGCAGCCGTCTCTGCAATGAAACACATTAGCCATTTCAAGCAATTAAGGGCAGGAAGTCAAGAAGAACAGAATAAAGTTCAAATGCCACAGCATGATGGGTGAAGTACCAGATGCTCCATGAGGCCCATAGGGGCATTGCTCTTGATTTTATGTGGAAGGTACTCAGATACTACAGTGATGGGTGGCCATATAAACCGCTAAGATAGGTAGACGTGCTCATGCAAATTGAAATAGTCTAAGACGCTTTGGATGACATCCTGCCTCTCTGAAAATTGCCATTAGAGCTGGAAAGGTATAGGTGAATCTCAGCTCTAATTATGAAAAATAAGAAGCCTCTAGCTCTTGTCCTTGGGAAGATAACAACTGGAGATGACTGAAAAGCATGTCAGGAAAATGTGGGTTTGGCCCTCTTGCACTATGCCTATTCATTTAATGAATGTGGACAGAACTTGCTTAATTTTGAGGTTAGAGGTAGGTGAGAAATTATTGCTTCATAGGGTGGCCTAAAGCCAGCTCTCCACATACAAAAAGTGTTTATGTGACAGAGCAGGTGAATAGTATGGCTCTGAGTGATGGCACCTAGCATAGGGTGTTCAATTCTAGAAATAGACTGATAAATTGGGGTGAGCTCAGAAGAGAACTGAAATGATCAGGCGGCCTGGGGGATTGACGCAAAGGTTAAATGAGCAAAATTTGCATAGATAAATAAATAAATAGCAACTTAAGGAAGTGGCGATGGACATTACCAGGATCTGGCTCTATATTTGTAAAGAACCACAAGATCCTCGGATGAACTCAATCATCCTGTAAATATACAGGGTACAAATTTCAGACATTGCCTATCTGATCTACAAGCCCAACTCACAATGACTTTCAAAGGGACTTAGGTAATTTGGGTTTTGAAAATTTTTCCTATTATCTAATAGTCCAATGTACCAGAAATAGACTGAGTGTACAAGAGCCCCATCAAAGATGAATCCTTGACTGATGGCTCCCCTCCAATGAACTCCTTCCCTCCTGTAGACCAGATAAGTCAAATAAAAAATAAACATGCCATATACAGTGCACATAGGTGGAAATTCACACCAGTATAGAATGCTGGTCAAAGGACACTTGCACTTAAATGTCACGTAGGACCCATTGAGTTCTCACTGAAATCAAAATAAACCTCCACTGGGCTTGTCAGGGGGAGGCGGATGAAGTCACATATGCTTACCCAGTGTGAAGGACATGAGGTGGGGAGAGGATGTTAAGTGGGGTTTATGCACTAGGGCAAATTTCACCCGCAATGAGCACACTTACCAATATACCAATATTTCCAGGCTGGTTTAGTCTTACAAATTGCTTAGTGTGAAAGAACACATTAATAGAGGCCAGAATTCTTAGAGTTAGCTCCTCAGCGAATGTAAATCCGAGAGGTCCATTGAAGTCAATAGAGCAATGCTGATTTATGCTGGCTGAGTATCTGACCCATAGAGATCTACACAGATTTATTTCAGTATTTCTAGCGTTGACACCGTTTACATAAACCCCAGGAACCAAGCTAAATCCATTGACAGAATTAGAAATAAGTATCATATCTCAATACCACACAGGCAGATTCTCCAGAATGTGTGTCATGTTTTTAAAGGCACAAATTGTTTCTTTCTTTCTTTCTTTGGAGGTGATATGGCTTCCTCAATGCTTTTCTTTATTTGTATTACTGCAATGCCTGAAGCCCCAACTCAGATCAAGGCCCCACTGTGCTAGGCACTGTACATACTCCTAGTGAGAGAAAGAGACCCCACTCTGAAGATTTTACAATTTAAATTGACAAGCCAAATGCCAACAGGAAGGAAGTATTATTATCTCCATTGTACATATGGAGCAATTGAGACGCAGAGATTAAATGGCTTATCTGAGGTCACACACAAAATCTATGGCTAAAATGGGAATTGAAGTCATATCTCCAGAGTCCCAGTCTGTTCCCTTAAGCACAAGACCATCCTTCCTTGCTGTTTGCCCAAAGCACAATCTATAGCCCTGCCAGGTATAAACAGATTTAACACGGTCAGGTTTTACCCCATTGTATCAATTCTTATCAACACTGTCAGACTTTATCACCTTTTACGGAAGATATGTCAGTCTTCTTTATCTATCTTCTGCTGTCATGAGACTTCCCTAGAGAGGGGCATGCAGGCTGTAAAAGAGAGATAAAATACTCTTTGCTCTGGTCTACAGTGCAGGCGATTGATCTAAGATACGCAACTTCAGCTATGAGAATAACGTAGCAGAAGTCTACATACTTAGATCCACTTACCGCAGCGTCTTCATGGCGGTGAGTTGACTGCTGCCGCTCCTCTGTCAACTCCGCCTGCGCCTCTTGCGGCAGTGGAGTACAGGAGTCGACGGGAGAGTGCTCGGGGATTGATTTATTGCGTTTAGACTAGACGTGATAAATTGACCCCGGATGGATTGATCGCAACCAGCCGATCCAGCAGGTAGTATAGACATATCCTTTGAATACAGGTGACAAAGGGAAGTCAGAGCAAGCAAAAGAAACCTGTCCAAGAAAAGGGGGCTGGGCTGCAGAAGAGATTATTTGGGCTGAGTGCAGTCAGATGTTTGGGGAATGAGCAAAGTGGAATGTACCAATTTTTTCCACTTAGTTCACTAATCTATTCATCATTTAAATGAACACCCTCTCCAGAAAGCCCAGTTCGGCATGAGAAATAAGTTAATGACCAGAGAAGTAGTGAAGGGGATGTAATCAGAAGCCTCTGAAGCACAGTAATGCATTAATTGGTAACCAATGCAGACCTTTGGAATACATTTCCCTGGAATGTTTTAATACCTTTGGTTTCAGGAGGTGCTCTCGTTAGTATCTCCTGCTCTGTCACATACTTTGGAGGCACGGATTACACACCTGTGTTGAAAAACGCCAACACTAATTTTGTTTCTTTTCTAAATGAATGAAAGTTGAAGAGCTCAGGGAAAAGGAGAGGATTGTGGGATGTGTGATGGGCAGGGAGAATGAGGTGGTGCATCAGAGGGGTTGGCAGTGGGAGCAGAAAGATGGGACCAGAAGCCAATGGCAATAAAGCAAGTGAGGAGAAGATTATCTGCAGTCCAAATTTAATGACTGAGTTAACGATGATATCAGGTCAAGATTCAAGGAAGGCTCAGCTAAGCTGTTGTTCCCCATAAGGGAGCCCTGATTTATCTCTCTGCTCACAGATCACTGGAGACACACACAATAATTTTACTGAAATATAGCAAGATTTATAGGGCCAGATTTTCAAACGAGTTTAGCTGCCATTTAGCCACCAAAATAGGTGATCATATTGGCAAACGTGGCAATGATGGCACATTAAATGCTGAGCTGTTTTGACAGTCTTGCCATGATTGTTTGTCAAGAGATCTGTGTTCTTTCCTTGGCTTGGCCATGGATCTTCTGGGTGATCTGGGACAAGACGCTTGCCAATCTATGCCTCAGTTTTCCCATCTGTAAAATGCAGATAACAACGTTTGCTTCCTTTGTAAAGCAATTTGAGAACAATTAATGAAAAGCACAATGTAAGAGCTAAATAGTAGAAGTAGTGGTAATATGGGAGCTGAGTTCTGGAAATCTGGCTCCAACTGCGGGGGGTAAGGAGAACTGTGAAACATTTTGACATTTCAAAATTGGCTCTGTTGTGCTAGTTACAAAACAAACTATTTGTTGGGTTTTTTGCTAATTTTTTCAAAAACGTTCATGACATTTTTTAATCAAAATGTTTGATTTGAAATTTTTATTGAAAATGCTAAGGCTTTTTTGTTTACTGAAAACCAGGTTTTCAAAACATAAAATACATCTATAGATGTTTTTGATATGAATTTTAATGAAAATAGTGCAAGGTTTCATGGGAAACAAAACCCAAAAGTTGAGTTTTTCCTGAAAATGTTAATTTAAAAAAAACCACCGCAATATTTCTCTTCAAAAAATTGTTTGCAAAATTTTGACCAGTTCTGGTAATGAGTATATGAAAATCTGGTCCATTTCATTTGAACAGGAGCAGCACATAGAGGCATGACTTTCTCAGGGTACTTGGAAAATTAGTAGCAAAGCACAGTTTGGGTAGAGGCTCTCCTTCAAGTTGCTCTGTTTTCTTCATATTTAAGAGTGTTTAGAGCTATGGTGGTTTTATTGGGGAAGGAAAGGTATTGTGCTAGAATAATTAAGGCCTGGACTGAAAGCCAGCAAAGCCAATGGAAAGACTCACATTCACTTCAATAGGTTTTAGGTCAGGATATAAATCCAAAAATAAGTTACAAAAACATCTGAGTTTAGTAACAGCTGTACTGCGTGGCATGTGGCCGGGAGAATCTTTCCAAGAAAACTTTATCCTCCAATCCTCCACCACTACAAATTAATAAACCATTGAAAAACTAAGGGGAGGATTTGCAGGTACCTTGTGTTATACAGTGGTAGTATGCAGTTTTGTGTGTTGCTTGGAGCATGCAATATAAATAAAATCAAATGCAAAAACCCACAGCCATTTCTGTGCCACTTGGTCATTCCTGTCTTGAGACTTCAGGGAAAATAATTAATTTTTTTTTAAAACTCAAGCAACACTGAAATAGGTTGTTTATTTGTATTTTTTCCCAACTATTTTTGTCATTTTGCTTTGAAACAGTACCTCTTTTTTTCTCCTCTGTTTTGCGTATTCTCTCGAAGATTTCAATCAGCACTCAATCTGAAAATATATACAAATGGTTTTTATGGTTTATAGGACACAATAAAAATATTTTTGAGTTCTATTTCAACTGGTGCCAGGCAGACTTTTTCCTCTCCTTTTCCTTCAGAGTCTATCTCTGTGTCACTCTGATCCATCCGGAAGACAAACTTTAGGATTTGGACTGCTGGGCCAAATGAATGCCTCGTGTTAAGCACTGAGACCAGAGAGCTAAATCATCTGTGGTGATAAACCACCATAGCTCTAGTGACTTTTTATCCTGCTGGGGGGGTTGATTTCAATGGAGATATGCAGATTTACACCAGTTGGAGATCTGGCCCAATGTGATTACATCAATAATATGTGGTCCTATATTAAAAAAAATCCTAATATTTGACGACTTTTCATGTCGAGCTGGCACCAAAGGGATGTGGCGATTTGGAAAAGTACTTTGTTTTGGTCTTCCTTCTGCTTTCCCTTTTTATGAGCCTTTTGGTTTAAATAAAAACACATTCCTTTTCCTTTCCCTAGCCCATCTTCTCTGAAAATAGGTTTTATAAGATCTTAATTGTTTAATGATATTTATGAAATTGATGCGCTTTGCAGAGGGCATGTTCCCTTTCTGCCTCGGCTGTTTGTTCTACAGTGACAGAACCCAGTAATTGGCCATGGGCCAATTCTATAATAAATAAAGGGGAGAAACGGAAGCCATCCTTTCATTCTGCTTTAGCATTTTGCTGGAAGGTGTATTAAAAGAAATTGCCAATTAATGCCTCACCCTCTGATTTTCTTTTTTCTCACTCATATTTTCCCTTTGCTGCACTGTCACGGGGTCCGAGCAGCCCCTGTGTTCTCTGGGTTCCCAAAGAGGGTCTTCACACCGTTCTTTAGTGTTTCACCCAAGTGTCTTTTATTTATAATACACATACATGGCTCCCTAGTGACTAATAGTGCTCCCCCAATCCCCCAGACAGTTCAAAGCCTTAACTGCAACCAGGAGACAGAGCTCCTGTCTCCTCTTCCCTGCCTGGCGTCCCCCCTTACTGACCATGAGTAAGCCCTTTTCAAGCCTTATCAGTTTCCTGCCCCAGCTGCAGCCACTCAGCTGGAGCCAACTCCATGAGCCTATGCTCCTGAGAGCTTCCAGCTGGGCTCTCCTGCCGGCTACCACCAGCCTCTGCTTCTGGCCCTTCTGCCAGAAAGCAGGGTTTAGCCTCCAGAGGCAGGGCACATATGGGGTTTTTACCCTAGCCCTGCCACATGCACCAGTATTGAAAGCAAGTGACTCCCCTGCACTGAAACTTATAGGCAAAATGAATTTTTCCCTTTTAAAAAACTTAATTAAAACTCTTTCCAGTCCCACATAGAGAGCAATGTATATATAGACTTTGTGCCTGGCAGAGTAAAGGGGCCTTATAGTAAGAGAGAATTATATTTACACCCACTTTACGGCACCTTTACACTCCTTGTGCAATGAATGTTATCTTAGTGTAAATAATTTTACTAATAAAAACATTGAGATCAAATATTATTTCCCTCCAATCCACTTGCGTCTTGCCACTAGTCCCCCTTTTCAGCAGCATCAAACAAACTGTCATCTGTACTTTTAAGGCCCTCCCATATTAGCCTCCACCTATCTATTATTTCTCATATGGTTTGGAGCCATGAATTCCAGCTCAGGGAATGATGCTGACTTTTATCTTTTATGACTTCGGTTTCCTGGAAACACTATTTGCCTTTCTCCCCAACATGGGAGGAGCTTCTCGTGAAAGTCCTCCAAAAAGCCATAACATTGTCCTTCTGTTCTAGCTGGGTTCTTATACCACCCATCAGAGGGGTAGCCGTGTTAGTCTGGAATTGCAGAAGTGACAGAGTCCTGTGGCGCCTTAAAGACTAACTAAGGTTTTAGAGCATAAGCTTTCGTGGGATGCACCGACGAAGTGGGTATTAGCCCACGAAAGCTTATGCTCTAAAACTTTAGTTAGTCTTTAAGGTGCCACAGGACTCTTTGTCACTTATACCACCCATAACACCCTAATATCTGATTTGCTTGCAGTAGCACATTAAGTGCTATAACTAATCTCTGTCATGTGTGATTTCTTCTTTCTCTCATCCTCTTCACAGGGGAAGAATCATGTGAAGAGGGGAGTTTGGTTTGGTAGGGGGCATTGTTGGCTTTGATTTAATATATATGTACACACTGCTCTGTGTTTATATTCGGAGAAAGCAGATCAAAGACCAGTACGTTGCACTTGCAGTGAAAGCTGGTGAGGTTTGTGATAGCCCTTAGTTCTTATGGGAATTTGTTCCACAGTCTTGGACTGGCCCTGAGAAAGCACAAACTTTACCCTCGTGGCAGAAAGTTCCACTGTGCCTGAGGAGTGGAATTGTTTACCTTGGATCTTTATCTCAAAGTGGTGCTTGATCTTAGATATCCTGGGCCCAGGCCACTGAGTACCTTATAGACAAAGACTGTGACCTTGAACTTTACTCAGTCTTTCAAATCTCTCCTTAAAACTCACCCGGGTGGTGATGTTAGGCCACAGTTAAGCAACAGTTGCTACACTGCTGGTGTGCTTGGACTGCTGCCTACTCCACCTAGCATAATTATCAGTTTCTTTGTGCTGACCCTATCTGTTTGTTGTGTTCACCTATTTAGATTGTAAATTCTTGCATTTTATATTTGTGTATTCAGGCTCAGGTTGACCAGAAGCTGATGTAGTCTGACCTCCTGTATAATACTGCCCATAGGACTTTGCAAAACTAATTCCCGTATGAACTAGAGCATCTCTTTTAGAATAAACATCTAGTCTTGATTTAAATGGCTCCAGTGACAGGGAAGTCACCACAACTTTGGTAAATCCTGCCAGTGAGAGAATCCACCCCAACCCTTGATAAATTATTTTAACTCACTGTTAAAAATTCGCATCTTAATTCTTATCTGAAATTGTTGAGCTCCAACTTGAGGCCAGCGAATTGTGTTAGACTTTTATCTGCTAGACTGAATAGCACTCTCTTATCCAGTTTCTTCTTGTCTGTATAGACTGTTAGGAAGTGTAAACACACGATTTCCCACACAGGGCAGGTATTTGCATACAGACATTAGGCGCATACAAATAAGTATCTACCCAATTGTTCTCCTTGGCTTTTTCTAAAATGAAGTAGCTGGATGGATGTAGTTCTGGGTAGGTCTTGTTTGTTGGACATTGGTCCTGAATGTTGTTGCTCTGGGAGTTAGTCACAGTCTAGTGAAGTATGTCTACACTATCACTTTTGTCGGTATAGCTTATGTTGCAGAGGGGTGTGAAAAAAACACTGTTACACTGAAGAAATGCCTGTGTGGACAGTGCTATGTTGGCAGGAAAGCCTCTCCTACTGATATAGCTGCTACCTCTTGTTGGGGGAAGTTTATGTCGACTGGAGAGCTCTCTTGCCCTCAGCACAGAGCGGCTATGCTGGAGATCGTACAGCAACACAGCTGCATTGGTACAGCTCTGCCGCTGTAAGTTCTCCAGTGTAGACGTGGCCTCTAACATCTGGAAACCAAGGCATGAGTCATCAGGACCTAAATTAAAATGAGTTGACAACATCTTTGTCTACAACACAAAGCCATCATAGAGTTTGCCTTGTTCCTCACAACTGGCATTCTCACCTCAAAAGCAGCTTGAGACTAGAATGGCAGAAATATTTATTAACAGAGAGGATGAGGGAAACCTGCCCACTGAGAAGTCTTACAGTCTGACAGGCTGAGGAGGTTGTGCTTTTAGTGTCTCTCCTTCAGGAGCAAAGAAAAGTCTAATCACTCATTTTGCAGCGTTGGTCTACACTGGCAATACCAGCAATGTACTGAAGTATAGATTATGGGCACTTTCTCCAGTTACAGTGAGCTTCCAAGGAGAGGCACGGGCTTGGAAGCTAAATAGTGTTTCTTTTGAACTTAATTTCAGAGTTATTAACACTTCCAGTAAAATGCTTGAACGGTATGTTGAATCACTGGAGAAAGGTGATGTAACTCCTGTAAGATTTAATTGAATCAAGAGGCATTCCGAGATTAAACAGCTCAATCTAGATTGTACCTTGAACTTCATTAGAAAATAACTTTATATACATAACTAAATTATGCTCTCCATTACACTGGTATAAATCTGGAGTAACTCCACTGAAGCCAATGGATTTACATTAGTGCAAAGGACAACAAGATTTGGCCCCAAAGGGAAAAGTGCATTAGATGTCAGGGTTGTGTAGGGTTTGTTTGTTTTTAAGTAAATACCCTTTTAGAAAAAACAAAAAGGTTAAAAAATGCAAATATTAATAATAGTCAGTGGCTAAAATTGAAAGTGAAGTCTGATCAGGATCAGAATGCTATTTTGTCATGTAAAGGGTCAGGTTGAAATTTTGTCATGGGTGCTGGAACTAGGAGTGCTACGGTGTTGCTCTACCCACTGGTGTAGCATAGTTTACAGTTTTGTTCAATGGCTCTCAGGACCCCCTCTAAAAAAATTAGTCCATTCCCTCTTGAATTTCATGCTCGTTCTTTGTGAAACATCTCTCAGGGTATGTCTTCACTACTTGCCAAATTGGAGGCACTCCCGTTGACTCCGGAACACCAGCTCGCCAAGAGGCGCAAGTTGGAGTTGACGGGGAAGCCTGCTGCCGCCGTGAGAACGGCAGGTAAGTCGGCCAAAGATGCGCCAACTTCAGCTACGTTATTCACGTAGCTGAAGTTGCGTATCTTTGGTCGACCCTCCCCCTAGTGTAGACCAGCTCTCATAAACTTAGTGCATCACTACAGAATCAGAGTGAAGAATCACCAGAAAAATAGATTGACTATTTACCAAAAGAGAGATTTATATCTGACTGATTTCTTGGCATTGTTGCAAACATGATTCAGTGCTGCCTTAGTAAATTCTCATCTCTAAGTTTCCTCCTCTCTTTTCCTTTATTGCATATCACAGCTTTCATTTTTACTACCACTGATATTTTCACTCAGGCTGGTGTAACTGGAGTCTCCTTAATCCTTCTTGTAGATGTTGGCCGCACTATTTAATGACATTGCATTGGTTATCAACATGGTCGCATGCAGCTTTGATGCCTTATGACTTAAAATCCAATAATTTTAGAAAGGCAAAGTAAGGAGACACAAGGGACAATGGGAAAAGGAAAATATCGAAAGGGGAAGGGCCAAAATATGAAATAGAAAAGCAGGAGGAGGTTAGAGATGGCAGAGAGAGAGAGAGAAAGAAATGGAAGAAGAGACATAGGAAAGAAAAAGGAATGAAAGAACAGGGAGGGGAGAAGGGAGGGACAATGGGCAGGTGCAAGCAGAATGACTCTCAATTTCACTGTCACCTATTTGAGCTTCTCTCCAGCAGTCCCCTCAAAAGTAGCAGTAGAAAGAGCACCCCATACACTTATGGATAAGATTCTTCAGTGAAAATTCTCATGGTCACACACAAGTCAATGGAAATGCACCAATTTATGCCAGCAGAGGTTCTGGGCCTAAATTTTTGATGAGACTGTATTTGTAAGTGACATTGAACTCTCTCAGTTAATAAAAATGATCTGTATTGATTCTATTTCCCTTGCTTTTGTGTTTCCTTCACTCTTTTCCTCCTGCTTGTTTTGTGGTATTTATCAGTGGTTCCCTCTCTTTCTTCCAATTCCTTTGACGGTGGCTTCTTCATTTCTTCTTTCTCCCTGATCTCTTTAATGTTTTTTGCTCATTGCTCTTCCTTCATATTCTTAGGCCTTGGTTCAGAAAAACTTTCAATGACATGTCATCCCTATTCAAGAAGTCCCTTGATTTTAATGGGACGTAAGTGCATGCTTAAGTGCTTTCCTGTATCGATGCATTGAGCCAATCTAATGACCAATGTTGTCAGTGGATACGCCCCACTGACTTCTATGATGTTGAAGCGGGCTCTTAAATTTCTCATTCTGTCGGCTATGTCCACACTCAAACTTTTACTCCTTTATTCTCTCCTCCTCACACTCATTCTTTTGCTCTGTCTCCTCCTCATAACCTACCACCTATCTCACTGCACACAAGCCTCTCTCCTGCATATCTATGCAGAGCAAATCCCGTCTCATGCAGTGACCCAGTTCAGCATTAGAATGAGAAGAAATTCAGGATAAAGGAAGGTGAAGGAAAGTGTGGGGGGAAATAATGGCAAAAAAGATTAGTGAGGCTGAAATAGCGGAGCTTCAGATCATTTTCCCCACAGGTGATGCTGGATGCAATAGCTCGACACTATTGTAATACAAATAATAATAATAATGATCCAGTAAAACTGTAATTTATTGCCTTGTTTGGATTCTGTTCCCACCCTATTTAGAGGCAAACATACCCATTAAGTCAACACGGGTTTTACGTGTGGAAGGACAACTGTTAGAGTTTAATTGTAGCCCCATGTCATGGATCCTGACTGAAAATGTGATTTGTCCCTTGCTGTAAAATAAGCCTGACATCCCGGAACTAGGAAGAAATGCAGACTCTATCCTGCTCTATATTATGTGCATGCGACAGCAGCAAAGATGGTCTGATGATTTACTGTAGCTGGCTAGTGCAGCATTACTGTGGAAGATCAAAGTTCCATTCAGGCAACGTGTTTGGCATCAGATGCGCTGAATCCAGATTCTTTTCTTTGCTCATTTACCATTGCCAAATGGTATTTCATCATCTACAGGAGAATCTGCTTCAATGAATGAATGGCTATCTGCTTTGTCGTTTTCCTTCTGAATGGACCATTAGCAGGGAGATTGACCAAAAGAGAAAATAGATTCCATCTCTAGGGTTCATTTGTTACTCATGTTGAGTTTGTTCCAATTATGAATGGTTTGTTATTTATTCAGGGCTATAATGCAAACAGCTGTTCCTTGCCACTTTGAATGTTTGCTGCCAGTATTACTATTCCCACACAGCTAAGCAGGGTTCTGTGACATATATTAGAGTGGTCAAGTCTGGCCTGCTCAGATAATACACATTACTGCTTCATAGTCTTGTTGTCTCTCTTTTTAAAATGTATGTTTGGGTGCGGCTAAGGTTACCTCTGGCTGTCCAAAAAATTAAAAAACCCACTGAACTGTCTGAACCTGGAATATGTATTTCAGCATCCATGTCCATTCAAGCCTTGACTTTACTTTAAACAGAGACTCCTGAAAAGAATGTGATTGTTCATTTGGGGTGTTTTTTGGAATGGGGCCATTTTCCCACTGAGAACTGGGCTAAGACATCTTCATTTCAGTAAATACAGTCATGTCACAAGCTGATTCGATGGTTACCAGGTGGTAACATGGTAGTCACGTCCTTTGAGCTAGCACATGATTACCATATTATCCGATAGATTTACATAGCATGGGCCATGTGCTTCTCTCCATCATGTGTCTTGGTTTGAGACTGCCTGTAAGGTCACTGGCAACACCAGTAAAACAGCTGTACGCATGCTCTGGTGGAGTACCGCACAGTGCTGGCATGGGGAAGTGGATGGTAGACTGAATAGGGGGCAAAACCATTTACTCCCAATTCTACTCCCAGAAAAGCTCGCTAACGTTTGTCAGAAAAAAAGCATGAACCTTGGGATAGCAGTAAGTGGTGCACAGCAGACAAAGCACCTGGGTTCAGGTTTCTAGGGCAAACAAGGACATGCAGCTGTTGCTGTGAACGATGGGTCTAGCAATGGGTTCGTAACAGCTGTCTGAGAAAACACCTACACACTGTTCCTTTGTGCCTCTGATGGTCTATTATGATAAAGCTCAGAAGAGGAAGGATGTATGTAGCAAACTAGGTTACAAGGTGGGTCTTATGGTTAAGGTATTGCAGAGATCAAGATTCTGTTCCTAGGTCTGCAACAGATTTCCAGTGTCTTCGGGCAAGTCATTCAATCTTTTTGTGGTTCATTTCCCCACCTGCTTAGGTGGGGATGAAAACTAACAACTTTATTTGTAAGAGTGTTGTGAGGTGTAGATCCACCAGTGTTCCTGAGAGGTTAAAATATTATGGTGATGGGGCATAAAAGATCCTGATGTCTAACATAATAAAAAAACATGGCTTCTCCAGTGAAAACTGCACAAGTATTGCCTCTCTTGTACTTTCCAGGCAGCAACACTATAGCACTAGTTACTACAAATGTATACCATGGGTCTTTCTATGGATTTTATCTCCAGTATTTTCATGGCACTCAGCATGGGCCTGTTCATTGCCACACTGAAGTATTATTGCCTAACGAACAAGCCAATGCTGATGCTGTAAAACAAACTATTACTTTCCTTTAAAATTAGGCTGTTCAAAATTGGTGTCAAAAAACAACCAGTCCTTTCTTAAATGCCAACAAATTACGCTTAAGATGGAACTTTATTTTTGTCAAGGATTTTATAAGAAACAACTATTTGCAGTAATGCAGACAAACAAGTCTTTATGTGCAAAAGCCTCCATGATCAACAAGAGCACATCGAATGCTGCCAGCATATGGACACTGTGTTTAGAGTGCATCGCTCTCAAGTAAATGCCTTCTGGCTTCCCATTGCTTACAAGTCATGGTGACTAATTTTAAAGTGAATACATTATTCCCAACTGCCACGTAATTAAAAGTTCAAAGTGAAATTGCATATTTACCAACATTTCATTGAGATAGTGAAAACAAACTGCACAGAAACTACTAATTACTTTCTTCAATCATATATTTAATTAGTATTATGCAAATTAGCAAGTATCATTTGCCCTCTTGCACATGGAGGCAGCATACTCTAGTGAACTGAACATGGGGCTAGAAGCCAGGAAGTTGAAATGCTTGCAAATGATTTTCTGTATGGCCTGTGTTTTGGCTCTCCTTGTGTACAATACTGAAGATAAACTTCCTCACAGAGGGGTTGTAAGGAATAATTATGTTTTGTTTGCACTGGGCTTTGAAGATATAAAGTGCTCTACATAAAGTGTTGAATATTTTTATTTCTATTAGCCTGTTAAGGTTTGTTTGATTTTTACCAACAAACTAGTGGAGATATGGACCTTAGACTTTTTGGTCAACATTTCCAAAAGTGACTAGTGATTTGGGATGCTCCAATTATTGAGTGTTCAAACTGAGACCCTGTAAAGGGGCTTGATAGAAAATACTGAGCATCCGCCCTCTGAAAAACAGGCTGCTATAAGGTATCAATTAGGGGAAGAAGGTTTCAGTCCTTCAGGCCTACCCGCATTCAGCAAAGTACTTAGGTACATGCATAAGTATAAAGGAAATTTTCATCTAAGTTTTTAAAGTTTTCATCAAAAAAATGAATATCACATTGAAAAATGAAAAAAAAATCTATCTAAAATGGGAACATTTCAGTTTTTATTTGCCACAAACAGAAAGATTTTTGTTTTCAACTTCTGGGGGTTTTTTTTGACAAAACCCCCAAAATGGTCACCAAAAAATGATTTTCTTGTGAACATTTCTATTGAACTGAAATAATGTCTCAACAGGGAAAAAATTGGCTAGCTTTAGGATGAACTCATTTTCTTCTCACAAATTTTAGAGGTGAAATGGTTTTGCTCTTCCGGCTTTTTGATCCATAAATCAAGGTAACTATCAAATCAAATAAAGCGGCAGCTCCCTCTGCTCTTTCATGGAGGCACCATCTCGGATTCTACTTCAAGATGGAGATGTTTTGAATAAGTCCTTTTCCTTGGGCCAAATTCACCACTTGCATAATATGGTGCCACGATTGACTCTGGTGGAGGTAACATTTATATCTGGAATTAATATGGACCATAACTTCTGTGACATGCTTAGGAATAAAAGATAGGAGTTTGAAAAATAAGAAAACCCATTTATGTTCATGTACATTCTCAAAATATGAGAGGATTGCTATGAGATCACTTGCAAGAGTTAGGAAGCAGACCATTAAAGTAATTCACTTGGTATGGTTATGCTGAAGGTAATTCAATTTTCAGCCATATAATAAGATGGCTGAAAAAAGTTATTTCCTTGCTATATCACCAAAAATAATTAGGTTCATTTTTTTCCACTTTATGTGAAAATATATGCTGACTCTTATCATCCTCAGATGAGCAGAATTAACATAGACACATTTTTTTTCTTAATTATTTAGAAAAGGAGAAAAATCTCAGTCAAGAGATGAGTTATGAAACATTATTATGATGAATTCCAATAGACCTTCCAGTGATAGTTAAGACTTTTATTACTAGCAGGAAAAATATATACCCAAAATAGCCTACTATATACCTCCCAGATGTTCTTTCCTGGTAAAAGATGCTTGTCAGGTTCATTAGCAAGAAAAACATAAGACATTCCATCCACACTTTCAAATGAAGTTTAGAGCAAAATGAAAACAGATCACAGCCCCATCTAATATAGCTAAGTGTCTCTTGCAAGTGTACCTGACAAGCAATAGCTTTAGCCATGACTCAGATGAGAGAGGCTATAAATCAGATGAAGTGACCATCAATTTTGATGCGGGGGGGCCGGGGGAAAGAAAGACAGCTGGACTACTCCTAGTAATGATGTATTTGCAGAGAGCACAGTCAGTTTCACGTCCAGAACCTATTATCCATCCTGCATTCAGCATATAATTTAATGAAGGCTTTTTCATTCTTATTTCAGCTGCATGACATAGAATGTAGATTGGAGAGACAGAAGCTGCAGATCATTTTACTTTTGTTTTGTTTTTGTTTCCCCCCACATCACCTATTTGCAGCCATTCACTTTGGTGTTCATTGAATCACTGAACTGTAAGGCAGGAAGGGGCCTCGAGATGGGTGGGAAGTCCAAACACAAGGACTGGCCTGAAGAGACCCTCTGCAATTTGACACCTCAAAATGCAATGGAAGGTTGGAAGTTCTAGAAGACAGAGCCCTTGATTTCTATGGTTGCCTGTGAGGTGTGACATTGTCTGCAATTTGTCAAACACTTACACAGACACTAGCCCAAAATATGGGGAACTGGTTTTCCCTACGCTGTTCTCTGCCACGGGAGTCTGGCCTTCAGAAGAACCCCAGTTAGAGCTTGAATATTAGTCCATTACTGTAATGCTTCAAGCTCACAGCCCTTTAGGAATCCTGTAACACCTACCTTTGTTTTCCACTGATGTGAGACTTTAGTATTACGGTAGCACCCCTGTTTGTGCAGCTCTAGTAAGGGTTTGGGCAGCATTTCCATTATAATCCCTTTGTATTTCAAGTCATTTTACAGCTCAGTTCTAAAAAACTGCTTAGAATAAATCTTAGCATGTTTAGCCCAGTAAATGGCATGTTAGATGAGGGACAAGCACGCAAGCCTTTATTGTTGTATAGTCTGTAAGTAATTAGCCCCCAACACATTAGGATATTTGCTGAAGTCCCTCGTTGAGCATGTTAAATCATGTTAACCCAGCCTATATGGTTTGTGCGATTTACTAGCATGCATCACATTATTTATGACAAATAGGCTATCTGAAAAAAATTGCATTATCCATTAAATGAAGGATTCACTAATAGTTGTTTTCATTATCGGACCAGCTGTATAGATGGTTCCATACCAACCGCCCTATCTAGTGGAGTGGTCATAACCCCCCTCCCCAATTTAGCTCATTTCTGGGCAAGTTTGGAGCCTAAATACCTCAGTGAATCTGGGCCTCAGTGCTTGTTCTTTTAGTTCAAATGTTGAAAGAAACAGTTACCATTTTGGATACTGCAAACAGTTTGGAGTCCTTTTAGTTACTCCAGTGGTGTTTGTAGAAGGGTCTGAATTATTATTTATTATTTCTATTGCAGTAACGTCTAAGAGCCTGAGTCGTAGACCAAGACTCCATTGTTCTAGGTGCTGCATTCCCAGGCCTGAACTGATGTCTGATGATGGAGAGCCTGTTGACAGAAAGTTCTCCAGGAAGGTAAATGGAAGCAGCAGAAATAAGAATCATAGGGAATGGCAAGAAGTGTTTCAAACTAGATACTATTGGCTGAGGGGGTCTGATTATGGATGGTGGAAGATGCACCTTCATCAGCAGTGCTTCCATGGAGCCTTCAGTGGAATGTAACACTGACTTCACCAGTAGAAATTCCCAAAGAAGGTAGCAATTCTCAAGAGACCATTTGGCACAGTCATATTCAGATTGTATCTCCTGGTACTAATAGCAATTAATCTGTATGCATGAAGTTACCTGAATATGCAGCAAGAAAATAGTCTACTAATTTCATTGTACTGTATATTTTACATGACAATGATTTATTGTGCAGTAGATTCCTCATAAGGAATGCAAAGTAAATCTAGTAAGTCCCATTGACTTCAAAAGAGCTTTGTGAATTTATATCAGCTGAGGATTTCCCCCCCCCCCTTTTTTTACATAGCATTAGCTTGTTTGGTATATTTCCCTACCCCATAGTACTGTCAAACCTTAACACACTCTCAGTTTAATTAGAAGTGGCTAATTTAATTAACGTGCTGTAGTTAGTGGCTGTTAAGACATGTAAAGATCTTATTTTAAAAAAGAAACTAGATAGAGGTTTTCTTTTTTCCTATAGCAGCTACAGCCTGATTGCTTTGATCACTATGATTCCCAGGTATGTTTACATTATGCTGTTTGCAGGTTTTCATTGGGAACCTTTGCTGCTGAACTAATTGTTCCCTGGGCCCGGATTCAGCGAAGCACTGAAGTACACGCTTAACTGTAGAAAAAGGGTTGTTCTTTCCTATTTAGCACAGCATTTAAGAACATGCTCATGGCTCTGTACTGAATTGGGGCCCATGTCTACATTTTTACACACTCTCTTAAAGATCAAAAATAAATAGAATAGGAAAGAAGTAGCTTTAAATACAAGAATTTCTCAATGTGTTCATGCTACTATCACCAAATTGTCTAGTATTAGGGTGACCATATTTCCCAAAGGGGAAAACGGAACACCACATGGGGCTATCCCATGCTCCCCCAATGCCTGTCCTGCATAGGGCTGGCCCGAGTCACTCACCCAAGCCCCACCTGCACGGAGCTGGCCTAAGCTGCTGGCCGAAGCCCTGCCTGCCCCCGCAAGGCTGAGGCTAGCATCGCTGCTCGCTTGAGCCCTGCCTTCCCCCCTGAGCAGAGGGTTGGCGTCTCCACTCATACACACACCGCACATTCCTCCACACCCCTACATTTTTGACAAAAGTGGGCATTTGTTCTGTTTGTCCTGTTTGATCAGTTGGCAAGAGCAAACGGGACAAATACCCACTTTTGCCAAAAAAGTCAGAAAGGACAGGACAGGGCTTAAAAAAGTCCCAACAGACTTTCTGTTTTCAGTCCCAACAGAAAAGGGGATGTCTGATCACCCTAGGTAACCCAGCAGTTGAATCTATCTCCAGGATGAAAGGGAAAATATTAGAAGGTAGGATTTCTGGTTTTCACCCATGTGTTCTGGGTTTGACTGCCACAGTATGAGACTAGAGCAGGATTTTGTGGGTGAGACTAGATGATCAGAATGGTCCTTTCTGGCCTTCATAACGATGAAGTCTAATATCCTTGAAGTTAATCAGAGGAAAAGCTTGCTAGTAAGCAAGTGCTCTTTAGACCAACAGGGGTTCCTAATGCTAGGGAAAGCTTTAACTTTAAGATGCCTGCTTTATGTCTATTGTTTTTCACTTGCCAGACAAATTAAGAAATAGACCCCATCAAAACCCTGATCTGATACCATCTCATCTAGGAAAAAATAAGATCAAGATCATAGTTTTGCAATTCAAAGCCAAATTTACAAATGAAGTCCTCAGTCCTGCATGAAGATCTGTTAATGTGAATCCCTGAGCTGGTGTAGACTCATTGGCGTATGCGTGAGTCTGCACTAATATGACACAAAGCAGGATAGATGTCTAAGCCCTTGGACCTTCAAACACTTTCTGATGTGAGTAACTCTTACTTGAAAGCAATGGTACTGCTCATGCAGCTAAGGGCTTGCAAGGTGGGATCTATGATATAGCAAGAAGACACATTTGGATCCAGAGTGGGCAGAGGGTTAATAATATGTGAGAAAGAGAAAAATATGTGTACTGGCTTATTTTGAAGCTTGTTTGTGAGAAACCAGAGTGGCTTGGTGCCAATTACTACTGAGTCAAGAGATTAGGACAGGAGAGGGGATGTTTTGTACTAACTGACATGAGGCCACAAGTAGCGGGGAAAGCGGTAGCATTATTTGCCCACCCACTTGGCTTCTAACAGCAGAGCATAATAACAGTGGGATACTCACCTGATCAGTCACCACACAGCTTGCTCTTCCTGGGAGAAATGCCAAAATGATAGTGGTTTCAAGAGTCTGTCCGTATTTGAGTGTGTTCCCTCTTTTCTGTACTTCCACAGCAATCATTCTTCCTTCTGCTAAAACATACTCTACTGGCAAAATCAAATCACTCTTATATACACATTCATCAGTTGGGTGAAACATTATATGGTAACTGGACTTCTAGTCACCAGCTAGACAGAAAAAGCATGGCTCTTAGCGCTAATATTAATTAAATCAGGAGCTTTTGGGGGCAGAGGTTGTCCTTCTGCTTTATGTTTGTACAGTACCCAGGACGGGGTGGGGGGCGCTCAATACTGACTGGGCTACTAAAATTGGCACTACGAAAATGCAAGTAATAAAATCATCATAGTATGGGGCAATTAGATGTTCTGATGAATATTTGCCCTTGGGAATGGTTGAACTGGTTCTGATAATATAGTTGTTTTAGGATTTCATAATGCTGCCTCCTTTGTAGTATCTTAGCATGTTCCAAAGAAAATCAATAGCAAAAGTGAAGTCCATAGTGGACTTCATAGAATCTAAAATATGACCCATCCTGAGTATTTTACCTAGCACTCTGAGCATAACCCAGACTAGAATGGCTCTTACAGTTCCAGCAATGTTCAGATAATTGTATTGTGACCTAAAGGTTCAAAAGTGATCTGTGATTTTGGGTGCCTATTTTGAGAGCCCTTAAAAGAATGTAATTTGCAGAAAGTGTTAAAGTACCTCTGAAATCACTAATAGCTTTTGAAAATGGTGGAGTTTATTACTGTTATTCAGTGTTGTGTGCCTCTGTCTGAGGCAGAAAATAAAACTGGGATTTTTTTAGAATTTCAACAACCACGAAAAAAAACCCAAAATGCTTAATCATTTTTTGACCATCTCTGCTTGTAACTGAGCCTTTTCTGGTCAAATCTCCAGCCAAACTTTGTAAATCAAAGAGGTTGGAGTAAAATATGAATAAATTACCATCCCCAGGGCTTAACAGCACCATTGACCCTCTGAGGTTCCTCAGTCACTGCTCCTCACTGTCTAACGTCTAGCCTCAGACCTTAACATGATATCCCACATTGGCTATCACTCATCATTCATCAATTGCTGCATCTGTAGCATCATGTGGCATCTTCTGAAGGAAGTGTCTCCTCACATTTAACTTTAGGAAGGGCATCTGTCATTCTGAATTCCCCAAAGAGCTAGAGGGATCTCATTCTCCCAGTGACTTTGAGGGGAAAGTTCAATTAAAAAGAGAGAGAGGTAAAGGTGGTGTGCTGTGATCTGATCCAAATGCCATTGAAGTGATTGAATAGACTCCAGTTCACTTCAGCGGGTTTTGGATAAGATTCCTGCTGCTCTGTCTGCACTTTCCTTTCTTCTCATCATTACCGATTGTCCCTGATACTCATAAGCCAAACCAGTCACACTGAGAATTAGAAGATTATTTTCCCCTGGTGCTGGTTCCTTGATTTTTCAGCTGTTTTAACTGGATCCAGCATTCAGAGCTCTTCGAATTGCCTGGTGGCTCCACAGAGTGATATTTCTACCCTCTGTTTCGGAGGACAGCTCTGGCTGTTTTCTCATTATGCTCATAGCAAGAAACTGATGAAACTGGTGACTGATGGGATCTCTGATAAACAGTGAGCTACAGCTGTAGTGTTAAATACATGCATTTGTGCAAGAACGATGTGAAATGTCACACCTCCAAACTGATCTCAGTTTATCGATAAATACATCACGTATAACTAGAACATGCACTTTTAATTGTAGTCTCTCTAATATATTTGTTCAGAAGCTCTTTGACTTGTGGGAATCCCATTTATATCCTATAAAAATATGTCTAACACCCTCCAAAAACAGTCCAGACTGCTCCTATTTCAGTCAACACGTGTTTTGCCATTGTCTACCATGGAAAGCGGATTGGACTTTAGGTGTGTAAGGATGTCCTGTTGATTCAATCAGTTGCAAACTTTTCTACAATTAACTATATTCATCAGACTAAGTTCCAGGTTATACAGTAGAACCTCTAAGTTATGAACACTTCGGGAATGGAGGTTGTTCATGACTGAAATGTTCATAACACTGAACAAAACGTTATGGTGGTTCTTTCAAAACTTTACAACTGAACATTGACTTAATAGAGTTTTGAAACTTTATTATGCAGAAGAAAAATGCTATTTTCCTTTCTTTTTAGTAGTTACACTTAGTACAGTACTGTACTGAGTTTGATTTTTTTTTTGTCTCTGCTGCTGCCTGATTGCGTACTTCCCGTTCCAAACAAGGTGAGTTTGTAACTCTGGTGTTTGTAACTATGAGGTTCTACAGTAAGATATCTTGATGCTTTTCAAACCTATGCAAATTAAAACAGCATGACAAGCACATTAGCTGTAGATGGGATACTTCACAAAGTATGTATTTGTAATTAAATTTGCATTGTCGTTGATGTTCTGGAAGTCATTCGGATTTGTTGTTTCTTTAAGAAAATGCAAAAAAGCAGATTATCTTGGGAGAACAAGAACGCTGTAACCCTTGATAAAGCTCTCTCAATGCCATTCTTTTGGCTTGTGTCCACAGGGGAAATTCGACACTGGAGAACAGAAACCACGTGCCATAACAAAATCAAAAGCTTTCAGCATATGTGCCCCTAATCATAACAGATTACTTTGACACTAGTACAGCCTAAAACAAACAAACACCTAGAATATAAGCAATGTAAAGGTATGAATAAGCACATCCCATTGACCTAGTGCAAAATATCTGCCACTGACTTCTAGCAGACAGGCTGATGCTTGCAAAATGCAATACATAGAAACTTTGGATTTTCATAGCTGCTCCAGTGCATTTGGCCTGTAGGGGCTGCTTCTCTACATTTTTATTCATCCAAGCCTAAAATTAACAGCCAGGGTAGTTTTATTTATTATCTTGATGTATAATATTCATTTTACTCTCTCTCCCACTCTCATTTTTCACTCTTACAGTTCAGTTCTTTATCACAAGATCCTTTTCTCTTTGGAGTCATGTCATGATTTCTTTGCCTTTCCCTGTTTCATTAGTATTTTATCATTTCTCTCTCATTCTCATAAAGCAGATTTCCTCATTGCATCTGTGATGGGAGTCCTAGTGGGGAGCCAGCTATGGTCACCCAGAGTGAATTGCAAAGAATGGAGCAGACAATCCTCATAAAGCTGGTAGATATTCCAATACTTTGATTTACCAAGACAGCGTGAAACAGCTTCTCTGTTGCCTTACTGGTTGCTCAGAAGTCCAGACAACACAGTTCCCTTAAAGCGATCCTGCCTCAGTGTTCCATCCAGATACCTAAGTCAAATATGATGATTTCTGTAAATCTTATTTCATCATATAAAAGAAAAGGTTCTACCAATCCCAAAGGATCAGAAACACTGAATATTTCAGATCTTACCCAGATACACGCTACAGCCAATTCTTATTAACTAAACTAAAATGTATTAAAAAAACAAAAGAGAGAGAGAGTATGGTTAAAAGATCAATATGCAGACAGACATGAGTTCAATTCATTTAGATACATATTCACAGCAGAGATGGTGAGCTTTGTGGTGGCAGAGAGTTCTTTCAGAAATAATTCATAGATTATAGTCCAATGTCCAATATCGCCGCCAGGGAGTATCAGCATAACTGGGACCTCAATCTTGCAACTCAAACTTCCCCTGATGAAGCTTAAGCAGATCTGAGATGACAGGATCAGGACCCAAATATTGTTTATACAATTTTTTGTCCTCTTTGACAAGTTGGGAGTTCCTTAAGGGAAAAAAGATAATTAGGATGACTTTGAAGGGGGTCCATCACTGATACTTATCTATACAAATTAACATAAGGCCATTTGCTTTTTCCTCCACCATTCACAGTACATTTCAAAGAGAGATGAATACCAAGATATCCCATGTTTAATTCATTTAAATGATATCAGAATACAGCATAGATAGGGACTGTTGATTACATTGTCAACCTTACTATACATATATAAATACACAAAAACACAAACATTATCTCTCCACATGTCTTTTGAGGGTTATTTATTTTGCAGGATGCTTAATCCTTTCTAGTCATGCATCACAGCATCATATGACCTCCATTATCATTTTGTATTTCAACCCTGCAAACAAAGCTGTTTGGTCTAGTGGACTGGGCTTGGCAATGAAAGACAGGTAGGTTGATACTCTTCTCACTCACCTAAGTGCTCACTTACTCCATGCAACTTCATTGACTCCAATGAAGCTACATCTGATTTACAATAATTTAAGTGAGGGAAGAATTAGGACCAGATGGGTTCTAATTCTACCTCTGCTATGGAATGACTATGAGGCCCTGGGAATGTCATTTTGCCCCATATCCTGTCCAACTTATGGTTCAAAAGTCAACAACATGGTGTGGTTCTGCTATTCAGGCATACCGGGGGAGCCAAATAGCAAGAGCTCCCGAATGATCTCTGCACCTCCCTCTGCAACACTGAAACATGCTCAGGGGAAGCTAGGCTTTGGAGAGGAGTGGTGACCCGTCCAGTCTTTCCAGAATTACATAGATCTCTGTGCCTTTCCACCCCTATTTGGTAGGGTTTGACTAGTGGAGCTATGGACTGCACTAATGGGCAGAGAGCAATTTCCAGGCCTGTGTGAAAGATTCCATTCTTCACCAAACTTTGCAGAGTACCCCTGCACCAAGTCTGTTCACTCCAGCTTTTCTCATAGGTGGAGGATGAACCTCTTTGCTTCTCAATTTCCTCAGATATAGAATGGGTGTAATTATATTTATCTCCCTCCGAAGCATGGTATGAGAATTAGTCAATGTTTGTACAGCACAAAGAAAATGTAAAGCTGAATGCTTTACAAATGCTAGCTGAAGTGTGATTCATTTCCCCTATCGAGATTTCATAAGTGAACAACAGAAAAATGTCTCTGATACCGATACATTTGATGTAGATCAGAAATGATCACCTGTTAAACTATGTCCCCGAAATTTCTTTATCATAGACCCTGCATGACCCTTAAAATCTTGGCCTGATTTGAATTTCAGAGGTGATGGTGAACCTAAAAAGGTTTGAAGATTCATTCAGTTTATTGCTCACACATTTGGATGCTTCTCAGAAGGGTGTCCATGGTGAAGTACCTGAATCTACTGAGTGTAGAATTGTCAGGTAAAAGTCACATGAAAACAGACTTTACTATGATATCCCTGAAAGAGCAAAGAAGAGTCCTGTGGCACCTTATAGACTAACAGATGTATTGGGGCGTAAGCTTTCATGGGTGAATACCCACTTCGTCAGATGAATGCAGTGTAAATGCAGACAAGAATCAGGCTAGAGATAACGAGGTTAGTTCAATCAGGGAGGATGAGACCCTCTTCTAGCAGCTGATCTGGCAATGTGAACACCAAGAGAAGAGAAACTGCTTTTGTAGTTGGCTAGCCATTCACAATCTTTGTTTAATTCTGAGCTGATGGTGTCAAATCTGCTAATGAACTGAAGCTCAGCAGTTTCTCTTTGAAGTCTGGTCCTGAAGTGTTTTTTCTGCAGGATGGCTACCATTAAATCTGCTTCTGTGTGTCCAGGGAGATTGAAGTATTTTCCTACAGGTTTTTGTATATTGCCATTCCTAATATCTGATTTGTGTCCGTTTATCCTTTTACGTAGAGACTGTCCAGTTTGTCTGATGTATATAGTAGAGGGGCATTGCTGGCACCTGATGGTGTATATTACATTAGTAGACATGCAGGTGAATGAACCGGTGATGGTGTGACTGATCTGGTTAGGTTCCGTGATAATGTCGCTGGTGTAGATATGTGGGCAGAGTTGGCATTGAGGTTTGTTGCATGGATTGGTTCTTGAGTTAGAGTTACTATGGTGTGGTGTGTAGTTGCTGGTGAGAATATGCTTCAAGTTGGCGAGTTGTCTGTGGGCAAGGACTGGCCTGCCTCCCAAGGCCTGTGAAAGTGAGGGATCATTGTCCAGGATGGGTTGTAGATCACTGATGATGCATTGGAGAGGTTTTAGCTGAGGACTTTAGGTGATGGCCAGTGGTGTTTTATTGGTTTCTTTCTTGGGCTTGTCTCACAGCAGGAGGCTTCTGGGTACATGTCTGGCTCTGTTGATCTGTTTCCTTACTTCCTCATGTGGGTATTGTAGTTTTGAGAATGCTTGGTGAAGATCTTGTAGGTGTTGGCCTCTGTCTGAGGGGTTGGAGCAAATGCGGTTGTACCTCAGCACTTAGCTGTAGGCAATTGGTCGTGTGGTGTGTCCAGGATGGAAGCTGGAGGCATGAAGTTAGGCATAGAGGTTGGTAGGTTTTCGGTATAGGGTGCTGGTAATGTGACAGTCACTTATTTGCACTTTGGTGTCTAGGAAGTGGACCTCCTGTATAGACTGGTCCAGGCCGAGGTTGATGGTGGGGTGAAGCTGTTGAAATCGTGGTGGAATTCTTCCAGAGTTTCCTTCCCATGGGTCCAGATGATGAAGATGTCATCAATGTAGCATAGGTAGAGAAGGGGCATGAGTGGACGAGAGCTGAGGAAGCGTTCCAGGTCAGTCATAAAAATGTTGACATATTGTGGGGCCATGTGGATACCCATAGCGGTGCCACTGGTTGGGCAAGTCATTTAAATTTCTGTGTGTCTTTATTTTCCCATTTGTAAAACAGGATTAATAACTCTGCTCCTTTCCCCTCTCCTGTGGTCTGCCTGGCCTGTTTAGATTATAAACTCTTCAGGGCAGGGAAATTTTCATACCATGTGTTTGTCCAGTGGCTTGCACAATGAAACCCCATTCTCAACGAAAGATTGTAGGAAATATTTTAATAGCAATAATAAATAATAAGGCCAAATTAGTTTCTTATTTCAAACCTTGGACTCATCAAAAAATTCAATGACTTTTCAGTTGCTCTGTCACATTATTATTGATGGATTTAAAAAAAACCCTACAAATTGATCAAAACAAAAAATCAGTAGTGGCCCATTGCCTTTGTAAGCAATTAAGTCAGGCACAAGACCCTACCTGCCTTTTCAGACTTTTGTGTTTTGGTGGTGGCTCTGTATATACAGTGTTTGATTAGATAATGTTCTTAATATTGCATTACTGCAGAATTATCTTTATTACAGTAGCCGTTTGCAGGAATTGTGTTGACAAGACAAGCCTCCTGTGTGAACATATTCTAGTCTTTCTAATCTGTTTAGCATCCTCAGCAGGACATTTTATTTGCAATTGATTTTTAAATTTAGGAGTAATTGAAGTTTAAGCGGAGTTACCGCCTTGCAACAGGGACAAGTTGATACTGTTTAAATCGTAATTAGACACTGATTAAAAGTGATTGCATTGCTAAAGTGAGCAGAGGCCACAATTTGCCTCATTCCTAAAGGCTTGCCACGGGGAATTGATTGTATTTCCAGTAAAATGGGTCAACATAAATAGGGAGCAATTAGGAGTACATTGTTGCATCATAAATTTCCCAGCAATTTTTGGAAGTTTGGAAGTTACTCATGGATATCTTCCAAATCAGACTCCAATGATGTCCTTAAAGTAGTGAAGATATTAGTTGTCTGAGGCTGCAATGAATAGTTTTCCCATCTGACTCTGCATTCTTTGCCCAGACAAAACTCCCAGACACTTCAGTGGGAATTTTGCATGAGTGTAGACAGCAGAAGTGGACGCATTATTGCTTGTAAATATTCACCATTGCAGTGCTCTAGGTTTTGTTGTTGTTTTGTAAATTTAATAATGAAGCGATAGCCTGTTGATTATTCTCATCAAATAAGTAGGAAAAACAAGACCTTTGGGATTTTTAATTTAAACAATCCTCATTTCATAACCTTAAAAAAACTCATAAAAATAGAACAGCAAAATTATATGGTTATATTGATGACACTTAGAGATGAACCTGAAGCAAAATCCTGCATCTGGACAGCTTAGAGCTCCAGATCCAGATCTCTGCTTTCTGCTTGGCCCCAGCAACACCAAACCCCACATTGAAATGATCTCAGACTTTGAGAAAGTCCATATCCAAATCTGGACCTGAATTGAGGAAGCTTTCATCCAGTTGTAAACACATTGCATCAGATCCTGATTGCCCTATTCACAGAGACGCCCACAGATATCATTTGAGTCTCTTGATGCACCAGGTTCATAAGAGTCTCAGGATCTGGCCCAATGACATTGCGACAAAACAGACAAATTGGCTTGTGTTTCTCCTCTCACTTACGCCAGTTTTGCCTTGACTTAACAAGAGTTTCTCTTGCTTTACACCAGCAATTGAGAGGGGAGAATCATGTCTATGGTACAAACGTGATATTTGACACCCTTTGAACCACAGGCTTTGGTGATTCTTCTAATGACCCAGGAAGAAGGGATGTGTTAGCTATTAAAGATGAAATACAAAGCTCACTCCCCCCTTCCTCTTCAGGGTGGCAATGAAGACTTTGGATTGTGCTGGTCGGCTTCTGATGACCTTTCCAGAGAAGCGCTGAGGTATGGAAGGTGGAGTTTGGAAAGTTCATGATGGGAAGCTCACAGTTGCAGTTACATACTTCCTGATGTAATATATTTACTTGCAGCATATGATTCTGTCACTAGATATCTCTGTGTGCTATATGTGTATAAAGTTACAGCCAAAGTATGATCCTGTGGTAAACAAGAGAGACATCGCGGTCACTCAAGCTGTGTGGAAGTCTGTGTAATTGTAGCTGTTTTGACAGGCCCCACTTGTCTGAGGTAAACTCTGAGTCCATAAATCATGACACCCCTTTGTGGGTGGGTTGGTGGTTATTGTTTGACGAGATCAATAGAGAAGTTATGGGGAACAACACGTCAAGGGATGTAATGTGAATCTGGGACTGAACTGCTCCTTAACTGACCCTGTTCTGCAGAATAAGAAGGGTGCAGTCAAAGGGAGGTAAGTGGTCTTTACTCACCTTGCCAGTCCTAAGGTCAGCCCAGCTACTGCTGTTGGTTAAACAAAGCCGTGAATTTTATTAACCAAAGAGGTGGGAGGGGCCAACCCATTCTGCTGAGGGGGTAGATAGCACTTCAGTCTCCTTCAGCTATTTTCCCCAGCCAACCACCATAACTTCTACCTTGTCTAGATTGAGTTTGAGTCAATTTGCCCTCAGGCCCAAAACTACAGAGAACACCAAGACACTGGGTGTGATAAGAGAGACATTTATAGCTGAGTGTCATTAGCATCTAGACATCAGTATTATTATCATCATTGGTGTACAGCAGGGGTTCCCAAACTTGGTCTGTGGCTTGGCCAGAGTAAGCCCCTGGCAGGCCACAAGATATTTTGTTTACCCGAGTGGCCGTAGGTTCAGCCGCTCACAGCTCCCACTGGCCGCGGTTTGCCATTCCCGACGAATGGAAGCAGTGGCCTGGCCCGCGCTGCTTCCTACAGCTCCCATTGGCCGGGAATGGCGAACCACAGCCAGTGGGAGCTGCGAGCGGGCGAACCTATGGCCACTCGGGTAAACAAAACATCTTGTAGCCAGCCAGGGGCTTACCCTGGCCAAGCCATGGAACAAGTTTGGGAACCCCTGGTATACAGTCTCAGTGTACCAGGAATTGCCACTACCTCTACACTATCAGCAGAGGAACGTTGGTTGTCCCTGTGTATTGTGCAGGCCGTGTAGGCTAAAGTCGTGGTTGGAGACAGTTTCTTTTCCTTCTGTTTTGTTTATCTATACAAAAAGTGCCCAGCTGTTTTCAGCTCCTCCCAGCCCACTCTTAGGAAGACGGCTCCTGTCAAGTATAAAGAAGGTTGGCAAGCTGGAGTCAACATGATATTTTCATGACCGAACAAGACATTTGGTGCAGTAGGCAGAACACGCAAAAAGAACATATACAGCAGAGGCTTCCTTGGGCACGGGGAGGGAGGAAGGGGGTCATGAAAGGAAGGGACTGACATTGTGGATCAGCAGGGAGTGAAGAGCAGCCAAGTCAATGTTCCTTATATGGCAATAAGGAAGCAGAGAGAGATTAATACATAGAACAGGGGTAGGCAACCTATGGCACGGGTGCCAAAGGCGGCACGCGAGCTGATTTTAAGTGGCACTCACACTGCCCGTGTCCTGGCCACTGGTCTGGGGGGGGCTCTGCATTGTAATTAATTTTAAATGAAGATTCTTGTACATTTTAAAAACCTTATTTACTTTACATATAACAATATATGTAACAATATAACAATAGTTTAGTTATATGTTACAGACTTACAGAAAGAGACCTTCTAAAACGTTAAATGTTTTACAGGCACGCTAAACCTTAAATTAGAGTGAATAAATGAAGACTCGGCACACCACATCTGAAAGGTTGCTGACCCCTGACATAGAACTTTACATTGCTGTAGTGTTCTTGGTTTTTTGTTTTCTTTTTTTTGCGGGGGGCGGGGAGTTGCATGCGTATGTGCATGCATTGTTCAGGTGCAATGGCATAAGAGACCCTGTGCAGAACCGCAGCCCTCTTGATGCTTCCTGCATTGCTCATTTTATATCGCTAACTTCCAGTGACGCTATGTTACTCCTGCTGGAGATTAATCCTGTCTCCTGTAATTCTATTGAAATCAATGGGAGTTTTGGGGGTGCAGTGAATACAGGAAGTGGTTCCTACTGATTAGATTCTCTTTCTTTTTGGAAGCTTTGTGTGTGGATACAGTAATACAGTGCAAGTCACTGATATGTTAGAACAATCCTGAGGCTCTCCAAGTGTGGTCTACTGAGGAGGAGTAAGGGGTCAGGGCCTGGGGCTGACCTGGTTGCCTGATTAGCCAACTTCTGCACCTGAGGAAAGAGGTGTAACTTAATTAGCTGATCCTTATAAGATGCATAAGTGGGCAGAGGCAAGAGAGCATGAGACTGCAAAATCCTCCAGGAAGCAGAAGTGACTGGGTGATGCTCCCAAGAAGGGTGATCAGATGTCCCGATTTTATAGGGATAGTCCAGATATTGGGGGCTTTTTCTTATATAGGCGCCTCTAACCCCCACCTCCCGATCCAATTTTTCACACATTCTATCTGGTCACCCTACTCCAAGGGACTACCACTGGAGTTACTGCTGGAAGGAATGGCTCCAGAAAATCATATGGACAAGAGAGGAGATTGGTTGGGGGGCCCTGGCGAATTCAGACTTTGATGGAAGAGCCAGGAAATCTGATTACAGAAATTACTTGTGCGAGAAACTGATGTGGGAAAGGGACTGCTGCACAGACTTTGAAGTAAGAGTCTGCAAGGGTTGGGATTGTTTAAGAAAGCTCAGATAAAGAAACTACCCCAGCTTATAGGTGCTAGGACCAGGGGAGCTGGAGTTGTTGCATCACCTCCCGCTTAAAATGGTGTCCATTACATACCAGGTTTACATTTCAGTTCAACGTCTCTCGGCCCCACCACTATCCAAGTTGTTCCAGCACTCCTGCTCCAGCTAAAAATGCGTTCCCAGGATTCCTTGAGAAGCACAGACAATTGTTACCCCAGGGAGTGAACTGATATGGCAGAATATAGGTTCTTCCGGCAGGTGGAGGGTGCTATAAGATATCTCAATTTGATTACATCTACAGAGAGCTGGCAAGTCACCTGGTGCTGGCTTTTGACCCAAGTGTCTCTAATTTCTTTGTAACGTTTTGGAATTATTTTGTATTCTACTAACATCTAGAGGCCTCAGCTGAGATCAGACCCCTATTGTGCTAGGCCTTTGTGTATACGCACAGCTAGAGATGGCCCCTGCCCTAAAGAGTTTACAATTGAAATAGTGGATCACCCAGACAAAGGGTGGGAGAAAGGCAGTATTATTCTCCCTCTTCCACAGCTGAAGAACTGATTCACAGATGAAGAAGCAGTTTGCCCAGTTACATAGGGAGTCCCTGGTGTAGTCAGGACTTTAGCAGATAATTGCTACTCAGCACATCACCAAGTGCTACTTAGTTTATTCATCTGTTCTTCCTTTTAGAGTAATAAGATGTACATCCTCTTGAGCCTATATAAGGAGGGAGTGTCACTGTTTACAGGTGCAGGGCACGAGTGCAATCGTCTTTATACCATCTGGCCAACATAGGTCAGCTGGTGGTCTGTTCTCCCTACCCATTCTGTCCTTACCCTTCTACTGTGACTGCCAACAAACACACCAATTAGCAGCATTTGCAATGTGGTGGTTTTATCTGGATACCTGTGAACTGGTTGTTGGACTAAAATCACCAGTTTAAGGTCACTGGGAGTATTCCTGAGCAAGCACTGAGTGAGAATCTTAGGACTTGATCCAATAATAATGATAGCGTAAACCCAGAAAAATAAGCAATGACCAGACTGCAGCTTCGACTCAGTTTGATTCTGATGTCAGTCATGCTGGCTTAATCCAAAGTAGCTTTACTGAAGTAAGTATTTGGGCCAAACACAGAACGACAGGATGTTAGTCACTGTTCCAAACACAATGTGCCATTTTCTGCTTTCTGTTGCCCCAGTGGTAAATCTGGGGTTACTCCCCTGTAGTCTGTGGAGTGACTCCAGTTTCAGACTGGTGTAACTGTTGAGAGCAGAATTTGGTCTGATGGGTGTGACTTCTGAATTTGAATCATTGGCCAATTGATTTCAGATTACAATTCATTTTTTCACCATAGCTGTTTTCTATCTCAATTAAAATGTAGACTTTCCCAGTGGCACTACAAAAACTGCTACGCCATATCATTCCTTATTTGTTGACAGTGATGGACTAATCTTCTCCAAAGCTATCCTTGAATAATAATGATCACTTTGCTGGAGTAGTGTGTTCTCTGGCGTGGGCTTTGCCTCAGGATGTTAACTAACAAATTGATCCTGCCAGGATGTTCTTTGTGTGCATTGTTTCTTAATTGTGTGATTTCTATGATCCCTCGGGCTCAATTAATCCATTTGCGAAGATGCAGAAAAAGAGAAGGGCTAATGCAGATGATAGATGCAAGGAAACACAATAGCTTTCCGTTTACAGGGGAGCAAAGTCCAAAGTCACTAGAGATTTCTTGGTCTTGAAGAGTAGATGTTTCACAATTCAGGCTGAATGAGGACTGCTCCCAACTGGGGTTTTACTTGGGGGTTTACAGCCATGCATAGAGATTGAGGGCAATCAAGTTCCTTAGACAGAAGCTTCTTCAGGTATAAGAGGACAAGTGGAATAACAAGTACAATGCAAACTTTCTTAAGAAAAAAGTGACCCCTCTGACAGCTGGGAATCAGGTTTGTTTACCACTCATTTCAGTCTAATATGCCAACCCACCTTGAGTGTCTAAGGTGAAGATCTCACCACTTAATGTTCTGGTCATACTAGTTTTAAGACTCTGGGGAGTGAACTTCCTCCAGTTTCTGAATCTTCCAGTTCATGGTATGACAATACTGGGATTAAGCTTGCCCGAGAAAGGGGACATGGTATCCTTTAGCCTGACCTCCCATCCTGGGAAATACTACAAGTGTGGATTTGCTGCCAGGACTCAGCCTTCCTGTGATTCCAGCACTTCTGGATGGCTCTGCTGCTCTTCGTGTTCAGAAGAGAGGGTCAGGAGCAGCTGGTACATCTTATCTAAGGGGGGATATGATAGAAGTATATAAAATTATGAGTGGTGTGGAGAAAGTGAATACGGAAAAGTCATTTACTTGTTCCCGTAAGATAAGAACTAGGAGCCACCAAACGAAATTAATGGGCAGCAGGTTTAAAACAAATAAAAGAAAGTTCTTCTTCATGCAGCACACAGTCAACCTGTGGAACTCGTTGCCTGAGGAGGCTGTAAAGTCTAGGACTATACAAGGGTTTAAAAGAGAACTGGATAAATTCATGGAGGTTAAGTCCATTCATGGCTATTAGTCAGGATGGGTAAGGAGTGGTGTCCCTAGCCTCTGTTTGTCAGAGGTGGGTTATGGATGGCAGGAGGGAGATCGCTTGATCATTATCTGTTAGGTTCATTCACCCCGGGGCACTGGCATTGGCCGCTGTTGGTAGACAGGATATTGGGCTGGATGGACCTTTGGTCTGACCCAATACGGCCATTCTTATGTTATCTAGCTCATCCAGTGACCTCGTAGGAAGCATTCAAGGGCCTCCAGAGCAGGGGGAATTTATAAAGTGGGATTTTAAAAGGACCTTAAGGGATTTAGACATAAACTCTCACTGACTTTCACTGGGATTTGGGCACCTACCTCCCTTAGGCACTCCCAAAAATCCAAACCATATCGTTTTTACATTTGCTGCACCAGCTCCTAAAGCCCTTTACAGCCTATCAGGTGTACACAAAGAGCACTACTCTGGCTGGCTGGATAGTCCTAGGTATTTTAAAACCAAATAACTTTAAGAAGCTCATTGAAGTCAAAGGAAAGATTCCCATTCATTTCAATTAACTTTGGGTCAAGCCTTCTCTGACCTAATGATGGGTTCCATATTACTCCCATTATGCACATGGATAGCTAAGATTCCCGGCCCTTGGAAACACAGGGGAAGTTTACCCAAAAGGAAGGCAGGTGATGTTGCTGAAGCCTGTGGCCCATCTCCCTCAAGGTGTTTCAGCAAGATGAACAGAGCTTTAATTTCTTTTAGGAGCGCCACAGGAACTCCACCATCACCAGATGCAGCTGAGCGATGTACTGAACTTGTGCATCCTTGACCATAGTCTCATTATGGCCAGCATCATGCACATTTTAGGCTCTGTTGGTTCCCCAGCAGAGAGGAAGTTGTGGCTGGTTTGTAGATCCACAGCCTCAACCCTGGTTGAGTTTACACTGCCAGGGGTCTCCAGGCTCTATACCAGCTTCTGCCAGTATTTACCAGGTATGATATAAATGCCTGTTCTCATGTGTACACTCACTTACCAATGTCCTTGGGCTATCACACAACTGACATGTGGACTAGTGTATGAGGTCCCAGGTTGACAATAACATACATCAAGTGAAGAGATGGGAGGAGGGAGGCAGTGCTTGCTTCGGACTTTACGAATGCTCCCATTCATGGTGGTATATGGGACTCCATGTGCATAAAGGGAGTAATATGGAACCCATTGTTAGGTCAGAGAAGGCTTGACCCAAAGTTCATTGAAATGAATGGGAATCTTTCCTTTGACTTCAATGAGCTTCTTATCAGGTCCAGAGTATATTTGAAAATCTCATGTTATTTTGGATTGGAACCACAGAAATATTAACATTTAGGACAGATGGAATAATAGCTTGGAGGGTATAAACCAATTGCCTGATTTGCCCCTTATGCAGAAATAATAGAAAGATGCAGCTCTTGGGAACTATTACAAAAGAGACAAGGCTAATGTTTTTCTGTGTTCTCAGAATTAGGAGGAGTCCAACATTAATCAAAAGCCTTTCACACACTTCTTTTTTTTCCCCACAATCGCAAATGGACCAAAAAAACGAGAATACAAGTCCAAGGTTATTATGTCTGTATTAGTACTGTACAATCTATAAACAAGACCTTTGCTTTGTAAGCAATTTCTGCATGGAAAAAAAACTCTTTCCCATGAAGAACTTCACATGAACAGCATGTTCAAAAGCTACTTTCTATTTATTGCACCTCAGAAGCAAGTCTGACCAACTTCCTTTTAATGAAGAAGGATAAATGAAAACACATGCTTGGACATTTTGAACGTGGCAAGCAATATGTTTTCACATCTTAAATATGGAATGAGAGGACAACCTTTGAATCTTTGTAACCATGCCCAGCATATATGAACTTCTAATTCAGCTTCAGTTCAGATAAGCATCCAACATTTTGTATTGTCATTCACATATTATCCAAATCTTTTGAATCTGTGAAACTGATCTGAAAGTCTCGTAACAACAGAATTTCTTGCAAGCTTTCATGCACTTTTGTTTCTAATTTTAGTTAGACACATAAAGTGGTGAAACACATACTAGTATTCAGATTATTGATTGTCTGAAGAGAACCACCTCATGTGCTGTGAGATATTTTTTCATACTCAGTAATGGTTTGGAGCTGAGTTTCTTTTGAACTACCAAAATTCTGTATTGGAAAATACACACATGCATCAATTCTAAGGCCAGAAGGAACCATTAGGTTCCATATGCTCTCATGATTACCACAGGCTGTAGCATTTCATCACTAATTCCAATAGCCTGTCTTTGTACTGGAGTGTATTTGTGTGTTCATACAGTGTTTAGCACAATGAGGTCCTAGTCCTGATTGGGGGCCCTGGGCATTATCACAATATAAGTAATAAAAAGACTGCCCGTTTTGATGTAAATACTCTCAACGATGGGAGAATCCACCCCATCCTTTGAAAAGGTGGCCCCGTGATTAATTTTTCTCTCTGCTAAAAAAAAAATATTGCCTCCTATTTCCAGTTTGAATTTGTCTAGCTTCAACTTCCAGTTGTTGGAGCCTGATATGTCTTTGTCAGGTAGATTAAAGAGCCCTCTAGCGTCAGGTATCCTCTAGCAGTGTAGCTATTAGGAGATGTGTTTAGATAAAAAAAAAACTTTACCTGTGGCCTGTCTTCAATCCAGAAAGTCCAGACACCAATAAATAAATAAATAAATAATTGCTTCTGGAAATGGATGAAGATACAAGGAAGGCAAGAAAGTCCTTATTTTCTTCCATCCAACTTGCCCAGCCTTAATCCCCGTGTTCTTTTAAGGACAGCTGCAAAGAGGGGGAATTCTTTTTTAATGTTCTGTAGCTTTTACATCAAATTCCTAATAGTCCCATTCTCTCAGTATCCTCACTTTCCTCCCTTCAGTTCCTCTCGCTCTGTTTCTTCTCCCTTTCCCTCTCCCACAATCGGCTGATCAAATTACAGCAGATCCCAGAATTCCCCATTATTTTGAGGTCTGGCCCACAAACCCAGGGCTTGGCAAGTTTAATGGGTCTAAATGCTGCCTTTGCAAGTGATGGAGCGTCACCTTCCCGTTCTAGAGATAACAGCAGTCACAATGTTGGGGTCTACCCACTACATTTCAAGGCAATGCTTTTTGCCTCTGCAGTGGGGACTTATCGAAAATATGAGGTTGACGCTCTCACTGGATGAATATATAAAAAGTATCCATGGAAATTTTGTAAACTAAAATACCATATTGTGACTAAGCAGTTCTGATTTACTGTGGCAGTTATGGGCATTATGGTGATAGTGATCTGAGGAGTCAGATTTTCTGTTCCTCTTGTGAAATCACCCTTCCTGAGCGGTCTTTGACTGCTCTATACAGAGAATCTGGTTTACATTAGAACAGTTGAGAAAGCAACTTCAGCCTCCTTGGACTGCCACCAAAACTTCTCAGAAACCCCATGACTACATGCTTCCCAAAACATTCCTGAACTGATGATGGCCTGTAATCATGTCCATTCAGTACTTAAAATGTGGAAGGAAGGAGTCACAAGGAATCACAAACCTGAAGAAAAGAAAAATTAAATCAAGTCTGGTTGCTGGAGGAGGGAGGGAAAACTTTAAGCATTGTCTGACCAAAGTTGCTACTTTCAGACTATGATAGACCCCCTGCCCCCATCATTATACTTTTTTCAGATCACTTTCAGCAACTGTTTCCACCTAAGTCCATGTAGCACAAAAAGGCAGCTGAACTGGACAGACATGGCCAAATTTTCAACAACTCCCCTCAGCTGCAAACACTCCTAGGTTGGGTAGAGGCGTCTTTGGAAATAGGGCCAAAAGGGTGTTTTCTTATGAAAAAAAATAAAATAGCCAAAATGCTCCTATCTTGAAGTGTATGTTCAATCTCATCACAGTATCCAGGATTTACTGAACCCATTACTGTACCTAGAGCTGCTCAACTGCCTGGTTTTGATGGATCCGGTTCAGAATATATGGGATGCAGTGTGGAGAAGAAACTCCTATTGCATAGACAATATGGCCCAGAATAATAGGATCCCTTAAAGGTCTAATTTTGCTGTTCTTGAGTTAAAACAGGTAAAGATTTCCCTCGGCTCCTTCATGGTTTTCCCTTATTCTCAGAGCTGGTTTAGCTGTTTGTAATTAACAATTTGTTCAACAACTATAACACTGTGGAACAGTTTTACTGATGTAATTGTTATTCATAGTTGTTCAATATGATTTGGTGCCCCCAAATCTCAGCCTTATGGGATGTTTGGAAACTGTTTGTTTTGACAACTTGCTAGTCAATGTATGCAGTGTGAGACTAGCACACAAAATAAAATATGGCAGAAAGTGTTCCCAAACATTTCTTTGAATACTGGACCATGTCTATGCACCTCTTTATTCTCTGCTTGTGAAAAGTCACATGAATACTGTGTTTGCAGTGATGATGGGAGAATGCATGTTTTTTGGATGAATACTTGTATTATTTATTTATCTCTGCACAAGCATGTGTGTGTGAGAAAGAGTCTATTTGCTATTCTTTAATTACTATACATTGCTCGTTATTATGTTTAAAAACTTTCCATCATCCAATCAGGGAATAGAAACAATATCATGTGACTTAAGTGATCAGTCACACACCGGGGGTAATGAATAACAACTAGTCAATGCGAACAATTCACAGACAGCCTGACGACTGAACGTTTTTCATCCAAAGTATATGATGAAGACTTTCCACCAAAGGAAATTTGCAAAAAGGAAAAAACAAAACCCTCCTACATTCATTGGTTACCTTATTCTCAACAAAAAATAAAACTAGCATTCTTGACTGGTCACCTCAACCGTATGGTATTTTTCTACTTGCTCCTTGGATACCTCAAAGTTTATAAACTGGAAAATAACAAATAGTGCATAACATGTCCTCTCGTTTCAGGGAAAATATGAGTGATAATATGAAAAAAATGACCATTCCCAAAGTGTGCATCAGAACAAACGTTTAGATATCCATATGCTAATGAAATGGTGCTTTTCACTTCTATGCAGAGATCCAGCACAAGGGCTGTGCACCTCTTCTGTCCCACCCTCGAGGGGTTAACTGGTGCACAGACTGTGTGTTTTCTGTCTAAAAACAACATGGGAAATGAGCATGTTCCAATCAAACTGTTGAATGGAATTCAAACTTAGTATTTACACATGCCATTTTGCGGAGGTCACCTGCTGTAATCATCATCCTGTGTTTGTGACATCACAGCAGCTACCATAGCAACTATTTGAGCATACTAAATTGAAAATTGTGGCTTCCAGTGGAGAATTAACTCAAGCAGCAAAATATCCCATTTTAAAGCAAATGTATGAGCTCTGTGAGAGAATGCCAAATGAAAGCAAAATTGTTTCTAAATGGAAAGTTTTTCAAAGCTTTCCATTGAGTGCCAGCTATTCTTTAAGGATTTGATCCTGTGTCCATTAAAATCAGTGGTGAAGCAGGGACACCCATAATGCAGGAGTCTGATGACATCAGATTCATTCAGAGACACCTCTAATTTGTTATAGTTGGAACTGGGAGCCAGCTGATGGCAGTGATGGGAGTAGATTGGGACAAGTAGCCTGTAATTAAAGAGTCAATAATATAATTGACTATCATTCATAATGCATATGCACAAGGGGTTTTATTAATGCGGTTCAGCAACTTTAATGTCAGCATTTCCTTACTTTTGAGTGCTTGACTTTGTAACCTTAGCATTCTTTTAATGTAGGTTTGTGAATGTAATATATAGATCGAAGGAGAATCTGTATGTATTTATATGTAACCTATATAAATATGATTGTGTGTGTGTGTATACATACCAAATTCTTTCCACCCTGCTGGCTACCATTTGTTCCTGATTATTGCAGTTATAAACTCACAAAGAAGGAGAAACCACAGGATTCTGTGGCTTTTGTCAGTACATTATATGACACACCAGAGCTGGGGAAAGGAAGAAGTAAATGGCTATTTATGTGCTAAGACCAGTGGAGAGAAGAATTAACAATTCCTCCTTACCCCCAATCTTGTAATAAAAACCTCAGCATGTTTGTTTTTGACAAGTTCCTTTATTTTGTTTTTTTTAGCAACCCAAGGAACAAAATATTTTACTGACAAAAATGTAATAATCTCAAAGGAGATATTATTTTAAACCATTTTTATTGCCAGCTCTTAAACTAATTGCCTAGATTAAACATATCATTTTGTTTCAAACTATTCCTGAAGAGCTCTGGGCCGGGAGCGCGGGGCCACTGGCACCACTCCCCCGGCCGAAGCTCGTGGACCGGATAAAAATGGCCAGTGGGCCGCATATGGCCCGGGGGCTGTAGTTTTCCCACCCCTGCACTAAGACCTTTCAAAAGTAGAGCAGAATGCAACAGTTTAAAGGCTTTGTTTGAAAATGCTTTGCAACGTTTATTATACTGTAGTGGTTTAGCAGCAGAATTCCTCCCCCAACTGGGTCCATGAGAGGCCACTCCACCTCACTACATCTCTGTGCATCGCCTATCGTGGGGAATTAGTGAGGCGACAAGAGCCCATAGCTTGGGTCTGTGTTCAGAGGCAAGCAACAAACACAGTTAAGTAGCCTGTACCCTTAGTCAGGGCAGGGCAATTAGAGTCTATACCTCAGGCCTGTGGTCAAGGGCCGAGTAGCAAGGGGTTCAGGCATCCTAGCTCCTGAGGACGGCCAACCAACACTGACTCCTTGGCTTAGAGGGGAGAGATGGCACCCGAGGGTTGAGGTGGCAGGAGGGAACATAGTCACATTTCACTGCTTCCCAGACCAGGGCCCTAACAGTGACAGAGGGATCTGCCACTGGGTCAGCAGGGATATTGACACACTGGATCTATGGCAATTACGCAACCAGACTAGGGCCAGCTGTCCCTGGGCCACTTCCTAACTCCCTGTTAGGTTGGGTTTGCAGAAGGCTGTCCAGATCATCAGGGTAGAAGGCCTGCAGTAGACCTGGCCACTCCTCTGTGGTCAGGTCAGCATCCGGCTTTGGTGGCTCTGGCCAGTTCTCAGCTCCACAGAGGCCTGTGGCAGTCTCCCAGCTTGGGAACAAGCAGGAGGCATCTGGCTCCTCCAGCAGCTGCAGCACAACTGAGCTCCCAGACCTGCCTTTTATACTTCCTGTCCCGCCCACTGACTTCAGCGAAATGGGTGGGCACGGCCTGGCTCCTCCCAACAGGGGTCAGTGAGGGGTTCCTCCCCGTCTGGATCCGTGGGAGGCCACTCTGCCTCACTACAAATACATACTGCTCTTCTGCATTGTATACATCCCCTTTGCTCTCAGCTAGGACTTCACCGAAGGGTCCCTGGCGGTAGTGTGGATGTTATCGTAAAACAGCCAAAAGCAAGAGTTATTTGTGGTTCCTCTGATTATCTCATCCTCCCATGATTACACCCAAGCTTGATTGCTGCTGATGTGAGAAGCCAAAGCTTGACAATTCTTTAAAAGTGCCCTCTCTTTAGATCGCTAATTAGGTTTTGCTTTCCTTGCATAGATGATTTTTTCAAGACTACAGCATGAGTAGCATTTATCCCCTTGGAAAATTATATTAAAAAACCATGACTTATAAGGGGAGCAAGTGAAGCATTACCTTATATGGATTGTTGGTTTCCAGAACAAGACGTGTACAAAGTTCTCAGGCAGTCTTGAATGCACTTTGTGGGTTGTTGCACTGCAACAGTACTGAAGGGTGGCATGAGGGAAAATCGTTGAACAAACCAAATGCTCTTACTTGATAGCAACAGTCCCAGCAAATTAATCGAGTCTCAGAAAGACTGTCAAATAAAGACTTGGAAAGTGGTGTTGTAATAATTGGGCCCATAAATATATTCCACTTGTAAACCTAACTATGTGAAAGTGAATAAAAGTTTATAAGGCATCATCATAACCTACAACAATAAATGTCAATGGGAAAAGGTGCAAAAAGAAAACAGACTGAATTAGTCCAAACAAAAGAGCCTACTAATATAACTCAAGGACTGTGTTAAGATCGTGTCTGGTAACCAAAAGGAATGTGGAACTGGAAATCAATTAATCAAAATGTGTGTGTTGGAAACTAAGCCTAGTTGGTTGGCAAAATGAGAGGATGGACTAGTCCACCCATCATTATGTTTTAGGGCCCTTAAAAGAAGAGACTTTGGGGGACAAAAGAGGTTGGGGGACAAGATGCCCTGAATTTATAGGGACAGTCCCGATGTTTGGGTCTTTTTCCTATATAGGCTCTTATTACCCCCCACTCCCGTCCCAATTTTTCACATTTGCTGTCTGGTCACCCTAAAAAGAGGCTACCGCAACACTGGCTGACTCGAAGAAGGGGGAGGAACAAACTGCCATCACGGCTAGCAGCCCTACTGTCTTTAGGGATCCTAAGCCTTATTTGTCCTAATCCTGAGAGATATTCTGAGCAGACCAGGCCAGAGAGAGGGACCCAATTAAGCCAAAAAAAGAGGCTGATTTCGGGGGGGGTTTTCCGTGGATTTGGCATGTCTGCCTCAGATCGATTTGTTCTGGCCGCCTCTAACCAGGCACACTGTGAACCTCTCAGCTCCATTGTGCTGGGCTTCATTTCCTTCCTGGGGAATAAGTCTAAGGAGACTTCCTACACAGAGGGTCTTAGATGTAAAGTCATAAGACAGAACCTCACCTCTTCTTCCTTGGCCTCAGAAGGTACCAAATTCAACAGAACTGGTGCCGTTCTACTCCAAGTAGATGGGGAGGGATTTCTGGGCCACAGCACTTTCGAGCATGGAGCTCAGAGCCACGTGCCCTTGCCCATGTTCCCACACAGCACAGGGGAGGGACAGGGAGAATCAGGGCTATGGAACCGAAAGCTCCATCACCGTGTGGCTGCTTTGGCTATATAGCTGTTATTTGTATTGCAGTAGCACCTCAGGGCACCACTCCAAGTTTGGGCCCCATTGTGCTGGGCGCTGTACAAACCCAGAGTAAACAGTGTTACCAGCTCTTGTGATTTTAACTCCAGCCATGCAATATTCAGTGTTTTTCTTAAAGCCCCAGCTGCTGAACTCTTGTGATTGAATAGGAATCTCAGCTTTCAGTAATACATGAAAGAGGAATTTCTGCTCCATGGTGGCAGAGAAAAGCTAGAAATAATGCCCCTTAAAGGCTTCAACCAGAAGCTCGTGATTTTGGAAAGGGTGTGGTCAGCAATACAGAATAAGCGACAGTCCCTGCCCAGAAGAGTTTACAATCGAAATAGTCAAAGCAAACAAAATAAAGATGACTTTCCCCAGTTTACACATAGGGAGAATAAGGCACCGAATGACTAAATGCCTTGCTCAGGTCACACAGGGTTGGTGGGTTTTGTTGTTTTTGCCAGAACTAGGAATCGAACCTACATCTGTGAAGTCACAGGGCAGCGCTTTAACTATGATACCTTTTTGCCCCCTGTAGAACAGAAGTACAGCTGCAGGGAGAGCTATTGCAGCCTCACTATTCTGGCAGAGACTCTGCTGCCTCTCTGAACCCCATGTGGAGCATTCGTTCTCACCTGCCTTTGTGGATCCCAGCCATGCCAAGCTTAGCTGCTCTGGTATGGAATGGCTTGGAGGGAAAGGAGATAAGAGTTTGGCTCCTCAAAAGGGTTTCTAAGAGCTGTGCAGGATTAATGGACAGGGATGCACCGTGTTGACTGGCCGCCTTGAGCATTTCTAAATCAGCAATTCCCAGAAATGATGGATATCTTGTTTGCATTTGATACAGTCTTTTCTGTTGTGATTCTGGGCCAGTTTCTAATGCACATTCTTGCCGCTCCCTTGTGTCTCTCTCTCTCTCTCTCTCTCTCTTCACCTCCTTGCCTGTCTCCCCATCCTCTTTGCATTTACGACTCTCTCGCTCTCTCTATGTTCCTTAACCACTTTGATTCTACAGTGGCCCAAACAGAAGAGCTGTTATTAGGAATCTGATTGCTCCTTCTTCATACTCAAATTTACACCCTGGGAAATCTTTGCTTGAAACCAGTAAGGTCCTATGGGGGATTTTTCTATTATTGTTATTTTCCTTGATAGACGTGGAGGTAATTTCTTGCCTGGTGCAGTTAATTATAAATCAGGAGAGAAAGCTGCCCAGCTGTGTTTTTTCCAAGAGGTTAAAGTATGTTTATTAGGATAAAATTAAAAAGTCTTTTCATTTTTCGCTCAAGTGCTTTTTTTTTTTTCTTAGAGGAATGGCTGAAAGTCAATATTCCAGCACAAATGGAGATTCATATGATTGTTCGATTGCGCCAAGCAGAGGTGGTTTTTCTTCCTTTTTCTTATAATTACTGGGTCTGATACTTTCTAGCACTGGTGCTTCTGCACTTTACACTTCTAGTGTTTAGTCTACATGTATCCACCAACCTCATTGCTAAGCATGTGGCCTGGACTCCCTTAAGAGCCTCTGAAGTGGCTTGCAGAGGTCCCGCATGTCAGGGGAACATGCTGACAGTTTCAAAAATAAGTCCCCAAAGTTGTTGCACTTTCCATTTAACCTATTAAAAATTCAATCCTAAGTACCCTGCAAACAAGGCTCCTGTGGAGCAACACTGCAAAGGGGTGAAAAAATGCTTTCCTTGAAATAGGGCAGGGAAATCTATGCCAAGAAAACTGTGAGGGCAAGAGGTGAGTCAATACGTTCATTGCCAAGAGGGGTGGTGTTGCTGAGACGTCACATGCAATATTTCAGTCACAATGCAAAAAAAATCATTTAGGCCCCGATCCTGCAAATTGATCCATGTGGCCAGAGTCCCAGCAGTAGTGGTCGGTCTGCACAGATCATCGTGCAGGACTGGACCCTTTGCATCTCCCATAGAACAATGGTGCATTTTATTTTCAATTATTATCAAAAGAACCCTGGAAAGAAGAGAATAGGAATATAGCGCTTCCATGAACAAGAGGAGAATTTGGCCTGACACAATGTGTTTCATACATGAGGTACTGCAATGTTTGATGCAGAGCAACAGCTGTGACAAAGCTCCAAGTCTGTACTTGTGGGTCCTGCGCTTCCTGGCAGATTTAGGGGCCTCAGAAACTCATCTAGGCCCCAGAGTGACTTCCCTTTCTCAGTATAATTGGCAAGAGTCACCACCTAGTGAGTTACCTTCATCGCAGGCCAGTATGGAAGATGGAAAAGTGGGGAGCCCGGGCCTGCCCTCTACCCCGGACTCCAGTCCAGGGACCCTAATAGTATCAGCTAAGATGGCTGACCTTTTAGGCACAAAACACAATACAATTCCCTGGGCTACTTCCCCACAGCAGTCTCTGCTTCTTCAAACTCCACTTCACCCTTACCTCAGGGCCTCCTTCCTTCTGTATGATATGTTGTCCACCACTCAGTCTCACCAACAGCATAACTTACTTCCACAGCTCCTGACACCCACAGTCCACCTGACTGAGAGGTTTTTATCTGGTTTCAGCCAGTCCCTGATTGGCTTCAGGTGTCCCAATCAGGCTAGCTGTTTCTACTCCTTTCTAGAAGGTTCTTAATTGGCCCCAGGTGTCTTGATTGGCCTGGAGTAGCCTTTGTTTGGCTATCCAGGGAACAGGGACCTGCACATCCTGAGACTAATATACCTGCCTTCCAGCACTCTCCTATATCCTTCTGGTCTGACTCCGTCACACAGCATAGACCCTAATGGGCAGATTTTGTAAAGGGCTCAGCACCCAGCAGCCCCTACTGTGATGCTTACGGCCAACATCGTGAGCACTTCCAAAAATCTGGCCACAGTAATGCAGCTACTGGGCAGACAACTGTAATGTCAATTATACATGCCACAACTCTTGTGACTCAGTCATAGCTGTTAGAACCTATTTAACTGGGAGAAAAGAGTTTGCACATGATGCTTATTTACCAGGTAAGCCCTTCAGGCTTAAGAAGGATGTAGTGAACAGGTTTTGGGGCAGAACCTCTGTGCAGGGGTTAATTTTACCCTATTCCATTACTTTCCTATTAAGGGGAAACAACGTGAAAGAACAAAACTAGACTGAGCAGAAGTTTTCCATGATTCTCACAAGCTTTAGGAATCTGATCCAAAGCCCGTTAAAGTCAGTGTGGGTCTGGGCACCTTTCCACAGAACAGTAACATGGATAATGGTGGGTCTGGCCGGGAAAATCTAGGTCACTTTTAATAGGATTAAGAAGTTCTGCTGATTTGGATAAAATAAGAACAGAATTGAAGCCTTGCTTTGAAATGAAGTGAATTTCTTTTGAGGTTTCTTTGGGGGAAAAATGAGTTAATTTCTTTTAAAGATATGGTACACTTCTTGAATTCAGAATCAAATATGCATTTTCCTCCTTATCAGATATATCCAATTCCTAACTCTGATTCAGGTCCGTGCTTGCTGATTTTAAATGTATCCATCTTTATCCAATTTTCTTTAGTTAGATTTATAGATTTTTAGAGCCAGACTGGACCACAATAATTATCAAGCCCAACCTTCTGCATAATGCAGGTGGTTGAATTTCTCCCTGTGATTCCTGCTATGGAAAGAATTATTCCTCCCTGTTACACAAGAGGATATTTTCAAGCTCCAAAACTTGTGATCAAAATAGAGCATATTATGTAGAGCCCCAAAGATGTTGTTTTAAACTTCTGTGCACTTCTGTGTCCTAATTTCAGCCAGATACAGAAATATCAAAAAACTAAAAGAAAGGCAGCTTCCATGGCATTTGTGGCTCAACTGAAACCAGGAAGACCTAAAAACTTCATCAGGAAGTCTATTCCTGCAAGATTTCAAACACAATCTGAAAAGCAAAGAGGCCTGAAGATGTCTAGATAAGCTTTCACGTGGAGCACATCTCAAATGGTTTGGCGGTTGTGTTTTTTTCTGAGATATGCACCCAATTAATTTTGGATGCTTATCCATACTGGGAATGCAAAATTGGGCTGCAGATATCTTTCAATTATGTCACGTATCACGTTGACTGTGACAAAATAGTGCTCCCATTACAGTTCCTTTGGAGGAAAGATCAGAAATAATTGCAGTTGAGAATTTATTCCTGCCCTCTCCCATCAAGTGTGCTGTCATGAGATATTCTGACACTGACATACCATGCTATGCGGTTACTTCTGGTCCAATGGTTTGCTTATACAGTACTTGTAATCTACTGAAAACCTCATTCTCTTTCCAGTAATGACTTTAAATGTGATAAAGACCTGGAGGCAAAAGGTGGAGAAATGTTTCCATAATTCAGATTTATATAGCCACATAGAATATATTTATATTTAAAATATAGTTAGATAAATCTATAAAATCTAGTAGATAAATCTATAAAATAGATTTATTTAAAATATATTTATAGAGCCATAAATATATTTTAAATAAATTTTCAGGTTGTTACTCATTTTACACCCAAAATTTCCTTGAGGTGGGAGTGAGTTAAAAATTACTAAAGACCTCAGGCTTTGACGCTTAATTGACACACAACCAGGCCTTTCAGACACCACCATGGCTATAAAGTAGCTGTGAGCTGGAAGTGCATTCATTAACTCTAATGAAGGGCTTTTTTTCTCCTTTCTCACTTCCAGATTAGTCCTTTTAAAATTAACTAGAAGTCAGTCACTGGGCCTTGATACAAAAATTACCGGGGTGAAATACTATGACCTGTGTTATGTTAGAACTCAGCATACACGATCACAGTAGTCTCTTTTGGCTTTGAACTCTATGACTATGACTTTGGTTTACCTCTTCGTTACAGAAGCGGAAGGATGTAATTCGGATCAGACACACATCCATTCAAGTTCACTAATGTGTATTATTTACACAGCCCTGACTCCCTCTTAGCTCATATCAACTCCATTGCCTTGTCTGTAGCTTTCTATAGTCTTTTAGGCCCTGATTCAGCAAAGCAATGAAGTGTGTGCTTACATTTGTACAGGCGTGACTTCTTGCCCGTTCCTGGTTACTATACGCAGCCAGTAAAAAAAAAAAATCCAATACCAAAATAATTTAAAATAGGGTATTAATCCTAATTAATAAGTATTTATGCACAAATTAAAACCACTATATAATAAAAGACAGGTGAGTAAGTAGCCAATGGATACAGAGGTACTAAGAACCAGTGCTCCATTTAAATTAAAATATGGAGATATAAAAGAGAAATAAATAATAGTAGGATACACAGAATGGGAATCCTGGATCTCATCACTGAACATGGCCATTGTGTTAGTGGTGGCATATAGCAAGAGCCTGCAAAGATTTTTATTATTATTATTCTTACCTCTCTGTACCCAGGAGCTTTAAAAGATCATAATTACCTTCATTCCGTTTGCCACAAGTCCCAGTTATGAGACCAAAGAAGTGGGCATTTATATTCCCGAATATCTTTTTGATATCTTCTTCCAACTCAGAGTAGTAGTCTACCTTCTCCTTGTGGGCCCTTTCCAAACCGTCCCAATGAATGGTAATATCTACTACAACAGCAAACTCACGCTTCACAAAAACAACACTTGGCTTATGCAAATTCCCTTCACTATTTCTAAGATGTGGTTCCACTGTTGTCTTCCACCCAAGTTTACTAACTTTATCAATCACAGCTGAGACTACCCTATTATGTCTCTCAATCCAAGCATCTTTAGTTTTATAGCATTGCCCAGATATATGTGGAATGATGTCCCTAACCTTTCCACACCATCTACACATAGCATTAACTCCTTCTCTTCCTCTTGCTAAAGTCTCCCTAGTTGGATAAATATTAGCCCTCATTTATAATGCAACAATTAAGGAGGAAGATTTAGCCATACAAGGTCTCTTCATGAACCAATTACTGATAATATCACTCTTAAACTACCTAATGCCCACCCCTTGACACCTCAAACTACACTATCTGGAAAATTCCTTATCTCTCCATTTTGTTAGGTTAGGAGTAGCAGCACTATACATTAAAATCTTATCCACTAAATTTTCTCCAGCATAAATGAAATATAAATCAAATTATCCCTCGAGTCTATATGCCTCCTCCATTTACTAATTAACATACTGGGAATCTGTACACAAAATGTTAATGCTAACCCTCCATCTCACCCCCTAACATAAAATAGCCCATCTGTAGTACACTGTGGGAGATGTAAAATATTCTTAACAGTTTTTCTAACAAAAACATCCAATCCACTTGAAATATAAAAGGGACAATCGACTAAAAGTAAATTATAAAATAGCCTAGGTACAATATATGTTTGTAAAATCACTAATTTTGGGGCAAGCTTACGGGAAGCCCTGCACAGAATATTGCACCACTTGGTCAATTTAACCTCTAGAGACACACTGCACACTCCAATCCAGGGGTCGATTTTCGCCCCCAGATATTTCTCATACTGACCTGGTTGCACATCATCAATACTCTCACTACCTGACTTCCAATTCTCCTTAGGGTTAATCACATAAGTCTTATGTTTAGGTAATATGTGAAACTCTTTTGTCTTCTTGACATTGACCCATAAACTAATATTCATACTAAAGCAATCTAAAAATTTCAAGATTTTTACTCATCCCCTGACAAGAACCACTTAATATAGTCACATCATCAGCAAAGGCCAACAACATAATACTATTTCCCTGAATATAAAACCCAGACCCCTCCGATTCTAATTTAACTACTAAGGGATCCATAGCTATCTTAAATAAAATTGGAGAGAAAGGATTCCTTGTTTAACCCCGCTCCATATAAAAATAGACTCAGTACTATCATCGCCAAACCATATCTTAGTAGTGCAATTACTGTATAAGTCCCTAATAACTTCTATAAAATGGTCAGTAATCCCCGACCTCTTAAAGCTAAATATAATATGCCTATGTCCAACAGAATCAAAGACTTTGGCCAAATCAATATAAACAATAGCTAACTCATTCCCATTTCGTTTCACTTCCATAATTAAATGACTGAAATAGAAATTTTTTCCTCAGACCCTGGAGCTGAAATAAATCCCTTTTGTCTGTTATATATTTTAATTGCAGTAGTCAATCTCTCGGGTAAAATTTTTGTATACAGTCTAATCCAAACAGATTCAATAGTCAATGGTCTCCAAGAGGACAGTTTAACTAATTCTTCCTCATCCTGTACCTTGAGGATTAAAATAGTTCTATTTTCTTTTTAAAAGTCCAGGATCTTCATATTTAAAAACATATATTAAATTTTTGAGAGAATCTGAGACTCCACATTAAAATTTTCTCATAAATCATTAATAATTACCCTATTGGTGCCTGGGGAACTAATTTTATGAATAGCTTGCAAAACCTCCCCAACTTCTTCCATAGAGATCAGACTCAGTAATTAATTATTATTCACATTCTTAATGGCTGGGGGACCATCCTCTCATACTGCCAATATTATCTAAAATACCTACATAATATTGTTCAGTCTCACTCAGGGGAATGCTCCATTTGGCTTTATCTGGTTCTCCCATAATTATCCGAGGCAATCTTTTCTTATTTTCAGTGAACAACTGTTGATAGAATTTGTAATAGGCCTTTTTAGTAGCATACCTTCGAGTAGAGATCGACTGCTTCTTTCTGTCTCCATTCCCTTTATTCTTTATCCCATTTTCATTCTTCACCTCTTGTTCCTCAACACCACCACTTAAATCAATGTCTATCAGTGATTTACACAGTTCCTATATCTGTCCAGCAGAAACTGTACCAGTTTCTCTCAATAACATTTTAATTTGCCCCAGACTACCTATAATCTGCTCAACCTTTCTACCTCATCTACCTTGCCTACACAATGTAATCACATTATTCACTGATGGATGCTCTCTTAAAGTTCCCTAGAGGGTGGAATCTCTAATACATACTCATCACAAACACCTTCATTACTTAAATGATCAACAACAGTATCCTTACTAACCCTCTTCTTAGGCAACTCACATCTTTTGTCTGAAATTTGTTAGTTTTGGTCCTAATTCACTCTCTATACATTTATTTATATTTCTCTCACATGCATATTTAATCTCTAATTGAGTAAGAAGTTCAACTTCTTGTTCATTCCATACTTGAGAGTGAATAGACCCATTAACAACCTTCTTAATCACCTTATTTTCCTTCCTCTGTTCATTTCGAACTGTAGGATGCCTATGTTTAGTATGTTGTCTCTACCCACACTTTGTATGGAAAGCCAACCCACAGAGCAAACAGGTATAACCCATCTCCAGGCTGGCTACCTCTTTGGGCACACATCTGGGGTAATGGCAAGCTATAATATGGACCTGAAAGTGTTTACCACATTTTTTGCATACAACTCTAATGGCCTTCCTCTTATCAACCTCATTGATATGTTTAGTTCACGTACCAAAGGTTGCTAAAATCTGTGGGCATATAGGACAATTATAACATTCAATGGGATATTCTAAATAAACAATTCCATCCTTCCATGAGTTGCTATTTTGTAAATTATCCATATTAGTAAAAACAGTAGTTAAATTAGTGCAAAAAATGTCCAATCTCATCAAAATATGGCTCATCCAAAGTATCTAAATACTTAAACTAGGATTCCAATTGTCCGCATCCAAATGATTAAAAAATGGTATTAGTAAAAGTCATAGGTAAAAATGACAAATCATTATCAACTGGTCCTCACATAACCAGTCAAAATTCTCCACTGTCATATCAACTCTGAGAGGGAGATCACATATCTCAGTCTCATGATGTAACCACTCACACAAAAATGTTTTATGCATCGGTCCAGCGACCCGAATTTGTCCTCTGACATATTTAACACTTCCAGCTGGGGCAACAAAACCAGCAGCAGGGGTGTTGTTTACCCTGTCCAGTGCCACTACAGTATAAATATTAAAATTTCTTTTCTCCATAACTAAAAAGATGTAACCCATCACAGGAGGAGGCTATGCCTTACCCCAGGGGGAGACTACCCTTACCAAGAGAGCAGATTTTAGGGGGCTGCTCCCCTTATAATGGGGAGTTCACCCTTCACCTTCCTCTTGGTGATCCTTGCCAGTTACTGACTCTTACCATGAGGAGGTGGCAGTAAGACTTGCCATCCAGAGGCTTTCCTCACTGAAGGGTGCCTGTCAGCTTAATGTCGAGTCCTAACAGGAGTGTGAAATGGGGCTCAGATCTTGGTAGAGTTTGCCACTCAGGGCAGGGTTTGCACCCTTCTCCAGTCAGGCCCGCTGACAGCAATGCTGAGGCACAGGGCCAGGGCCATCCCTGGGAGGGTGCAGGGCCCGGGACAGATGTGACAAATCCATCACTTCGGGGCCTGACCACTCTGGACAATTGTGCTAGCCTGCGGGTCCCCCCCCCCCCGCCCCCCCATAAACTGCAGGGCCTGAAGTGATCGCGGGCGCCTAGGAGCCCCGCAGGCAGCCCGGAAAACTGCTCCCTTTTCCTCCCCCCAGCTCCCCCAGTCAGCAGGCGTCTCACCAATTACTCAGTTCACCACAACCCTCAGGTATTAAAACTGTCCAGACTGAACAGGGTCCAGAGACACATAAATGGCCTTAAGAGAATCCCACTTACTGCAGTGAGATTTCTTGTATGCTTACAGTTAGGTGATTTTAAATAACTTGGGGACTTAATTAGGCTTCTATATTTTAACATAATAAGAGATTCCACCTAGATATCTTCAATGCATTTACATTTTATAGTGCTGCTCATCACCATAGTATCAGAGCATGGTCTATATCGACTCAATAACAACAGCAAAGTTCCTAGGCGAGTTCATGGAGTCGCCCGTATTTCCCCCTTTTAGGGGCAATATCTCTACTTGAGGGTAGGGTTTCATATTTTAATTATATAGATGTAATTAATTTTTTTTGATTGGTTGGCTGGTTGGGATTTAGTAGGTAGAGTGGAGTGTCAGTGTTCTAAATGTCATCCTTATGGTGCAAAGGCTTTTGCAAAGAGAGAGGTTTTGCAGCATTTCCTAAAGATAATCAAACTCTGGATTCTCCTGACCTCTGGAAGATTGTTCCATAGATGGACCCCTCTTCAAAGAATACTTTGTCCCCAGCTCTCATGTGCTTTGTGATCTGCACTGTGCAGTTGTCACAATGGTTCATAGATCAAAATTTGGTCTTTAATGTCACTTGACCCATTTACTGCCAAGGTCTTAAACTGGGAGCACATCAGTGCCATGCTCAAGTCTCTCTACTGGGTTCCAGGTTAAGGCCTTGGCAATTAATGGATCAAATGACATTAAAGACCCAGTTTTGATCTATGAAAGCAGACAGCCGCATTCTATACCAGTGGGAGTCTGTGCATTGTCCTCATGTTTAGCTTCAGCACCTGACTTTGGTGGTAGAGGATGCTTCATTTTATAACCATGCTGATCTCTCCTGTGATCAACAACATATAAGAAGAAATCATTTGTCTATCTATTATTTTAATTGTGGCGTGCCTCCTGCAGAGATCAGCTGTGTACTGCCCAAAGGCACTACGCAGAGAAGAGGCAGTGTCAGGGTGATAAACAGATTTTTATCTTGTTTAATTGGAATTATTCATTTAGCCACTTACCTTTCCCAAACAGAGGTTAATCAGAAACACATGCACAAAAGGCCCTAAATCACAATCTGAATAGAAAATGTAAAAATTCTTAGAGTTAAAGCTGTTATGGGGCCATTCTGATCTATCGTCTACATTCTCTCCAGAAAGTGCTTGAAGGATTTTGCTTTAAAATTACATTAAAAGGAATACATCCAGAGAGCTGCCAAAATGTATAATTAAGGCTCTGCTATGGTTTGGTCCCTTGGTGCAGTCCTGGGGCTGTAAAATTCCATTTGTTCCTCAAAGACGATTTCCTGCACTACACAATTGAAAAACACTGAGTCCCTGTAAAGAAAATGTCACTTATTTTCTGCAGCAGAGGAAGAATTTTAAGGCTTAAAGGGTCATGACCTTGCATGCTTAGTTATTTTAAATTTAAGACTAATTGCACCTTTATTTTTAGGCATTGTGAGAGAGTGCAGGGAGTTAACAAATGAGCCTGCACTCTGATCACTCTGGAACTAATTAGATCCCCTAGAGAGGTCTGACTGAGGGTTTAAATGTAATTAGTTAATCAGGTTAGCATGCAGGGTGAGCTAAAGGATTAATTAGCCCAGTAGCTGAGGACTGATATAAATAAAAAGGCACAGGAAAGAAGGGCAAGAAAGAGAAGAGCTGGGCTGACTGAGCTCAGAGTCAAATAAATCTCCAGAAAGGGAGATCTCTTCTCTTCTTGGGCCTTGGGAAAAGGGCTGAGGATACAAGGGACAGTTGTACAGAGTATAGCTGCAGAAAATTGTAAAGATGTTGGTGGAGGGATCTGAAATAAACAGTGCAGTATGGATATCTACCAGTGGAGTCTGAGCAGTGCCAGACAGTGGGGGCAGAGTGTTGCCCTGTGTGATGGAGTCAGACCAGAAGGATATAAGAGAGTGCTGGAAGGCAGGAATATTAGTCTCAGGATGTGCAGGTCCCTGTTCCCTGGATAGCCAAACAAAGGCTACTCCAGGCCAATCAAGACACCTGGGGCCAATTAAGAACCTTCTAGAAAGGAGTAGAAACAGCTAGCCTGATTGGGACTGACTGAAACCAGTTAAAAACCTCCCAGTTAGTCAGGTGGGCTGTGGGTGTCAGGAGCTGTGGAAGGAAGTTGTGCTGTTGGTGAAACTGAGTGTTGGACAACATATCATACAGAAAGAAGGAGGCCCTGAGGTAAGCGTGAAGGGAAGTTTGAAGAAGTGGGGACTGCTGTGGGGAAGTAGCCCAGGGAATTGTATTGTGTTTTGTGGATAAAAGGTCAGCCATCTTAGCTGATACTATTAGGGTCCCTGGGCTGGAGCCCGGAGTAGAGGGTGGGCCTGGGCTCCCCCCTTTTCCATCTTCCATACTGGCCTGTGATGAAGGTAACTCACTAGGTGGTGACTCTTTCCAATTACATTGAGAAAGGGAGGTCACTCTGGGGCCTAGATGAGTTTCTGAGGCCCCTAAATCTGCCAGGAAGTGCAGGACTCACAAGTAGAAACTTGGAGCTTTGTCACACCTGTTACATGGATACTAATATTTTATTTGCTTTTCAGTGTTTATATCTATGCACGTTGAGCAGAGGTTGTCAAAAGAAGTCCACAATGATGCCAAGTCTTTTTCCTGAATCACTGCAATTAGTTTAGGATCCAGTGATGAGTATGGATAATTTGTATTATTCCCTCCAATGTGCATGAACACAGTGAGTTTCATCCGCCATTGTGCTTGCCTTTCACCTAGCTCATTTATGTCCCTGAGGAGTTCCAGGCAGTCTTCTCTAGTCTTGACCAGCCTAATTAATTTTGTGTTTGAAGAGAGGAACATCCTGTTTTAACAACCCTCTATAGTTAGCCTGGCCTCTCAAACTTCATTGCACTGTAACCCCCTTCTGACAACAAAAATTACTACATGACTCAGGAGCGGGGACCGAAGCCTGAGCCCACCCACCTACCTGAGCTCCACTGCCCCCCTAGGGGGGGCCAAACCCAAAGCTCAATGGCTTCAGCCCCAAGTGGTGGGGCCTGTAACCAGAGCCCCGCCACCCAGGACTGAAGCCCACAGGCTTTGGCCCCGAGCAGTGGGGTTGGGCTTCAGCTCTGGGTCGGGCTTCAGCTCCAGGTCCCAGCAAGTCTAATGCCATTGCTGGTGATCCCATTAAAACAGGGTCACAACCCACTTTCGGGTCCCGACCCATAGTTTGAGAACGGCTGCTCTTACCTCTGACTGCTTGTCTATCCTTAGCTTATGGGTTCCTTAGTGCAGGGGCCATATTTCATTAGTACCCTGTGGGGGCTACTGTAAATTTCTGTTATTGCCATTTCTTGTGCAATAGCCATTTTTAAAAAGTGTAGTAATTTGGTGGGCTTCATTATGCCTAACATTTTCAAAAGAGCAAAATTACTCCATGACCTAACTTAGTTATTACCAGCCATGTTTCCAATTAAACTAACATGAAACCAAACTTACTTCTAATTGTTCAGCATGGCTGCCCTTGTCTCTGTTTGTATGTGGAATTTAATGTTCTGGATTTGAGTCACTTCAGTCCTATATTACATTGATCACTTCCATAATTCAGTTTTTACAAATGAAATATCATTGCCTGGCTGTCCAAGGAATATTGTGTGCAATATCCCAGGTGTGGATGTATAAGGAATATCTTCAAGACCAGAACTTTTCGCAAACATCACCCAACACATAATTTATTTCTCCTGCTTTGCTGGTTCCCAGGAAACTCTCTGACAGTGAAATACTGTTGTGTTTTGTTTTTCTCCTTCTGTTATTAAATAAATTTCCTTGATATTTCATTGCATTATGAGCTTCATGATGTTACTCAGACAGCTTGCATTGTATTATATGAAATACTAGGAAGAGCCCTATACAATAAATACTAAACAACCAATCAAAGTTTATGATGAAGCAAAGTAACTAAAGACCATTACAATGCATGAACAGTTCATTTTTCAATAAAACACTGTTTTGTAGTCAAGATTACCGTTGATACATCTTTTTGTTGTTGATATTTACTCTGTCTTGTATCTGCCAGTTCTTCAGAAGGCTTTACCCAGATCTACTTATTTCAGCAAAATTGAAGCATGGGTTTTAATTTGACGGCTAATGGGTTGAGCCTCCAGAGTTTTGGTATTTTCCAGTCTGGCTAAGAACAGTGGATAGCTCTAACCACTCAACCAATTGTTCAGTGACATATGGTCATTTGTCAGAAGGGCGGGCTGGTAGTAAGGCACAGGAATAAGACTAGGAAATCTAAGTTCATTTGCCAGCTCTACAACCGAATTCCTGTGTGACCATCGGCAAATCACTTCCTTTGTTGGTGCTTCAGTTCCCAGCACTGAAATTGGGATAGTAATACTTCCTTTCTCCTGCCCTTTGTCTTCCTTGTCTATTGAGACTAAGCTTTTCAGGGAAGGGATGGTCTTACTATATAATCATACAGCAGCTGGCAAACTGGGGCCCCTTTCCTCAGTTGGGGGGCTTTTTGTGTTACTGTAATACAAATAATCACCATAACAAACCAGTTTTTAGTGATTGGCTATCTTGTGCTGAGCCATAGGCTTATCAATAAAATGAAATTCCGAGGGAGTGCTGATTTTCTTGGGGCCCATCTATTAATATTTCTCCCATTTATGGTGTCCATGTGGTAATGAAGGCAACAAAACACTAGTTCTTTTAAATTTTGTAAAGAGAATTTAGTACTTGTGTAAGGTGCTGGAGTGAGGGGTTGATATTCAACGGTACCCCCCAACTCCCTCTGAGAGTCACTTCTACCTTTGCCATTTGTACCTTTGCAAATGTACCTCTGAATTTCTCTTTGGTGAGGCTTAAATCTGGTTTGGGGATGGTCACTCACAGTGCAAGCCTCCTCACACTTCTGTCCTTTGTCTCAGTTAAGTAGGGACAGTCTCCAGGGAATGAGAAAGTAAGTTGCTCTCCATGACCCAGTCAGTCTTCTTGGTGGAGACTGCCAATACAGGTGCCAATGTTGACAGAGATACTAGTCTGGATTCCACTAGGAAACAGAGACAGACAAATAACTTTCAGATTGCAGTGACAGTCAGTTCATACTGACCTGGATTGTCTTTGGACTGATGACTTTGGGGAAAGAAGGCCGCCTCCTCAGCCAGCCAATCTTACAAGTTACTATTCTTCATTCTCTGTCAATAAATTAATCCTTTCTTTATTGAATAGGTTTTCCAAGAGCTTAACTTCCCAGGCTGCATGCCCCTTCATTCTCTTAGTTCACACTGCCAAAAGCATAGATCGCTGGTCTATAGTGGGCGATGGGAATACTTCAGGATATTCCTGTGAAAGATATGTACTGTGTATGGCCTCATACACAAAATGCCGCAGTTTGCTAAAAAAGGAGCAGTTTTATATTGACTACAAAACCGTAGAGGTAATAAATAGATACATCTATTACCCAGGCATTTGGATATTTCAGGACATAAACTAATTGGCTGCAGGGGTCAGGAAGGAATGGGTTTTCCTTATAGGAGCATAATCAGAGAGGTACGTGTTAAGTAGAGTTTCATCTTCTTCTAGAGCAAGAAGTTTCCTATGGGTAGGATATCAACCTGGACAGGCAAACTGTCTCATCCAATATGCTTACTCCAATATCCCTAGGACATCGTATTTGCTTAGATTATTCCAGATTATTAGATTATATATACATTGGATTGGAGTAATAACAAACATGAACAAAAATTAGTGGTGGAGAAAGATTAAAAATAAGTGACCCGAGTGGATCACCTTAAAATGTCTTGAAACCAATAGCTGATTGGGAAACTTTCCTGTGAAACTATTCAAAACTAAAAATACTTATTTTATGTCAAAAAATTTCCTTGCGTTTTCTGGGCTTTCATGAAAAACAGTTTCAGCTACTGAAAACTGGAAAAAAAAATATCATTGTTTGATTTTTGAAAACCGTGACTTTTAAATTCTGGGGTTTTTGATGAAAACAGACATTTTGTCACAAAAGCATCTTTTGTTGAAAATAATTTTCAGCAATAAGTTTTCAGCCAGCATTATTGAGAACTTTGAAGGAATCAATCAAGTAGCCAGATTCTGCCCCTGAGGGTCTGGCAGAGGGCGTGAGGAGGTGGTTTTGATAGAGGTATGCCTGGATTCATGCATTGAACTAACATATATGTCAAAGGACATTTTGTGTATTGTTCTAGAGTGATATATGGCCTGTTGCTGGGGATGATTGTTAGACGGTAAACATCTTATATGACCTAGTGGTATTAAGACTTGAAAAATATAGCAGTTAGAAGACAGAGGGAATATTCCAGCCTTTCCCTAGTAATAATTAGAGATGGTTCCAAGCCATTAAGTGCAGATCTGGGTCCAAATTTCTTCTACGTACCAGGTGTTTTGGATTCATTGTTCCAGTTTGGATCCATCTAATAAACATGGGTGCATGCAACAAAGTTTGGGTTGAAATCCCAAGTTTAGTGAAGCTTGAGGGGGTTTAGATCTCACTGTTCCACTCTGAGCCCAACTCCAATAATAATTATAATACGAAGGCACAGTCACCTGGGGCACTATGGCTGTGGACAGAAATAGGAGGCTCTTAGCACAATTTCTAGCTCGCGTATCATGTGAATATGCCAATAAGCTTTGAAGCTCAAGAGTAAAATGTGGAGGCTATGACTACACGCAAAAATCTTCAGAATTGGAGGGAGGGAGGGGAAAGAAATCACACTAATAATACAAATCTTGTCTTGGGCCTCTGGCATGAACCAAGAATGCTGCATATTCAAGTAATTCACTGCTTGCTCAGCATTGTGAATAAGCAGCAAAATCTGTCTGGATTAATGATTGAATTTCCTTTTTGACCAGTCTATGGATGGTGAAAAAGGAAACTGGGGGTGCAATCTTTCTGCTTCTGTTTATAATAATAAACATTCCAGGCTTTAGGCTGCTTCTCCCTACTTCGGTTAGGACAAGGAAAGCCTCAGTCAAGGTCCATGATTCAGGTTTGCCTAGGCATATAACCCAAGAGTTTGGACACTTGGCTAAATCTCCCATGCCTGAAAAGCACAGGAGACTAGATCAAAGTGCTTCCTTCTTGGTCCCAGCTGAAAATATCACATAAACAGGCTTTTCAGGGGAAGTTCCACTCTTCTGTTGCCAGTATCTGAATATGAAGAGACAAGAGGCAGTGAAAAGGAAAAGTTATGCACACATTTCAAACCTCTCCATGCTAAAGTAAGTAGCTCACAAGACTCTTATTTTATCTTAAATATTTCACCAGTCCCTAGCCTAGCGGAAAAGGAACCATGGCCTGGGAGTAAAGCTCTCTAGTTTGTGTTTCTGGCTTTGTCTCAAACTTCCTGTGTAACTTCAAATTACTCATTTAACTCTCCACTTCTCCCACATGCCTCAGTTTCTTGCTGGCAATCTGAGGATGAGATTACTTTCCTACCCCATAAAGGAATTAGACGGCTTAACTCATCCACGTGTATAACATGCTCTGGGTTTATTGGATTGGTTGTGCTACAGAAGTGCAAAGCATCTATTTAGTCATTCATCTCCAGGCACTGAGTAGTGATAAGGAGGCCAGCTCAGACTAGCTTTAGCCCATGTAAAGGCACGCAGGGATAAATGTCTCATTTGTGCTTCATTGGGTGGAGCTGCAGCTGATTCTGCAGGCCCTGGTAAAGGATGTTTTGCCAACTTGTAGGCTACCGCAGCCCCGCTAGATTAATAAATCAGAAGAATCTGTGTCCAACTCCAACAGTGATCAGGTGCGGCCTCAGCACCATCAACGGCATCCTGGCCAGGAAGTTTCCTATACAGGCTAGGGCAGCCTTCCCAGAGCGGAGGGAAATGAACGCCTGCTTTAGCAGCTGCGCTGAGCCTTGAGCCATCTGCCCAGGGGCGAATCATCGATTTCTCAGCTTTTGGGAGGCAACAAGAGCTCCATTTTCTCATCTTCGTGAGACGCTGTTGTAGGCACTCTGACAAGTGAGCAATTCTCCACTCGAGTTCCCACTGACACCTGCATTTTCCCAGACTAGGGGGGATGGATTGTAGAAAACAAGGCAAAGCCACTCAACCGAGTGACGAATGTTAGCAGGAGCCCTTACTAGAGGGGATGGAATTTCCACAGCACCCAGAGACATCTCAGAGCAGAGGAACATGTGATGGGGAAAGGGCAGATGGAGAGCCAGGAAGAGTAATAAAAGGCAGAAGAGTTTTAGATGAGAGGGGGCGAGGAAAGAGAGAGAGAAAGAATGGAAAATTCTGTAATGGGATAAGAGAAGAGTAGAGAAAGAAAAGACCAGACATCACCCTGCATATGTATATCTGTGTCACCAGCACACAGCTTGATCACACTGGGCCTCAGGCCCATTCTAAAATCTTTACTTCATGACAGTCCTATAGCAAAGCCATGCAAAGTCATGGTCACTGGTTTTCCTTTTTTTGAAATTCCGTCCAGTTTTATGGAAAAAATCATTTAAAAATAGATGGAAAGCTCAAAATCAAACCAAAATGTTTAATTTGACCCCCGCTTAATTTGCATGTAACTTTTCAGAACTCTCTGTGAACCAAAAAGTTATGCAACTTTATCTCCTCCCGCCACCCCAGTTCCTTCATCTGCTACATAGTGTTATTAGCAGCCCTGCAAATTGCCAGCATGTATGAGTGGATGTCAGCAAACCAGTAAAGTGCCTGAAACCACTATGGCTTATTGCTAAAAGCAGCCAAGTCTGCAGGCTGTAAATTGGCCAAGTCACAGCCTCAGCTTGACCAAGGCAGGAGGGGAGGAGGTTTTGGTGCCATAGCAAGGGCAGCCTGACCCCAGGTCCTTCCTGATAAGAACTGTGTTGAAGTTGCTGATAAGAGCAGGATGTGCTCCAGGAATGTCTATTGGAGGTCTCAAGGCTGCAAACTCTGGAAAAACCCACACATGGTTAATCAATAATCAGAAGGAACCTCTTGCTGGACCATTGAAACTATTTGTAACAAGTTTTCTTTAAGGGACATACTAATGTATAAATAAGGGGGAAAAGTTGAAGGTAGTTGGATTTTTCTGGACTCTCCCTCTGGATACGTCTTGCAGTCCCCAGCAGCAGACAGGCTGCTGCTCAACAGCCACACTCCGCTTTGGTAATTTTCGAGGGTTGCGGAGTGGGGGGGACTAACCTGTTGTGGACGTGTGTAAATGCTTGAGACTAAGTAAAGTTTAGCTTTAAGTGAGAGCACCCTTCTGTTGTCTTATTTCTGCCAGCCGTCTATCGGTCAGACAGCCATGTCTCCCCTGATTTATTTCCTGACACCACCTCGCATTGAGTAAAAGTTACCAAGAGTTTTGGGTTGAAAGAACCCCGGTAACACGCAAATCAAGTTTTTTTCCAGTTAGTTCAGTATGGTTCTTCACTGCAGTCAGGGCCTGATCCAGTGGAAAGTCTCCCACTGACTCAAATGGGCTTTGGGTCACACTTTTAAAGAATGGTGCTTTTAAATATGGCATAGGAATTGGGAGTCTCAGGGATACATAGATATTCTGTCATGTACATTATCCCTTCCATCGGGGACGCTGCAGCAGGTTATGTGGCTAGGAATAATTCCTCCCTTCACGTTATCATGGCAGCTACCATGATAATGCAAAGCCTTTGACCAGGGTTGCTAGTTGTGGTATTAGATTGTGAACCTGAGCCTGCTCTGATATTGTAATTAAATTACTTTCCGTATTAACCAGCCTGTGTCACACCTGAGATGTTACAAATACAACACTGGGGTCCAAATGACTTTGATCAGCTCATGTTTTCCAAAGGTTCTAGCCGGAAGGAGGCTAATCCCTTTTTTCCAATTACTACCTGGCAAAATAGAGTACACAAATGCTACTATATCATTGTTTAAGGTATGTCGCCCTCTAGAAGCAGAAGCCACCTTCTCCACATGGATCTGACTTCTTGTTCCTTTGCTCTTTTGATTTTTTTTTCTATTTGTGTCACATTTTTTTCTTTGCTTCAGACAGATGATGTAAATCAGCATTGTTCTGTCTACTTCAACAGAGCAACGACAATTTACACCAGCTATAGCTATATACATATTCTCAGAAGAATAAACTGACTGAGTTTGAACATAGACACGTACTCAGAATTTCTCCCCGGGCTTTTGCTCTTTATGCATGTAAAGACAAGACTCACCTCAATGCAGAGCCTATTTGCTGCTAGGTTGCATAACAAGCATTAAGTCAAAGAGACTTTATTAGCATTAGACCCCTGCACATCTCTGTACTATCCTTTCAAAGCTCTTTGGTTTAATCAAGTATTGATTAGGTAAGTCATTGCCACTGAAGAAACGAGTCTAAGATCCAGGCTGATTAAATGGAATTCTTAAAGTGATTAAAAAGCTTCTCCTTTTTTTGGCTGTGCTACAAAAGAAAGCAAAATGTCTTTTTTTTGGCGAAAAACAACATTAATTACAAGTTAGCTGGAGTTGTGTCCTTTCCTTCCAGCGATAGCACAATCATATTACTTCACATTATCCAGAGATATGCCACCTGAGATTAAGTTATAACTATCTGTTCTGTTTCGAGCTCTGCCACTGATTCATTAGGTGACTTTAGGCAAGCCACTTCCCTCCCCTCTCTGCCTCAGTTTCCCCATCTGCAAAATGTTTATGTGGGTTAATTAAATGAAAAGGTCTGCAAATCATTGGATGAAAAGCACTTCATTGGTACAAATGGGAGTTTTACCCGAGTAAGGACTTCAAGGAATATATTCTAGAAACAACTTGGAATCAATGAAAAATATTTTCCTAGGCCCATTTGGCATTTTTACTCACCTATTTGACTTTTATTGATTAATTGACTGAGTTGTATGATGATCTGTAAATACACCCTGGGTCCCTCACTCAATGCAGTAATACTCAGGAGGATAAAAGAACTCTCTCTCTCTCTCTAAATGGCAGACCCCCTCAATGTGCTACCCCTCCTACTCTGAGATACATCATGTTATTCAGCAGAACTTTAAAGATACCAAAATGGCCATAGGAAAGCAAAAATAAAACTTCTATTTTGCTGTAGTTAGAAAGTTCAGAGGGTTCTCCCCATTCCTGCCTCAAGAAGGAAGCGAGTTTTTTTAGGGCTTGATCTGTGCCCATTGAAGACAACCAGAGTTGTGCCATTCACTTCAGTGGAAGCAGAATCAGACCCTAACTCAAGACTTTGAACAGCTTGACATGGCAGTGGGATCCTGCTGACTGGTGGTAGATTAGTAACCCAATAAAACCATCCTCTTCTGCTGAAGGAAGCACTGTAGATGTTTACCAGAGCTGCTATAGGGCTTTGTTTCGGCAAAGAGAAAAAGAAAACCCTTTATTTATAAAGATAGCCACATTCTTTATTGGTGTGTGATTCTCCACTGAGATCCATACTGCGTTCCATACTGGCTGTTTTTTCAGTTTAATGAATTAATTTCACTTCAAGGAATTATTCAAACCAGGATACAAACAGTTCCTGTTGATTACTGCACTCACGCCCCCTCTGTTGACAAAAATGGTTCCATAACTGAATTAGAATAATTACAGAACCTGTGAGGACACTGTTCTAGGCTATTGTATCCAGGAGAGTTAGCAAGGAGGGAGGTGGCTATTAGAACTGCCCTGAGGCCAGCGAGCAGAGTTTTTCTCTACGAGCCAGGAGGCTTTAGAGGCCCATCACTGCTGAATCACTGAGCCCAAAGATAGCTACAAAGAGATCCACACGCCGAGAGAATATTCTGTTGTAGTGAGATGAGATTATTATGTGAAGAGCCATGGTCACTATTCTGTCAGTACATTGCATATGTTTGCAAGCTGTTCTGCGGACACACTTGTATGAAAAACCAAAGAAAACTCTTGTTTTAAAAATGCTGAATTTCCCCCTATATAAGTCAGGTTTTCTAAAAGTCCTTTGAATGCTGCTTAGACCATATGATTTTTATTTTGTGTCAATCAGACACGAGCACCTCAAATCTGGAAGTTTGGATAATAATTAATAAGCTCTTTGATTGTAATATAGAGATTTCAAAGTGCTCTACAAAGGAAGCAAAATATTATTTTCCCAGTTGCACAGATGGGGAAACTGAGGTGCAAATATATGAAGTGACTTGCTCAAAATCACACAGCATATCAGTGGTAAAGTTTGGAATAGAATCCAGCCCTCCTGCTGCACCGAGTAAGAACAGGGTAGTATCCCTTTAAATAATTTGTGAGATCTCCACTAGAAGTCAGCAGTTTTTGTTTTAGAAGCTTCCAGAAAGCAGCCAGAGCAGCAGTCTGTGTATAGCTAGGCCTTGGTTTTTTGTGTATATTTAATGAACGTGGGCATTTGGAACCCAGTTGCACTCCTGGGGGTTCTTCATGTTGTTTTTGTTGTGTAAAGAGCAAATGATACCACACCTGCCTTCCAGTCTAGTGTCTGGACTTCATGGGCCATGGATTACAGGACAGAAGAGATCATTAGATCGTTTAGTCTGACCTCTTGTATAACACAAGCCATGGAATTTTATCCGGGTACACCTGTTTTGAGCCCAACAACTTATGCTTTAGCCAAAGCATATCATCTAGAAAGTCATCCAGTCTTGATATTAAAGACCCGAAGAAATGGAGAATCCATCACTTCTCTTGTTAGTTTGATCCAATGGTTAACCACCCTCATTGTTAAAAATAGCTGCCTTATTTCTCATTTGAGTTTGTCCATCGTTATCATCCAGCACTGAATTCCTGCATCCAAACCATGAACCTCTATTGTTTTAGTTAATTATCAAATGGTCTGCGTGCCATTTAGATGTGTCCAAAGATGGCAGAACTCTCTTGTCAGCAGCTGTTCCTGCACAATGTATGCCAGTTTAAGTTGAAGTCTCACAAGAAAATATCATGAGATTTTAACATTATCAAATCTTCAAGCTTACCCTTGATTAGGCCTTGAATTCAACACTTAACTTAAACCTAAGCCAAAGACAGATCCAAACACCGACTGTACAGTGATGGAATCAGTCATTGATCTGAGCACTGGTACTGGCATTACTGCCCATTACTGCAATGGGCAAATAGAGAGGAATAACATAGGAAAAAATTAAATAATCACTGCTGGGAATTGAATGCCACATGAGACTGGTAAGAGATATGGAGCCTCATCCCATCTAAATCATGGCATCAGATTCATCCCAAGTTAGTAGCAACTAAAACATCTTGCCACATGATGGACGGCTCATTGGATGTCCTTAATAATTTAGAGTACGTCTACACTACCTGCCGGATCAGTGGGTAGTGATCGATCTATTGAGGATCAATTTATTGTGTTTAGTGTAGACACAATAAATCAATCCCCGAGCATTCTCCCCATCGAATCCAGAACTCCACCACTGCGAGAGGCAGAAGCGGAGTTGACAGTGGTCGACTTGCCACAGTGAGGACACCCACGTAAGTCAACCTAAGATACTTCAGCTAAGCTATTCGCATAGCTGAAGTTGTGTATCTTAGGTCGACCCCCCACCTCCCAGTGTAGACCAGGCCTTAGTGGTCTTTTCTAGTTCTTAACCTTGCTCACATGAGACACAAGAGAACTGGCACTCTTGGTGGTAGTTTCAGTAAAGGAGGTCAGTTGTTTCCAGATCAAGAAAATAAGATTAACTATTTCTATCAGTACTAGGTAGCAGCTGCCCTTAGTGATTTTAAAAATCAAATACATTAAAAATAAATAACAGAATAAAATATGACACTAAACTGGGAGGCGTGGTAGATAAGCTGGAGGGTAGGGATAGGATAGAGAAGGACCTAGACAAATTAGAGGATTGGGCCAAAAGAAATCTGATGAGGTTCAACAAGGACAAGTGCAGAGTCCTGCACTTAAGATGGACGAATTCCTTGCACTTCTACAGACTAGGGACCAAATGGTTAGGTAGCAGCAGTTCTGCAGAAAAGGACCTAGGGGTTACAGTGGACGAGAAACTGGATATGAGTCAACAGTGTACCCTTGATGCAAAGAAAACTAATGGCATTTTGGTTTGTATAAGTAGGGACATTGCCAGCAGATCAAGGGATGTGATCATTCCCCTCTATTTGGCATTGGTGAGGCCTCATCTGGAGTACTGTATCCAGTTTTGGGCCCCACACTACAAGAAGGATGTAGAAAAATTGAGAAGAGTCCAGCATAGGGCAACAAAAATGATTAGGGAGCAGGAGCACATAAGTTATGAGGAGACGCTGAAGGAACTGGGAGTCTTTAATCTGCAAAAGAGAAGAATGAGGGGGAATTTGAGAGCTGCTTTCAACTACCTGAAAGGGGGTTCCAAAGAGGATGGAGCTAGACTGTTCTCAGTGGTAGCAGATGACAGAAAAAGGAGTAATGGTCTCAAGTTGCAGAGGCGGAGGTTTAGGCTGGATATTAGGAAAAAAATTTTCACCAGGAGGGTGGTGAAGCACTGGAATGGGTTACTTAGGGAGGTGGTGGAGTCTACTTTCTTAGAGGTTTTTAAGGTTAGACTTGACAAAGTCCAGGCAGGGATGATTTAGCTGGGGATTGGTCCTGCTTTAAGCAGAGGGTTGGACTAAATGACCGTCTGAGGTCCCTTTCAACCCTGATATTCTACAATTCTATGTTGACTATTACATAACATGATATGACATGTCTTATGTCATTATTTAACATGATATGCACTTAAACTGATGTCATGAAATAATATAAACATAAAAGACATATAAAAATGACAAAACGAAATAAAATACATTTTAAATGAACATTTCATTTTGAAATGATTTTGAAACTTTTCTAAAACAAAATTTTCAAAAATATTTTTAAAAAAGAGAAAATTTTGAAAAAATTCACCTCAACAAAAATAAAATTTCAATTGCTGAAATTTTCCCACAAAACAGAAATTCTGCATTTTGATCAACTCTGTCCTTAGCAATAATACTAGAGGAAAAAAGAAAGCATGTGAAGAAAACAAAATAATCTAAATATAGTAACATTTTACATTCATTTGATGTCTGATACACTGCCTAATGAAGTCATTGCATGCCTTTTCTTTGACTACAGTATGCTTTGGATCAAGATTCACAAAGCACTTCACTCACCTTAATTGATTAAGACTTACAACACCACTAAGGGCTTGTCTTCACTAAAGGGGTAAGTTGACTTAGGTTACACTATTCCAGCTACATGAATAATGTAGCTGGTGTTGATGTAGCTTAGGTCGACTTATCCCGGTGTCTTCATGACGCGGAGTTGACGGGAGATGCTCTCCAGTTGACTTCCCTTACTCTTCTTGGGGAGCTGGAGTACCAGGGGCAACTGGAGAGCACTCTGCCATCGATTTAGCAAGTCTCTACTAGACCCACTAAATTGATCCCTGCAGAGTTAGGTAATATTAGAGCAATTCTACCAGCTGGGAATCAAAGGGACAGATTTTCAAAGGTATGCAAGTGCCTAAAGATTCTGATAGGCACCTAGTGGGAGTTTCAAAATGGGTTTCAATGGGAGCTAAAATACTAGGAGCTTTTCAGAATTCCACAAGGCACCTATCTACTTCTTTAGGAGCCTAATTACCTTTAAAAATCTAGCCAATACAAGTTAAGTAATCTGCTCTGAAACTCACACAGCCAGAGTGGGAGAGCTGAGAAAGTCTGAGACTCAGGTAGCTCTCTGCACTCTAACCATGCACTCCACTGAAAAACTGCAATGGGTAATTGTGAGAGGGTGAACTAGGCCCTGCTGGAGGCCTTGTGGCCCTGCTACACTCCACCCCAGAAAAGGACAGTAGAGTGGTCCTCCAAGCTGCCTAGAGCGGCTGTGTGGGAAGCAGCCAGTCAAGGCCCAGCAGACTAGTATAAGAAGAGCTGCATGGCCAGAGCAAGTTCAGTTTCTTGCTAGACCTGGAGAAGAGTGGATGGTGCTCCGGGCTGGCTGCTGGGATCCCAGCAGGGCAAGCCCCTGAGATAAGGGTGAAGAATGTTGTGAGCCATGGGGAAGTGGCTCAGGGAATTGTAGCAGCAAAACGGTTTATTTAAAAGGACATGGCTGACACCTGTTATCTATAGGGTCCCTGGACTGGGACCTGGAATAGATGGTGAGCCTCAATCCCCCCACCAGCCACTGGGAAAGTGGCGTGGACTTTGATACATCCTAGAAGGGGAACAAAACTCTCTTCTTAGTGGCCCAGCTGAAGAGCTTTGGTCGGAAGAGTCTCCAGGGAGGGAGCCCTGGGAAACATGGCCCCACACAAGGACTGGGACTGCTTGAGGAGCAGGTATAATTTGAGAGAGCCCAGAGGGGTCTGAGAGATGGTTTGGCCAGGGTACTGTGATAGGCCCTGATGGACTGATTGAAGAGAGAGCCTCAGGATAGGACTGTAGATCAAAGGACCTTACAGAGGGCCCTAAGATAGGCTCCCCGTTAGACTTATATCCCAGAAGGGGTTTGTTTTATTTTTATCACACAGACAAACTGTGTTTGACTTGGCCAGAGAACTGAGTCATCCACCACAAACAGAGAGAGAGAGAATGCAAATACAAGCACTTGACCAGGGTGCGCTCATGAGAGGTGAGAGTGACCCATTACAGTAATATATTCTCTTTTTTTAAAGAATTAATTTTAATTTGCCAGAATTTATGCTAGTTTTTTGCTGTTCTTTTATTACGGTTGAGACAGAGTCTGTTCGTCTTGTTAATGCAGTCATTCCAGGAGCTGTGGCATTAGAGCAAGAAATGAACATGAAATATGTGACGAACAGCTAAGGTTGACACCAACCCAGCAAATTCTAATCTAAACCCTCTTGTTATAATCTTCTCTAACACCAGAGGTGGAATTTAGAAGGAACTGAAGCATAAATTAGCACACATAAGACACAAGCACTGCCCTTGCAATACACAACTAATTGTAGCATTTGAATTATATATTTTCCTCAAGATTATCATCTTACTATTTTATTTTTTCTAGTGCATGTAAATGAGTTTTACAAAGCATACTATGAATTAAGGTAAATTTCTCAGATTTCCAGCATGAATGAAGCTAGACCTAGAAATATGTGGGCCGAATCCTCCTCCCACTGTAATTAATCCCAACTCCCATCGATTCAGTGGGATCTGGCCTTATATGAATGCCAGTCATATATAAGCCTTTTTATATTCAGTCCCGGGTTATGGCAGTTTCGGCTGCTATAAACCAGAGTATAAGCCTCTCATCCTATTACATACACACTTCACCCGTGTAAAGTCCTTCTGGAGAGGGATTATGGCCATGTGAGGAGGATCCTACAGCTGCCAAACAGTCTGGATGGGTCAGGAATGGGTATAGCTAGGGAGCTGGTGAATGCACTGATTCAGGACTTTGCCTGTGGAGCCACTGGGTTCATAGGGAGTGCAAATGGAAGCTGCTTTCACTTAGGGTGAATCCTTTTCTGTGATAGAGCAGGCTGAACTAAGACCTCCAGGTTTAGAAAGGTGAAATACCCCCAAAATTACCTCTTGTGCCCAGAATCAACCTTCCTCTAAGTAGCTGTACAGGCCTCTTTAAAGTGAACACAATGGCTTTAGAAAAATCTTATAGCTGCTTTGCATTTCATTCTTCACTCTCACCCTCCTCCTGATGGGAAGTGCTTAAATACCACAGTGATGTGTGTGGTAAAAACACACACATAACTCCAAAGAGAGTTCATCCTAGAGTATTGGGCAGAATTGTATCCTCCTGACAAATCGTGTGGTGATTAGACTGAGAAAAATCACATTGAAATTTGCTTTTGTACAAAAATATACAAGAATAACTTCCCACAGGATATTTTGGTGGCTTTTGCTCCCTATGGCTAGTTTTCTTTAAAGGTGTTCTTTCCAGCTATACTCTGAAAGCATGTAACTGGCCAGGCTTGGCTCTAGTTTTGCAGTGCTGACTCAAATTTATCATTTACAATAGCCGTGATTAGCGAGAGGCAAGTATCTGACACATTATTAGAGAACATTGGCCTCGAACTCTGGGGACCAACGAAGATTCGTAGAGCTGAAGACATTTAAAAGACATTTACATTTCTTTCATGTAATTAAAGCTCATTTGTTTAAACAGAACGGGGAAAGGTTATCTTCTGACACCTGTGGGACTGGCCTGTGTGGCTCTGAATGTTTTTTCCAAAGGTATGTCTCTGATCCATAATGATTAGAAGAGAAAGTGAAGCTGCCTACTCTGAAAATGCTCCAGTTGGTTCAGAGTGCTGTAGACACCTACCTAGTCCATGCTGTGGCTTTTTGCATGAGCTCCCTGTGGAATACCCAATCCAATCCTTCTGCTTTGATTGGCAGGCTGGGCTAGTGCCCATAGTACTGTTTTAGGACAGGGGTCTCCAAACTACAGCCCGGGGGCCGGATCCAGCCCACGGCTTCGATTTGTCTGGCCCTCCAGCTGAACAGACACGTCAGTTAGGCACATGGAGAAGCCACTGCTCCCCCACGACCCCCCGCCGCGAGCTGCTGCCAGTGGCCCCATGTGCAGAGGGGTGAGTGCCCCTGCGGCTGTGGTCGGAGGAGTAAAGTGGGGGGTGGGGGCGGCAGTGGCCAGAGGAGCATGGGGTGAGGGGGTGGCAGCAGCCGGAGGAGCAAAAGAGGGAATTTTGCATATATTTGCATATATTGAATTTTTTCACAGTTGCTTCGGCCCACGAAGCCCCTTCAAAAATCTAATATGGCCCTCGTCTCATAAAGTTTGGAGACCCCTGTTTTAGGAGATCTGGGTTTAATTTCCTACTCTGCCACAGACTTTTGTTTGACTGGCTTGGCCAGTTATTTTATGGATTTTTCAGTTGCCAGAAAAATAATGTAATCTATTGGGTTTTTTTTTTTAATGTGGGTCTAAAGATTTGCATTAGTATCACAGTACACTGGGATATCTAATATTAAAAGTGTCTGTAATGCTGTGGTGTCCCCACTTCCACTGACTGCCAACACACAAGCCCGCCGTGCGTGTGTGATAAGGTTTGAGTCATGTGAGATGAGGAGACGTGCAATATTATCACTCATAGTCTCTAGAGAGATAACACATATAGATAAAAGTGGCTGTTTGGGCTGGGGGAGTGTTGCGGAGTTGCCTTGTGGTTGGGGTTGCAGTGGGCTTGCCTTGAGACGGTGCTGGGTTATTTACATTTCAAAGATGGTAACCCTACCTATAACAGGTCTGTTCTACTTGAACCATGCAAGGGTTCACCAGAAAAGTGAGACTTCTGAGCACCAGAAAATGAGCTTTCCCATGAGCTGGACTAGCTCCAGGAACACCTGAGGATGAACACGAATCTCACCAATTCCAGAGCAAAGTGCAATGATCACTACCTTGAGACAGACCGCAGCTGGAGCTGCTCCAGCAGGGATTGTATGGCATGAGGTACCACCCCTCCTAGAGCTTCTGGGAGAGCAGGACTTAGGGTCATGGCCTCCCAGGGGAAGTTCTTTGGAGCCAGGACCTTGTCATCAAGCATTTGTCTAAAAAGTGACCAGTACATTTTTGGCACTTCAGAAATAATAAAGGCAAAAACAATGAATGAATGAACTTCATTTGCAACCTAGTCTTAATCTCTTGCTGAAACATGCATCCTGTTTCCAGGCCTATGTCCATGCTAATTAATACAAACAAGCAGCACCCTCACTCCACCCCCCGAAAAAAACAAAAAAAGAGGGGGGCAGGAATGGGAGAAGAATGAAAACAGAACATGGAAGATAGGGTGACCAGACAGTAATTGGGACAGGGTGGGGAGTAATAGGAGCCTATATAAGAAAAAGACCCCAAAATCGGGATTGTCCCTATAAAATCAGGACATCTGGTCACCCTAATGGAAGAAGTAATAACAGAGCTGCCTCTAAACAGAATTTATCCCAAAATGTTCATCAGCTGCTCCCAATAATCTCTCTTGGGGATCCATGTAACATCTGGAAAAGGGTGAGCAGGAGAAAGCTTGAACAAAGATTTAACATATCAGAAATGACAGCGACAACTGTGAGATTAGAAAGGATGTGAAGTAATATTTATTTGGAGGACATGGTACTGCTTTCCAGGGATAATTAAATGATGAACGAGGAGAAGCGGAGCGGGCCCTGTTCTCAATGTCACCCTTTTCATCCATGCAGGACATGGTGCTATTTTCCACATCAGATGCATTCATGAGGGAGGATATTTTTAAATTTTAATGAGTAGGCAATGTCCACAGCCGTTATTTGATCTTTTCCGAGATAGAACAGAACAGGGTTGCAATAATTAACTATTTAGTTTCTCTATAGTTCCAGAAAACCAGCTCTTCTTAAACCTCAGTGGGTGCTATCTTATCTACAATGAAACCTGCCTAACGCAGCCCTTCAAAGCCTCTCTCTGTCTTCCTGGAATGAATGGAAGATCTTCAGGCCCTGCTCTAGCTTGTCAGCTGCCTACGATTCCTAGGTTGTGTGCAGAGTAGTTGCAGCCAGGTTGGGCCCAGGATATGAGTGAGACAAGATGGGTAAGGTAATGTTAAGCTTGAAAGCATGTCTCACTACCAGAAGTTGGTCCAATAAAAGATGTTACCTCCCCCACCTTGTTTCTCTATGATTGCTAGGAATAGACGTGGCAGCTGCAGATCAGGTGGCTGTAGTAGCTGTCTCACCATACCACTTTTTATCCAGCCACAACCCCATCCTGGACATAGGTGCTGCTGTGCCAGCCCTATGGTGCTAAGTCTATTGAGGGATCCCGCTCCTATGGTGGGCAGTGAAGAAAGATTTCCCTTTGTTTTCTTTCCCTTGAGCGGGGCACAGCTGACTGAATGGGGCAGGGCCCCTGTCCCATTGTTGTTAAAGAAGAACTATTGAAATATTAATGAAACTTTACCCTGAGGGAAAAGCTCAGCCATAACACCCGTCGTTTGTGTCCGATCCTTAGAAAGATTGTACTGAGTGGGAAGAGCTGACCTGGCTTCTGTCACTTTCCCATTGGGTGACCTAATTCGGATAAATGCAGTGAGATAGGTGGAGAGCTAATCAGTACAGACCTGGGTTCGGTTCCTGGCTCAGCCACAGTGTTCAAAAGGACCTCTGCAAATGACTGAACATTGCCATCTGCAGTGACTCTGAGCATCTAGTCAAACTTTATAACTTAGGGCAATATGCTAGTAAAGTTTTCGTCTGTACACTTCTACACCGTTAAAGGTGTCTGATCTTTACTGTTTCTTTCTCACCTACTCCCCTCTTTTAGAGAGGCAGTGTAGTCTAGAGGTTAGAGCAGAAACCTGGGAGTCAGGACTTCTGGTTTCTATTCCTGGCTATTGTCATTATTTGCTTGGCTAGCTTTGAGCAAGTCATGTGGGCCCCCTCCTGCAAGTACTTACATGCCTGCAAGTACTGAGCCCCACCAAGGTCTACTGGATTGGCTATTAGAGTGAGACTCAGAAAACCTGGCATCAGTTCCCTGCTCTAACATTGTTCCTGTGTGACATTGGGCAACTCATTTAAAAACTACCCTATGCTTCAATCCCCTTCAGCCTGAGACCCTGTGCTGCCCCACCAGCTCCACCCAAGGCACCCCGCTGTTGCTGGATGGCACCCAGAGCAGCCCCAACCCTGGTTCGCTCACCAGCATCCAGGACAGACCACTGACACCCGAAGCAGCCCTGAGCCCAGGATGGCCTGCCGGTGCCCGGAGCAGTCCAGCAGAGCCCCGAGACCCAGCCCTCTCCGGCGGAGGAGCTCTGAGCCCCACCATGGCCTAGCCCCAAGGCTATGGCAGGGAGCATTAACGTCGGTTTAGGGAGGCTTAGCTTCCCCCAGAATCCATTACCTGCGGCCCCTGGAGTGCGCCCACTTTTATATCCTGCCCTCTAGCAAGGAATTTGCATGTTATGACTTTAAAATTGCTAGAAGTTGCTTCCATGTTGAAGCTGGCCTCGAGAGGAAATCAGATATACAGTATCTGCCCTTTTGATGACTTTTATGATGACTTCCAAGAGTATGATGACTTCCCATCGTTAGCATTAAACTGGTTATAAAAATGGACTTAATGCACCATAAGTGAGTAGGGTTTTTGATGGTTCCCATGTGGCATGAAATATCTAGTAAGGAGGGGAAGACAAAAAAGAGAAAGAGAATCCAGAGATCTGAGAGTTGTTTTATATCAAGGGACTGTCTGGTGTCCAAAAAAGTGCTATAAATGGTAATAGAGTCCTATGAACACTCATCTTTTCCCAAAGATGTGCTGTACTGAGCTGATAAGAGGACACAAATCACCGCTTGTAAGCTGCAAGGTTGTGGCAACTGGTCATAACACAGGTTAGCCTTAATCACAGTCAGGTTTTAAATGTGATACACCGTGGGCTTTTACAGCCATTTCTACTTCAAAGAGAGTGAAGAGAGGCAATGTATCAGTGACAGTTCCTGGAGACACTGCAGCTAAAGAACAGAGGCAGGCTACCTTTGGGAATAATGGAGGAGAGTGAGCATAGGGATAAAAACTGTGGAATAAGGTGTCTTCCTGAACTGGCCTCGGTCACCAGGTGGTATGGAGGAAAGGCAACCATGGCCCTGTCCAGTTCACACCTACATCACACCCTTCAGCATGTTTTCATTGTTCTGAGGCAATACAAGCACCAAACTTCTAATCCTGTGGCTGGATCTATGTAGACAAATTCTTGCACCTATATAGTGCCCAGCTGCAATCAGTGGAGCTTCATGGGAGGGCAAAAATCTGCCCGTATGCACCCCCTGGAGGATCTGAGGCCCATGATATTGGTGCTCCTAGCATACCTTCTGCCCTGGGCTCTTCTTGCTAAAAACACATGAGCAGTCCCTACCTTTTTCTTCATGGTGCAATAGCCACTCATGACTCCTAGAAATATGACTTAATTGCAGTCTGACTTTTTAATTCAGTATTATTTAATGTCTATGTATTTTTTTCAGGAGTTCTAAGTCTACTTGACCTGTTGAACTTGCTGCATGATATATATTTATTGATCAAACATTTTAATAGGTTTCAGGGAAGAGATTAGATGTTTTTATGGCTGAATGTTAACTTCTTAAAAGCCACCCGATCACAGCTCTAATCTCTAACCTGCCCATTCACCACATACGTCTTTCTTTTTTAACCCCCTGGTGCCAAATGAGAAAAAATAGCTACCAAAAGGTTTATAATGACATCATCCAAATGGAAATGAAATTTAAAAAATCATATAGAAGGGAAGTACAGCGCATAAAATTTGCCTATGACCTAAGGTGAAATTTGGGGAGGAAATAGGTGGTGATTTTCTTATAAACTCCTCCCACAGAATAAGCTCTGTCCATGTGAACCACCAAAATGAAACACTACTCATGGTAGGTTGTGCGGCTGTTCAAAGCAATATTGTGCTTTGTAAGCTTCACTGGATTCCTTGGCCTTGATATATCTTCAGTGGAGCTTCATTATGGCCATGGTGTCTACTAGGGTCTGCAGGCTTGGCTGATTATAGTGCCAAATTCAAGGCTCCCGTCCTTACCTTCAAGGTGTTCAATGACCTGGACCAAGCATATCTAAAAGATTACCTAAGTCTCCCAGATGAGGGATAACTCCACACCACAGGCACTGTGGAACTTTCTAGACCGAGGGTAAACCTTGTCTGCAGGAGACAGTTTACGTGGAGGCTGATCCAAGACTGTGGAATGAACACTCACAGGAACTAAGAACCGTCACACGACCTCGTCTTCTACAAGGTGCAGGTCTTTGAACTTATCTTCGCTAATATAAGCCCAGAGCAGCATGTACATTAAAAACATTGAACTGCATACCCAAGTCTCTGCCAGAGACGAGGATGGGAAAAAAAGAATGAACCACATGTGACAAATGTTAGTCCCATCGCGTATTGCACTGGAAGGTACTCAGTTGGTATGGTGATGAGGGCAGTAAAGGAGCTTACTTAGAATAGTAAATTGTGCAAATCTGTGATCTTCCTTTACCTGTCTTAAATAAGGAATGAAATAATTAACAATAGTGATATTAAATTATTATCACTGGGCATCTGAGTCAACACCTCATTTAGATTTATGCAGCAGTTTACACAAAGGCTATTTTCTAGGTTCTCTGAGGACTTGCACAGCCATAGCTGCATACGTCACACTCACTTCACAATTCTGAGGTTGTCTGTGTGCTGAGATTCCAGCAGACAACATAGCAGATTGAGTGTGGAGCCAGCACTCCCTACCGCCTTGTACCAGCCCAATCTAAGCCCTGCCTATGGGTACAAATGTAAAATCATGGATCCTACGTGGTGGAAATACTCCTCTTTTTCCTGACAGGTAGCAAAAGGATGCTGATCACAAGCAACACTCCAAGACTGCAGCACACATTTCCTAGAAGCCTTATACCCAGGGTGGCCAACCTGTGGCTCTGGAGCTACACGTGGCTCTTCAGACATTAACGTGCGGCTCCTTGTATAGGTCCCGACTCCGGAGCTGTAGCTATAGGTGCCAAATTTCCAGTGTGCTGGGGGGGTGCTCACTGCTCAACCCCTGGCTCTGCTACAGGCCATGCCCCCACTTAACACCTTCCCCTCCCCTCCCCTGAGTCTGCCATGCCATCATTCCTCCCCACTCCCTCCCCAGAGCCTCCTGCATGCCACGAAACAGCTGATCAGGAGGTGCGGGGAGGGAGGGAGAGGCGCTGATCAGCGGGACTTCTGGTGGGCGGGAGGTGCTGGAAGCGGGGTGGGGCGAGCTAATGAGTGGCTACTGATGTATTACTGTGGCTCTTTGACAATGTACGTTGGTAAATTCTGGCTCCTTCTTAGGCTCAGGTTGGTCACCCCTGCCTTATACGCTGGAATGCAGGAGATCTGGGTTTTATTCTTGACTCTGCCATTAGCCTGCCTGGGTGACCCTGGGCACATCATTTCAACACTGCCCCTCAGTTTCCTCATCTATAAAATGGGGATAGGGATGCCACCCTCTTTTGGGAAGCACTTTGAGATCTGCTGATAGAAAGTGCTATTACAAGAGCTAGGTATTATAATTACTGTTGTAAAAATCTTCTTCTCTTCCCCATCCTTCACACACATAAAATAAAGGCCCTGTGATCAAGCTGGCAGTTAACCAACAGCATGATGCTGAACTTCAATGAAAGGCAATGAAAAAAATAGCTATGCCTCAGAGGCAGCTGTTTTTTCTTAACTTCAACCAGGTGAGTTGTCCCATTGAAGTCATTGGGATGTAAACATGTGCCCAAACGTAAGCATGTACTGAATCCCGGCCTCGGTGTTTATTAACAGCCTGGCTTGACATCCTGGAGAGTGAAGCCCATTCTTTACCCACAGACACATACAGTAATCGCATTGGCAATGCAGGCCTCCCTCACACAGCTGCACCCAAGGAATTATTCAACCACCCCTGGGAGGGGCTACCAATATGGGGGAGATGATTGGTCAGTCCTCATGACCTTGTCCGTCCTTGGAATCTCTGCTGAGAATGCCAAGAAGGGTACGAATCAGGGCCTAATGTGGCGGTGCATTTTATGATTTTAATACTTGTCCACTGTGGACTGGACTGTGCGTGGGTGACTGGACAGCAAGTGTGAAAAATCAGGCCGGGGGTGAGGAGTAATAGGAGCTCATATAAGAAAAAGACCCAAAAATTGGGACTGTCCCTATAAAATCGGGACATCTGGTCACCCTAAACTCATTTCACACAGGGCACCAAACATTAATAACACTTGGCAAAGCATCTCAGTTATCCCTGCTTTGTACACTGCATTTGGCTACAGTATCTCTGAGAGGCCAAAATCACTGATTAAAGTCCGTTTGGAGAATGTGCTCTTTTACTGAATGCACATATTTTAGCTTAGCTTGAAGGTCTATACTGCTGCTACCTAATAGTTAGCAGTGGTTTAACCACTGAACGATAAGTTGTTTATATTAAAGCACAATATAAAATAAGCTTGAGCAAGCCTTATATGTATTGCGGATACTGTGGTGTGGGGAATATGATGGTAGCTATAGCCTGTGGGATGGACTGGGAAGGAATGAGGAGAAAAGAAGCAGCAATTAAAATATCCTCAATAACAGTGTGATTCGGGCTGACTTTTCCTGCATTCTGGGAAGTGACCTCTCTGACTGCAAAAGGCAACAACCACGAATACTAAAGAATGAAGCAGACAGAAGCGCACGACTTTGGGTGGCCACTCATAGCTGTGTAGAGCTGGTTAGGAAATGCTTTTAGTCCCATGGAATAATTTCTAGGAAAACAAGGTTATTTTTTAGTTTTCTGCCACATTTCTCCTCAGAATGTTTCAGATTCTTATCAGAACCCCACTCCCTCCACACACAAAAAAACCTCTTGAAAATTTAAAATAAAATTGTCAGCTGCTGAAAATTGTTGGGGAGGATGTATGAAAACTAGGTGTATTCAACAAAAGAGAAAAAATTGGTGAAAATTTATCGGTCATCAAAAATTCATGCTAGTGTTGACTGAATATTTTTGGCCAGTTCTTGACGTTTGTTCTTTCAGAGAAGGCCATAATTAGCTGTCACTCTGGAACAATTGGTTTAAGAGTCCCTTTTTTAAATCTGATATGTCGCAGTCCTAGGACAATTATTCTAAAGGAGCATTGATACTATTCACCTGTGTAGGAGAGAGGGAGGTATACACAGATCATATCACACACAACTCAGAAGCATACAACCAATATCTCATATATACATGTACAGTCATATACACTTGTACAGAGTCACACCTCTTCCTCATGCACGCATAAGTGCACACACACAGAATCACAAATGTCAAAATAATTCTTAGCCACTGGAATTGCTATTAAACAAGCACCTCTTCTCACCCCTCTTAATCACTTGACTTGATCATTAGAGCGCTTTCTTGTCTTTATTTCCTCAGCTCTCCTGTTCCCGCTGTCCTTCTCTGACTGCTCACCTCTGACCAATCCATTTCTCATTGCAATTAACCGTCTAAAACATTCCCAAGATTCTCAAGGGTCAGGCACACAAGCATAGAGTGGGGCTGCAAGAATCTCACTAATATAGAAAAGTGTATTCTGACAGCATCCTTCAGTTGCAGAACCTGAACACTGCTAGGTTTATTTTATCCTGTGCTCGATTGAAAGCCAAATTATCCAAAATGATCTAATCACATGAACACGCATGATCCGGAGATCAAGAATGAGCTGGGACATGATAATGTGAAATTTCTTGACATTGGGGGGAGTTATTTTCTCTATTAGCCAATCTATTAGTGATTTTTTTGGACTCACAAATACCATGATCAAGAGGGAACCCACAGCTCATCAGGGAGTGGCTCCAATATGTAGCCATGGCCTCTAATTTAATAATGGGGGCTGCTGCTATCAGACTTCGTTGGTCAGCACTTTGCTACAGTGCCAAGTCTTTGAAAGAGAGGGCAGAGTATGGATCAATACATTTTTATGGCCACTCTTCCTCCTCCCCATTCTGCCTCTCCAGAGAGCAAAGATCTAACCACTCACATCTGGCAAGGAAAGCAGGAAGGAAAAAACAGATCTGACATTTCCCTGCTCTCTTCGCTGTGGATGTGGGGACAGCAGGCAGAAGTATATTGAGGGTAAAAAGAGAGGGATGACCTCTCCTGGCAGCATCTTATGGAGATCTCCATCCTCTGTCCTCATATGTTGGTAGCCTTCTGCTTTCAGCAGAACCAGGAAATGTGCTGGCATGTAAAAATAAAAATCAACCATTCTGAGGTTCTAGATATTCCAGAAAAGAGGGCCCTAGGCATATGAGGGTTATTGGCGGGGAAGTGCAGCTAAGTAGTGATTGCTTTAATCAACTCACATTTCTTATACAGGTTTCAGAGTGGTAGCCGTGTTAGTCGATATCAGCAAAAACAGAGTCTGGAATTGAAAGGGAATTAAACTAGATAGAATTATAGGTTAGGTTCTCATGCACTCAGAGGCAGATGCAGTTAATTCTTAGCTGGTTTTTAAGGGCCAATTTGTTTATCTTCAATGTCATTAGTTACCCTAGATACTCCAAGTAGTCAGCACATAAATATTTCCATGAAATAAGGTCAGTGGATCTATAAAATGGACTGTGGAAAAATCCTAAGGTCAGTAAGAAGTGAATCCAAAGGCTCTAGTGTGATTTTGGAGATGGTGTTAAAGATTTGCAGAAAACAAAGCCAATAAACTGGTCACACTTCATTCTATTGGTACAGTCAAGCTGCCTCATAAACACTGAAGTAGCTTTTGCGTATAACAACATGCACAACCTTACCCACAGAAAGGAAAAACCAAGAGCCCAAGAAACCAGAGAGATTTAATCATATCTTTCATGGCTGATAAATGTGTATCTGCAATGGACGATTATGCAGCAAAAATTATAAATGATCAGATCTTTTGGGATGCTGAACCTTTCTGGATTAGGGTGAATTCATTGTTTCAAAGGTAACTCACTGCCTGACTAACTGACTCACGGCCTGTCCTTCCAATTTGTGTTCTGAATGGTGCAATAGGAACTGAAGAAAGTTGGCAGAGAAATTGAAAGCCCCCTTCTATTTTTGTTGCTGTGCTGATTGGAAGGAAAGATAAAAATATTAAGTCCTTTTAGAACGTTGCTATACTTTGCCTTCAGTTTGAAATGTTACATGCAATGAAATTAAAACACCAACATACGTGAAAGACTTGGAGATATACATTGTAAGTAAAGCATGTTTTAGCTTGACTTGTACTAAGAATTAATTTTATTCTATATAATTATGGTTATACTGAATTGATTTAGATAGCAATTCAATGAAAGACTGTGGAAGAGTTCATCATTATGGTAGCACTTCTAGATCTTTTTTGTTCTGTTTTTAAAATCTGTATGGCTAGGTAGCCAATCATTCCAGGTCATGCTTGAGGGACATGTTAGGGATTGTTGTCCATGCTCAAGATAAATTGAGACCTTCATTAATATGAGCAAGGACATCAATTGTACACTCTTCTCCCAACACTTCCCTCAACCCCTGACTCTGATCTTTAGGATCAAAAGATATAATCAATATCCGTGTTCACTGAATCCCTGAACTGAGCTACTGTGGATCCTAGTTAGTGCTGGTTGTGATGATATTTTTATGGGATTGACATTTTTATATTAGGAACTGGAGTGAAACCACCTAGACATATAGGCTACTGAATAACCACCAGTTGGATACAACTTTCAGTCACTACTAATCTGAATTAGTTACAACAAGTGACCTAGAGATGAAAGGTCTGTTGAGAGGCCCTGAGCCATCAATCCTCCTTTTGATGTTTTTGTCCAAACAGAACTTCTCTGAATCCATTACAACTACTAATTTTCCACAACCATAATCAGGGCTTCTTCCCTACCCCCCACACTTATTTTTACTGCTTTCATCCATCCTTGATAAACGCTAATTAGCTGACGAATCTATCTGATGTGAGCAGCTCATGCATAATGCAAGTCGGGTGATCCTTTCATGCTGCCAGTGGTGTTTTTGATTATTCTTATGACATTCAATATGAAACATTAGGATTCAGAGTCGGGCATTGCATGCCTTTCAGCATTTTGACAAAAATGATCCTTCCCTGGGGCCAGGGTCTTAGCGGGGACAGGTGAAAGGATCTGGGTGAAATATGGAACGATATGAATCTTCACTCAAAATTCAAAGTGACCAATTTTTTTTTGAAGTGCAAAAAAGTTATGTGTCTTTTTTTAAAAATGTATGTTGTTTTTCTTTTCATTTGCGTGAACTTCTGTGTATTTCTGGGAACCAGCCAGGAGTTAAAGGGCTAAAATACAGTGTTTGCAAGGCACTTAGGTCCACTGCCTAATGAAGTCAATGGGACTTTTTCCATCAACTTCAATGGACCAGATTCAATATTGCAGGTCTCACTAGCCGAATGTTAACTTTGTGAGGGGTCAACCATCACTCCTTCCAGCCCAGAAGAAGGATAAAAGACTATACTTTTTGAGTGATGATAAACTACTACTAAACAGATGTAGAGTAACATTGAGTGCCCTACCTCTGCCTCCCATTCATAAAGCAAACATTTACAAAGTAATCAGAAGAACCCTTTTTCTAAATGTATTTCTACGAAACATGCACAATGATGATTCTCTTTCTTTCTGTTTGACTTCCTCTTTTCAAGCTAGAAAACATCAACATTGAAGGATAAAGTGAAAGAATTCTAAGAAAATCTGGACTCACCCTTGAATTTCAAACACTTAAAAGTCTGTGTGTGTTGTGATCTGTAGTTTTGGTTTGGGCCTATCTTTAATTTTAATGTATGATCCCAGTGGTAGAGAATACAGTCAGTTGCATCTTTGTTACACATCACTGTGCTAGCACCAACATAATGTGACCCTTCGTTTTTAGCCTTTAACTGAGATAAATGATGACGACAGATAGCTGCCTTTAAGTGAAATTAATGCAATTGTTTTCCATTCTATAGGAAGTCTTCTTTATTTGGATGAAGGGGAAACCAAGCAAAATAAGAACATTTTTCTCATCCAAGAAAAAGGATAATAACCTTTGCTTGGGGGGTAGAGACGCTGATTGCTAAACCAATAAACCTAACAATTATGCAGTAAAACGTACTCTGTGTGAAACAACTTTAAACAACAGGTTGCTAACATTTTGCATGCCAGAGCATGCATATAAGAAGAGAATAGTCAGTAAAAGCTCAGGATATTTAAAGACAATTGCACTGAACCATGAAGTCTTATTTTAATGAGCCATTTTTAAAGACATCCACTGATTTGTATCAAGTATATGTTTACTGGTGTATGCCAGGAAATGAAGGCTCCCTAAGGGCATGAAACCAGGCTTCAGAATTAGCAAATGTAATAACGAATCCCATCTGTGACCTGGAGACACTGAGCAAAAAAGAAAAAGAAAAGACATTAGTGTATTTATATAAGATATTGTATTGAAAGAAAGTCTATGGCAGTGGTTCTCAACCGGGGTACATGTACCCCTTGATGATACGAAGAAGTTTCCAGGAGTACATCAACTCATCTAGATATTTGCCTAGATTTACAACAGGTTACATAAAAAGCACTAGCCAAGTCAGTGCAAACTAAAATGCCGTACAGACAATGACTAGTTTATATTGCTCTAGATACTATACCAGTGATTCTCAAACTGTAAGTGAGCTAGTTTTAATGGGGTTGCCAAGGCCTGTGTGAGACTTGTTGGGGCCAAGGGCAGTACGCCAGAACCTGAGCCTTGCCCATGAGTGGTTGAAGTCAAAGCCCAAGTTTTTAAGAGAGGTGAAACTTGGCATATGTGTAAGCAGTGTCAGGAATGAGATATATTCTGACATCTGGTGGCGAACTATGGGAATTGCAGTGAGCCATGCAAAATAAGTCTGGGGCTGATCAATTTGCATGGACACACCCACTGCACCTAGCCTGAGCCCACAGCAGCCCACATGGCCACTTCGGCTGATGAGGGAGCCCCAGTTTCTATGTTATTGGGGCAGGAATGATAAAGTGATGTTACTGTGATTATGTGAATGAGGGACTATGGACATGTACTTGGCCCTTGTTATGATGGAGGGACTCGCCATCATCTAGGTAGCACTCACTGGGCAAGGGCCATGCGTTTTCAGAACATTGTGAGATTGAGAGAGGTGGTGGACAAGCACCTATACCTTTTGGTGAGGGCTCTGTCTGAGGGCCTCCCAGGCCTATTGCACCCTGCCTCTCTCCACTGTGGAATGTCAGAATTGAATTTTGCTTCCATTAGGAGCCTGGTTTCAGGCTGCTGAGCTGAAAATTGCTTTGGGCTCGCTGGTGCACCTGCACTAAGGCTCCCCTACTGTATGCTGAAATCACTTAAGAGCTGAAATCACCTAAGAGCTAAAGAAATCACTGAGCACTGTCTTAAGTAGGGGGGCCGGAAAAAAGTGCAGCGTGGCTGGTGCAGCAGAGCAGTCTGCATGTCGGCTAGCAGGACGGCTAGCGGAGTTGTTGGTGCTGCGGAGTGGCTGGTGTGGCAGAGCCGTTGGTGCTGCGGGCAGAGTGACCGGTGCAGCAGAGCTGTCTGTCGACTAGCGGAGGCGTTGGTGCGCAGGCAGAGTGACCGGTGCGGCGGAGCTGTCTGTCTGTCAACTAGTGGAGGCGTTGGTGCTGCGGGCAGAGTGACCGGCGTGGCACAGCTGTCTGTGTGTCGGCTAGCAGAGCAGCTAGCGGATCAACGGGCAGAGCGGTTCGTGGGACAGCCAGCGGAGCGGAGCAGAGCCGATTGCAGGGAGAGCTGCAGCGGAACCTCACAGAGAGGCGGCGCAGTCGGCTTCGGACCACGTAAGGTGCCCCTTGCCCTACCCTCCATTTCCACCCAGGCTGGGAGGTAAGACTCTGCAGAGTAACTCCGGAACTCTGCACTGACCAGGAACAGAGACTCTTGGGCTGAGGGACTTTTGGGTGATTTTTGGATTACTGGGCTCCAGAGACTTTTGGGCTGTGGGACATTTCGGGACTATTGGGTGAATTTTGGATTGCTGGGCTCCAGAGACTTTTGGGCTGTGGGACATTTCGGGACTATTGGGTGAATTTTGGATTGCTGGGCTCCAGAGACTTTTGGGCTGTGGGACATTTTGGGGACTTTGGGTGATTTTTGGGCTACTGGAATCACAAACCTAAAGAAGGGGACACAGCCCAATCGGCTGGGGTGGCGGTTTGCTCAGGGGTTGGTGTATGACCCTAGTTGTGGTGTTTTTTCCCAATTTCATGATGTCATTTATCTCCTGTTAATAAAAATTTCTGATACACCAATCTGTGCTTGCGAGAGGGGAAGTATTGCCTCTTTGAGGCACCCAGGGGGGGTGTTAGGATTTTTCCCAGGTCACTGGGTGGGGGCTCGAGCCAGTTTTGTCTTGTGTGGTTAAGAAGGGACCCCTAGGTACTGAACCCGGCCCTTGCTGCTTTAACCCGGCCTGGCAGAAGGGTTACATATGCAAGACAAAGCAGGCTCCTGAAAGGTGGAGAGTAGTCTAGAAAGGTTGAGAACCACTGGTCTATGGAATACTGGCCTCAATCCTCTGCATCGCTGGGACCCCCATCCTACTCCCATTGAAGCAAATGAGAGTTTGGCCACTGAGTACATATCCTTGAAGAGCCACCTGAGCATCTGATCATGTGTTCAACCCATTTTGGGCACAAAAAGTTGGCTGATTCGTGACCACACATTTATTTTGATTTACAGTGCTCCCAGTGATGCACTGCAATGCATCGATTTGGACATGAGCATGTGCAGGCTAGCAAAAGACACTCTCGCTCTCAAGTGTAAAAATGAAAAGCTAACATGACACCATTTTATAAGAACTAAATGACCATTCATTCATGAGCTGAAGCAGAATTGCATGGTGAATATTCTTTGCTGCCAAATGGTTTTCCCCAAGATGAATGGTATTGCTGAGAGTATTAAAGGAACTAATGATCTCTGCTAATGTTTAGTAACACATTCCACTAAACTTGATGTTCCTTGTTCTGTAAATAACTGTTGCTAAATAAGCTGTCGTGCACTCTGCTCCCAATCCAGACAGAAACATAAACACATGCTTAATGTTCACCATGTGAGTAGTGTCTTTTGGGACTGCTCTCTGGCTTAAAATTAAGCATATATTTAAGTCCCTTTCCGGATCAGGGTCAGAGTACTGAGAATCTCACAAGGATGAGTCCTAAATATTTAATATATCACTAGAAAGGAAGAAATAATTGACCAACAATAAGGTTCCTTGCACAGTTAACTGTAACAGTTAACTGCTATTTCTGCCTTATTAAGTGGGTATGAAAAAATTAAATTTTAATCAACTACAATACAAGCATGTTGCAAAACCATTGCTAAATATTTATCATGTTATTGAACAGGATAAATTAATTTCCATATCCACTGCCTTGTATTCCTATCTATTGTACAAATGTGTACATTATATCACATGTGTACTCTGTACAAATGTGATATATTACACTTATTGCTGATAGGTAGATAGGCTAGTATTTGGATCCAGACTATGATTTTGGGGATGCTAATTAGAAATCTATCTATTAGATGTGTGGGAATCCTAATTAGAGTATCTATATGTCTAGCTATCTGTCCACCTACCAGCCTGGTAGTTAAATGTAGATGATGAGAAAGGATAATGCCTCGAAATTCAGATACAGATTTCAAAGCTTTGGAAGTTCAGCTGTGTTTTCATTTATGATTTTGCTCTGAAGCATGAGCAAGAGAAGTGCAACATATGAAATTCAGATACAAACGCCGATAGATTCAAAACCTCCCCAGAGTTTGTTCAGATCTGGGGTTTTGGTTCGTGCCCTTTCTAGTCTCAACAAGTGGCCCGCTAAATGTCTTCTGAATATCAGTTGTGCTCTCTCCCACCTCTTCAATCCCGGGCAGACTGCTGGAGCTTCTAAGATCTCATTTCTGGCTTTTACAGGGATCAGTGCTGGCTGTCACACCTTTGATTGCAGAGGTGCAATGGAGAATGATGTGTGGTCTTTGGGAGTTTCTCCTCTGAACTGTAGCTGCTTCTCTCCCAAGTCCCAATAAAGGACTTATATCTACAAGAGATCCTCTTCCTCTACCAGCACTGGATATCCTTGTCCCTTCAGAGGCCAGTGCAAGGTGCTGCAAAGGAAAAAGCGCCTGTGTCAAAGAGCTTCCTCTACTGGTAGAAGGGAGTAGGGTGACCAGACAAGTGTGAAAAATTGGGACAGGGGATTGTGGGGAGGGGGTAATAGGAGCCCATATAAGAATAAAACCCCAAAATCAGGATGGTCCCTATAAAATCGGGACATCTGGTCACCCTAGAAGGGAGTGGAAATACCACTCCACTTGTTTTGAAGAAGGGCACAGGATGACTCTGAGAAGATGAGCAGTTGAAAAGACAGACATATTGTCCATCACCTCATAGTAGTTGGCTTCATTCATCTTGCTGAACAGGGTCACTACTTTTCATATAGGGGACATTTCAATTTTCATTCTAATCAATCAGTTATTTTAAACTCTGTGGGCTAGATCCCTGCATGGGGTAAGCTGGTGTAGCTCAGCTGGGTACAACCATTGACTCTGGCTGCAGCTCTGGCCCTAACACTAGCTATAGTACTGCTTACGAAAGTCAGTGAAAATCCCAAGGCAACTGTGTGGCTGTTCATAGTGAATAACACCACCCAGGAGATGACAGTAATTGTTCTTTATAAATTATTGCATATGGTCCACAGTGTTGTTCTGTTACATAGTTTAACCTAATGAGAGATTATTTGAAGGGCTGTAATTAGTGCAAATTGGAACATGAATAGCTGCACAAATAAATTAATTAAATTAAAGCCCATGCTCATCCAGTTACTTATTCCTGAAGTTCTTCATAGATCACCAATGAGCACCATTTTAAGAATCATCACTAGTGTACTGGGTGGCTCACAAAAGAATTATATCATAAAGATGCCCTGATGATGGTACATTAGAAATGGATTGTCTAGTAGCACAGGGGCAGAGCTGAAACTGCTAATGGACTGTGCTCTAGTGTTAGGAGCAGGGGACTGGCATGCAAGAGATCTGGGATTTATTCATGGCTTTGCTACTGACTTACTCTGTGACCCTGGGCAAGTCACTTAATCTTCCCATCACTCGGAGTCAAGAACAGGTATAACAATAGCTAGCCACTTCACATAAGGTGTTCTGAGGCTTAAATAACCAGCCACTCGTAAACTGTTTTCTTGTCAGGGGGTGGAGCTATAGACGTATCAGCACCTAGCAAGTTCTTAACTCTCAGCTTACCCAGATATCTGTATACCTCTCAGTTCAACAGTAGATGTTTTTCTGTAACATTTAGGCAATGACATACTTCACCTGGCATTCTGATGAAAACCAAACTCAATTCTTACCCTTAAGGACTATAAATGAATCTCAATATTCTATCTCAGTACTTCTATGGCTCCCATTGATATAATATCTGAACCCCTTGCCAGCATTTATTAATCTACCTTCATCAAACCCATTTGAGGTAAGGCAGTTTTTATAAGCCCCATTTTACAGTGGAACGGAAGCAGAGAAGAATTAAGGACCTAACCCAAACACCATTGTTTTCAATGGCAAGACTCCCATTGACTTCAATGGCCTGAATGATTTTTTCACGGTTACACAAGACGTCTGTGCCAGAATGGGGAATAGAACCCACATCTCCCAGTCCTTTTCCTTAACCACAACACACACAGTATGACGGCAATGTCAATTTACATGGCTACATTTAAATTAGTTAGAAAAATGTCTCTTGTGGCCATGAATTTTAAAAGAGAAATAGATTTTTCCTTCTAAAATAACATATTCACCAGCAAAGACAAAGGGTTTTTTTAATACTCATCATATGGCTGTCTTCAGACAATCATGAGTCAGGTTTTTCTTCTTTTTTGTGCAACAATTTAACTTAATGTCAACATCGTGCAAGCAGGGCACACTGTTCATTAAACCAGCAGTAATGGCTGATGCGTGACCTTATGTTCTCCGTCAACGTGCAAATGATTAACTCAGCCCGTTAAACCATCATCCTGCATCAAAATAAAGCCCTTGCAAAGAGCTGGGTCTCTGTAGTACGGCAATCGGTCAAAGCAGCTGAGTGTGCATGCTAATAAATGCGTCACTTTCATTCTGTTTTCCGTAGGAAGATAGGGTAATACCAGAGTAAAGAAAGGAACGGGAATAGCTGGAGCAGATAACACAGTGTGTGCCCTGTTCACTGGCTCCACTTTCATGTTGGATACAATAATAGGCAGTAATCATGGGTGGTGGGTGAACACCCCTTCCATTCGGGAAGGCTAGGTCACTCCTCCCCCCCGGAGCCCTTCCACCCAAGGCCCTGCCCTCTCGAGCCCTGAGTGCCCCCTTTTCTGCAACTGGACGAGCCCAGCCTCCCCGCTCCAGCCAACCTTCCTCACCGCGGGGCTGGAGCCAGGGCCGAGCTGCCAGCCTGACCTCTCTCCCCTGGCTGGCTTCAGCACCACCCCAGGCCACTCCCTGCTGCCAGAAGGCCTGAGATCAGGGCTGCTGACTGGATCTGAGCCCCCACCGGCTTCAGGTAGAGAGTAGGGTGGGACCTGGGAGGTGCAACATGAGTGAGGCCACAGCCTCGGTCAGGGAAGACTTAGCCTGTCCTAGCCTATGATACCCGCCGCCCATGGTAGTAATGTAGGGAACAGATTTTACTTCAGTGATGTTGCAGATTATTCTCCTCTCTTCCGAGTTTCTCAACTGGAGCACCTTGCCAGGAGTGCACTCAAAACATCCTCCTCTTTGGAGATAGCAATGGAAATCACGCAGGTCACCGGGGCATAGTAGAAACTGCCGCTAACATGTCTATTTCTTCACTCTTTAGCCCTGACTTTCAGTCTTTCTAAAGTAAAAGTGAGCTCCATCGTCATGGGGCGCTGTAGGATTAATTTCCTCTTCTGGGCGAAGCCGGCTATAAATCCCCTTCGTTCCAATGAAAGAGAAAGAAATGTTTCTAGAACGTTTCATTATTGTCATTATGTAGGATGTGTTTTATGTTGGTACCTAGAGATCTCAACCAGGCCAGAATCAACTTTGCTGGGCACTGTGCAGAGTTGTGTTAAGAGATAGTCCACGTCCCAGAGATTTTACAATTTTAGTTGAAAAGAAGACATGATGTGTGACTGAAAGGGGATGAGAGGGAGAGGATGGGACAACAGTAATTTGAGCATGTGTTGTCATAGACTATCTCAGATCATAGACTCATAGAATATCAGGGTTGGAAGGGACCTCAGGAGGTCATCTAGTCCAACCCGCCTTGTACAAAGCAGGACTAACCCCGACTAAATCATTCCAGCCAGGGTTTTGTCAAGCCTGACCTCTAAGGAAGGAGATTCCACCACATCCCTAGGTAACCCATTCCAGTGCTTCACCATCCTCCTAGTGAAAACATTTTTCCTAATATCCAACCTAAATCGCCCCCTCTGCAACTTGAGACCATTACTCCTTGTTCTGTCATCTGGTACCACTGAGAACAGCCTAGATCCATCCTCTTTGGAACCCTTTCAGGTAGTTGAAAGCAGCTATCAAATCCCCCCCCTTTCTTCTCTTGTGCAGACTAAACAAACCCAGTTCCCTCAACCTCTCCTGGTAAGTCATGTGCTCCATCCCCCTAATCATTTTTGTTGCCCTCCGCTGGACTCTTTCCAATTTTTCCACATCCTTTTTGTAATGACCTGAGGGTGGTCAGGAGCCAGCATGGTCACTGGCACAAGTTAGAGAAGCCTTCAGGCTGCTCTAACTTCTTTAACACCCCGGCGGCCATCATGCCAGCTGGAGAGTGCCAGAAAGCAGCAGTGCCCCAGTCCAATCCCTTTCTTGATATGCTCCATTAAAAGACTGATGGGGGATGTAGCACGAAAACAGCTATGCCGGCTCTCTGTTACCCAAGGAAATCCAGCTCTATGATCTCTTCAAGCTTTGGGGAGTTCAGGTGAGAAAAAAGAGAAATGCAACTAGAATCTGATCAATAAGAAAGTCTGGATCCGGAATGTTAGTTCAGGCCAATTGCTTGGGCTTAGGATACTAACTCAATATCAGTTAGTCCCCCAGCATAGCTATCCTTATTATTGTGGTAATTATTGTTTAGCCTAACAGGCTTTGTGCTAATTTTCATAGGCAAAATGTAACTGATATTCAATCCTGACTTCCAAAAACAACCTTTTTCAGTGGCAACCTCCTGTGGTTCTCTTAGCAGAAGTCAAATATTTAGAGCCATCCAGCACGCAAATAGAGAACTGGTTGGCAGAGGAGAGAAACCACATGCAAATGTGCTCTGTGCTCTCATGGAAGCCAGTGAAACTGGTTTTGCGGCTTCATCCTGAGCGCTTGCCTTGACTGGGAAAGCTGAGCTTTCTGCTGCAAGGCCCATTGTAGTTCCCATTTCTCCGGGTAGGAGCAGAGCTGCCCTTAAGGGTGGGCGGGCTGGGTCACCGCCCAGGGGGCCAGGCTCAGGGGTGCACTCCCTCCCCCGCTGCTCGGCTGCCTTCTGCAGTCACCGCTGTTACTGCCCCCTCTTGCCTCATCAACAAGCTGCTTGGGACCAGGAGCCTCCTGTCTGCTGCGCAAAGTGGGGGGAGGCTGATGTTGGGGTTTCCCCATCCCCCCACCAACATACCCAGTCTCTGCTGGGCTGGAGTGGGGGAGACAAGGAGGCTGTCTGTGTTGCTGCCTCTGGGTCAGGAGTGGGAGCTACCAGAGTGGGTGCTCTGCTTAAAGACACAGTGCACTGAAACACTTCCCCCTACACAAACACTGTGTGTGTGTGTGTGTGTGTGTGTGTGTGTGTGTGTGTGTGTCTCACATACACACACCTTTCTCTCTCTCTCTCTCTCACACACACTCCCCCAAAATACACAGTCCCTCACACACTCCTCTAACACATGCAATCTCTACCTCCAACATGCACTCATATTATTGTTGTTATTACTGCTAAGTACTTTCTCCTATTGAAATGTGCAATGCACATATAGTCTCTATAATTGTATTCTTTCAAAGTTCATTAAGAATTACAGAGCTTGTGGATTAGTGTTTTGATGGGTCTGTGCATTTCGAAATTTTATTTCTCTCTTATACTTAAATTTAATTCTTTAAGTAGGTAGTTCTAAAATGTCTAACCTCTCCTGGCTGGAGCAATTATCATTATTACTTTTATTACCAAATTGTGCTTTGTCATTTTTACTTAAAGTGGTACAATCAAATAACAGTATCCTTCTAGAATGTAAATTTAGCATATATTCATTTTAGCAGTGCCAGTTTCAAAAAAATGTAAGACATAACTTTAAACACTGTGCAGATGAAAGTCACTTTTTTCAAATTGTATTTTAGTTAGATTTGTATAAAATAACTTAAAATTCATACAAATATAAATATAGCTCTAAGTCTGATACTAACAGTAATGATGGGGTCAAATGTTAGTGACTCATGTACATGATTGTGATTGGTAAACATAAATGCCAAAATAATTAGAAAAATAAATTCCCTTTCACAACAATCATTGTGTTAAAATTAAGAAATACTTTTTTAATGGAGTGAAGAACAATTGGCTAAAATAGAGTAGATAATGGCAGTAACACAGAGTGTGTCTTTTAGAGAAAGTAAGCAGATTTTATTTATCTATACTAAAGACAGTATGCAAAATATCAAACTTATATTTCTGATATCTGTGCTAAAGCTCCAGATCACATGGCTTGGGATTGGGTTTATCTTCCTGTATTATCTCCTGGTGGTCCTAAATGTATATACAAAATTAAAATATGGCTTTAATTGGAGTTTGTACATTTTTCTTACGTTATATAGGAATTAGATACAGTGCTCCGTCAGCTAAGTTATTATCTGCAAAAAAAAATAACCTAGAGTTTTCAGGTGCCTAAGCAGCCCCTGGGATCACAGTTAAAGTTGCCACCTCCCCCAAAAAATCTGAAAGGGTGGCCCTGGTGAGCCAGGAGTGGCAGGATGCAGCCCACTTGCAATAGCGCAGAGCCTGCCTTGAGCTGCAGGCCGAGCATCAAGCACCATGAACCGCAGCAGCAGTGCAGGTGTAAGGGTGGCAATACGCTATATGCCGGCCCACCCTTACTGCATTGCTGCTGTTGGCAGTGGTGTTGCCTTCAGAGCTGTGCGCCCGACCAGCAGCCGCTGCTCTCCGGCCCCCCAGCCAGTCATTAATTTGAGCTCTGGCACCTCTTTCAATACAAATTAAGCACTGAGGGAAGGCAGTGGGCCCTGGAGGTGATGGCGGGGGGAGCCTGGGGAGCTTGTGGCGGATGGGGAAATGTGGGGGCGGGGGAACCCACAGGCTGGGGGTGCCAAAATGCAAGTTTGCCCAGGGCAGCGTTTTCCCTAAGGTCAGCCCTGGGTAGAAGTGTGTCTTTAGTGACTGATTTGTGAAATTTCTAGAGGTTGAAGAGTCCCATAAAGGGTCTCTAAGCTGCAGCTCAAGATATGCCGTGTGTCATCACACTGATACAAATCAGAAAAAATAGATATAGGAGGGATCCAAACACATGCCCTGCCTGGGAAGCCTTTAAACAGGGAACAGACGGTTAGAAAGGGAAGTTTGCTCATCTGAACGCATCACCTGGGCCACCTTCTGGTAAGAATGTCCTCCCTAATCCTTTCACAGATAAAAGAGGTTCAAGTCTCCTTCAGCTGAGAGAGTAGAACCTTATTTTTCTAGTCCTTGGTTTTATCCTGGCTGAGGAGAGTAACATGCATGCGCAATGGCTGCCATTTTGTCCCACACCAGGGACTAAACCACAGACCTCTAAAGCAAAAAGGAGGCGTCTTCACAGCTTGAGCTAATGAGACAGGGTCTGTAGGTCCATGGATTCTGCACAGCGTGGGCTATATAACACATACTGACCAGTGGGTTATACGGGCAGCAACACTGTGCAGAACAACTGACCGTCATGAAGACATAGGTACCCAGAGATCTGTTACACAAGCAAGACAAAACATGGGACTTATAGCATGAAGCAGTCTAAGTAGAAAACTCTAGGTGCTTTACAGTGGTCAAGTGTCAGATGAGGTAGAAAGACTAACTAGGCTCACTTGGAGGTTGTGATGGGGAGGGCGGATGGGACTCACCTGGAGGTTGTGAAGACGAAGGATCTATAGAGAAGATGCAGGTGAGGGAGAGCATCACCTTTTGCAGATGCTTCACTCCTGCCATCCATCACCACTCTCTGACAAACAGAGGCTGGGGACACCATTCCTTACCCACCCTGGCTAATAGCCATCAATGGACTTAACCTCCATGAATTTATCAGCTCTCTTTTAAACCCTATTATAGTCCTAGTCTTCACAGCCTCCTCAGGCAAGGAGTTCCACAGGTTGACTGTGCGCTGTGTGAAGAAGAACTTCCTTTTATTTGTTTTAAACCTGCTGCCCCATTCATTTCATTTGGTGGCCCCTACTTCTTCTATTATGGGAACAAGTAAATAACTTTTCCTTATTCATTTTGAATCTCTTCTTGTTGACCTTGGCCACCTGGTTCATTCTAATACAACAGAAATTACTTTTCCCTCCTCAGAACATTAACTTCCTCAGAAAAGAGTGTCAAAGCAAACAAAATAAAAATAAAATTAAAAATGGAGCTTCACTGTATGTCAAGACAGGGGCGAGGGGAATGACATTCTCTAAAAAAACGGCTGTGAATAATTCATGCAGCACATTCTAATTCTGTGCAGATCCTGAGCTAGACAGAACAAGCACGCTATATTTGCCTTACATTAATAATGGCTCATTAGTCATTATAGAGATGTGCAAGGCAAAGTCATTAAGCTTATTACAATGTCGTATTAGCACTACTTCTTGGTTCGATTACCGTACAGCAGACAATGACTACGGAGGATTTCAGTTCCTCCCACAGGAGCTTTTGGGGCCGGGTTTGCTATTAGAATCTCTGCCAAGGCAGAAGAATTGTTATGAAATAGCAGCTCTGGACTTCTAGATTCCAGTTCATAAAAAGTGATCGATTCATTTAAGGGTTGGGTGCTCTCCACTACAGCAGCGGAATACCTAGGCTTCCATTAAATTGCTCCTTTTGGGCTGGATGCTAAGCCATTGTGTGTGAGAGTGATTGTGTAGTAGATATAAAGGGCTGAATCAGCACAAAAGAGTGCCATTCGCTCCTTATCCATTATTAAAATGTGTACTTTAAAAATGAATTTTCATGGCGTTGAAGAGTGGCAGGTCTGCAGAGCAAAGGGCCCAATCCAGTAAGGAACTGAGCACTTCATAGGAAGTGCTGAGTACCCCCAGTTCCTCTTAGCATAGCACTCGCAGGAGCTTATCAGCCCTTGGGGAGTGGGGCTCTAATTTAAAGCATACTGATGTCTTTCTGCTAACTTCAGTGGGCTTTGGATCAGGCTCAGAATACTTTATTCACTCAAGAAGTGCATCATAGGTCAGAGGCAGGACAAGCTTTGTCCCACCTCCTCAATCTCCAGTGTGCCTCCACCCCGATTAGGAGGAACCACCGTTGCAGGAAGGGAGTTTTGGAGACCAAGACTTTATTCAGTTTGTAGCATTTATAGTTGGTCCAAAAATGCATCAAAAAATGGTCACTGGAAATTTCACCCAAATTTTGCATCAATATGGCTGCATTTTTTGAAAAATTCCAACCACCGTGCAAGCTGGTTTTAAAAGAAATGGAACATTTTTGAGAATTTGCCAGCCAGATTTGAAATATTCAAAAGTTTTTGACCCATTCATCTCGACTGAGCCTGCTCATAAGGGTGAGAATTTTCATTTATAGTGTACCGTGAAGGCAATAAAGAACATATTTTTCAGTAATAATGTACCTGTTACAGCAAAGGTTGTACTATAGCAGCTTAGCTGTTTAGCGTATTACTCAGGTTTTATGCACCTGGATTAGTATTCAGCTGATAAAGCATCCTTTCCAAGGGAACGTTGGTCCCAGAAAGGAAACTTTTTTTAAAAAAGAAATATACACCACAGTAGCTTGTGCGAACTTTGGACTCTGTTGTATATATTCTTTTTTAAGAACACCATGTGCCACATTAGATACCATTTGTTAATAAGAGTCGCTGTTCCTATTGACAACAGCAAGGTGGAAAGGAAAGGGCTGTGAAATATTAGGATAAACTTGGATGAAGTAACCAGGATGGAGCCAGATTCTACTCTCAGTTACGTCTGAGTGTAATGCACTGGCCAAGTGAGTCTTTGCTCCTGTCTAGTGGCTGGACCACATAAAGAAGAGGTTTACGAGTCTCCTATTGCCTCTGAGCTAATGGAGCAAGTCCTCTATGTCTGACTATAAAGGCTCACCCTCAGAGATTCTGGGTTCAGTTCCTGCAGACAACTCAGCCTGGAGCAAGTGTCAAATGAGCAGCTCCATTAATTTGAGTGTGGCTTGCGTTGGTGTAATTTGGGATGGAAATGGGCCAACATTGTTTATTTTGTTCAAAGTTCTCTATGAACTGTGAAATGCAAATAAAAATAAAAATAAAATAAGTACATCAGAAGCAGGAAGCCTGACTCGCATGTATGAAATATGTATGAATTTTGCCAGCAAAAATAGCAGATGCAAATATTCCTCCCGCTCTCTCCCACCCCAGAAAAACATCTTTTTGTGCCCCTCTTCTATCCTACCCTTAATATACCCCGGGCTACACCTCCTGACCTGAAACTCCTGAAAAGTGTAGCTCAGACTAGGCTTGATGGCCTATTTCAGACAGACAAGTATGATACAGGAGACAATTTAAAATGAGAGCAAAAGAAAAACCCTGGTATAAACAGCAGTGTAGGAAGGATAAAATTTGTTCCATAATAAAAAATGGTGTGATGTCAATTACCATTAGTATGGTTACAGTAATGCCTCAGAACCCCACTCAGAACCCTATTGTGATACACATTATAAAAGTAATGAAGAAAGCAGTCCCTGCCCCAGAGATCTTATATCTTAGATGTCAGTTAGGGCAGGGCAAGAGGATGAAACAGACAAAACAGGCATGGGAGTGAGCCACAGGGGAATGAGGTAACAATAAAACAAAGAGTTTAATGTAATCACATGAGCGGAGAGGAGCAGTTAGGGAAAGTGACTGGAAGGAACATAAGGAGAAAGAAGATGAATGGGCCTGATCCAGCTCCCCCTAAGGCCAGTGGGAATGGGGTCAGGTCCAATGGGAGCAGAGATATAGAAAGGAGTGGAAGTTAGTGGTAGTTTGTAGGGGAATCTCAAAACTTGAATTAAATCCTACAAAACACAAAACCAAGGAAGGTTGTTGAGGAGGGTGCCATCGATGGAGCTTTGGGAGAGGAAGATTCAGACGTGGGTTCAGAAGTAGGGTATTTTTGGTCTGGGCTACACTAGTGAGGGTGGGGGGATCAACCTAAGATACACAACTTCAGCTTCACGAATACCGTAGCTGAAGTCGGCATATCTTAGGGTGATTTACCTGGCCATCCACATAGCGGCAAGTCGACCGCTGTTGCTCCCCCGTCGACTCCACTTCCGCCGCTTGCAGAGATGGAGTTCCGGAGTCGATAGGGAGTGCGCTTGGGGATTGATTTATCGCATCGACCTAGATGCGATAAATCGATCCCCAATAGATCAATCACTGCCCGCCAATCTGGCGGGTAGTGAAGACGTACCCTTAGGCTATCTGAAGGAGACAAAGGCAAGATGTAGGAAAGCTAAAAAGGATGTTAGAACAGCTAAAGCAGGGGTGGGCAAACTTTTCGGCCCGAGGGCCACATCGGGTTTGCGAAATTATATCGAGGGCCGCGTAGGGAAGGCCCCGCCCTCAATCCAGCACCCTCCCACTTCCCGCCCCCTGAGAATCCCTGACCCCCCAACCCCAATCTTGTCCCCTGACTGCCCCTTCCACGGACCCTTAACCACCCCCAGGACCCCACTCCCCACTCAATTCCCCTGCTCCCTGTCCCCTGACTGCCACAACCTGTATCCACCTTTTCACCCCCAACCACCCCAGAATCCCACCCCAACCAACCCACCCTACTCCCTGACTGCCCCCTCCAAAGCCCTCACTACCGCTCTGGAATCCCCCCCATTCCTCCTTACCGTAGCTGCTGGTGGCGGGAGCATGTAGCCCTGGACCCCAGAGCTCTGCCCGCGCAGGGTGGCTCCAGGGGAGAGGGAGAGTGCACAGCCCCAGCCCTAGAGTGCTCCCCGTGGGGCGCGGCTCTGGGGGAGGGGCCAGCGTGCAGCCCTGGGCCCCCAGAGCACTCCCCGCGCGGCGCGGCTCCGGGGGATGGGCCAGCGGGCAGCCCCGGCCCCCAGAGCGCTGCCCCTGCGGCGCGGCTCCGGGTGAGGGGCAAGCACTGCCCCTGAGGCACTGCTCGGGATGGGGCTCAGCCTCCCGCCGCGGGCCGGATGTGGCCCGCGGGCCGTAGTTTGCCCACCCCTGAGCTAAAGCAACAGGTTTCCTGGGTTTTATGCTACTTTCTGCTTATGGTTCTGCTCATGTGAGCTGCAAAGCTGCACAGACATTTAAAAAATAATTAACCAAACTTTTTGGAAACTCGTGTCCAGTTTAATTTTTGAGTGAAAGTTTTGGTCTCTTCTCACTAACGTGAGATTAATTCGCCGATCCCACAGCAGAACATTGGAAAAATCTGACAGAAAATGCATCAAATATTAAATTTCTGAAGATTGCAATAAATATGGCAGATTATCAGCCCATTCAGTGTAGCTTCATTGCTGTCACCACCTGAAAATTTACCCCACCTAAGAATCTGGTTCAATATTGATATAATCAGAATTTCAGCAATTGTGTTTGCATATTTCAATAGAAAAAGGAATAGGAAGGTGGCTAGATAATGGTGTAAGTGGTTCATTATGTCTGCAGTCCTAAATTAGGGCCCTAGGCCCTCCCACTGAAATCAGTTGTAAAATATCCATTGACTTCAGCAAGAATCAGGATCATATTTAGGGTTCAGAGGCACGTCCACTTTAGAATAACATAAGTAGCATATTTAACTGCACTTTACATTATTGAAGAAAGAAAGTGTATGAGCACTGGAGGTGCTGGTGAGCTCAAAATAAATGACCTTTGCTCTTTTGTGCTGGAGCGCCCAAATGTGTTGAAACAAAAGAGAGTTAGCTGCTCTGTAAATAGTTTGCTTGTTTTTATGATTTTGCTCTTACAGTGAGAGGGGGAAATCCTATGCCAAAAGTAGACAAACTGTATTTCCACTTGGGATTGGAAAAGAGAAATACATGTCAAATGTCTCTCCAAATGATACTATCTCAGAAATCTAGGATTTGTTTTATGGAGGGCAGCAGATTTGCCTGGGGGATTTATGTGGCATCTGAAAACAGAGAAAATGGAACAATGAGTGAATGGAAAAATGCAAAATCTGAGCAATGCAGCATTTTTACGGGCAAAGGACCCCACAATATTCCCTAAGGTTTGTTGCGTGGATTTTCTTCCAGGTTATTTGATTGGCAAGACATTCCTAACCCACTGAATTTTGAATCAGTGTGGTCAGCTTGGGCTCTGCAGTAGCAACAGCTCCGTCACATTGCAGGCACTTTGCTTTTAACTAGGCTTTGTATGTTTAGACTTCAATCAAGTGCTCTGATCTCCATTTGAATCAAATGATGTCTCATTCCAAGTTCAGACATTAGGACAGAACCGTATCTTGTTTTTATGATCCTACAGCCAAATACTCAGCTTGCTTCTGGCATAGCCTCTCATTCCAACCTGGAAAATCCAAAGTAACTATGGTATTAATAAATCAGTTTCAAAATAAACAGTCTGAAAATATCAGTAATTATCCATAGAGTGCCAGATCCAAACCTCTTTGCTCAGGGCCTAATCATTCACCAAATCAACTATTTAGCAAAGACTTCACGTGGTTCCGCTCTGTGCCATGGATCATAATCTCCCATGTCCCAGATCCCATGGAAAGCCCTTCATTGGGTTAAAGAATCATGCCTGGGAAGGCCACAGCAGGGACAGGAGTTCATTGTTTCCCCCATGCCTTATGGCAAAAGTGATGTAGTGCTTCCATCCTGGGAAACCTGCTTCCAGGGATGGAGCAATACCAGTCAAGCAAAATCCCTGAAGAAGCCAAGGGTGATTAGTTAGGGCTGTCAATTAATCGCAGGTAGTGCATGCAATTAACGCAGAACAAATTGGCTAGATTCTTTTAAAAGTGACGATTAATCACAGTTTTAGTTGCACTGTTAAACGATAATAGAATAGTGATTTACATTTATAATAAATATTTTCAATGTTTTTCTACATTTTCAAATATCTTGAGTTCAGTTACAACATACAATACAAAGTGTACAGTGCTCACTTTATATTATTCTTATTATCGATATTTGCACTGTAAAAAAGATTTTAAAAAAGTATTTTTCAATTCATCTCATACAAGTCCACTCAGTCCTACTTCTTGGTCAAGCAATGGCTAAGACAAACAAGTTGGTTTACATTTACAGGAGATAATGCTGCCCGCTTCTTATTTACAATGTCACCTGAAAGTGAACAGGCGTTCACATAGCACTGTTTTAACCTATATTGCAAGGTATTTACATGCCAGATATGCTAAACATTCATATGTCCCTTCATGCTTTAATTTGTACACATTAAAGGTTTACATTGTTTTGTTTTTGAGTGCAGTTATGTACAAAATAATAATAATAATTCTACATTTGTAAGTTGCATTTTCACAATAAAGAGATTACACTATAGTAAGTGTATGAGGTGAATTGAAAAATACTATTTCTTTTGTTAATTTTTTTGCAGTGGAAATCTTTGTAATAATAATAAGAATATAAAGTGAGCACTGTATACTTTGTATAATTGAAATCAATACACATATATTTGAAAATGTAGAAAAACATCCAAAATATTTATAATAAATTTAAATTGGTATTTCATCATTGTTTACCAGTGCAATTAAAAATGTGATGGAGCATGACTTTTTTTTTAATCTTGCAATTAATTGCAATTATTTGTTTTAATTGTTTGACAGCCCTAGTGATCACAGAAGAAAGATGGTCTAAAGCACCGGGCCTACATTAGCCTTATCCATTGCTAATATGGATCCTGCAAGATCAACAAATTTGGGAAGAAAACCACTGTTATTCCCATTGATGAAGTCAGACTCAGAACCCCCAAAGTGGAGCAATTCAGGGAAATCTCTCTGAGTAGCTCCACAAAGAACATACAGAGTTTTCCTTTCCTCCTGTATATGTCCCTAAGTGAGAAGACAATCCAGGTTTTTTTTTTCTTTTTTTTTATTTATAGTACTTGCCGAGGCAAACTCTCACTGAGATCAAAGAGGATTTGCCTTAGTAAAAACACTGAGTGAAAACATGGCCCCACTGAAGTCAACGGCAAAACTCTTATAGATGACCAAGATTTTATCCAGTGAGTTCCTGGACTTGAACCATAGCTCTCAAATTGGAACGTTGAGAATTCTCTACTTGTAACTATATAGTATATTGAATTTACTATAACAATAAGCTGGTTATCTCCAGAGATTGTTATTATTTCTATCACCATTAAATAAAAAGCCACCAGAAGGCTTTAGGAAAACAGGCTTAAATTTGATCACATCTATCAACCATGTGTTTTCTGTCTGACTCTGTACTGTTGTTTTTAAAAGCTGGAATACAGGAGAAGGCTGATTGCCAGAACTGACCAGTGGTAATTTGATGCTTATATTCTGGTTTTGCCCTGGAGTCAGTGAATTCTGGAATGATGTGGGAAATAGAATAAGCATAAATTTGGGAATGAACACTTTTAATAATCCTCACATTGTGGCAATAAGTTAATTTAATGACTGGAGGGGAATATAAACAAAGCATAGATAGAATCAGAGGGGTAGCCGTGTTAGTCTGGAATTGCAGAAGTGACAAAGAGTCTTGTGGCACCTTAAAGACTAACTAAAAGTATTAAAGCATAAGCTTTCGTGGGCTAATACCCACTTCATCGGATGCATGCAGTGAAAGTATCCAGGGGCAGGTATAAATAGGTAGGCAAGAACCAGGTTAAAGATAACAGGGTGGGTCCAATGAGGCTGAATCAGCTGTTATCTCTAATCAGGGAGGGTGGGGTATTCCTCTAGCAGCTGAACTGGAGGTGTGAACAGCGAGAGAAGAGAAACTGCTCTTGTAGTTAGCTAGCCATTCAAAATCTCTATTCAGTCCCAAATGTTTAGTTAGTCTTTAAGGTGCCACAGGACTCTTTGTCACTAAAACATAGATAAAGTTCCTTTTAAAGACAACAGCAGTGACAAAAAGAAAATGATATGTCCATGAGGCAGCATGAAATTTAGCAATGGCAGATTGCTGCAGATAATTAGGAAATGCAGGAAATTGGAGGAAAAGTCTTTGTAAGATAACGTCCAAGGTAAATCATAGAAGATTAGTGTTTGAAGACATCTCAGGATGTCATCTACTCGAATCACATGCTCAAATCAGGACCAGTCTCAACTAAATAATCCCAGCCAGGGCTTTGTCAAGCCCATCCTTAAAAACCTCTGAGGATGGAGATTTCACCACCTCCCTAGATAACCCATTCCAGTGCTTCACCACCCTCCTAGTGAAATAGTTTTTCCTAATATCCAACCTAGACATCCCCCACTGCAACTCGACACCATTGCTTCTTGTTCTGTCATCTGCCACCACTGAGAACAGCCGAGCTCCATCCTCTTTGGAACCCCATTCAGGTAGTTGAAGGCTGCTACCAAATTCCTCCCTCACTCTTCTCTTCTACAGACTAAATAACCCCAGTTCCCTTAGCCTCTTGTCATAAATCATGTGCCTCAGCCCCCTGATCATTTTTTGTTGCCCTCCGCTGGACTCTCTCCAATCTGTCCATGTCCTTTCTGTAGTGGGGGGCCCCAAACTGGACACAATATTCCAAATGAGGCTTCACCAGTGCCGAATAGAGGGGAATAATCACTTTCCTCGATCTGCTGGCAATGTTCACATTAATGCAGCCCAATAGTTCGTTGGCCTTCTTGGCAACAAGGGCACACTGCTGACTCATATCCAGCTTTTCGTCCACTGTAATCCCCAGGTCCTTGATAGAAAGTTTTAAAACATCTATAATCACATTTATGAGATCCTCAAATTCTCTCTAAAATCAGTATCCAGGTGAAACCAACATCTACAATCATTCATTCAGGATGGGCACAATATTTAGGTTTTATAAAGCATGCAACTATATTATCTGGTATCGTACATAGCCACCCAAAGACTGTTCCAAAGAAATCAGAAAAACAATCTCAGCTCTGGCCTACCCCATGAATGTGTGAGAAACCAATGGCATCTCAAAATGTACAATTGTGTGACTGGTGAAATGTCTAATTTTACCATAGCAAACATTCAGATACAGGCCACTTCTCAATTTTTGCAGATAAACATACAAATATTTTTCTCTAACTTAATGAATTTAGTGATACAAAAAGCATCCATAGAACTGGGAAATTAATGCTGGCAAGCAGTAAATTTAAACAGAAAAAAAAAAAGATGAATACTGTCACAGGGTCTGGGCCGCCCTGTGTTCTCTCTGCTTCAATAAAAGGTTTTGACACCCTGTTTGGTGCTTCACCCAAGTGTCCTTTATTTACAGTGCTTATATTTTAAGTAAAACAAACAGTGCTCTCCCCAATCCCCTGACAGTTACCCACTGTCTTGGCTGTTGGGACTCCAGGCCCCTGAGGCCCTTCTCTAGCAGTGAGGAGGCAGTATCACTGCCTCCTGTTCTCTGCCTAGCTTCTCCCTCACTTCTGATCACAAGTCAGGAGTTTTTATAGCCCTCCCAGCTTCCAGCCGCAGCTGTAGCCCTTTAGCTCAGCCTAGCTCTGGGAGCTAGCACTAATTAGGGCTTTGAGCTGGGCCTTCTTGCTGGCTACAGCCAGTCCCTGCCCCTGGTCCTCCTGCCAGCAGACAAGGTTCAACATGAAGAGGCAGGGCATTCTGGGGTTTTTATGCCTGCTCTGCCACAAATACCTTGTAGGAAATATTACTAGAAAAAAAGGAGATCCTGGAGTTGGAAATCAACAGATGCAAAATGAAGTACTTTGGTAACATTAGGCACAGAGATGGAAATAACACTGAGAAAGTTATTATGGAAAGAACAATGGAGGGTGGAGGACCATTGTAGTAGGGGAATGACCAGTGAGGAGAAGACACGCAGACTTCACAGTCATAAGGAACCATCATGATCATCTAGTTTGACTTTCCACTCCTGTAATATACCTTTAATCTCTGGATGAGTAACGGAAGTCCTCAGATTATGGTTTAATCCATGTTTACATTAGTTTAAACCTTCAAGTGATCTGTGCAGCAGAGGAAGGCAATAAAAAACCCAGGGTCTCTGCCAACCTGACCCGGGGGGAAATTCCTTCCTGATTCCAAATATGGCGATCAGTTAGACCCTGAACATGTGGGCCAGACCCACCAGCCAGATACCTGGGAAAGAATTCTCTGAAGTAAGTCTGAGCCCTCCCCATCTAGTATCCAATCACAAACCATTGAAGATATCGACAATCAAAGACTGGCTACATGCCATTGTAGGCAGTCTCATCATACCATCCCCTCCATAAATTGATCAAGCTTAGTCTTGAAGCCAGCTTGTTTTTTTGTCCCCACTGGTCCCCTAGGAAGATACATGGATGCTGTATGGCAGATCACTGGAAGGTCAGCTGCTGAATGCTGGAGGTTAGTGATAGATCAAGAAGACTTCTGCAAATTCTGCTGTGTTATCACTAATACTCAGACATGAATAAATGGATTTACTTACTTATTTAATTGTATTCTTCTTTTATCCGTGTACTGTTTTCCAGCCGTTTAAAGCAAATGTGTACTATCTATCTTGTTCTTATCTATGTTAGCAATAAATAGTCTAGTGATTGCTGTGCCATTGGGAGGGGGCGGTTCCCACCATTTTACTTATTGCTTAGGTGCTAGGGTGTTTTCTATAATTACTTTCATTCAGACACTCCATACATATATTCTTCTTAAATAAAGAGAGAAAAATGCATCTTTGATGTGCCATGTCTGACGATTATTTATATTATTTCCCATCATTATGGTATCTTCCCTCCCAGCTGAGAAAGTACTAATTTAAATCCGCATCATTTTATAGTTAAGGAGAACAAAAGAGACAAGACTCTCCAGCAAAGATCAATACATTCAGTTGGCATACTGTAATTTACATCAAGTGGCTTTCTTCCTCTTTGATTCCAAGTCAATGTCATTAAACTACAATCGTAAAACTCCTTTCCTATCTGGAATTATCATATCATTTCCATAACATTTCTTCTGCCAGATCATGTCTCATGCATTTGCTAGACTATTTCTATCCATATTACACTATTTTACATACCTCCCATTGCACCTCTTTCTTGATCGCTCTTTTTTTTTTTTTTTTCTTTTTTTGTGAGGTTCATTCATAGCAACACTCCAAATCAGATGAAACCTGAATTGAGTTTCATTACAGCCCTCGATCTGGAGCCTCTACTGCTGAAAAAAAAGCACCAAAACCAGTGCACTTGGGGTGATTTATGCTTTCCTATCATGACCATGCAAAATTCAACATTTTTATTATGACTCAGAACTAGAAGTTCAATGAACTTTTTCAAAGATTTCTTTTTGATTTTTCAGATTTGTTCAAAAATAAAAATTCAATGTGAAACTCCAGGAATGTGATACAAAAGAAAAGTTAAAAAAACCAAAAGCCATGCCTATAGTTTCACACCAATGAGTTGGAAGTTCAGTTTCATGTTTATTAGATTAAGAATTTTGCTTAATGTATTTATTCATTATACATGCAATGCCCTTCAAAGGTTAAAGTTAAGAACCTTTTGGCATTGCTGAGAGAATAATTTGCAATTCCTCATTTGTTTTGCAAATTGATCTTCTTTTTATGCACCTGAAATATTTATGAGCAGACAGCAATTTTCTGAAATGTATTCGTTACCTTAATGTATGCAAAAATCCTTTTGATTTATTACTGCATAGATTAATCACAAATATTTGAAACTATGTTACTTAGTTGTGATTGGTCAATTAAGTTGTGCAATACGTTTTCTTTTCCCTGATTGGATGAATAAAGAGGCACATTCAGCAGGAATACTTGCATTGCAAATTAAAAAATTGGTTTCTCATTTATTGTTATACCTGTGAATTTCAAGGAACTTAGCATCTAACTCCCTTAGGATTCTGAAAACTACAGTGTAAAAATCTACCATGAATAAGAAGGTCTTACAGTCAAACATGTCAAATCCCTCCTGCCATAGCTAAAGAGAAAGCACAGGCCTTGGATCATACACTGAAAGTTAAAAACTCCTGCTTCTGTTAGGCAAAGTGAGTTCCTGAGTGGAAAATACCCTGTCAACAGAACGTACACGAGATTGATTCCAGTGACCTAAAAATGAAAGACTGCATCCAATTACCAAATCCCTGCGCTTTCTAATCAATTCCTATAAAGATGCCACTTAAAGTAATCATAGCAAAATCCCTCCTAAAAACACCTCAGTTAGAACAATAAGTCAATTGTTTTACAACTACTAAGCTGTTAAGATCTTAAGTTTTCAAATGCTACACTTGTGATCTACGTGGCATTAATTCAAGTGTCCTTCAACTGGGTTGTCTTTTAATCATACTGATAAATAAATAATGTTAGATATTTTAGTTTTTCAAACCCAAGTGTAATACAAAGGCTGCACCAGAGAAATTACCTTCCCAAAGATCCAGGCCTTCCCCTTTGAAGAAACTTAATTTATTCATTTTTTATTTATTTCAGGCAACACATTAATCTTGAGATCAGTACATGAGGTACTGAAAATGGGCAATAATACGTTAGATAGTTGTCACTTGACTTCAGAGGTTAGGAGAATAACTTGATTTTAAAGTGCCCATGAAAATCAGCTCTGAACAAGTAGCTGATTTATGAGTGCTCCAAAAAGCAAGCCATTAGCAAAGAGCCTCCAGTTTATGATACAACTTATGGAAACAGATGGGACGTGCTAGCAAACAAAAACGTTTTGTGAGGGAACGCATTTTTCCTTTACACACAGTAGCATTCTCAGGAAATCGGTCCAGTGCTCCATTGGTTCTTGCTCCCAGGCACCCAAAATAGTGTTATTTGAATATTAAAACCAGGATCTACCCATATATGTATTTTTTCATACACTCTGTGTATGTCTGATATACTGGTCTGTTCTCAAGCAGTGATTTACTTCCTGCTCCTCTTTCACTCTATCAACACAGGGCATTTTGTAGGCTGTCAAGGCAGAATGTCTAATTCCCCATCAATATGTTTTAATGTAAATATGAAGCAGTGTGATTATTCCTAACTTTCTGCGGTAAAGAAAGCAGATGTCATGTTGCCTTTAAAACAGAAGCAGACAACTTGCAACTTCTACTACGTATAATTAGCTACACTCAATAGTCTTCCAACAGTGCATAAAACGCCTGCTCCAAAATTCAGTGAAGTCAGTGGAAATACTGCTGTTGACTTTGATGGGCTTTTGATCAAAACCTAATCAACAATAGATCTGAGACGCCAAACAGAATGTTACTTAGCTGGAAGTGGCTTAAATTGCTCACAACACAGAATAACAATACTTCACTCCTACCTTTGAAGAGGGATCTTCTATTGTGAACCATTTGAAATTAGCTGGCATCTCAAAATCCATTTAACATTTGGCGGCACTGTGGTTAGTAGAGGTTTCTAGCAGTGGAGAAGTTTTGGTAGAGCCACGCAAGATAGTTTTATGGAAAATAGGTCTTGTCATGATAACCTGATTCAGTTCTTTGATGAGATGACAAGTTTGATTGATAAAACCAACTATGTAGAAGTTATAGACTTTGAAAGGCATTTGACTTAATATCACATGACACTTTGATTTAAAAAAATTAGCTTGATATGTTATCAATAATCACATTAAATGGATTAAGAACCAGCTAACTGATAGATCTCAAAAAGCAGTGATCAACTGGGAATCATCAATGAATGGAGGTGTTTGAAGTGGGGTTCTACAGGGATTAGTATGTGGCTTCATGCTATTCAACATTTTCATTAATGACGATGAAGTAAATATAAAATTGCTGCTGATAAAATTTGCCAATGACACAAAGATTGGTAGCGTGGTAAATTATATGATGATAGGGCAATTATACAGAGAAGCTTGGATCAATGGAGAACCTGGGCCCATTCAAACAAAATGTGTTTTAGTACAGCCAACTTCAAAGTTATACATCTCATAACGAGGAAAGTAGGCCATACCTACACAGTGAAGGACTGTTTCCTGGAAATCAGTTGACTGAAAAAAATTCAAGGAGAATCATTAAAGCTATATTTTTAGTTTTAAGTATAAGTCACAGATATTTGTAGTAAAAATAATGGACAGGTCATGGGCAGTAAATAAAAATTCATGGGGGAGGCGGGCGGCCACCAGGTGGAGCATGCTCCGAGTGCTGGAGGGGGAGGCCCACTGGTGCCGTGTGGGGTGGAGGCCCGCTGGTGCTGGAGGGTAGCAGGGTTGTCTGGCTTCTCGGAAGCGGTGACATGTCCCTCTCTAAGGTCCTAGCTCCGTGTGCTGCCAGCTCTGCATCTCCCATTGGCTGGGAACTGCAGCCAATGAGAGCTGCAGGGGCAGTGCCTGTGGGTGGAGGCAGTGCGCAGAACTAGGAGCTGAGGGAGAGAGATGTTGCTGCTTCTGGGGAGCCGCCTCTCAAGATAAGTCCTGCCCAGAGCTCTCATTTCCTCCCATGCCCCACTCCTGACCCCGCCCCGACCCAAACTCCTCCTGCTACTCCTGCTTGAGCGGGGGTGGGTGAGTAGCGGCCCAAGACTACCCCGGCAGTGGCTGGTGCGACTGGCCCAGGGCCTGCCTGAGCAGCTTAGGCAGCTCCAGAGCCAGCCACAGCAGCTGCTACAGAAGTCACAGAGGTCACAAAAAGTCACAGAATCTCACAGCCTTAATCATCATACAACTCAACTCAATGTGAACTCCCTGTGCAATGCTGTGGAAGAAGGGGCTAACATGATCCTTGGACATATAAACAGGTGAAGAGTGAGCAGAAGCAGGGAGGTGATTTTACCTCTGTGTAAGTCATTGGTCAGGCTGATATGGGAATATTGTGAGCAATTCTGGTATCCACCGTTTTAAAAGGATATTGAAGAAAATGCAGAAAAAAGCCACAAAAATAATTGGAGTGCTGAAGAAAGTGCCTTACACTGAATGACTTCAAAAATGATTGAGAGGTGACTGGATTACAATATATAAGAACTTCACAGGGAGGGTCTAAAGGGCTCTTTAATCTACCGGAGAACTGCATAACAAGAACTAATGTCTGGGAGCAAGAGCTAGACAAATTAAAATTAGAAATAAGGCACAAATTTTTATAGTGAGGATGGAACAAATGGCCAACAGCAATAGTGGATTCTCCATGTCTTGCTGTATTCATATCTAGTTGGGATTCCTTTCCGGAGGATATGCTTCAGCCAAATACAAATTACTGGACTCAATATAGGGATAATGGGGTGAAATGTAATAGCCTATGATACGTAAGACTAGATTATTTTATGGTCCCTTCAATCCTTAATCTCTCTGAAACTATGAATAGCTCTCTCTCTATCCATAATTCCCATTCCATATTCATCCCAAGGATTCTGTGATAAAACAAGCTGCCTGCCCCTATTCTGGTTTCCATAGGCCAAGAAATAGTGGAAAAAAGGTAGCCTTCATCAGAAGAAGGTAGGCCAAAGCAGAGAAGAACTGACACAGAAGCTGGATGGGTGAATTTCCTATACTATGTCCAGGCCTAAAACCAGATGAAATTGGGGTTGAAGGTGTTACTCAACATGAATATATTCCTACTCAGTGATAATAATCATAGAATCATAGAAATTTAGGGTTAGAAGGGACCTCAAGAGGTCATCAGATCCAACCCCTTGCACTGAGGCAGGACCAAACAAACCTAGACCATCTCTGACAGGTGTTTGTCCAACCTGTTCTTAAAAACCACCAGTGATGTGGATTCCATCCACAAACTTCCTTGGAAGTCTTTTCCAGAGTTTAACCACCCTCATAGTTAGAAAGTTGTTCCCTATATCTAACCTAAATCTCTCTTGCTGCAGAGTAAGCCCATTATTTCTTGTTCTACCTTCAGAGGACATGGAGAACAATTGATCCCTGTCTTATTTATAACTGCTCTTGCCATTCTTGAAGATTGTTATCAGGTCCCCTCCTCAGTCTTCTTTTCTTAAGACATTCCCAGTAACATTCCCAGTCTTAAGAAAAGTAGATTAGCTAACGCTGACATATTTTTTAATCTTCAGAACCCTTTAGGATGTTAATTAACAAATATGCAGTGCTCCTCTGTGAAGTAGGTCAGAATTATGTGAAGCACTTGAACAAATCAAGGTAAATAGCACAGCTGGTTAAGAAATGATTTCTTATTTCCTCATGAAAAGAAAGTCCACAATTTTTTTATGTTTGAAAGATATTTTTTTTAACTTTTCAAAAAGCAAAATATTTTGGTATTCACCACGTGAACTTTTTCGTGGTCAAAAACAAACTACTTTTTTAAAATTCAGGATTTTTTTTACACAAAATGTTTTGCATTGACAAGCCATTTTCTTTCAAAAGAGCATTTTGGTGGGAAATGTTATACTAGCTCCCATAAGGAATGAATTATATATTCAGCAAGTAGCACAACCACAACAAAATACAGTAAGGAGAGGACACACGTTCCCTGGTTGGAAGGATATTGAGCGCTAGAAAATAGATAATATAGTGTAGACAGTGTGGATTTTCTCTGGCTTCTTTTCTTTGGATCAAATCTCTACAGTCTTTGAGCCATATCCTGCTATCACATGCACTGGTGTAAATCTGAAGTAACTCCATTGACATCACAGGTGTGTTTGAGAGCAGAATTTGGCCCATAAGGTATCATATTGGATATGATTCTGATCGCTACAGTGTAACTGGCTGTGTTATGAGAGTGAGACTTGGACTATGCCTACACTAGAGAGCTTACAATGGCACAGCTTTACTGATGCAGCTGTGCTGCTATCAGGTCTCCAGTGTAATCACTCTATGATGATGGGAGAGGTACTTTGAATGACATAAAGATGGTTGGAAGCTAAGAACTCTTTTCTGTTGGCCCAATCCCGATAGGTACTGACCTGTCGCTTCTCCCATTGAGGGTACAAAACATAGCCATCATTCAAAATTTCACCAATTTTTCACTGAGTATTCAGTGTAGCTAAAACCTGAACCTCTTAGTGAACAAATGTACTAGCAGGACAATCCTGGACATGGTGGCATTTAAGAGAACGTTGGAAAACTTTTACAGGAAATGAACTTTAAATTCATTTTGCACAAGCATTTGTACCAGGAAACTCATTGTAAGAGTTATGTTCAGCTGACCAGTGAATGGAAACACACTTTATGACTTACATGACCAATTCCACAGATTGACACACTCTCAGTGAAGTGCTCACTAACGAGCCACAGGTCAGGAATTATTCACAGAAATTAGGTTTCACAGAAATTAGTCAGTATATACGTTTGAATAACAAATGCATTTGAGAAAATTGCAATCTGGTCCTGGAAAGAAAAAAAGAGGTGAAATTCATTGATTATATCATTCATTATTATGAGCTATTCACCCACCTCCACTGAGCAGACTTACTGTTTGGCAAGGTACAGACATTGCCTTGGAGAAAAGGAATTGTTTTCTTATCTCAGTCTCTCCAGTGGATGGAATCCACAATGAGGGAAGATAATCAAGATGATCAGACTCTGCTGAAATTTTTCTCCTCTATAGCCACCATATCTTATCTCTCTTGGGCATTTTGCTAGCAGAGTTAATAAGCAACACTCACAGCCAAAGAAGGCTCACACACTACATTTTCATCTTGCAAGGTGGCTAACAAGATTTCTATTGACAGGGAAATAAAGTCTTCGGCAAGAAATATGATTCCCTCGGCCCAGTCTGTATGTGAAAAATGAATTGGGTTTAAGAGATAACAAATAACTTTCCGTTCTGAAGACATTTGTTACAGCCTCTCCTTGGTGACTGTAATATGGCTTTGCTGAAGGGAGGGAGACATTAGTTCAATTACTGCAATGACAGCACAACAAGGAGGGTTGATTTATGCAGGGCGTGGGAGAGAACTGGGTCACACATGCTGTCAAAAACCTCTTCCCCGCTAGCCCCTATATGGTGAAGCAGCCCATAAAAATAGAAAGCAGCATACACAACAGGACATGTCTGTCTGTGTGGGGGTGTTTCTGTCTCGTCCCCACCCACCACATTTGAATCCCGGGGTTCTGCAGTGTTACTGGGGTTCTGCAGTTAAAGTCTGATGAGAGGAGATGAAAACAAAGAGTTGTGATTCTTCCTGCAGCTGGGAACTGAAGGATGAGAGAAATCAGCATGAATGGGGATGATCTTTTCTTTCAGAAACCTTGTTCATCTTATCTCCATGGGGAGAAGCGCTGCCAAGATTTGTCATGATTTGCACCAGTAGATCTGGCAGTAATTTGTAAGCACTGGAACATGGGCAAGGTTGATCATCATTTTGTCAGTATAGAGTTCTGTCTTCTGCTCTTGGCCAGCAGCACGAAGTAGAGCCTGGAGCTGCCATTCCACAAATCTGCACTTCTTCAGTCATTCTGGTTGAAGTTTGTGGCACTAACCACTTTGGTCCAGATTGTGACTTTAGGCTCAAGCTCTTCCTCCCCTGCACAGCTAAATGAGAGATGTGACAATCTAGTCCCTTATCTAAGGATACAGAAACACTTAGATATAGAACATGCAATGCCAAGTCATATCAACACTATTAAGACAGCCTATCCTGGGGGCTGGCCCAAGACTGTGGAATGAATTCCCACAGGAACTCAGGCCCATCACAAACTTCATCATTTTCCACTCAAAGTACAAGGTGCACTACTTTGACCTTGCCTTCGCTAACATAAACATAGCAACATCTCTGTGTGTGCGTGCACACTTCTTCCTCTGGGGAGAGCATGAAAGAACAAACGTAACAGATGATAGAGTCTGAGAGCCTTAAGCAATAAGCTATGGTGAGGAGTGTGGTAATAAGAACTTGAACAGAACATAATATCAATGTTTCTGGCCGACATCCTGACATCAGGAATTGAGTACAACATTCACAAAGCCAGAGTGAATGTGATATCCCTTAGAATAAGCCATCATGCTAGCAGAGCGGTATTGCCATGTGGAAATAAGGCTTAGCCTAAGTGAACTACCAGTAACTGTCCCATGTAAGCATTGTATTTTGGTAGCCATGGCATTTGAGATGTTTGAGTAACCACAATTGCTAAATGACCTTGTGGAAATAAGGTGAGATAACCCATCTCACTGTTATGGACAAAGTTTCAGCAGTCATCTGAGCCTCTGAAAAACAGTATATGATCTAAATTTGATTTGGAATGTAGCCTGATAAAATGTCTTTATTAGGGACCAGAATGCTGAAAACTATATTACCATAGAATCATAAAATCATAGGACTGTAAAAGACCTCAAGAGGTCATCTACTCCAGCCCACAGTAAATATGTAGTAGTGAGGGCCACAAGGCATAACTACCTATATAGCACTTTAAGTTAAACATGATTGTTGATTGAGTGCTGAAGCGTCCCTCTGTGTATAAGAATTAGGCTGAAGGAACTAATCCTATTATGATTTTCTTACTTATTAAGGGCAAGAAATTCTCTAGCCCTTGTGTAGCTGCCCACTGCAGCTTCCGCTGTCCCTGCATAACCTGGCCTGCATATAAGCCAGACAAAAATACAGCCCCTGTGCTTAGAGGAATGAAGGGTCTGCTCCATTCCTATTCCCCCAAAGGTACACGGTACCTGTGACATTTTGGAGATCCTGCAGATCAGTAAGGGGTTCTGTCACTGCCTGCCCTATACCCTTGTGTGACAGAGTGCTAGGTAGGAAAGGAACAGGAGCACTTGTGGCACCTTAGAGACTAACACATTTATTTGAGCATAAGCTTTCATGGGCTACAGCCTACTTCATCAGATGCATAGAATGGAACATATAGTAGGAAGATATATATACATACAGAGAACATGAAAAGATGGAAGTTGCTATACCAACTCTAAGAGGCTAATTAATTAAGATGAGTTATTATCAGCAGGAGAAAAAAAAACTTTTGCTAGTGATAATCAAGATGGCCCATTTCAGATAGTTGACAAGAAGGTGCGAGAATACTTAACACGGGAAAATAGATTCAATTTGTGTAATGACCCAGCCACTCCTGGTCTCTACTCAAGCCTAAATTGATGGTATCCCATTTGCAAATTAATTCCATTTCAGCAGTTTCTCATTAGAGTCTGTTTTTGAAGCTTTTCTGTTGAGTCAGCACTCTGTTCACAGCAGCTCCCATCAGGCAAGGCAATCCACTTCAGTACATACACACAGCTTACAGAACGGAGACCTGTATAGACCTGCAAAAGATTTATTTAATAGCAAAATCACAGCCTCAGAGATGAACAAGTCAGGAAAAGCGAACACAGACAAGTGACACAGAAAATAATCATAAAGACACAACTTCAGGCTTTACGCTCCTATATTAGCTAAACACTCTTTTCTAATGTAAGCTACCTGTTTCCTCTGACCAGTTTCCCAGCATACCCCCATGAAGGTGGGGATCCAGCATTTCACAGACAGTTTGGCCCTCTGTCTTTGGATGATCTTTTCTTCACACCTCTTCTCTTTTAAGGGTTTGCAGTGTTGTTTTTTTGTTTTTGGTTTTCTCTCACACTACAGATATTCATATTGAGGGAAATTCCCTCATCGCTTAGGCTATGTCTACACTGGAGCTTATTGTGGCACAGCTGTAGCAATGCAGCTGTGCCTCTGTAAGTTTGCTCATATAGCTGCTCTATGCTAATGGGAGAGAGCCATACCATCCACCTCATTAAACTACCCGCAACCAGCAGCGGTAGCTATAGCGACACCCCGAACAAGATAAATTTTGCCTCCATAAGTGGCAATGTAGACATGGCCTGAGTTTTCCAAACCTGGGGTTTCCTTTCTCTAATGAGTTTTCCCATTCACTGTAATGGTCTATCACGGGCTTTACTTGGCTGGACAATGGAAGGTTACTTGAAGTCAGTTTTGTGTAAACAACTGGTCTGGGAGGAGCCCCTTTCTGCTGTGAGGTATATTTGAAAAGGTAGTACCAGTCACTATTCCATATACATAAATGTATAGATTCATAACCTCAGTCTGTATACATATCTCCCAATGACTACCAAGTCTAGACATTACAAGCTTGCATAACAGACCTTACTTGGCATATTTTACAATATTGTATACAATCAGTTAATTCAATTGCTTATATTGGGGAGTTCAAACCTCTGCTCTTCCACTGGGTTGCCTGGACTTTGATTGTCACAGTGCCCTAAAGGAAGCGCAGAGGAGGTGAGACAGTAATTCAGTGGCCCAGAGTGTGTTAGCCAGAAGCACAGGCTGGTCGAGCAAGGGAAAGTGAGATGAGCCCCATGAAGGGTATATCAGAAGGAGTGATGCCTTTGTGCATTAAAGAGCTTGAGAAGGCAATCTGCCTTCATGACATGGAAAGCTTCCTGCTATGAAGAAGGATAATGTGCCTTCTAGGCATGTCGAAGCTTTGATTTCTATCTAAATGTCCTTTATGTAATTTTAAAAATACTTTTACCTGTGGTAAAAATACCAAAAATATCCACCGGTTTGTCCATTCAAAACCAGCCCAAGTCATTAAGGACTGGCAGCTGGTAGTATAACTGGTAGAGTAACGTGTTGTGTTTCATTTTGAATCCATCTTAAAACTGTGGGTTCAAAATTCAGCTTGTACTCAAACTTTATGACGTTAACATCCCACCTGGGGAAAAAAGGAGGAGAAGAAGAGTGCAAAGGAAAAGAGATGAGGAAAGATGGAAAAAATCCAGAAGAAAATAAAGCATAAATGATGGAGCAGGGAGTGAGCACAGTGAAAATTAAAACTTAGCTAGTGTAACTTCAGTTTAGCTCCACGGAAGCAGGTTGTCCTGGGAGTGTGTATCTGGCCCATAGACACTGGATCCCAGCTGAAGATGTTCATGTGGACCAAAACTGCCTTGTTCCTCACAACTCCACTTATTTGGTCCACTCTCAGCTTTTTCTCTAATATGGGCAGTATAGTTCCTCTTCTATGTACCGCTGAGCGGGCTGCATAAATGAAAAGCATCTGATTCCTTAACCAGAGAACATGTCTTTCACTGTATCTGTGTCATCCAGGTCCATTTTGAGATTCAAGCTAGAAATAAGTTACAAGTAGGTGGTAGTGACCAGAGAGTTTGGTGAGAATGGAAGGAGAAGCCTGTGCCTAAATCTAACCAACAACTACAATTCAACGAAGGCAACATCCATCTGCACTTCCTGATTCCATCCAAGACTGGGAGCAGAACAATGATTATCACTGTATTTCCAAAGTCAGCTGAAAGCATGAAATACGGGAAAAATTCAATCAAGCCTATTTTTCATGAGATCTGAAGATCAAAGAGTCCCAGACTTCAGGATGTAGCTAAACTTTGGGATACTTAATGACTCCAAACTTTTTCTTCTCCTACCCACTGTTACTGGAAATAGTTGTGTAAGCCTGTACTGTACAGCTAGCTTATCGGCCACATGAATACCAACAGGTGGATCGATATTGCACTGAGTTTTCTCATTTCATGTTTCACGCCAGGCTAAACTGCTGGCTCAATGGTGAAAAATGGCTGTTTATTTCTCCTCCTGGACAATGGCTATTTATCACTATATTTATAAACTTGACCCTTAAAGTCTGAGTCCATTATATCAAGCTCCAATCCAAAGGGAAATTAACCAAAAAGGGCTTTAAGAAAACAAGCACCATATATTAGCAAGGTATATGAAACAGACACATTAGTTTTAATGAAAGATAAAATGGTCACATTCAAAGCAAGTTAACTATATACCGTATTGCAATAACTTGAGAGGTTTACTTTATTTATACCGTTTTTAGTGAATGGGGAAGTAACCCAGCCTGTTGAAGTCAATGGGAGCCTTTCTGTTAACTTCAGTGGGCTTTGGATCAGGCCCTCGGAGTATCTGTCTCTTTGCATTCTTATAGTGGCTGATCCCCATAAGACAGGAGTAGGGTGACCAGTTGTCCCAATTTTATAGGAACAGTCCCGATATTTGGGGCTTTTTCTTATATAGGTGCCTATTAGCCCCCACCCCATCCCAATTTTTCACATTTCTGTCTGGTCACCCTAGACAGAAGAGTCTACAACTGCTTTTTGTTTGTGATTTTTCATGGGGAATTTTTTCACAATCAGCTGTATTCATGTTAGCACTGTTAACTGAACTAGACTCCTTTCAGGCATGTTCAAAGATAGTAAAATGCCCTTGATTGGTGTGTGATAAGTAGAGCTGGTTAAAATATTTCTTGATGAAAAGATTTATTTTCATTTTTAAAAAATGGGGTTTTAATTGAAAGAACAATTTTTCACCGAAAAATCTCATTTTTGACAACATTTTTGAAAAAACAAAACAGTTGAAAACTACATTTTTAGGGTTTTTTTCGCATATTTTTCATCGCAAAATGGTGGGAAAACACTTTGTCTAATTTTTGCCCTGTAGAGAAATGGGTAAAAAATGACTAACACTTTCATTTTTAAAAAATGTTTTTAATTAAAGTAACACTTTCACTTTTAAATAATGTTTATTTTTACTGTTAACACTAAAAAGTGAAGGTGCTAGTTTCAGAGAGAAAGTAACACTTTCAATACATTCTGACATTTTTCCAACTTTTGCTGCTTTCCAACAACATCAGAAGTGTGAGAACATGGGGAAAAGCCCAATTTCCACATTCTGTTACTGTTTTCCAGCTGGCAAAATTTGGAAAAGCCAAAAAGTGGGAAGGTTGCCCTGATGTCTTAATTTTTTTTTTGTCCCATGGGAAAACTATTATTTTCCAAAGGGAAAAACTTTGGATGGTGGGTTTTTTTGTGCCAGAATTCCTTGGGGAAAAATTCCATTCTCCAGACAGCTCTAGTGACAAGATTTGTGTTTTTGGAGTAGGTCGTTTAACCAAAGCCCTGCCCCATTGTATGACACTATGCCTATACCGTCTATGGCTATATATGATATAGACCAGTGGTTCTCAACCTTTTTTCATTTGCAGCCCACTAAAAAATTTCAAATGGAGGTGTGGACCCCTTTGGAAATCTTAGACACAGTTGGGGTATCCCTGGCCACAGGTTAAAAACCACTGTTCTGTGGTAATGGCAACCTTTTGCGGACCCTTTAGACATAGTCTGAAGACCCCCAGAGATCCGTGGACCACAAGTTGAGAACTACTGTGGCCCAGCTTTTTAAAGGTACACCAGACCCTCACTATAGCCCAGGGTTCGGGATTCATGCGCAGTCCCGTGCTAAGACTGGGACCTCGTAAATGTGGGAGATGTGTTGCCATGGAGCCCAATTTAAATATTTAAATTTGGGATCCATGGCAACAAACGTGCTGTAGGCGAACCCGCACCATAGCGATGCAGGCTATAGTGAGGGTCCAGTGTATTTGAACATTTCTGCACTCAGTGCCTAAATAATTTTTGAAAATGAGATTTAGGCTCCTAAATCAGTTAGGCCTTGCAACATTGAGTACAGCAAAGCCTAAATATCTTTAAAAATGTGGGCCTATGGCTGTATCTTAGACACAGTCTTGAGGATGTTGAGATTCCCTCTGTTCTTCTGGTCAGGCATCTAGCTTTACTCACGAAAGTCCATTTATATCTTATCATGTACTCCAAAAATCAGCCTCACCCTAACTTAAAGAGTCAGATGTAGTATCTGCTGTGGGCCATCGCAAATCTGACTTCCCAAACCTGACACCATTCAAGTGAGATACGTATACCCAGAGACAATCTTCTATAAAGATACACATAGTAGGAATGACTGCTAGGGAAAGCATTATCTGCAGGTTGACTGCTGAAATGTGGTTTGCAGCAAAAGACTGTCCAAGGCCAGAAGAATAAATTAGAATGCTCATAATGGTTTTCTATAACATGATTACTACATGGAGATTGTGCTGTCTTTCCTCTCCTCCTTCATTTTCTCCATGAGAATTATAATTAGATAGCTTCTTTTGTGTAGTCTTGAGCTTGTTAAACTATTATGAGTATTCTGGGAGACTGTCTTCTCTTATCCAAAAAAGAGTGGCTGACAGGGATAAACAGACATCATGTTTGAAACCCCTGAAATGATAAATCCCAATCCCGAGAGGGCCAGTTTATCCCTGAAGTGTTTAATGAAAGATGTTGTATGGAGTATCAGGTAGCTTAATGGTTAATGCTATAAAACAGACACATGCTCAGCAAAGTTTTATCTGTTCTGTGTGGAAAGTAAAGAGTCCAGAGCTTTTGATCTAGGAAGTAAGGGTTTGCCCCATTGTCTCTGGTCAACATTTCCATTCCTCCCACTCTTGTGCAGCGTGTCACCCAGTTGTTGTCACTCACTACCCCAGAGGTAGCTGCATTTCAGCAGTATTGTATGTAAGATACTTGGCTTTTAAAATGGACCCAAACTGGAATTTATAATCCAAATCCCCCTTTCTTTCCTTTTAACTAGAGCGATTCAGATTTGAACCCCCAGAGCCAATTCCACTCTTACAGTTTTGGCTATCGGCTGTATCAAAAACCAAAAGACCCCTCTTTTCTGGGTCTAGTTCTGTTGTACCTGAAATCTCTTGAGAACAGTCCTTTCAGGGTGGTGGGAAACTCAAAAACTGCTGAGCTTATAAGATGTCAGCCATCTTAGGCCAACGTCTCAAGAGAACAGCTCATCTAGATTTATTGAAGTATCTGCTGGATTTCAGGTGAAGCTGTGAAGATTTAGATAGGCAGTGTGATCTAGCAAACTGATGGCTTGTCTATACAAGGCTTGCCTACTAAGGTTCTGCATTCCAGCTGGTCCATATAGGCCCTCTGGTGTGCGCTGGAAGTTTCTTTTTAGAAGTTTTAGTGCTCAACATCCAGGCTCTACACAGACCAATTAGTGCACCACATGTTAGGGCACTTCAGAAATCACAGCCCCATGGTCTATATTGCCCCACTGTGTAGAGGGTGTAGTAACTCTGAAAAAAAATTGAGGATAGTAGATGACAAGATGATCATATCACAAAAGGAACTCATGGTTAGCATTCAGGTACTTGAGGCCTGATCCACTGCCCATTGAGGTAGATGAGAGTTTTGCCATTGACTTCAATAGACACAAGATCAGAGCTCATACTGTTCTCACAAATAGATGAATCCCTTTAATTGATGGTTACCATTGACATCACCTGTGAAGGAAAATACCACAGGATAAAAGTTTTACCAAGTTATAGCTATGCTGCCTAAGTTCCTGGCACTACATAAATGGTTCATAATGAATAATAATAATAATAATAATAATAATAATAATAATAATAATAAATAATTAATACTAATTTAATAATATATAATGTTGATTGGGTTTTTTGTTTGTTTTTTTGCAGGGGTCACTGGGTCATCAAAGAGAATTCCTGGTGACAACACAGAAAATTAAGGTCCATGATGGCATGAGGAGATCAGGAATGATACAGCGACTTTTTAACCTTTAAGTTGCTGCTTCAAATCCAAGCTAACTTGGTAGTGATAAAAAGGTGCCATTATGTGGTGGATTTTTTGCTAGTCTTTGTTAAATGAACTGGTGGTCTTAGACCAGCTCCTAATGGACAATTGTATGTAACAGAAATTCACTGCCAATGGTCTCCCTTGATAGCAGTCTCAGTAGAGTGACAATGACTGATATAGATAGGGAAGCTGAACTGTCTTTTTAATCCCTAGAGGTGATCCTGCCAGAACAATAAAAGGATAGTTTGAGGAAGCTTCCATTGCCACTGCCTTTGTTGTTCCTGCAGCTTAGGGAGTAACAGGACTTGATTCAAAACTCACTGAAGTTAATGGGAATATTTTAGTTGACTTCAGTGGACTTCAATTCAGCCCCTCTGGGAAGCAGTTGACTTTCTGAAAGCTATGCCATATCTCAAACAGAAGTTAAGGGCTTAAGACAAAGTTTATTAGATCAGCTCCTGTGCTATGCAGGAAGTCTGACTACATGATCATAATGGTCCCTTCTGATCTGAAAATCTATTACTCTAATATACCAGCAATGGCAACAATCAATATACTACAGCTTCAAAGACCTACCTGTGAACTCTCACCTGCTTCCCGTCATATGGTTCCCCTGGTTATATCATTGTCGCAGAACAGGTATCTGAAGTTTCTGTTTGCTAAGGAGATACAGAATGGATATAATAACCCCCAAACAAGAAAAAACAATAATAAATGTAAAAATTGCTAGCACCACCTATTGGCGAAGGTCTTCAGCAGGGAGCTGACACATTGTTTTATCTAGAAAGCGAGAGCAGACCCTCCAGTAAGGTTTAGCAAGGTGAAGCAAGCTGCAGGGGCAATGAACATAACTTGCAATGCAGAAGTTAATTACAATACCAAAGAAACCTGTTTTTTTTTATGCAAATTGAAACACACTTGTTTAGATCATAATGAAGTTTCCAGCTAGGACGGCTCTAGATCTTCTGCACCTTGGAAGCTTGCCAGTTGAATCCACAGTGACGTGGAGATGCTTTGTCTGCAACCAGCTGACAGCCCAGGGCCATTGTTCAGGTCGGACTCTGGAGAACACCTTGGGAAGAGTGGTCTGGTGAAGACTGCAACATGGCTCTGATTCCAGGTACAGCACCTCCCATGTGAATTTCCAAGCCAGGGAAGTTACTTAGCCTCACATATTCTTTATGTTACTGCATTTATACACCTTCCCATTGTTCACCTTTTGTGGGTTACTTAACTTTATGTACGGTGAGTCCCATCGATTTTTATGGGACTATTCACAGGGTATGAAGAGAAGCAGATGTGTAAGGCTTTGCAGGGTCAGGACCTAAATCAGGTTAGTCTTGTCTGGGGAGAGACTTAGCCACCCTCCTACATTTAATGGTTGAGAGCTCTAATTTCACAGCTTTCCTGGCTGAGAAGGTGAGAACCCAACACACCAATCTCAGGTTTTCTCTATGCAGCTCCAGGATCTTATAAGCTTTATTTTTTCTTATGGAATTTTCTTTATAAAATATCTGGATAAGAGCTTAATTATTTGAAATATTGACTGTTCCCTTTGAGACACATGAATTTAAGCCATGTCACTTGTGAAGAACTCCAGTTCATGTAGAAAATCCGACTTCTCAATGTTAAATTAACTTCCTTGTAAGACTTCTTATTATGGACATAGTACCCTTTATCTGCTATGGGAAAGATAAATGATTTAAAAACGAAGGTGATGCCATATAGAAATTGTCATTTGTACTCCTGGAGTTTGCTGTAATTACTCCTGAACCTTTATTTGAAAGTTGTCAGCAGTAGAATAGGTTTCAGAGTGGTAGCTGTGTTAGTCTGCATTAGCAAAAAGAACAAGGAGTACTTGTGGCACCTTAGAGACTAACAAATTTATTTGGCCATAAGCTTTCATGGGCTAAACCCCACTTCATCAGATAGAATAGATATTAGCTACATTTTCCTGTGTCCTCTGCAATATTCTTTCTGCCACAGTCTTCTTGACCCTAACAAAGATTGGCTTAGGCTGTGATGTTGAGAAAGATTATTGATTAAAGCACTGAACTGAAATTCAGCCAAGATCTGGGTTCTTTGCTGTTTGACCTGGGGCAGGTCATCAACTTCTGTTCCTCAATTTACCCACCAATGATATGAGAATAATACTAGTCTGTCTCATTGGGGTGTTCAGAGGCTTAATGCATTAAAGTCTGCAAAGTGAGAAGGTCAGATGGAAAGCACTCTAGGAATGAAAAATACTGTAGTACTTAAGTTTTGTAACAAATCTACAATACTGGACACCATGCCCATTTGGCACTTCATAGCGCTAGTGCTGATAGAACCCAGAGCCTCATGTGCAAACAAACAAACAAAAGAAGAAGAAATGTGGCATCACATAACTGAGCTAAAGCAGAATTCCTGTTAGCAGTCTAAAGCCTATGATGCACAGTTGTGCAGCTCTGATTTAATCCAGTAGAGGGCAGACATGCACATAAACAGTAGCCACATCATTGCAGTAGTTATGTTCTCCCAAATGCTACCGGGCTTGTGATGAGGAGCTTAACCCGGTGTTCAAGGAGATCATGATGGAAACTACTTAACATTTCCACCCTCCTTCTCTCTCATCTAATTTTTCGGTGTCTAAAGTTTACTATGAAGGGAACTCCTAGATTCTCTTCCTTCCTGTGTTGGGGCAGTCCTATGTTTATTTTGATTGTAAGAATTTTTCTGCAGGGATCTTGTCCTCATGGCTGTCTGTAATAATATTTATATTCACTCAAAGGCCCTATTGTACAGTACAAAGCAGAGTGAAATGGCTTTAGCCATAGGTCAGCTTTAGGCCCAGGGAGTTTGCTTTTCAACATAGCAGGTGTCAGACTTCAGTTCTTCCACAATCTTATTTTAATGAGGGCAGCAGTCGCTAACCTAGAGGAAGATGTTTCCTGTAGATATTAGCTAATCTGCCCCCTGCTGGTGGGACGGATTGCAGCTCTATAGCTGTTGCTGGGTTTATGTTTGTGAGAGGGAGCAATTCTTTAACTCTGCCCTTGAGTATTTCAACCCTCTTCCTCCACAACCCTTTTCTTCATCTGCATTTTGTGAGGGAGCAGGACACAAGACAGGGAAGTTGACAGCTCGTCTACACTTATAGATGATGTTAGTAAAGAAGAAAAAGGAGAAAGCACTATTGCTCCATGTTCAGGAAAGGGAAAGAGAACTAAACACAGTAGCTTACTTCTACTGGCACTGAGTACACTTCAGGCCTGATCGTACATGGTGAGTTGGACCCTGATCCAGCAGAACACATGAGAACATGCTTAACTTTAAGACATGAATTGTATCACTGAAGATAATGAGACTTACTCATCGGTTTAAGTGTTTTGCTCACAGTTTTCAGAAATGAGTCCTAAGTAAGATACTGTGATGGTCAGATACATAAGACAGACACGTAAGATACATAATACGTAAGACAGACATAATGCAGTATGGAAGGACATCATGGCTATTGCAGAGTCTCGTCTCTGGTTAGGAAAAACTGATTTGCATGATTAGTTCAAGAATACAGGGTCAGGAGCAGAGCAAAATGAGCTATTTTTAATATAAATCCAGTCCTGTTTCTTTCTGCTAGTAGCAAGTGAAAAAAAAACAAGAAACCTTCTGCAAACCAGGGACTGCTGGTGCTGAGTTAATCTAGTCTGAGTCTATAGTGAGCACCGGAATACAATATTGCAGTTGGCAAGATGTCACAAGATGGTTTGATTAGAAATGGAACAGTTCAAGGGCTCCCTGGCCTACCGGATACTTGGCACGGATGCTGACTCAAACTTCAAGCAGTTGTTCACTGCAGTGCCATTTGAGAAATGTCTCTGGCTCTTGGCAAACAGGAAGAGAATAAACAAAAACAACTACAAAACGAGAAAGCCCGGGTAAGAGGTTTTGTCTACAAATACTGCACTTTGGACCTCATTTTAGTTAAACTGAGGCATACCTGAAATGAAATGAGATTGCTGAACAGGAGAGAGATCAGGCAACCTGAAATTGAATCCCGTGTCTGTAATACCAGAGAACATTAATTAGGGGGTGTTCTCTTACTCCTTCAGTTTTACCTGCTACAAAGTTTTGACTAGAGATTTGAGTCTCAAATCTTTTATTGTCTTTCCATGCCAATTTAGGGCTTATGCCTAGCCGCCTTGGAGAAGGAAGTCCTCCTTTTAATCTATGGGACAAACACAGCATGAGTAGCAACTGTTACCGTGCACTGTAGGTTTGTTCTGGAGGGTCCAGACCTAGAGCTAAGAAGATGGTTTTAATGAAGAGGAGAATAGGACTGAGGGTTTTAATGTCCATGGAGAATAGAACCGAGCACAACTTATTCCATACAGACAACAGAACAGGCATAACAATATTTAGTCATTACCACCTCTGTCTGTTTTTCAACCAGTAATCAATAGACAAAATGTATAGTCTCCACTACTAATCTTCCAGTCCCCAGCCTCAAAGCTAATCAGTATTACATTACAATACCTCCTACAGGCTGCAACCAAGATCAGCCCACCTTTGTACAAGCACATAGGGTTGTGTGCACTGCAGCTGGAAGCATGCTTCCCAGGGCAGGTAGACAGATATGCATTAGCTGTCCTTGAGTTAGAACATTGGAAATAGCAGCATAGCTGGGGTGAGGATGGAGAGTGAAATGGCTTGTCCAAGGTCACGAAGAAGGTCACGGATAGGGCCAGGAATAGAACGTACTTTTCCAACTCCCAATCCACTGCTTTACCATGCTGCATCCCGGACAATAGACAGATGCAAATACATGCCCAGAGAGAAGAAAGAGTAGATATTTTTCTCTCAGAAGGGTGAAAGGCATGTATTAACTGATTAACTAAAGCGTGCCTTCCAGCTAATACCATAGAACAGCTTTCACTGGCCAGGCCAATGGAAGTTCCCTTTCAGTTTACAGGTTGAACTTCTTCCTACAAATACTAAGGATTTTGGTTTGAGTTTCTGCTGCAGTGCCGTGCAGGAAATTCTCAGAACAGTGCTCCACTAAAGCCTGTTCTGGTGTCTCATCCTGAGATGACTCAGAGTTGCATCATGGCCCTCCCATGGCTTTATGTCAGAAATTAATTCACAGACATACATATGGTGATGTCATAGATGCCGACGTCAGCCAGTTATAATCCCACACTAAGTGCTGCTTCAGGAAAGTATAAAAGAGTTTTGTTTTTTTGAAGACTGGTTCAACAATATTATAAGGTCTAAGTGGGTCTTAGAAAACATGAATAAAGTTTTAAAAGTTTAAACTGAATATTGTACCTTAAAATGATGAGTTTAAAGGACACAGTTACATGCACTTTCCACTAGCTGGTACTAGTAAAGTAGCAGGAATAAAGAATTACCAATGTTTGTGTGGGTACATGCATACTCAGCAGATAGACATAGGTGGTGTTGTCAGCTCTCACCATTTTATTACAAGTCTCCTGACATTTGGTGTTTTCCTAAAGCCCCAGCTCCTTGAGTCCTGGGATTTCAGAAACATCTCCGGTTTCTCTTTTCTAAGCTGAACATCCCTCATCTTTTTAGTCTCTCTTCATCCAAAAGTTATTTTGCTAGTCTAAATATTATAAAAAATGGTTGTACTTCAGGTAGCGCTGTGTGCTAACTGATTAACAGCAACCGTAAAAGCAAGCTACAGATGTATTCATTTGTATGGCATACACATTGTGAAACACACACCAACTCCTTTGTTTTAGAAAACATGGTATAAACTACAAAATACAGTTTCTTCTGTGCTTGGAGATCAGTAGCTCATCTGCCCTCTCAATTTATTCTGCCCTTGAACATAATGAACTCTCATCCCCTATGCCCTGTCATTGCTCTGCTTTAGGAGAAATTCCAGCACTTTCCACCCTTGGGTGTTTTTACTGGACTATTAATACCAAGAAGCAGATGCTCTGGCTGCTTCTGAAACTAGCTGCAGGGAGGGTCATCAGGACCTTCCCTGGTTCTTGCCAACTTCTGGAAAATGGGTCTCCTCAGACCTCTTCTGCCTGTCTTCTGGCCACGAAAGAGTGAGTCCTTACATTGCTCCCAACGTCTTACATTCAACAGATCAGATCGTTAGTGGGGCATAAATTGGCATATTTCTGTTAAAGTCACCGGAGCTCTGATCTGAGGCTTTGGCCTGCTGTATGTTATATTGTAAATATATATAGTGCTTGTACACGAGCAGATATTGAGGGAGATTGTAACAGAGGTAGCTGAAAGAGATAGGAATAGCTGTCAGAGTGGAGTTTTGTAGCTATGGCCTTGTCTTCACTACAGCGAGGAAAGATCGATCTTATGGCGATCCATTTATCGCGTCTCATCAAGACGCGATAAATCGAGCGCCAGCGCTGCCCCCGTCGACTCCGTAACTCCAGCTTGACCAGAGGCGTAAGCTGGAGTTGACGGGGGAGCACGCCGCTGACTGCTGCCGCCGTGAGGACGGCAGGTAAGTCAGCTGCAAATACGCAAACTTCAGCTACGTGATTCACGTAGCTGAAGTTGCGTATCTGCAGTCGATCCAACCCCCTAGTGAAGACAAGGCCTAAGTAATTGCATCCAACTATTTACACAGATTTTTTCTTCAGTCATTGATCAGTCTTTATTCGCAACATAAAGTATATATAAATATATATAACCAAAGTATATCTGTTCACACTCATCCATGCATATAGGTAGCCTTAGAATTACAAGTGTACTGACCCAATCAGTGCAGAGTAGAATGTCTTCCAATACTAGAGATCCTGAGGTTTCATGCTTGTTGACACACTGCACCTTTGATTCCTTCATTATTCTGGGATCGTCTGTGATGCTACATCCCTGGAATGGTGACACACTGCTGAGAAACTAAGAGACTGAATCCTTGGTTTGCACTGACTTGCATTTTTCTACAGGTAACCCCCTTTCTCCTTCCTCAGTTACTTGGGAGCAGGCAACACTCACCTCTGTGTTCGGGCACCTGATGGTGTCGACAGTAAAGGAGATCCTGAATATCTCATCCTAAATAGTGCTGGAACTAGGGGGACTTGGGGTGCTACTGCACCCCCTGGCTTGAAGTGGCTTTCATTGTGTATAGGATTTGCAGTTTGGGTCAATGGCTTTCAGCACCTCCACTGTGAAAACTGCTCCAGCACCCTGTCCCAGTGGTGATGCTGGATAAGTGGGACCACCTTTCCTGTGGTCCTTTTACTTATAAAGGAAATTAATCTTGGCAGTGCCACTGGGCCCTGTACACGCTGGGCCCTGTACATGCTCACTGGCATGCCTTCGGCACCTCCAGGAATACCTGTATTAATCTGTGCAATGGGTCTAATTCAAAAGTACCAATTATAAACAATGTACAACCAATGTACCCTTAGATTAGAACTAACGCACTTTACTTAACAATTTAGAAAAACACAATAACAGATGGAGATGAATTCAAATGTCTCAGCCAATTTAAATTTAAGTTGGGGGCACTTCAATAAATCAATTGATAAATGCACTATATAGTAGTAAATGAAACTTAACCAATTTACATGTACATTGGCACCATTTACCCTTCTCAGTTCATGCTCCTCTTAATTGCACAGATCTCTAGACTCTTGCTTGCATGGGCACACATGAAGATTTTGAAGTGGGGACCACACTGTCTTGGTGCAATAAATCCGTCCAGCTAAGATAACATGTGGCAGAGAAATTCTAACTTGGGATCATTCCAAATTATGCAGCCCCTCCGAAGATGGGAGTTGTTATACCCTGGATCCTAGTTAGATGATAAGATCGCTTTGTCTCGCCTCAGATTCAGGGAAACCCTTGTCCCCCTTCCCATAGCCATCCCCCTTCCCCTGCAAGCACGTTTCCAAACAACAAATGCGATGGTTACGCCCTCTGCCTACACTGCAGGCCAACCTCAGTCAGTTTTGGGCACAGCAACCATCTCTGCCCTGGCTACAACGAAGCCCATCAATAGCCTCTGTGGCTCTCTGCGTGGTCAAAGCCCCAGTAGTTTCTCAGCAGCCATTTCTGGCTTTCTAGCAGCAGATCTTCGCTTGGCCAGAGATCCCAAAAGCAATCTCCACTCCTCGGACCAGCATCTCAGCACCCCACCAACTGCATCCTCTCCCTGGCATCCCAAGGCATTGTGGAAGTTTTAGTCTGCAAGGCTGGATTACAGTACTCAGAATCTTCCCTACTGGAACTCTCCCAATTAAATTCAGAGGCCCCTGTAGCGTGGCCCACCTCCATAAGAAAGAACTGTTTCAAGATGACAACTTACGGGGTTTAGATTGGCTTTCATGAATTTACACATGAGCTTCATGATATTTGAGTGACTCAGCTCTCTTCTAAAACAATAGGCAAAAGAACAGAGCACAACATCTCAGATTAGGTGCAGATACATAATATAATCCCCACTGGGAACTCCAGAAATTCAAAAAGTCTGATAACACCGGTCTAGTCCAGTTAATTCTGATTTTTCATTCCCTGCTGTGTGGCCAGTTGCTCCAAACCACTCCTGGAATACTCCTGCTGCTAGATGAAAGTTTCAAAGCTAAAAAAGAGGCTGTAACTGTTTAACACATTTTGTTTTGCCTAATTTAATTCAGAATTTCCTAGCCGCAAAATATCAATCTGCACAGAGCCATTGCTGATTGGCTCCAGTTTTTAGTAACAATTATTAAAACTAGATAAGAGTCGAGCTTAGATTGTTCTGAGATTTGGGTGAGTGTGAGACTTCACGGCAAATCTCTAATTAAAAGACACAAAGCTAATGGGTGAGATTCTGTGCCGTGCCTCTTAAAACTCCTAGCTTAAAGGGGGAGACACTTTAGGCCACCTCAGCACCTCTGCGATCCTGGATTGTCTGGGGGCTGGAGAGGCCCCTAGCACAATGCAGACAGCCCTAGGAGCCCAAGTTACAGCAGCTTTCTGGAGCTGTCCTATGGGCCACGGCATTGCTGGGAATCATATGGGGGCCTGTCCCCAGAGCACCCCTCCACTTCTGTCCCACCCCAGCATGCCTCTGCCCCTGGGCTTGCAAGGAGGTCAGGCACAGGGCAGCTGGTCCTTGTGGCTAGACTAAGCCCAGCCCTCCTGGACCAGAGTCAGTGAGCCCAAGCCAGCTAATTAAAGAGGGCTGGGCTGGGCCTATAAAGGGGCTGCTAGTAGGCCGCTGGGAGGAAAGACTGAGCCAGGCTGAGCCCTGGGGAGGAAAAACCACACTGGAGTGGAATTAGCTCCTGTGGTGGGTCCCTGGAGCAAAAGCAGCCCTGACTCTGGGTGGCTAGCAGGAGCTGGAGTTCCGGAGCCCCCGGTAGGATGGTCCTGGGGCCAAGGACTGAGTTAAGGCTATTTGCTCTTTGTTTGATAACCTCCTTGAAAAGAGTAGGCATGACAACACCAGCTTTGAAGCCAGGGAGAAGTGAGGGCCCAGTGAATTGGGATCTTGGAAGGGCAGCATGATGGCTGTGTTCCATTGTCCCTGCATTGAGGAAATCCATCATGGATAAATTTGAGGCTTCAAGGGCCCCTGTACATCCCCTGGCCCTTTTATGTGTCACAAAGAGGCCAGAGGAGGAGTGAGGATCTCACTCGATCTGCTTATGTGCAAGGAGGGGAGGGGCCTGGAAAAAGACATTGATTCAACAAACTCTCCAGCACTTCAGGCAATGACTAGATATTCATACAAACTCCTCTGGCGCCATTAATGTCGAGGTCCCATAAAGAGTAAAACTGATTCAGAGGGGTCAACCCCATCTTAAGCAACCACCTTCAAATAGCTTGATGCACAGTTTTATGTGACCTTCAGGTCAAATCCAACCTCTCTCAGGCAAGTCCCCTCCATCCCCTGTTTCCAATTGTGACCTCACTTAAGATTTCAAAGTGGTTACAGCCACCTATTCATTTATTTGCCTGGCAGTCTGGAAAATACTGTTGCTCAGAGTTTGTAGTGCTGGCTAGTAAAGTCTGGCTGTGACGGGTTTGGTCACAGAGATCTGTGAGGACTGCCAACTGATGTGCTGAAATTAACCTCTGAGCGTGGGACTCCAGAACCCTGCCTTGAGGAGCCAGACATGCTAGCCTGCTGCAACGCAAACCCAGGTCTGGGCCCAATCCTTTCCTCCGGTACAGTCTTTGTTAGATCCCACAGACATCTCAGGTGGTAAGCAGGGTTTTCTCATGACTGGCAGCCCCCTTTGTCCTGCTCCACCCCCCTTTTATAGGTTTGGCACAAGGCGGGAATCTTTTGTCTCTCTGGGTCCCCACCCCTCCTTCTAAATGGAAAAGTACCAGATTTAAGATGGATTTCATTATTAGGTGGCATGGTCACATGACACTGTAAAATCCCTAATCTCCATTCTCCAAGGGCTGGCCCACACTTACAAAGGAAGGCTTTCAAGTAACTAAGGCCATTTACAATCGATTAAAAGAACACGAGTACTTGTGACACCTTAGAGACTCACAAATTTATTTAAATATTTAGTAGTCTCTAAGGTACAACAAGTACTCCTGTTCTTTTTGCAGATACAGACTAACACGGCTGCTACTCTGAAACCTTACAGCTGATTATTTCTGGAGCACCCTCAATGGCCTCCACTTAGTATGTTTACATCAGCGATACAAGTATATACCTTATTCTCCTAACTCCAGATATATAAATAATACATGCAAACAAATAGGATAAACACACTTAGTCGATTACAAGCTTTCTAATGACCTATACAAGGGTATTTAGCACAAAACATATTCCAATTATGTTATATTCTTAAGCCTACTTCCATAAAGCATATGCAGTGCAATGTCACACTGGCTAGTATGAAAAATAGATCAGTGTGACGTATGCTAGCTTGTACTTCAATTCTGTATCTTACTCTCCATATCCAAAAAGAACAAGTTGACAGAGTCAGCCTGATACCAAAGATCATTGACATCAGTGGAAAGAATTGACTTCAATGGACTTTGAATCAGACTCTGTTGTTGAGACTTTCAAAGCAGCCTAGGGTACTTAGACATGTATCTTTCATTAAAGTTAGGGTCTACTTAAGTTAAAGGAAGATATATATCTAAATGCTCTGGACTACTTTGAAAAATCTTAATTTACATGTAAACTCTACAACTTTAAATAAAAATACCTGCCAACTCTTGTGTTGGGGAAATAATTCAACTGCATGAACAGCTTTTCGTCTGCTAATACATAAGTGAGAGCTAAACTTTCTCCTGTGCCAAAGAAACAAGAGCAAGTATCTGGGAGATGGTTACAATGTCTTGATTCTTATCTCTGCCACCTGGAAAAGGTGTAACAGCATAGCCACCTTCACCAGTGGAAAATGCTATACTGGAATTGTTTGCTGCGAGTGGTGCCTTGCTACTCACAAAGAGAATCTTCGCATAAAGAGAACAGCATGCCTGGGAAGTGGTTCTGTCAAATCATACCACTGCCAGCTATGACCCATCAGAACTTGACAGGATGTGAGCTGACACAACTCGGCCTGACAGATTATTGCATGAGGCTGCATATGATTTCTCAGACGGTGAGAAAGAAAACATTGCTCCAGTCCAGAATGGCAACCTATTTGCTATTCAGATGCCAGCTCCCCAGAAATGAATTATGATTACTCCTTGGCAGCAGGCCAGAGCACGGGAATACACTTGCCAAAATGTCTGTGAACTGAAGATCAGCGGGATGCTCCAGTGGTTATTCAAATTAGCAGCCAGTGGGTGAGCAGCCCATTATTCAGTAATGGACTCTCCCTCCCCACTCCTACCTCCAGGGCCTACATTATTATGTCATTTTTTAAATTAACTTAGTTGTATGGATGTTTCTATTCTTCTTTTTTTGCAAAACCATAAGTATGAGCAATAGGTTCAATTCTGACTGGAATCCAGTTTTCAAACGACCAAAGGATGGTTGGACCCCGACAGTTGTTTTGGCCATTATAAAGATGGGGCCCTTTTGTAAAATTCACATTTGGGACTGCCTCCAGATTTGAGACACCTCCAATTTCAAGGCAATTGGATTTGGTAATCTGCTTCTGCCCCATCTCCTAGAAACACAGGTAGAAACATATTGAAAAAAATCAGAATGGGTGAATGTGATGGAGCATCTGGGGACTGGCCCAGAATTCATAATTTTTACCAAAGGAAAAATTTTTGGGACGGAAAATTGCTGAAAATAAAAGTTTAAACTAGATGCACGGATAAATTGGGTTCTGATCAGACACAAGAATCTGTAAAATGTAGTCTCTGAGTGAGGTAGTCAAGTATTTGAAAGATGGCTATTAATCATAGAATTGTACAAGATTAGGGTTGGAAGAGACCTCAGGAGGTCACCTAGTCCAACCCCCTGCTCAAAGCAGGACCAACACCAATTAAATCATCCCAGCCAGCGCTTTGTCAAGCTGGGCTTCAAAAACCTCTAAGGATGGAGATTCCACCACCTCCCTAGGTAACCCATTCCAGTGCTTCACCACCCTCCTACTGAAATAGTTTCCTAATATCCAGCCTAGACCTCCCCCACTGCAACTTGAGACCATTACTCCTTGTTCTGTCTTCTGCCACCACTGAGAATAGCCAAGCTCCATCCTCTTTGGAACCCCCTTCAGGCAGTTGAAGGTTGCTATCAAATCCTCCCTTCCCCCGCCACCACCACCACCACTCTTCTCTTCCACTGTCTAAACAAGCCCAGTTCCCTCAGCCTCTTCTCATAAGTCATGAGCCCCAAGCCCTTAATCATTTTTGTTGCCCTCTGTTGGACTCTCTCCAATTTGTCCACATCCTTTCTGTAGTGGGGGGGGGGCCCTCAAAACTGGATGCAATACTCCAGATGTGGCCTCACCAGTGCTGAACAGAGGGGAATAATCATCTCTCTCAATCTGCTGGCAATGCTCCTACTAATACAGCCCAACTGGGCACACAACAAGGGCACACTGTTGACTGACATCCAGCTTCTCGTCCACTGTAATCCCCAGGTCTTTTTCTGCAGAACTGCTGCTTATCCAGTCGGTCCCCAGCCTGTAGCGATTCATGGCACTCTTCCGTCCTAAGTGCAGAACTCTGCACTTGTCCTTGTTGAAACTCATCAGATTTCTTTTTGCTCAATCCTGCAATTTGTCTAAGTCACTCTGGACCCTAACCTTACCCTCCAGCATATCTACTTCTCCCCCCGTCTTAGTGTCATCTGCGAACTTGCTGAGGGTGCAATCCATCCCATCATCCAGATCATTAATAAAGATGTTGAACAAAACCAGCCCTGGGACCGATCCCTGGGACACTCTGCTTGATATCAGCTGCCAACTAGACATTGAGCTCTTGATCACTACCTCTTGAGCCTGAGAATTTAGCCAGCTTTTTATCCACTTTATACTCCATTCATCCAATCCATAATTTTTTAACCTGCTGGCAAGAATATTGTGGGAGAGTATTGGCTTTAGCTAAAGTCAAAATCTTTTAGCTAAAGTCAAAATCTATCATGGCCACTTCTTTCCCCATATCCACAGAGCCAGTTATTTCATCACAGAAGGCAATCGAGTTGGTTAGGCATGTTGAATCCATGTTGACTGCTCCTGATCACCTGATCCTGATCATCACTGTTTGTTTTCTCAATAGACTACCTCTTAGAGAAAGCAGCTACCAAAATGCTGTTGAATGTGTATTTAACTGAAGAAAGTTATTTTGAAAGTGAGTGGTAGACCCACATCTCTGTCTAGACAGAAAAGCCATGCTGACAGGAGGACATGTGTAGTCAGAGAGAAGGTAACTTTCAAGCGATGGAAGCTATTTGCATTTCTTTTTTATTCTGCAATTAAGCTGAAAATGCCTTATCTTGCTTAGCTTATGGGCAGTTTAAGTCTAGACGTGTTAAGCAAACCATGACTTTTCTTTCAGTTCCATTTTCTGTCTATTTATAGTAAATCTTGTGTTGGGTTAAGACTGCTATGGTATGGGTAATTTCATTCAGACAGTGCTGGACCAAAAAAGAACCTGTTACCTCTAAGAAGAGGTGATGAAGGGTATGGACAAAGGTGTCTGCTCCCAGGGAGTTGTGTTGTCATCAGGCTGTGGAGGGTGAGGACCAGGGAATAAGATAAAGTACCAAACAGGAGATAAGATTGGAGATGGGTTTGGTCAGAACAACCATCACTAGAAATCTCAAGCTGCACTCACACTGAACCAGTGTTAAGATTAAAAAAAGTTCCTTTAATTTTAGTCATTATTTAGCATCTCAGCAGCTTGTGCTAACCTCAAGCATAGTGTTTTCCGGTATAATTATTGGGCATCACAAAGGACTACGGTGATGGGCTCTATAGAAAAATCTAAGGGATTGTATACACTGCAGTCATGGGATGTGATTGCAGCTTGTGCAGACATATTTGAGTGGCTAGTTTGGGTACTGGAGTAGTGAAGCCTTGGCAACACAGGCTTTAGTGTACGTGTACAGGCCTGCCCTAGATCCCAGGTAATTACTTGGGGGCCTAGTCCACTCTGAAGCCCATGGTGCCACAGTCTCAGTGCTCTGGGACCCAAGCAACTAGATTAAAGATAGCTCTGGTACCTTCTGATTGCAGTGTAGTCATACCCTGAGACAGATAACAATAAAATAAATGAATCACACAGACCCTAAACTATTTCTTCCTAAGTTACAGTAACAAGAATAAGTCTGAGTATTCCTTCTTATAATAAAAGTGAGAGTAGAAATATAAAAGTTTTGTGACTCAACAGTGGTAGCTATTTTCAAGAGCGTTCAGATGGCTGTAAGATGCAGAACTGATGTCGTTAATTTGGACATGAGAAGCTATTTCAATTGCCAGATTTTATTACTACTGGCTCATCAAACCGTCACCCATCTATTTCCTAAACACAATCAAAACCAGTTTGGCTTAATGAAAATAGACAACTCTATGTCTTTGCTTCCGCTCAGAGTTCGAGTCACGACAACAGAGAGACTGGCTGAAATGTCAAACACATGCTTTATCTTTTTTCATCCCATTTTCCTTCAGATTCAGTCACAGCTGCAACAAATCCCAATGACAGACAAAGATTAGCGAGGCCTCCCAGCGCACCAGGCCTTTATGTACCATTACAGTACATCATGTGGTAGCATGTCATACCCACACACATGAAATAATAATGGGCTCACAGATGCGAAAGCCATTTCATTTCCGTTTATTGTTCTTGGAAGCCAAACTAATAACAACAAAGATATAGATTACTAGATTATTTTTTTCCCTGCAAAACTTTCTTTGGGAGAATGTGATGTGACTTGGGATGGGGTGGAGAGGTGGTATTAGCGTTGCTTTTGTGGAAATAATTCCAACTCATATTGCAATCTGTGTTAATGATACATATTGAGATCAGGATTACCTCTCAGCTCCCAAAGCACTTCTAAGGAGATGCTTTCCGATATAACAGCCTGGCCTGTGCTTTGTTGTCGTGATATTCTTGTGCTGTGTGGTTTTATTGTGCTGATCTGCTGTTTTATTTAAATCAAAAGCTTCTTTTGTCTTTTGGACACACACTGAAACAGACAATTAAGGCAAGTTTTTAATAAAAGGATGGAGAATAGACTTTGGGGTTAGCATCTGGGAACTGGTCAGCAAGCTACACTGTATTAGAGATACAGATGAGCATGATGCTCTATTGGATAATATTAATTTATTTTTCTTTTAAGGTAGCTTTATCAAATGCTCTGGTAATACCTAATTAGAGAAAGGAGGATAATAAAGGATACACAAGGCAACCTGTTTAGCAATTTTCATTTATAAACTGAAATTTCTAGGGTGACAATGACTATTTATTTGATTTGATAATTGACATTATTTATAAGGAGAGAGGGTTTTAGCAAGGGGCATGATGTCTCTCTGGTCACAATGTGTGTCCTACCAATCTACAACAACATGAGAACAAGCTGAATAAGGTCATTCGGAAGAGGTAGATTCTATTACAGGCTGTGTTCCTGGCTTGCTGTGTGACTTTAGTGGAGCGTTCTTTCCCTGGGCCTCAGTTTCCTACCTGTAACATGGAGATAGCAACACTTATTTTCCTTTGTAAAGCACTTTGTGACCTAGGGATGAAAATCCTATTTGAGATCAATGTATATCTATCTAGATCTATAGATAGCTATATGGATATAGATATATATCTTTCATGCAAGGCTTTCTAGATGCCTTAAAAAATTGAACTACTTATGCTTCACAACATATCCTATGAAGTAGATCCTAATGCTAAGCATTATACCTGGTTTACAGATGGGACAATGAAGCACAGAGACCCATCTCAGGAAAAGACATTAAGTATTTTTTTAATGCAGGCCTGAATAGGTTCTTTCCTGAACTGAGGCCATAGAAATTAATCAAATTGCCCCGATCACACAGCAAATCAGTAGCAGACCTGACTGCCAGGCCCCTACCCTAAACATTAGGCCACCCAGTCTCTGCTGTTTAAAATTAATTTCTTATAAAATAGGCAAAAACAAAGCCAGTACAATATGTGATCATGATGATGCCACTTACAGACAGCAGACTCCCTGTGCCCTCTTTATTTTCCAGTAATTGTTCTTATTTCAACAGGGAAAGACTCGTAGCCATCCCTTGATGTATTAGAAACACAAAAAACAATAACACACAATATTAAAACAGACAAGTTAATGCTGGCCCAGTGCTATTTATGTTTCTACTGAGTGAAAACAACTCGCACCGGCAGTGATTCATCCAATATTGTTAAAACACTCATTCATCCTACTCCCACCGCCCTCCATTCCCCCACATTGAGGCACTATAACATAGCCTCAGTGTGTAATTATCCTAAATGCTGTGAGGGCATGTAACTTTTCTCCACTCTTGTTCTGCACATGCCATTGCACTTTCCTGTAATTTACAATGTGCTGCTTCTTTTTGTCTATATGGGCTACAATATCTCTAGTTTTAAGGGAGGTGTACATCAATATTTCCTAGAAAATTACCACCTTCAAATTAATACATAGGGTCAGGTCCTCAACTGGGGTAAACACCACAGTATTCAATTTAAAGCACGTGAGGATCTGACTCATAGAGTGGTATGGACATAATCCTAGACTCCTTCATATTTCCCTCTCAGAAGATAGTAACAAAAATATTGAGTTATGAACCAATTAATAGAGAACAATCACTGTAGCACGCTTAGTTATCCACAGTGGTACGAAATAAAAGATCAAAGACTAGAACATAACAGCAGTAAGTAATCTATGATGTGCAGCATTTGGTTGTGGGAAGATGCCTCAAATGCATTGTTCAGACGAGTATCTGAAAGCCACCTAAGACCCATAGGAAGAGCCAAGTTGAACAAACCCTAGTGGTACATATTGAACAATCCCAGTAGATACTCCAGAGCATTACTTGGTTTTATTTTATAGTTGTGATGGCTTTGTTTGTATGTTTGTTTGTTTGGGGGGTTTCTTTTGGAATAATGATAATGCAGATCTTTGCATTGGAAAATGCTATTTGTTATAAGTCCATGATCACCTAAAACCTCATCTTTGTCCTTGTACTGAGCACCAGGACCTCTCCTTGAATTCAAGAGGATTTTTGGACATTCTGGCAATCAGATCATATGGCCATTTGGAAATTCAGTATGGCAGCAGGGATGTAATTCAGCTGGGCTTTGTGACAAGTATTGCAACCTCCTGCAATATCTTTATATTGTATTGTCCCTGTAAGACAGGGGTCGTATGCAACTCCTGTTTGAAAATGTTTCAGACCCATTATTTGGCATCCTTGTGAAAAATTAAATAGATAAAAATAGAAAAAATGCTTTAAAATGCACTTTAGTATTACCTGCAAAAGTATAGAAAACCAGAAATCAGATTCTGCCAGGCCTTTGTATAAGCACACAGGCTTTCTCCATAGTCCTCCAGTCCTACTTTCCCAGTCTCTTTGATTCAGCAGAGAACTGAATATAGACACAGATTCCCTTTGATCATGGATCAACTTTTTCACTTGTCTTTTATGCTCAGGGCGAGGCAGACACATAAAACATGATCGGGTTAGGCATATTGTCTTATGGCTTTCCAACACCCTCTTGCACGCTCAGAGGAGGGTTAGGTCCAAATTCATCTTTGGTGTAACTCCGCTGAAGACAGTCCTGTTACAGCAAGGAGGGCACTAGTCCCGAATTCTCACTCGCTGCTCAGGCAAGTTTCCCGCTGTTTGTTTGTCTGGTTTTTTTCTCTTTTTGGTGGATCTTGCTCGACTCTGAAAAATGTCTCTTTTATCAGCTCCAGTAGCACATTAAGTGCCTTGAATAAAAACACAAATATTTCCACACTTCCCACAGGAAGAGCCTTTCCTCTTCTGACACGCTTCCAGTCTGCGTACGCAGCATGTATCATCTCCCCGCTGCAGCATTTCCCAAGTCATTTCCTCTGCCTCTGCTCAGAGTTCCCATTATAAAAACATTGTGTTTCTTCGTGGGGGACCGGAGCATGGGGCGGTGGGCTGAGGCGCGGGGTGCAGGGAGAAGTACACAGTCTGATTTGTTCCTGAATGATAGAGAGATATCATTACTGGGTCTAAGATGATTATAATGAGTGCATATATTACCCAAATGGTGTAATGTATTCATTGTTGCTTGCTTCAGGGCCTATTGCGACTGCCAGTAGACCTCTATTTCTTCCAGGAAACACAAGTCTCAGGGCTGCAACTTGAAGTCTGAGATCTCAGATGTGGAAAGCATTTCCCTTTGATATTATCCAATTGGCCAGGCCTAAAGAACACCTCTCTTTTTACTAACCCTCTCTCTTTCCCAAGCAAATGTGATGATTTCTATTGGGAGGTCCAAGCAAATGCTTCAGTGCTGCTTAAACAAAGTAAATCAGTGCGTGCTGCCTAGTCCGCACAAGCAACCAACCCTACAATAACAAACAAGTGTGTATTTCACAGAGGAGTGGAACAATAAGAAATACTTGGAAAATAAGAGCTGCAACTTCCTCCTGGAGCAAGCTTGGCTTTTACTGCCTGCTTAACGGGGTGGTTCCCTTTTAGAGTATCCAGAGAACTTTTTTGTTTATGGATTAAGGACAAGACTCCAAAGGGCATTAAATCATGACATAAGTGGTTCCACATTCCAGAGTCAAATGAGGCAGCTCACAGACCACACTCAATGTAGCCTTGCCTACAGTGCGGTAATTTACAAAAACAACCCAACAACAACCAAAACACGTCCTGACACCTGTGCAACTGAACTGGTCTTAAAACTAACAATTGCTTTTGTGAAGCAAGGGCTCCTGTGGCCAGGGTCTGTGCAACCGATTAGGCAAACTAGGCGGTCACCTAGGGCGCCAAGGTTTGGGGGCACCAAAAAGAGGTGCCCTCAATTTTTTTTAAAGCATTCCTGGGCTGGGCTGCCCACGGCGCGCTGACACCTGCAGCCCTCAGACTCCCTCTCCGAATGCAGGTAAAGCCGCTCCAGTCTGAAACTGACATTGCCAGGAGGGGTGGGAGGGAGGATGGGGAGCTGCTGCCCGCAGGGCTCCCTGGGTGCGGGGGAGGGTGGGGAACTGCCACCTGCAGGGCTCTCCGGATGGAGGGGGAAGGGTGGGAGCTGCTGCCAGGCTTGTGGGAGTGGTGGGGGGCTCACAAGGTGGAAATTTCGCCTTGGGAGAGAAATATCCTTGCACCCGCCCTGCATGTGGCTGGGGACTATATATACAGTCATTTACAAATTAATCGTCTTCCAGTACTGCTGAAGGTGACTCATGATCTCAGGACAGTGAGATAAGTAAGTGGAAAATAAAAAGTTGAAGGAGCGCTGGATGGCGTGACTTAGCGGTTGGAGGCTGTGCGGGCTAATTGATTGAGTGTGAGCTGAGAATAATCTTGAACATCTAAACTTTGCTCCTGGCTTTTCTGTTGGCTTGCTGTGTGACCTTGACCATGCCATGTAGTCTCTCTGCCCCTCACTTTCCCTCATCTGTGAAATGGGGATAATACTTGTTTTCACTGCTCACCACCTGCAGCACTACATAAGTGTTAAGTATTATTAGGATATTTGACTGGGAATCAGAAGAAGATGGCTTCTTCTAGTTCTGCCACTGGCTTCCTTTGTGATCGCAAATAAATATGCCTCTAACTCAGTTTACCTCTCTACCTCTTAGCGTGTGTTGTGGGGATTAACTAATTGCTTGTCAAACACTTTGGAATCCTGGAATACAAGTACCTAGTTCTTATACAGCTCTTTTCAACAGTAGCTTTCAAAGTGTTTGACAAGGGATCGTTATCCCTATTGTACACTGGAGAAACTGAGTCACAGACAGGCAAAAGTTACTTGCCCAAGGTCTGCCACCAGAACCAGGAATAGAACCAAGTGCAGTGCTCTGTCCTGTTAGTCAAACTACCTCCCTTTATAGATGTGCACAGTATTGGTCCCTGGATCCTACATAAAATACCACCCTGTAAACTGCCCATTTGGTGAGTAGATCTATTAACAGTGCATCAAATTTAGCCCATGCATAAGTCTTTGCAGAAGCACAGTTATAGTTTGTATCAAACAAACATCAAATGCCTCTATATCCAAAAAAGAAATTAATGTCTCCAAATATAAGCTTCTAAGGGGCCCAGGTTACATTCTGTTGCCTGCCTAGATTATCACAATACAGTATGTCAAGCCATTTTAGTTATTTGGTTGCATACATACAAAAGGCTAATATTTTCATCAATGATGAAGATCAGTCCAAAAATTAGCGTTTCTTGACCTAAGGAATATGAACTTTTAATATAACAGAAATTCACTTACATATGATTGAGGTGCTATTTTTTAAAACTAGAAGATGCACCCCCCTACCAGAGGCAATCATGTATGTCAATCAATCACTGATTGTTTTTTATGATTCACACCCTGGATTCTTTGTCCCTTTCTAATAAAACCTTTCAGGGCAGATTTCCAATTAATCAGTACCTATTACTGGAGCCAGAGTTTCAGAAAACTCAGCATCCACCAAGCACCCACTGTATTCAGCAATTTTATACCTTTGATCATGGCAGTGGATGCTGACTCAGCTCTCTTGAAAATTCTGCCCCCAACTGTCTTTTATTAAAGAAGGGGTGGGTGGGCTGGTGTCTTAATTGGGGTAGTATGTGCTCTTAAAGGAGAGTTTCCTGGTGTCATTAGGAAATCAGTTACATTAACTAGCAGCAGGTAAGTGGAGAAACTGATTGGATCCTTGCAGAGGAGATGCTGGGTCCCATCTGAGCATTATAAAAGCACAGCTGAGTTTAAAAGCAAGAGGTATGGGGGAAAAGCAAAAGGGAAAAAAAGAAGTTTGTAATAGAGGATGGTAGAGATGAAAAGGAGAAGCTATGGGGTTAGAGAAATATGTGGGGTTTGATTTGCAAGTCAATATTTCTCCAATAGCTTAGCTTTAGTACATGGGTGGTTTTAAAAATGCTTCTGGATAATGAGAGGAAGGTCTGAGTTTGGGGACAAAAAGTTTCCCCTGCTTGCTGAGGTATGTTGCTTTCTAGTCACAAAGCTATGCTTGATGCAACCAAGCTTTTCTTGCTCCACTAAGTCTTCCTTTGCTCTATCCCCTGTGAGATAAAGAGAGCCCAAAAATAGGAGATCAAGGAACCCTTCAAAGCTAGTCAGTCAAAAGCAGGAGGCAGCAGAGATCTGTCAAGTTTTCCAGCTGGCATCCCAACCTAGAAATGTTTAGATAGGCAAGGGGTGGAACCTGCAGGGGTTAATCCATAGCTAGTTCTTCCATTTTTATTTTAAAGGACAAACCAAACTAGATCTATCCCCTGCATCAAAAGGAGAAAAAATATCATGTTTGTCTTGTGTGGCTCATTTGATTACCTTAATGGTACTCGGAGTATAACGCTCCTTCTGACCTGGCTCCCAGGTCTCTCTGAAATGGCTTCCTGGAGGCTACGGTGAGCTAGGAGCTATTGATGTAGCTGTAAACCTCCCTATTCTACATAGTCCCAAATTTCCTGACTGAAGCTGTATCTCAAGTGCTCAGCCCACCGGTCATAAAACACATTCTTCTGTACAGCATAGGCTCCAGGGTTCTGTGGATTGTGCTTTTACACACAAATATCTGCCTTTGGAGAGGGATTACAGCCCGGCTTTCATTTGGCTCACATAGATTAAACCAGCTGCTGCTAGAGTTCCTTTAATACTGACAGGTGTTCACATAAGACAGAGGCAAAACATTCACAAGCCTATCAAAGGGCTACTGGAAATTGCACTATCATAATCTACTTCTTTCAGTCATGAGAGAAATCAAACAAACCCCTCTTAGCATGTTTCAGCTCTCTGTCAGGACTGGTGAACAAACCTGCCTCGGAAGATATTTAACACCTGGGTTCCCCACTGCCTCCCCACTTTCATGCCACGGTTGTTTGGAGATGGAGGCTGTTCTCTTTTGTCCATTCTCACCCTGGATGAACATGTGCAAACCCATCAGTTTGTGATGTACTAGCAATCTCCCTAGAGTCTAGACTAGCTGTAATGGCGTGAGTGGTTAAACAGACATTATGTCCTCCGTCCCACTTATCAGGAGTCATGAATTAGGTCTTCCTCTCTCCATTAGTTTAATAGGAAAATGGTCCTTCTTTTCTGGGCACATTAGGCTTTGTTGGTGACAATGGCCCAATTTAACCCATGATGTCATTGAATTGGCTTTAAAGTAATTGCACCAGGGATGAGTCTGACCCCCATTATATTCCTGACTGAACACAAACATGTTCATATCAGCTACCTTATGATCCTTTTCCTTGCTCACCTCGAGACTTACTGTATCATTTGAGAAACACCAAATCTATCGCATATGCCGTTGGTGTATCAGGGGCACACTTGTTGTCAGCAACCGGCATTTACTGAGAAACGATGTCACCTACCATGTGTCAGAGCCTGCATTGTGAAGTGTGCTAATAAATGCGGTAATAATCAAATGCAGTGGGATCCACTATAATATTTAATCGGTGTGCCTGAAAATGAGAATATTTGTTATAAAACAGAAACTATCCAGAGCCTCCCCCTTTGTTTCAGAAGAATGTACTTAATAATTATAATACTCTGTACTTCTCTAGTGTCTCTCCTCTGACTGCAAAATGCTTTGCAAACATTAATGAACTACTTTCAGTGTCCTATGTGCTAGTATTCCAGTTTTCCGTATACACAAACAGAGACCCAGACAGAATAAGCAATTTGCCCAAGATCACATGACAGGTCAGTGGTAGTCAGGAATAAGACCCCCAGATCTCCTGAGAGTTGTCCCTGGTCCAGCTGTATCAGGAACACACCTACACATATAATGACGCTTCCAGTCTTGTGTGCAGACATATCGTATCTTGAAAAGTACAAGGAGTATTTATCTTAACGATATGTGTTTGATTTATTACTCATGGCTTTTGGAACATGTAGTATAAACAGGAGAGTGTATTAGTTTATCTAAGTGGTTGCATATGTATAATTTAATAAGTCACAGTTGGGAGCAGTTTGTTCTTGCAGTTAGTATTCAACCTCGGTGACGTTTGAGCAGTGCCTGTGAAGGAACTTCAGTTGAGTAGCTACTGAAAAATTAACGTGTTTTTGATGGAGGTTTTCTGCTTAAAGAGTCTGATACACGTTGGAAGAATGTGTCTCTGCATTAATTTTTCCTACTATTCTTTTCCTTTAAAGTACTGTAATACTGTTCTATAGCCTTCTTCCAAAGAAGCAAAGTGCGCAGAGAGAGAGGCAGGTGGTGCTGTCATACATACTAAATACTTAGCAGCCTTAACCGTTTGACTGCTGGTTTTCTGATCCATTCAGAATGCTCAAGAATCAGAGAGGTAGCCATGATAGTCTGGAATTGCAGAAGTGACAAAGAGTCCTGTGGCACCCTAAATCTTCCACTGCTTGCATCCAATGAAGTGGGTATTAGCCCAAGAAAGCTTATGCTCTAATACTTTATTCAGAATGCTGCTCTTTTACCCATTTAAACATAATCCCGTCTTGAAAGACCTCCACTTCACCTACCTCACTATGCTCCTTGACGTTACTTCTCTCTGTACCTCCCAATGCCTACGTTTGCTCCATCTGCTCAATCAGCTCTGACTTCTGGTAGGTTCACCACAGCCCCCCTGTCATCTGCCAGAAAGCAATCCCTTTCCTGGCACCATGTCAGCTTTCTGGAACAACTTGTCCACCTACTTTACTCAAATGCCGTTCAGCACTCACCTCTTCTACACGTTTCCCCACACCTGTACTGCTACCAAACTTGCAAGCTTCTGCTTGTCTCCTGTGCTCAGCTACTATAAAAACACTTTATTGCAAACTTCCCAGGGCTGAAAATTCTGGCTAACAATTTCACATCTCAGCGCCTTCAACTGATGTTCAGGCACCTAAATAAAAGTTGGTTGGTTTTTCAGAAGGACTGAGGGTTACACTCCCAGACCAGGGCAATGTCTAAAACTTTTGTTAAACTTTTGCGATAATAACCCCTCCTAAAACACAGCCATACAGCTTATGCAACCCCTAACGCTGGAGACATCTGGGAACATCAAACCCTTCTGACTACACCTTGCTCACCAGGTCTCTTTGACCTTTTCATCATACTTCTTCCAAACCTTAAAGGGACACAGCGCAGAATAAATGTAGCTTGGGCATTCCTTCCAGTTCTTACACCCAAAAGAAAATGCATTTACATATTAAAATATCTTAACATATATATTGTAATTTATAAGTGGTACATGAGCAGTCAGAAAACCCACTGAAATCAGTAAGATCTGCAGGAGCTCCGTCCCTTTGAAAATTTAGGTCACCACTTCTTTGGTGTATTTAGAAGCCTATCTTTTAGATTCTCAGAAACTGTAACTTCTGTACGTTGTGAGTTATTTATATGAATGACCTTGTCACCACATTAATTTATCCCATTGCTTTGATCTCAGTGGAATGTTGAGAGCCATGCTGAGTACATTATAGTGCAGAAACAGGTACATTCCGTCTAGACGTATCTGGTATGTATGTCAGCAGTGTTTAAGATTACATCCCCAAAAGCGGTGGTTGTCTGGGAGAAACGCAATGCATTCTGGGTAATACAGAGTTGGCTGGCTCTCAGGATGCCAATGAGAAGATGACATTGTCATTCAAGGGGCAAAACCCGTAAGAGCAGACTCAGACAGAGGGACGGATTCTAAGAGATATGCAGATGAAATACTCTCACAGAGGAAGTTTGGGCTGACGTGATAGAAACTGTAAGCACAAAGTTATGAGGAGCGGTGGACCTTTCAGCAAGCTAATCAGGAAATGTATGCACTAATAAGGAAGGCCTGTGATAGTAAGAACGCTGATACACCAGAGAGCTGAACAACTCTGGCACTTTGATCAGTGCCAGAGTAATTCAAGTCTCTGGTGTACCAGTTATTCTTGTAGCTACTAAGAAAGCAGAACAAGGTCAGTCTAGTATGCAGCATGCAGTACAAATAACCAACTATTCTTCCAAGGAGGCCATGTTGGAAGTGTTACTTGATTAGAGATTCCAGTTATAGGTTTAAAACTGATATAACCTGTCGAATCCCTCTCTGAAGCCAAGCACTGAGGATGGATTTTTTTTATCAGCTACCAGACCACTTGATAACAGCCTTAATTTGCAGGTTGTTTGCAGTGTTAAGAATTGTTTATGTAGGGTGACAGTGGACTGTAACCACCTTCCCCCATGCTGGCAGCACAGAGTGGGGTTTTGGAAAAGATCACTCTTACATATCATTGAAAGGAATCCATATTTATTAGCACTTAAAGGGAACGCCCATGTGAGCAAAGTTACCCCCAGAGGTAAGTGCTGGCAGAACTGGACTCTTTGCATGCAGAGTAAAGTCAGGGAGTGATAATGAGCATACACAAAGTTGCACACACATACATTTGTATAACTACACAAACACACCAGCTCAGGAGGGGATAGTGGCAGACAGGGATGTAATACACTCCCCAAAATGGCACCGAGACCTCCACTCCCAATAGGCGCAGTTACTCTTGTCCAGAAATTCTTCTGGGTAACGAAGACATGATACCATCTCCGGACTCAAACATTTCTCTAAGAAGCATAGTATATCCTACCAATTTTCCATTGCTTTCAATGGAACCCTTCATGGCGTGAGTCAAAATTATGGCTTTGAATAGGCTTTGTGCACTGGAGTGAATGCCACCCAATCAGTACTACATGTTAGCAACAATTGGACATGATGCTTATTGAGCTACTTCTGTCAAAATGGCAATAAATGCCAATAGAATATGGCATGGCTACTTAGGGCATGTCTACACAACAGCAGCTACAGTGGCACTGATATGGTGCTGTAGCTTTGCCAATATAGTGCCGTAATGTAGACACTTCCTATATTGACGGAAAGGGTTTTTCCATCGAGGTACGTTATCCTCCTCTCTGAGAGAAGGTAGCTAGATTGACAGAAGAATTCTTCCTAGTTGGATCTATAGCAGAGGTTAGGTCAGTGGTTCTCAACTCTGGTCCACCGCTTGTTCAGGGAAAGCCCCTGGCATGCGGGGCCGGTTTGTTTACCTGCCGCCTCCACAGGTTCGGCCAATCGCAGCTCCCACTGGCCACGGTTCGCCACCCCAGGCCAATGCGGGCTGCAGGAAGCAGCACAGGCTGAGGGGTGTCCTGTCCGCCACTTCCTGCAGCTCCCATTGGCCTGGAGCGGCGAACCGCAGCCAGTGGGAGCCGTGATCGGTCAAACCTGTGGAGGTAGCAGGTAAACAAACCGGCCAGGGGCTTACCCTGAACAAGTGATGGACGAGAGTTGAGAACCACTGGGTTAGGTCAACCTAATTACAGCAGAGGAGTGAATTTTTTCATAGCTCTGAGTGATGTAGCTAGATCACTCTAATTTTTAGCGGTAGACAAGATCATAGACTGTAAGCTTTGGGGAGCAGGGATCATTTTTTCTGTTCTGTCTGTACATCATGGCTTCACACCCAAAAAGAACCTTGGAGGGAAAAGCACCGACAACAATAATTAAAGTAGATAAAGATCTGGGAAGTATGCCAACATGCTATTTGCATTTTTTCAAGAAATGAAGCACATCTAAAACATGTCAATGTTACCAAAATAAAGAATAAGCACCGTATAGCAAAGAAGTCTTCTATCTAATGGTGAAAAGTGCTTTAAAATCAATTGGGCAAAAAACCTATTTAGCTGGAAATCTGATCCGCCAGGACAGAAGTAAGGAATAAGTAGTATTGAAATGCTTGTTAGACACGAGTAGCCCTGAGGCATGATAAAACACAGCTAGGTATTGCAGAGGGAAAAAAGGCTGAGAAGGCAACAAAGGAAAATTTGCAGGGTTGTATGGCAAACTCATGTAATTAGAGAGAGGTTTGTAAACAATCTAATGGACAAGCATGATGCAATTATTTAGAGACAGCCAAGAGAGTCTCATGCCATCCACTGAACCACTATCAATTTGAACATTTGCTCGGGATATATAATCTTAATCCTGAAGCTCTTAAACTAAATTTTATATAACATCTAGCTAACATCACACTGAAACCATTGCTGGGCCACATCATGCCAGTGGCTTAAGACCAACACTAAATGATTATCTGAAAGAGGAGGCATTAAGGACAAGAAGTGAAACAGTGTGTTGTACCTAGTAAGGCTATGCATTCAAGTCCTGCAAGAACTCAGTTAAACCGGAATATTTCAATACTTGTATTTGCTAGTCATGGGCTTCTTTTTGACTCAGGGAACTACATATGATGACTAAAGATGTAATGAGCAGTTGTCTTATGGAATTTCCATTATTCAGATACATATATTGGACCCCACGTGTACCTCTAAGGTCCAATTGGAACTGTAGGCAAAATAATTGTGCAAATTAGGAAAGTAGTAATGATGTCAGAGTTAATACCTCTGCTGTTGCAAGAGTACTGTGAGATCCTTCAGGGGCATTTGTGTTCAGGACGTCTGTTTTGCATTGCATTCAAAGACTTCCAGCATCTCAGTACCCCCTAGCATCAGCTGGGCCATTGCTTCTGTACAAATCAGCATGTAAAAATGCCACCTATTGAATCACCTCCTTGCAACATGCTGGATTTTTCTTGAAAGCTCTTGATCCATGTACGTGCTAGATCTGACCTTACTGTGCTTGGAAGATCTGAGAAGATCACAGCTGTAGGTGGTATAGCTATAAATATTTAGTTTTGGGAAAGTCTTTGAGTGAGTCTATTTTCAAGAAACAAACGAGAAACAGTTTCAAAGGCACAGTGTACGTAGGCTGTTTTCAGTACTGAAAGTTCCTGTCTCACAAATGCATGCACGTTCTGTAAGATATAGTCCATGTAGTGCATGTAAGGATCAGAGTTGTGTTTTTTTTTTTCAGAATGCTTTCTGAAACTCTTTGTTCCATATCGGAGGCGAATGGTACAGTCCAAGGTCGTGGAATGGCTCGGGGAGAGGAATTGGCTGGTTATGCTGAAAATTAGCTACAGGAAAGGAAACAAAAATGAAACAATTTATGGAATTCAAAGAACTGGAAAGCTGACATGAGGAACGATGTCGGATGACAAGCTTTCGGTTCCTTTTTGCAAAATCATTTGCAGATGGCAGTAAATATGAATGGCTAGTAGAAGTCTTGGGGTCTGGGGGAGGAAAAGGAAAGATCATGTAGGTCTAGAGCATTAGGTGGGTTTTGTGCCATCTAAAACAAAAAATGGGGTGAACTTGGGGAATGTTTAGTGCTCTTGAAAGCAAGAGAGTAACACACACAATGCACCTCAGTAGTGACTTGAAATGTGTTCGCTTACTACATCTTGGCCTTTTTTGTGCATGGAATGTCCTCTGTATCACACAGTGCGAAGTGAACTAAGATACAGTAAAGGAACTGCACTGAGGTCACCAATATATTTCTGTCAGTGAGGGATAACTCAGGATGGTTGAATGGTTCCCAGGCTCTAGCCCCCATGCCTGGATAAACCCTCTTTCCTGGACAAGCATTAACCCCTCCCATCTTTTGGAAGCCTGGAGGTAACTCCAAGAATGGCTGCTCCTCTCAACAATAAAGTAATACTTTTATGTAAACAGGGCAAGACCCTAACCTCTATCAAAGGGTAACATCAGGATGAAACCCCTAAGGAAATTATACATATGCATTCCCCAGAAACAATACAATGGCCCAGTTCCCCAGCACCAAAATACACAGATCAGAGCTCGCTGACTTGATAGTTCCAGTAGCTCTTGACCAACCTCTTTGTCCCCTTCAGAATATGAACCAACCCTTAGTTACAGGTACTGATGTTTGTGTGTGCTGGGAACTTAAGGGCTGAGTTCTGAGTCCTGTTGCCTGGACATGGGTCCTCATCCTTGCTAGGTTGATATAGATCTCCCAGCTGAGTCCAGCTCCCAGCTGAGTCTGGTCTATCCCCTCAGCTACAGCTACCTGCTCTGCTCAGCTGCTGTCTCTTTCCCCATGCAAAATAAAATTCTCCAGGCAGCCGCAGCCTCTTCTCCAACCCCACCACAGGGGTCAGTTGACTGACCCAGAGTCATCTAGACGTCCCCCAGCCAATCGCCCCTCTTGGTTTTGGAGTGACAGCTGCCCCTTCCAATGAAACTCAAGCCACCAGCAAACAATCCCTTGTCTTTTTTTGGGAGCAATACTCCTCCCCCAGTGAAAGTCTGTTGATCTGTTAATGCAGATCTACACCACTGCTTAAGTCGATCTAACTTGCATCGCTTAGGGGTGTGAAAAAGATGCCCCCCTGAGCAACACAAGTTACAGCAACCTAAGCGCTGTCCATACCCACGCTGTGTCAGGGGGAGAGGCTCTCCCACCAGCATAGCTTCTGCCTCCCACCATGCTGCAGTAATTATGCTGATGGGAGAGTGCTCTCCTGTCGGCATAGAGCGTCTTCACCAGATGCACTACAGTGGGACAACCGTGCCGATGTAGTGCTTCTAGTGTAGAGCTGCCCTTAATAAGTCGCCTGCAACCATCGCACACCCGTGATAGACAGGGGAGTCCCAGCAGGAACTCCAGCGGACAGTGCCCTCCCTGCCACTAACCAATCATAGCCATGTCACTTCACTTTTGATCAAAAACAGCCTTTGGACCTTACAGGTGTGCAAAACTAGAATTTTAGCCCACTCAGCCATCAGATCCCCTCGTGCAGCAGTTCTCAAACGGCCCTGCACCATAACCCCCTTCTGACAACGAAAATTACTACATGACCCAAGGCCAGGGGGCAGGGTGGGGACAGAGACCAAGCTCTGCCTCCCCAGGCTTCAGCTTTGGGCTTTGGCTTCAGCCCTGGGCTCCAGCCAGTGACCCACAGGCTGAGAACCACTGCCCTAGCGTGTGGATGTAAAGAATTAAGATGGGTTGAGCAAAGAATAATTCAATATTACTTATGGGAAGTCTAAATTTAAACGCATACCATACACTGGAGAATATGGGACCTATTCTCACAGGAAGGAGTACACCTCATAGGGTCACTGCGGGATTTATATTAAATCATTAAAGATATTAACATGTGATGTAGATGATTGCAGACAGACACGAAACATAACCTCAGAAGGATTTGGGGAAGCTGAAACATCGGCCGGAATGCTGCAGTTTAGCCCCCTTCTCACCTTTCACCCCTTCAACTCTGCCCCCTGCTGGAATATTGTGTCCAGTTCTGGTGTCAACAATTTGAGAACGATGTCGATAAATTGGAGAGGGGTCAGAACTAAGCCAGGAGAAGGATTAGAAAACATGCCTGATAGTGATAGACTCCAGGAGCTCAATCTGTTTAGTTTAATAAGGGGAAAGTTAAGGGGTGACTTGATTACGGCTGTAAGAACCTACATGGAGAAGAAATATTTGATAATGGATTCTTTAATCTATCATTCAAAGGTATAACAAGATCCAATGGGTGAAAGTTGGAGCAAAATAAGGTGTACATTTTTAACAGTGCAAGTAATTAGTCACTGGAATAGTTTAGCAAGGGGCATGGTGGAGTCTCCATCACTGGCAATTTTTAAATCAAGACTGGACTTTTTTAAGAGATCTCCTCTAGTTCAAAAGGAATGATTCTGGGGAAAGTTTTATGGCCTGTGTTGTACAGGAGGTCAGATTATGATCATGGTGGTCCCTTCTGGCCTTGGAATCTATGGATGTATTACGTTTCCAGGCTTTCTGGGTGCACCAAGCTTAGGTCTTGGGTGTTTTGTTCTTACCTTTTCTCACAGAGACTCACCTGATTCTTCCAATCTTAGCTCAAGACTTTGCTACAGTACTCTGTGTATACCAGATGCTTATCACCCTGCAGCCCATGCTGGGTTTCAGGCACCTGCATTTCCTCCATTTGGGAACCTGTGTCCAGTAAAAAAAAGTTACCAACAGCCTCCTTAAAATAGAGTATTTTTATTTAGCAGCTGGAACAAAGCATTAGAGGAAAAGGATTTTAAGACAACAAACAGCCTACATACATATTTAGTCTCATCTAAAACATATGCTTCACTACCAGCTTCATTGCCTATGGTGGGCCAACCTTTTCAGTGACATGGGACACTAGCACAGTTGTGCGGTACCTTTGTCGGCAACGTACAGAAACAAAATAGCATCCTCCATGCGGCATCACCTGACATGTATGACCTGTGTGAGGTCTCTTGTGCAGAGGACATCCTTTTGTAGAGAAAAACGGTGCAGGGCTGAACAGGATTGTCCTGAGGGCCAGACCCATCCTGCGGACCACCAGTTGGATCACACAGCTTCTCTCCATCTCAGGGAAGAGCTGAGAGGTTTTTGTTAAGCCTCCACCCTCCCTCCCCATATTGCTCAGTGATCTCTGTTGCAGGCCTGAATTCTCCCTTCAGCCTCAGTGGTTTTTTTTCCAGTCAGCCAGCCTGGCCCTCTAGGAGAACGTTCCCATGACCATGCTCCGTTGTTCAGGCAAACGGACCCATTCAGCCTTGCTGGTATGTAATCACCCGTCTTGTGGCTGTATCTGTCTTTGGGGAGTGTGCTGAAACTGTCTGCTCCCCTCTCACAGCCCAGAACACCAGCTCAGAAATCAACCCTGAAGCCACATTTTGGGGTACTGATTAATATTCCTTTCTGAGCACACCCACAATTATCAGACAATTGGACAACCACTTGTTTTAAAACAAAAAGAGCCAGCTTTGCCCTCAAATATATTCCCTTGAACGAGAGCGGCCTTTGAACACAAGTACAAAATACTGACGTAGATACTCAGCTATAAGCATCAAAGTTTGAAATATTTGGCCAATAAATAGAAACTGATCGTCCAGTAATGATTAAATTAAATATTAGATGTGTAAGGCTTTCCCCAATGTGCTTAGTTAGCAGCAAGCTCGTACTTCCAATTCATTCCTATGTGTATCATGGAGAGAAAGTTATGGGAACGGCTGATTGCTTCTGCTAATATTTCTTTAGCAAATCATTTTGTCAGGTTGTTTTTCTTTTAGAATATTGAGTCCCATATTACCAAGTGTCTGATATTTCCTGAAGCCACATGAGATTCAAGACATTTAACTAGCACAGAAATATATTGATGATACAGTCTTTTTTCAAATGTCAGGTAGATTTGGACAGTTACCTTTCAAGAGGCAGATATTTGGCTATTAATATTCAGTGGCGGCCTCTACTTTATTTACAATACACAATCACCAGTACCTCAACAGCAGTCGTTGCAACACTGTGTACATGTGAACCCTTTGGGCTATTATTTTGCTCCAGAGGGTAATGGCCATTTGCCTCGCCCGGATGTTTCAGAGGAGTTATTACTAGTTCTTTGTATTGCAGTCATTCATGGGAGCACAAGTTAGGTGCCGTACGAACACAGAACAAAAAGATGGTCCCTGTCTCCAGAGAGTTTATACTCTATAAGACAAGAGGTAACAGATACAGACTGACTAGGGAAGTACAAGTAAACAGTGAGACAGTATTGCTCAGAATGATGGCCAATGATCTCTGCATACCACCTGCTTAGTGATGTCAAGTGGATGTCAAGTACCACAGCAAAGAAGGAATTTGAAGGTGGATAATCTGGTAGCCTTGCAGTGGTGATGGGGAGCTTCTCTGAAATATGGTGGGGTAGGGGGCAGCATAAAAGGAAGCAGTAGTGCTATCCCAACTTAGCTTACTGCAATGCACTCACACTTTGGGTTAGTCATGGGGGTGTTTTTAACAGGCACCATAGTGCTTGAAAGGAAATCCGGTCTTCTGACACAGGAATCCAGACTGTGACACAACCCAGCTGGGTTCATTTTCTAGTTCTGCCATGGACTTCCTGTGTGACCTTGGGCAAGTCACTTAAACTCTCTGTGCTTCAATTCCTCATCAGTAAAATAGGAATAATAATGCTGCTTTTCTCTTACATTTTTCTGTCTCAATTATTAACCCTTCAGTGGAGAGACTATCTCTGACTGTGGTTTGTACAGTTCCTAGCACCATGATAGCCTTGATCTTGTCTGGGGTTGCCAGGTACTATGCAATACAAACACTAAATAATTATATTTAGTTCTGACCGGGCTTCTGTGCACCTGATTCACCACTCTGTTAGACCAGTTTTGTGCCAGGTAAATCCAAATGAAACTCTGGTTTCCAGGATGGCACACTCAGCTGCTAGGATATTTCACTACAGACAGCCCTGAGGAAATCTCCTCACAAACAGCTCACTTGGGATTGCGTCGGAGACGGAGAGGCATTTTGGTATGATTCTTTATTTATTTTATTGCTGAAGTTAAGTCATTTATTTTTCCCCAGTAAGGTTTGCTGTCCAAACCCCCTCTTACAAATTGTTACAGTGAAGAGTTACTAATGCTATAGCGTTCGTATTTTTACGTTCTAGAACAGCGATGACTTCATCAGCAGGTCCCTGGAGAGCATTTTGGTGGCCTTCCCAGTTTAGCTGATGGCCCCTCTGTTAAAGAGACAAGAACATTTTGTACTCCCTCGAATGGACTGGGAGACTTTCTTTTAAGAAACCACTTAAAGATTTCCCCACTTCCCCTCTGGATTTATTACTGGAAAAAAAAAAAGATAATGCAATTGTGTCTTTAATGAGATTGTGTTGTGTTTGCTCTGGTGAAAGAACTCTGAAGTTATCAAGGCCATATACAAGGGAAATAGGAGGGCACGAGGGGCTAAAGTAGGGTGACCAGATGTCCTGTTTTTAAACAGATAGTCCTGTTTTTTGGGACCTTTTCTTATATAGATGCCTGTTACCCTCCCCCCCCCACCCCGTCCCGTTTTTTTCACAGTTGCTATCTGGTAACCCTAGGCTAAAGGAAGTGCTGTAATGCCAGAAGTGGTTCATCAGAGTTGTCTCAGCAATAACGGACCTCAGATAACAGACATTTAGCAAAATCTAGCAAAAATGTCTACGATTTATCATTTGGTTACTGGTTATGTCTGAGCTGGAGCAGGAGACATTCTCAGCTGCATTGCAGACCAACAGCAAAAGTTCAGAGAACAGACATCATTGTATAAGTGCTCGCGAGCTTGAGTTCACATTGCCCATTCAATTTGGGGGTGGGAAGGGAGGGCCATATATGACCACATGAGCTTCATGCAATAGGCTTCATGCAACCTAGAAATGATTAGGTCACTGGTGGTAATTGCAATCAGAAAAGAGTAACTTTCAGAATCACTGTGAGCATTTTGTATCCTCCCAAAGAGCTAAAATCGCTTTGTATTAGATTTCAGACTTAGGTAATTGGGGTCCTTTTTCTGTAGTGAATTTTTTACTTTAAAAGAAAAAAAACCCACCTCTACTCCATCTTCCTCCTACTGTAGAATAACTAGAGGTTTTAGTGCAACAGCTCCTTTGGCTCTCTGCTCAGTAGTGCCTCAAACCACTGACTTGTTTGCACTAAGAACAGTATATGCCTTGCAAATAGCAATCATGTTTTTTGTTCAAAGGCAGTTCCTGGATTCTTAAGGCACATTGTATAACACGGAAAGAATGTTTGTGTACTAGCTGTGCCAACACCAGAAACAAACCCAAGTATTTGCTGCTCATAAACAGGATTTTACAGAAAGCAAACACAATGATAGATGTCCTATCAGAACTGGATAAAGATGGTTTATTGAGCATTTCTGCTAGGTACCCTCAGTAAAAACTTTACTTTTCTGCAGTTAAAGATGAATATATATAGACAGATAAAGATGAATATATATAGATATATACACACATACGTACATATAGGGTATTCTTCCACAGCTCCTCATACTGCAAAGCAACATGACACATTGCAACCTGCTGGGTGGTGATTTGCCAGGCACTGAATCATGGCTGGGCATGAGATTTCTTCTATAGCACAAAGACAGAGAGAAAGAGAAAGCTCCTTTTGGCTGAAAGTGCATATTCAATAAAATAATATGTGCAGGGGCCCACTATAGCTTTGTGTGAGTAGGGCTAAGTACTGGTGTGTTTTGCATTAAAGTTAAGAGACCCTGTCCCCTGTTCTAACAGTAATCTTTGTCCATAAATATGGGTGCACCTTTTAGCATGAGTAGCTGCCCATATTTGGAGCTTTCCAGGTTGTTTCCATTAGGAGGAGAAATTGCTGAGGGAGTCAGGTATTTCTTTAGTGCGATCCTATTCATTTATAAAGCATGTACACAAAGTCCTGTTTCCCTAAACATAGTAGCAACAAACAACAGCAGGAGGTTTCCTGGTTCAGCAATCCAAGCCTGCTTTACAGCCAGTCCTGTGACCCACGGAGTTGTATTTCTTTCCTCCTCAGGGTCACGCTATCAGTGCTTATTCTGCTTCCTTCTGGCTTTTTTGGTTGCTTTCTGCCTCTCACTCACACACACACATGCTGGGAATATCACCGTGTGGACAGAGAATTGTGCAGCCTGGAAAAACCCTGGTCATGAAGGAGAGAGATGAGGATCTCTGCACGGGAAAGGTGGCAGCTGAGGAGCCGGGAGCCTAGAGTGAGTGCCCTTGAAGGACAATGGAGCAGGAATACAGGTGTAGTTGCCCTGAACTTTTGACAGATCATGAGTGATGACAGAAGTCTTGTTTTGTAATGCCAATAAGGGCAGACGCTGGCAAGGAGAAACAGCAGCGCAGCCCTGAACTTTGAAATGGCCAGAACGCTAATCAGTGTGGCCAACAGGATACAAAGCCAGCTGGAAAATCAGTGCATTGGGAAAGAAGATGATGTTCAAGAGTAAGAGGAATGTGGAGAAAATGCCTCTAAGTCCATCTGACTTTATTATTATTATTTGTACCATCAGAAAATTGCAGCAACCTGGCAAAACTCTGAGAAGCACTTTTTGTCATCTTTTCCTGGCCTGGGCTGATTTATATCTTAAAAGGAGTTTGTGTTCATTGTCTCTGCCTCACTTCCCTCTAAGGCCTTGTCTATACTACCGGCTGGATCGACATATAGAGATCCATCTGTTGGGGATCGATTTATTGTGTCTCATCAGGACGCGATAAATTGATCCCCAGCGATACTCCCGTCGACTCCAGAACTCCAGCCCGCCCAAAGACGCAAGGCGGAGTCGACGGGGGAGCCCGCTGCCGACCGCTGCTGACCTGAGGACGGCAGCTAAGTTGACCTAAGATGCGTCGACTTTAGCTACGGTATTCACGTAGCTGAAGTTGCCTATCTTAGGTCGACCCTACCCACTAGTGCAGACTAGGCCTAAGTTGTGTTTACCAATTTTCAGGATTGTTTATGAGCTGCTCAGTTGTTTTCCCAGTCACTCCTTCTACACTGGGTCTCTCTTCTGTTTGATGTCCCGGAACCTAGTAGATTGAGGGGCCTAGTCTCTGCTTGCTGAGTGTGGAGGGGGTAGTTATTAGGGTTATTATTCTTTGTTGTTAGTATTTTGGGAGTGCCTAGAGGCCACCATCAGACACTGAGGTTCCATTGAGCTGGCTGCTGTGTGTACACATAATAAAAAATACCGCTCTTACCACAGGGTAGAAGGTTCCCTGGAAGGAATCCTTCAGTTGCATCAAAATGCAGTTACATCCTTGTGTCTAAGAACATAAAAATTATATTGAAGAGAAGGTGAAAATAGCCCCTGTTGCTCTCCACTGAGAGGCAAATCATTGACTGACTGTATTTGTGCTATAGAAGAAATCTCGTGCCCAGGCATGATTCAGGGCCTGGCAAATCACCACCCAGCAGGTTGCAATGTGTCCTGTTGCTTTGCAGAATGAGGAGCTGTGGAGGAATACCCTACAACATATTACTCATTATCAGTTGAGTCTCCGAGATGTTCTTTCCTCCCCCAGGCCTGCTATCATGTTAGGCACCAACTTGTCTACTGAATTTATTGTTTGAGGGCAAAAGCAGTAAGGGGCAGAAGATGTAAACAGTGCCATACTATTCTAAATGCAGGAGCTGGGGTAGATTGTCATTAGGTTTGAATCCAGCACTAAAACACAGACTTCTAGTGCTTGTGCTAAAAGAATCAGAGGGGTAGCCATGTTAGTCTGGAATTGCAGAAGTGACAAAGAGTCCTGTGGCACCTTAAAGACTAACTAAAGTATTAGAGCATAAGCTTTCGTGGGCTAATAATCCCTATTCAGTCCTGAGTTGGTTGTGTCAAATTCACAAATGAATTGCAGCTCTGCAGTTTCTCTTTGCAGTCTGGTCTTGAAGTTTTTTTGCTGCAATATAGTGACTTTTAAATCTGTAATTGTGTGTGCAGGGAGACTAAAGTGTTCTCCTACAGGTTTTTGTATATTGCCATTCCTGATATCTGATTTGTGTCCATTTATCCTTTTTCATAGGGACTGTCCAGTTTGGGCGATGTACATAGCAGAGGGACATTGCTGGCACATAATGGCATATATTACTTTGGTAGATGTGCAGGTGAATAAACCAGTGATGGTGTGGCTGATCTGGTTAGGTCCTGTGATGGTGTTGCCGGTGTAGACTGAATAGGGATTATGAATGGCTAGCTAACTACAAGAGCACTTTCTCTTCTCTCACTGTTCACACCTCCAGTTCAGCTGCTAGAGGAATACCTCACGCTCCTTGATTAGAGATAACAAGCTGGTTCAGCCTCATCGGACTAACCCTGTTATCTCTAACCTGGTTCTTGCCTACCTATTTATACCTGCCCCTGGATACTTCCACTGCATGCATCCGTGCTAAAAGAATAACTGCATTAGCTGGCAGGAGCAGTAGGCTGTTCTCATTATGGGTTAGCTGCAGGAGGAGGAGATGACATACTTTCAAGTGGCATTCTTTATTATGGTAGCTAAAAGAATCAAGCCGTGGGAATATCAGAAGTGTTCAGAAATCCTTGGTATAACTCCTTGTTTCAATGGGTATGTCTACACTACAGTAAAACACCTGGAGCTGGCTGGGTGAGCTGACTTGGGCTTGGGCTGCAGGGCTATAAAATTGCTGGGCAGACGTTTGGGCTTGGACTGGATCAGAAGACTCTCAAAGCTGACAGAACATTTTTGTCAAAACTTTCTTTTTAACCTACAAAAGAGAGCTTTTCGCCAAAGGAAATGCCTGAACAAAATAGTCTGGTGAACATTTTCAGGTTTTGTCAAAACAAACAAACAAACAAAACAAAACCGACAACAATCTCTGAAACTTTTGTTTTCAACAACCCAAAACTATCAATTTTAAACAGTAACTAGCAGCCCCAAAACTGGAAAAGTAAAATCAATTTTCAGCTGATGAAATCCAGCAAGACTTTAGTTTTGAATAAAGACTTAAAAGATGTCATTGAAAACAACAACAAAAAAGTTTTGTTGAAATTTTTCCTGGAGGTAGTGGTGGTAAAGTAAAGTAGTGGTAAAGTAATTTCCCAACCAGCTCTACTACTGAAGTTCAAGGAGTTCAGATATAGCATTCAGGACCAGAATTTATCTTTAGTTAGAGGGCCTCTAGATCTGATGGTCTTCTTAGACTCATCTCTATAAAATCAGGCCACCTTTGAGGATCTATTTGGACTTGCACATTTGAAAACCCTTTGCTTTTGGCATTCCAGTTTGGATCCTTTTCTTTTCAAAATTCTGGGAGCAATATAAGCATTATTATAAGAATAATAATCTCAGTTGTTTCCTTTCACACACACACACACACACAAAACTCCACTTTAGATGTTAGCAGTAACAAAATTAGCCTGTGAAATATGCTATTTGCATTTGGCTTCCAGTTGCAATGCAAAGCGGGAACAATTGTCTGCTTACTGCAATGTTTACCTGGTGGCCACTCCCTACTCTGCTCTCCTTCTACTGAGGAAAATGCTATCAGTCTCAGCCCTGAGATCAAATGCTGTTTGTGTTTACAAGTTAAAGTTCACTGCCAGTTCACCTGCTGCCTAATTGTTAGTGAAGCCAACTGACTGATTTGTTCTCTTCATTAGTAAGTTGGTGGGGCTTTTAGAATGAAAAGACTCCATGATGGAAACTGATCCAGGCTTGGTTTCTGTTTTCCACTACTGAGTGTTTTACTTTTCACTTTATATCCTTGTTTGAACTTTGTAACCAGTTCAACCTCTTGCCTTATCAGAACTATAAAACAAGCAGCCTCTCGATGAACCTGTGTCTGATATGTGAAAGGCAAACACTTATTGAATGAAGTTTAGGTGTAGGCCCTGCTAATGGGCGCTGTACAAAGGGTTTCAGATACACTTTTAAAGAGGTTTATAGAAGCTCATAACATTTTCCATGATTTAGAAACAGCACAAGAGCAACCTTCATGCCACTCAGCCGCGAGCTTTTGCAAATGGGAAGGAGAATCAGGCAAACAAGGGGATTATAGTTAATAAGTACCTTGCACTTATATAGTACATCAGTCCTGTGAGACAATTACACAGATTGTATCGATGGGCAAACTGAGGCACAGATCTGATAAGTGACTTTGCAAAGTTTGGATACTAAGTCAGTGGCAGATCTGGGAACACAATCAAATCCTGCATCCCAAACCCCTTCTCTAACACCACGCTTAAACCTCATTGAGCATGTAATTTACACTGTCTGATACCCAACCTTTTGGGGCTATTGCTATAGCTTCTTACCATTTAGCCATGCAGTCTTGCCAAAACAAGCTACCACTAAACTCTGCCACTGCCTTGAGGAACATCACTGGGTGTTGGGGGTGTGTGTGTTAAACCCACACCTCCACCTTCACGGTGAAACTGTGAGGTCATCTAGGACTTGTATTTTTTGTATTATGATATGGTTGAGTTATAGCACCTATCTAAACCTGAAGCATATTGAATTGTGCTTAATCAGCATCTCTTGTTTCAAGACCCTTTTCTATTTTTTGACTGCTGTGATTTAAAGGAAGAAGGAAACAGAGATCTTCCTACATCTGTAAATATTGGGGGCTTCTGCTGTGATGCAAACCTGGCCCATCTCTTGCTATAATGCATTTTGAGTTTGGAAAATAGGGTTTATATGTGACTAAGGATATTTCTACACCAGCACTGTTATCAGCATAACTCATGTTGCTCAGGGGCGTGTGTGAAAAACACACACCGCTGAGTGACATAAGTTACACCGACAGAAGCGGTAGTGTGCACAGTGCTATGCTGGTAGGAGACACTCTCCCACTGACATAACTACCGCCACTAGTTGGGGGTGGTTTAATTATGTCAATGGGAGAGCTCCTCCTGTCGGTATAGAGTGGGTAGACAGGAGATCTTATGATGGAACAACTGCATCTCTATAGCTGTGCCACTGTGAGCTCTCTTATGTGGACATGGCCTAAGTAACTGTGGCTATTATCATCATCTGAAAACAGCTCTGGTGGATTTGAGGGGTTCTAGACACTGCCCATTTTCCGTACTACAGCAGTGTGGGAGATGGTAGGGATCATTATGGGGTGGAGGGAATAATTTACTTGTTCTCTCTTTGCTTTTTGATAATTCTGTGCATTTGCCCTATAGGAGGCAATATGACTCGCTCTCTTGTTCATACTGGGCCTGCTGCCTGACCTCAATTGATAGTTGTCATTCCGTTGACTTCAGTGGAACTACACTGGTTTATGTGCTCTAAGGATCCGGCCTTATGCCTCCAAAATAGCAACAAGAACAAAAGGGGGGCTTTCTGTGTTCACTGCTGAAACTTCCATGGCACACACAGATCCTGGCGAGAGCTCAGTTGCTGTCACATTCCTCCTGTGCCGCTGAGCCCAAAGGCCATTCGACATGTGGATAAAGTATTTGATTTTGCAGACTCCTTGGTAACACCTAAGATCTCACTTGAGACTATTTTCTGTGTCAGTCTGGGCTTAGAAACAAGATTTGATATACTTGAAAGAAAATTGGATTCAACTTCTCTTTAAAATAAGAGTTGGGATTGCAGAAAAACATCTTTGAAGTGGCAGAGGAAAATACCATTGTCTTGGAGACAAAAGAATAACAACGATAAGCATACTAACTATTGTGTTGATGGAGTATGAGTATGATTTTCTTTTTGCACTGAAAAACAAAAATAAATCCTTTAATCTCACCAAAGCTTCCAATATTAAAATAATTTGCTTTCCTGAGATATCAGAAGGGGAGAGACTCCATAAATGTATCTTGCCTTTGTTAATTCACTTGTCAGTTTTGAGTCCCCATCACCCTTTCTCCTTTGGATATCAAAGGCTTTTAAAGAATTCTCATACATTATTAGTATTTATTATTTGTATTATCACAGTGCTTAGAAACCACAATCATGGACAGACCCTATTGTGCCAGGTACTGTATGGACACAAAATAAAAGCTGGTCCCTGCCCAAAGACTTTACAGTCTAAATATGACAAGAGACAACTGATAGATACAGACAAGTGGAGGGGAACATGGAGACAACACTGCTCAGCATGATAGGCAGTAAGATCACCTCACCTGCAGACTGCGATTGTCAAGTTTTTGTAGGCATCACAGTAAAAGAGGCTTAAGGAGGATAATGAGGTGGCTTTACAGGTGTTTACAAGGAACACGTCCCATGCATGAGGAGCAACATGGGAGTATGCATGAAGGTGCTTGTTTGAAAACGTAAAAAGTGAGAGATGAGGCTGGAATCATGGATTGATCAGAGGTGGGAGTTGACCTCTTGATACTAAATGTAAGGTGGGGATATGCTGTGAAAGCCCTTTAAAAGTGAAGACTAGCAGCTTATGTCTGATGCAATAGTGAAAGTGGAGACAATTGAGGAATACAAAGAGGGGAGTGGTGTGGACAAAGGAACAGGCTAGGAAACTGATCTTTGCAGCAAGATTCTGAATGGATATTCGCAGGGCAATGTTACACTTGTCAAGTTCAGAGAAAAGGATGTTGCGACAATTGAGACACATGAGATGAGCGTTTTTAGCTGTGTGGGTGGATGGGAAAGACCGTATCTTGGAGATGTTATGCAGAAAGAATCTGCACAAGTTAGATATAGCCTGGATGTGAGGACCTAGAGAGACTTTTAATGGGGAGGAGTTGAGTAGACAGTAGCTGACAGCAACCTGGAGATGGAGAAAAAGAATCAGAGGCAGAGCTGTTCAGAAGAGGAGAAAAAGGGGGAAGGATGAGGAAGTTGGAGTTGAAAGTGGCAAGAAGGGGAAAGGAGAAGTCCAACATCCTCTCACAATCTGATCCAGAGAGAAGAGTGTGACAGGAAGAGAGGCCATCTGCAGAGACGATGTCAGCACTGTGACATTCTGAACTAGCTGGAGTTTCCTAAGTGCATATTGCTGGCACTGGAGTCTGAGTCACCTGACCGGTTCACATAGTGGTTATACATGTAGATGTTCAAGAGGACAAGAGAAATAATTAATCCCTGTGGAACTCCACAAGTGAAGGGGGGCTAGTGATGAAGTGCAGTTTTCCATCAGTATCATAGAATATCAGGTTCAGAAGGGACCTCAGGAGATCATCTAGTCCAACCCCCTGCTCAGAGCAGGACCAATCCCCAATTAAATCAACCAACAGATTTTTGCTCCATATCCCTAAATGGCCCCCTCAACGATTGAGCTCACAACCCTGCGTTTAGCAGGCCAGTGCTCAAACCACTGAGCTGTTCCTCCCCCCACCGCTCTTGGGTATGTCCCCCCAGGAAGGACCAAACCAATTTTAGCACATTACCCTGGACCCCTACCACCTCTCTGTAAGAGCCAGTAGCTGGAGGGAGAGAGATATGGATTGCTTGCAATCTCATCAGTGATTGGGTGGATGTTCCAGAAACAGCAAGGAGGGGATAGATGTGGGATTAGGCCTTTTTTTTTTTTTTTTTTTTTTTTAACCAAAACAATTTGGCAAAATCAACATGAATTTGCTAAATGTTGCCTTGTTTCCAAATCTGCTTTTTTCACTGAAAAAAAGAAATTTACCCAGCTCTAGTGGTGAGATCTAGGTGAGAGTAGCAAGTGGACAAGACAATGCAAAAAAAACCACCATGGGAGATCTGAGGTCCTGCTTTCAGGATGAAAACAATTTTTTCAAATATCAGAATTTCCTGCCAAACACAAATTCCAAATTCTCATCTATCCCTATCAGATACCGTGATGACGAGGTCTATGTAAGTACCTCAACAGTGGTCTCCAAAGTATCTCACAGCAGGCCATTCTCCTTTAGCAATGAGCTTCAAGCTTCCCTATTTTTCAATAATTTTGGTCCATAACAAATATGATTTCTTGATTGATAGTATTGATCCAGTCACAGTTACCAAGGACGCCAAATCTCTAACCAAATGTTGCTCCAAAGAGTGAATATGTAGCTCCAAGATTAGATGAGGTGTGTGGAATAAAGTCTTATGATAATAAAGCTATTCCATGTATGTGACAGTAATTTTAAAGAGCGGTTCGGTTTGAAGCTTCAAGTCTTCAATTGTCATGTATTAATTTAGCTTATGAACAATACTAATAGGAAAAATGTGACTCACATTGATTGCCCAGAATATTAAACAATTAAAATAGGAGTTGTTACTTTTTGCTAGTGGAAAAGCTTCACCTTTTTTCATATAGGCATCAGTTTATTTTAAAAATTAAAGATAATGAGGCTATCATGTGAGTTTTGTTGTACTTCCTGGCATTTCAGGTACCAGTTCACTAAGTGTGGGAAATTAGGCATCTGTCTACTTTTTATTGTTTTCATATATTTTTGAGGCAGCCAGCTATGGATTATAAATATGTTCATGTGCCATATGGTGACTCTCCGTTGTTTTGTTTTTTTCCTCCAGATTATCTTTTTATTACTCTTCTTATCTAGAAACAACTAGAGTCACTATAAATCCAATACAAAGACCTTAAAAATGTGTCTCTTTCATGAACTGACTTTTCCGTCGTCAATGCAAGAGTATATAATTTATATAGTCCTAGATACATCGATTCCAAGGCCAGAAGGGACCACTGTGATCATTTAGTCTGACCTCCTGTATAACACAGGCCATAGAACTTCCCCAAAATAATTCCTAGAACACATTTTTAGGAAAAAAAAATCCAGTCTTGATTTTAAAATGGTCAGTGATGGAGAATCCACCTCGACCTTGGGTAAATTGTTCCAATGGTTAATTACTCTCACTGTTAAAAATTTACTCCTTATTTTCAGTCTGAATTTGCCTATCTTCAACTTCCAGCCATTGGATCTCTGCTAGATCAGAGAGTCCATTATTAAACATTTGTTCCCCATGTAGATACTGTAATCCCCATGTAGATAGTGTACATGTACATGTTCCCCATGTAGATAGTGTAATCAAGTCAACCCTTAATCTTCTTTTTGTTAAACTGAATAGATTGAGCTCCTTGATGCTATCACTGTAGGGCATATTTTCTAATCTCTTAATCATTCTCACAGTTCTTCTCTGAACCCGCTCCAATTTGTCAATATCTTTCTTAACTTGTGGACACCAGAACTGGACACAGTATTCCTGAAGCTATGCCAAATACAGAGGTAAAATAGCCTCTTTACTCCTATCAGTGCTCTCCACTCTACTCTACTCCTATCTCTATTCAGGATCAATGACTATGTTTTGGTTATAGGTAAAGTCCGTTCCTACTCAGGAGCTTGCTTGGCTGATTCTTAAAGTTCAGAGACTTAATAAGGGAAAACTGCAAATTCAAGTTTCAATCACGAAAATGTAACTAAATCCACTCCAGGGACTACTTTAATTCCTGGGCCTGAAGCATTCTTTGTTTCAGGAATCATGCTCTTTGGCTTCTCAATTATCTGCTTACCACGTAATTGCCAATATCCTCCGCTCAAAATCAACAGATTTTACATTTGCATAAATTCCAGCACAAGCTATCGAAACGGCACGCTGCTCCGTTTTGAAGTTGTGCTGAAACAGACCCCAATTTGAAGAGAGAATCGCATGCCTGTGATATGTTATAGGTGCCAGATTTCCAGGGCTGTTTTTATTCTCTTTCGTGGTGACAAGTTGTAAAAATATGAAGGCGAGAGAGAGGCGTCACAGTTACTGGGAAAACTGCTCCTTCGACTCCTCCTGGTTTCTCCGAGTGCAACCCCTCCAAAGGCTGCCACCTCTCTCAGGGTGGAATCACATGATTCTCCCACTCACAGATCAGGCCTTCAGATACTGCCCTGGTTTATCATCGGTGTTTACTGTTACAGGCCTGATATACATCCAGCACCTACAAATCTGTTTCTTCTGGCGTGATTAGCAATGACTAAACAACCTCTTTTAAAGCAAAATATTATTTAGAACTGAAGTATTTTTTTAAAAAAAAACTGGTGTTTAAACAATCAAACGACTATACTCATGTTTAGCTTACCAGATATCTCACTATAGCAACATCAGGATCCTGGTAGATCTAAGCTTCCAATAGACCCCTTCATCACTGCAGATATTCCAGCATCAGTCTCATCAATATTGTATACAGAGATGAATTCACCTCCTTTCTGCTCACTAACCTCTTTATACATTCAAGCTTTCAGCGTTCTCTACCCTACCATGGTAAGTCAACCCAAGTTACACTACTCCAGTTGCATTAATAATGTAACTGGAGTCGACATAGCTCAGGTTGACTTACCGCGGTGTCTACACTGCGCTGTGTCAATGAGAGACACTCTTTTGTCACCTTACCTGACTCTTCTCATTCTGGTGGAGTACTGGAGTCAGCTGGAGAGTGCTCTGCCATTGATTTAGTGGGTCTTCACTAGACCCACTAAATGAACACCCGCTCCATCAACTGCAGCAGTGCTAATCTACCAGTAATGTAGACATGGCCTTAATCAGAGGGGTAGCCGTGTTAGTCTGGAATTGCAGAAGTGACAGAGTCCTGTGGCACCTTAAAGACTAACTAAAGTATTAGAGCATAAGCTTTCGTGGGCTAATACCCACTTCGT
>ML677382.1:3904543-4044575 GCA_007922305.1 Dermatemys mawii
CCACTTCGTCGGATGCATCCAACGAAGTGGGTATTAGCCCACGAAAGCTTATGCTCTAATACTTTAGTTAGTCTTTAAGGTGCCACAGGACTCTTTGTCACTTCGACATGGCCTTAGTTCTTTTGGGCCCAGCACTGCATTGGGAGCTCATATTTGTCCGTTATGAGTCCTAACTCCTTTAGAGTCACTGCTTTACAGGATACCGTCTCCCTCTCTGTAGGTACAGCCTGGATTCCTTGCAGCTAGATGCATAACTGTAGCTGGCTATATTAAAACACATTTTGTTTGAATGGACCCATCCTACCACATGGCCTAGATTGCTCTATATGACTGCCCAGTCCTCAGAATTATTTGTGTCATCTACAAGTTTTATCAGCAGTTGTTTTATATTACTCCCAGATCAATGATAAAGTTGAATAGTGTGAGGCCTGGAACAATTCCTGTGGAACCCCACTAGAAACATCCTCATTTAATGATGATTCTCCATTGACAGCTACTTGTTGGGATCTGTCAGTTGGCCACTCTTAAGCCATTTCCTATGTGCTTTATTGATACTGAATAGTGCTAATTTTTTAATCAAAATGTTTAAGTCAAATGCCTTACAGCAGTGTAAGTATATTACAGCAACAATGTTAATTGTTAATGTTAATTTTGGAAATCTATTTACCGTATTATTGAAATGACAATTGATACTAGTGTAAAAGAATTTTAAGAATATTGCTAGTAATATTCCATTAGCTGTTATTTGGGTTCCCTCCTTTCATATGCAACAATCCAAGATGGCACCCCAAATGGAGTCATAGCAGCCTTGAATATGTCCCTTTGTTTTCAGATCTTCTTTCTGAGTATAATGCTTGCTCAAGACAGAGCTTTGGAAACAACCTAATCTGGGGTATTAAGTGACATAATTTTTATTTAGTGTCTGTGGGGATGAAATTAAATAACAATAGCAACTTATTATTATCAAGGCATTTAATTACTGATTGTAAAATCAGTCACATCTAGAGGGCAACCCTGATAGGATAGGGCCTTTCAGGCTGAGTCTTAATGATTTGCCTTGATTTTGATGTTTGTGTTTAGAAGTGGGGGGTTATTCACTGAAGGTGCTAATTTTATAGAATTAACTGTGCTTTAATTGAATCTTAACTCTCCAACTAGTGGAGGGAATCTAGGAATGCTTAAATTAAATATTGCAAGCATCATATACACACTGCTGCATACAGTGTGTATACAGCCACCTTCATTACACGCTGATGAAGGTGGCTGTATACACCTTCATTACAGCTGTATACACCTTCATTACAGCATTGTATACACACTGCTGCATACAGTGTGTATACATCCACCTTCATTACACGTCGCTGGATCTCCGAGTTCACACAACAACTTTTTCATTGTGACTTCCAAGGCAGGATTAATAAGAAACCCAGTCCCAGCCTGAACTGAAGGTTCATCATTTTGTTCGTTATCATTGTCTATATGCAAAGTACTCCTCTTTAAATCCTAGCTGTCTAGGGAGAGCTGGGTTTAGTGAAAGTAACCATTTAAACAGCAGGGAACCTTCTTAATCGCTTTTCTAGCCTTCCACTTGACTATTAAAATGTATGTAACAGTTCTGCTGCACAATGGGATGTGCAACTTATTCCTTTAAAAAAAATCTAACATGTCCCAAGTTTATTTTTAATAGCGATAAGAATGCTTAAATGAGTCTACATTTTCTAATGCTATGCCACTTCAGAAAGTCCTAACAATGAAAACTATGCCACTTTTCTTCAGCCACACGCAGATCTTTAGGTCTTATGTCATAAGCAAGTGCAGCACAATACAAATGAAGCAATCTCTATATTCTCAGAACACTATTTCTATGCTGCCTCGGACCCCTCTTCAAATCTTTTCATCTGTTACCTGGGTCCTCTGTTTCTTTAGTTAATTCCCACATATTCAGAGTCAAATGCTCCTGCAGATTTACAAGCTTCTCCATATCATGTTTTTTAATCAAATACAGGAGAACATTCTCTAAATATCATTGACCCTTCGTGAAGCTGGATTTAAGCACAGACACTACAGGTACCTGGCTTTTCTCCCTTCAGCAAGTAATTAAGTGTTACTTGCAAAGCTGGCTCTAAGGTTTTTGCTGCTCCAAGCGCGGAAGTTCCGCCACACGTCTGCGGAAGGTCCGTGGGTCCTGTGGCCTCGTCGTCCTTGCTGCCGAAATGCTGCCAAATCCGCAGGAACCATGGACCTCCTGCCGAAATGCCGCCGGACACACCCTGACTGCCGCCCTGACGGCGAACATCAGACCATCCCCAGCGGTTCACTACCCCAGGCATGCACTTGGAGCGCTGGTGACTCGAGCCAGCCCTGGTTCCTTGTGCTTTCCTGCTATACCCAATGTCCCTTTGCAATCCACACTCTACCTCTTTTGTCCTGCCTGACCTATGGATTGTGAATAGAGCTAGGCAAATAACAATTATTTTTTTTTTGGTTCACTGGTAATTCTGAAAAAATTGAGGGGTAAAAAGTCATTTCAGGTCAAATTGAAAATGAAATATTTTGAATTTTTCAGAAAATCAAAATGCCAGAAAAAAATTAATTTCATGTCAAAATATTATTTTTGTATTTTGACCATGTAATGTTTTTAATTATTTAATAAAATTCAAGGACATTTCTAACTGAAAAGTCACTTTGAATAACAAACAAGAAAAACTTGTCATTTGGAAAATGTCATTGAAATGTTTTGATTGTTTTAAATACATACATTGAGGTTTATTTTAATAGAAGCAATACAGCAAAACTGCTATGAAGTCACAAAAAGTTTTGGTGTTTCTGAATCTGAATTTTTCACTATGAGCTTTTGATTGAAAACTTTTGCCCAGTGCTAATTGAGAGTTTTCTAGGGCAGGGACTGTATGTGTATGTACTGAACCCAGCTCAATGGGGCACTGATCCTTAGCTGGTTCCTGGACATTACCATAAGCAGGTTATATCGGCCTGTACCCCGGCCTTAGCGCTACTCTGGAAAGAGGACCCAGCCCCACCAGTGTTTGAGCCAAGAGTGCAACCAGAATTTTTCTAAGGAAGGGGCCCAGGTGACTGGCCTGGCTGTCCCAAGTTTGAGTGACATTGCGACCTGGTACATTGAGACACCAGAGGGATGGGCAGTCTGGCCAAATGTGAGCAGTGGTGATGTGACCTGGTACATGGGGTCACCAGCTGGAGGGGTGGCCAGGCCAAATTTCATTGGTGTTACAACCTGGCACACAGGGCCGCAACGCTACTCAAATTTCGCCCCACTGCCAAAACCTGGGTTTCAACTTGGTGCACAGGTTAAATAAAAATGGCGGCTGGGCTGAATTTGATCGGTGTTGCAACCTGACATATGGGGATACGCAGCCAGATTTGAACGTTGGAGTGGCCTGGTGCACAGGGTCACAACGCCACTAAAGTTTGGCCAGCCACTCCTCCATCATGGCATGCCTATCTTGGGGGGCTTCGCTCCTCAGACCTTCAGGGAGAGGAAGGGCTACCTTACAAACCCATTTTGCTATGCACTCTACCATGTTGTATACAATAAATAATATTCCACTCTGCACCGAATGAAGGTCCCACTACCCTTGGATGCTATACAAAAAATGTAAAAAGATAACATTTAATTTACAAAAATTATTTTTCCCACAACCTAATACATTATTTCTCAGTAAAATGATATAGATCGTCAGTGGTACCTGCTGGCAGACTGACAGGTCTAATAAGCACTACACAGAAAGAAGGCAATTCCCAAGCATCAGACACATTGCAAAAGCATCAAGTCTGGCTCTCGAGCTTCAATCTAATAAAATCCAAGGTCTCGTGCTATTCCCTGCTTCACTGAATCTTTGTTTCTAGACACACAGCCACAACAGCACAGTCCAGCAACAGCAGCTTAGAAACTAATAAGCGTTTCCTCGCTCCACTACAAGAAGAGTACACTAAAGATTCTGCACAGCCCACAGAAAGGATCTCCAGGGCACAAAACTCTGTCTTGTTAGCAGGTACTCAGGGAAATGAGGAACAGTTCACACATCAATAGGCTTTGTTTTTAGCTGTCACTGTTTTGGGCAGTTACATGACTACCGCACTACTCCCTTGCTGGAATCTGCATAACTGTAACATGGAAACTAACTCAGTAAACAAAGCTTAGCATAGTAGCACAGAATTTCTTCTATTACTGCATGGCACATGAAATGCACTGCATCAAATGCACAAAAACTATCAATCTTAGGTTTTTCTGGAGTGCTGACCACAATTGCATCCAAGCCTTTTCTAGGTAAAGTAGACCTGAATTGCAAAGTGCGTTTTTTGGAGTATTTTGTTGTTCTTTCTTCCCAGATCGAGAATCAGGCTCTGAGTGATTTGTTCAAATAACAAGTCAGTTGCAGAACTGGAAACAGAACTCCAGAGTTCTGACTTCCATTCCCCAGTTCTAATCACATGATCCTTGATCTTAGCCTTTGGCATTGAGTAGCTGCCTATCTCAAACTGAATTAATTGGCTGAGATATTTGGTTCATGTATCTCTGTTTCATTGGAGATTCAGTTAACATTGATGAATTTTCAGTTTGCTGTTGTTCACTTAGTTACCTTTTTTTGTTTTTTTTAACTGAAGGTTTAAAATATTCAGTAAAGCACTTCAAGGCGGAGAAAAAAACGAAAACAAGCCACAAATTTTAAGAATGATTGTCAGGCATTATTGGCATGAACCAGTTAATGATTAATCAGAGTGAAATCCTTTGTCACCGTTAATCCAACTTTTTACTTCAGAGGTAATTGATATGCTAGGGCTGTGATTTGATATTAACACTGCGCTGGCAGAAAAATGAAAGATAATGGCATCTCTTTTCCTGTTTCTCAGTGCATGTGAAGGACCAGAGAATGACCCGGGTGTGGTTGGGAATTTTCACACATCTGCCTGCAAAGAGTAGACACATACCCATCCTGAGGAAAACTATCAGGATAAGTTCCTGAGGTTTGCTTGTGAACATAGCTCTGTATCTGTGCTCTGCACACAGGATGAGCTTTGTAAATATCCACTGGACTTGGGGGCCTGGGGGCCACTTCTCAATATTTAAGATATTATCAGAAAATAGGCCAGAGCTTACGGCACCATATGATACAATAACCATTGGCTGCATTTCATTTTTCACTTTAGGGACCAGGCCTGTTCCAGTGCCAAAATCCCTCAGAGATGAATAGGGTGACCAGACAGCAAGTGTGAAAAATCAGAACAGGAGGTGGGGGGTAATAGGAGTCTATATAAGGAAAAAAAGAACAAAATTGGGACAGTCCCTATAAAATCAGGACATCTGGACACCCTAGAGCTGAGCAGCGCACCATCCAGGGGAAGGATTGTATTCCTGAAAACTGAGGTCAAAGCTATGGGACCCTAGCAGGCCAAAGTATTTCCAACCTTTCCACAAAGGTTGTGGGGCCCTTGGACAGAAGGCCCTGTCTGTTTCCTGGAAGGTCCTGAGTCAGTTTAACACTGTCCTTTTATGCCAATCACCCTCCCCCCGTCACCGCCATTATTGTTAGCCCCAGCCAGAGTTCTAGCAACCCTCACCACTGGAGCCGCATACAGTCCCTGGCCTGCAGCGATACATAAACATACACTTAATACACTACAGTCCCCAAAGATATTGCATGCGGTTGCAATATGTCACAGGCAGTTCACACCTCTCTGAGTTATTGTGCAGCTAGTCTTGTTCAGTGGGATTTGGGGTCCGCAGCCCCCATATGCCTTGCCCCAATTCAATCAGATAACAGATACCATTTCTATGAAGTGGTGGTGTGGCCAGGTCAGTCCCAGGATATGAGAGAGACAAGGTGGGTGAGGTAATATCGTTTATTGGACCGATCTCTGTCGTTCAAGCTCAACAGCTTGTCTCTCTCACTAACAGAAGCTGGTCCAATAAAAGATATTACCTCTCCCATCTTGTCTCTCTGATATCATTTCTAGGCAGTACAACTGCAGCTGTTTAGGAGACAAGAGGCAGGAACTCAACAGTTGTATTTCACCAACTAAAAGCTGCTCCTGTCAGTAATGTTTATTTAAATACAGAAATATTGCAAGCAAAACACCTTATTTTCATGCTCTTAATTTCTGCTTCATTTGCCACAGATGCTGGAGCAGAATTGCCCAATGATATAGTTCACCAAGTAAGAAAACTGCATTTAAACAGCATTCGGTTTTATTCATGATTATAATTAAAATGGCTCTTCTCAGGGGAGAGAAATCTCAGAGGGATTTTAATGTTGTGTTGTTTCAAGTAATAAATGCACGGGCTTGCATGCAATCAACCTGCTCAGAGAGAAGATCTTTATCAGGAAAGGAGCTGGATGCAAATCCAGCTGCTGGGCAATTCAGAATCCAGGTTTGAATTTTATACCTTGGGCACATCTCTGGTTATGATAAGAATTCTCCTTTCACCTCACCGGTGGCAGGATTTGCACAGTCTGTGCAGAGAGGTCGCGTTCACTCCGTGCCTAGAAAGAGGGTGGTTTGTACATAGGTGATCTTCGTTTCAGAGGACAATATGCAAGAACAGCCGTCCAATCCCCTGTGTTCATTCAAGAGTCTATGGCATACTTTTTTCAAGGATGGTGTTTTTATTATTGTATTAACCTTGCCATCCAGGGTAAACTCCAGTTTAGATAATGCCTTCTGTTTACTCTCCGTTCAATCCCATCTGTTTAAATTGGCAGCAGTATTCTTTTTCATCCTCCTCTCTTGTGTGGCGTTGTGAGGTGTTAAACAGCTACTTTGTTTTACTGCAGAAGCAGCTGCATTTCTGCCACGGATGAAGTGACTCCATTATAAGTAAATGATAGTAAGGGTATGCTTATGAATAGTTTGTAAAGCTTTAATAATATATCTCATCAGCACGTTACAGGTATGAATAGTGTATGGCTATAAACACATTTGCAAAAGGCTTTATGTATGGTTATAAGCAATTTACTGACCTGTTAGATTCTCTAACAATTGATTAACCATTTATTAAAATACTTACAATTTATTAATTCTTTATAAGCTATTTATAAATATACCATTAATATAAAGTGTGACCATATAAGGTTTGTAAAGGCCTTTGAGAGGCAAGATACCTTATGTTGTAAAATTATATACTAATGAGAACAATAAATGCATAGGGAACAATTGTAAGGTGAGTTTTGGTGATTGTGGAATTTCCTCCAGGCCTATTTGAGAAACATTTATTACAGAGTGTCAAGAATCAGAGGGGTAGCTGTGTTAGTCTGGATCTGCAGAAGTGACAAAGAGTCCTCTGGCACCTTAAAGACTAACAAAAGTACTAAAGCATAAGCTTTCATGAGCTAATACCCGCTTCGTCGGATGCATGCAGTGGAAGTATGTAATGGATGCACGTAGTACTTTGACTGCATGCATCCGATGAAGTGGGTATTAGCCCACGAACACTTATGCTTCAATACTTTTGTTAGTCTTTAAGGTGCCACAGGACTCTTTGTCATTTATTATAGAGTGTAAACACTGTGGAATAGCAGACAAGAATTGTCACCAAGCACCATTCAGATGCTGGGGAAGAGAGGGAAAGCATGGAAATACAGACAAGTCCGGCTCAGAGACCCAATAAGCAATGTTCTAGCACCTCACCACAAGCTTCACTTGGAAAGTTGTGCATTAAAATCAGGTTGACTATACTGTCCATCAGTATGCTTTACCAGTGAGCCTATTGCAGCTCTGTATTCACTGTCCCCACCATACCATGGTGTCATCCCTGGAATGTCTAAACTATAGTACTTCCTAGAATGATTCCTGAACGCAAATAAATAAGCCTTTTCTAGCCTAAAGTTCAGAATTCACTCTTTCCAGGGGCTGTAATTCTCAGAATGTTCTTATGCCATGGCAACATACAATGCTATCGCGAAGTGCCGCATTCCCTATTTAAACAGGGGAAAGTGTAGCATTAATTATAGATATGAGGTGGAAGGCCCATTGTCTGAACCATTTAAAACACTTGAGAATATGTGGGTGGGCTGGGTGATGGACTATGACATGTGCCCTAATTTCCAGCTTTAATCTCTACAATGCATTGATCATGCAAAAAGCAGTAAAGTTTCTGTATTGGGGAGAGGATCAGTAGAAATTTTTGTATGAGCAACAGAGAATTGAGCCTCCCTAGAATGCTCAGTTCTTCGATCATATTGCCTGACTGAATACTACAGAAGTAACGTCACACAAACAATTGTAAAGCTCAAGCAACTATGGGATCCTGGAAGGATCTGGATCGTCAGCTGCTTCTCTTTGTTTGGAGAGGCATTCTGAGGAAATTAAACACTGGGAGTGTGCTGCAGGTGTGCCTGCAGAGTTGCTAGCTCACGCTGGATGCTGGGATGCTGAGCATTAAACTAATTGACTGAGTCTGGCAAAATTGTTTGAGTGTCGCTGATATCTCCCCAGAAAATGATCCCCACATTTCTGGCTGATTTCCAGTTGAGAAAAAATGGAACTTTACCTAAATTCAACAACTGGCCAGTCACGAGATGGTGATGGCACCCCTTTTTCCCCAGCTGAGAGAAACAGACCAGAGAGGCGATTAAATGAAGAGGGAAAGTCGGTGCTGTGATTAATCTTTTTCCAAAAAGGGCAAAACATTTTGCATTGGCCTTTTCATCTGATTGCAAATGGAAGGGGGAAGATGGCCCATAATACACTCCCTCTCTGTTGAGATGTGATTCAGATTAGGAAAACGTTTAAGGACCCCTGTTATACTACTAATTGAATGGGCATAGTGAGTGGCATAGTTAATTCCTAAATGCCTGTGCATGGTCTCTTATTGTGTAAGAAGTCAGGTTGCTTGAACAATCCGAAAATGTTCATATAACGGTTAGCTAGGTAAGGCACTGTTCTGGAAATGGGAAGATCTTGATTTAGTTCCTTGCTCTGCCACAGGCAAGACTCTTAAACTTTGTGTGACCTGGTTCCCCATCTGTAAAACGGGAATAAGCACACTGCCTTTCTCCCAGTTTTCTGTACTTGTATATTTAGAGCAGGGATCGGCAACCTTAGCATGCGCCCCCCCCCCCGGGGTAAGCCTCCTTGGCATGTAGAAAATTCCCTTCTCCAGTGATCTTACACTCTAAATCAGGGATTGGCAACCTTCACGCAGCCCCCATTGGACCGGAGCGGTGAACCATGGCCAGTGGGAGCCGCAATCGACTGAACCTGCGGACGCAGCAGGTAAACAAACCAGCCAGGCCTGCCAAGGGTGCTTACCCTAGGGGGCTGCATGCCAAGGTTGCCGATCCCTGATTTAGAGTGTATGATCACTGGAGAAGGGTATTTTGTATGTGCTTGTGCAACGTCTCGCACAGTGAGTCAGCCTCTATCTTGGGTAGAAATTTTAGGTGCTGCCATCATAAAAACAATAGAGAATAATATCTACAGTTTGTTGAGATCTGACCCATCAAAGAATGTAGCCAATAAAGCTGAGAATATTTTGGCATGATCCACGTATATCCAGAAAGAGAGGAGATATCCCTAGGGAAAAGAGTATTAGGCACGATCCAGATCTGAGTGCGGTCAATGGCAAAACATGCATAGGCTTCACTGACTGTAGGACCAGACCCACTGTGAAAGGAGTGTCCTGGAGGAGAACGTCAATAAAACAGAGGTGCTGAGGAGTGGGAAGGCCTCATGCATGTGGAATGCAGGTTTCAAGGCAGCGGCCCATTTGCTCTCTCCTTGACAAAGGTGGGCATTATAAAGTGTATGCTCCACTGGATGCCTTGTGTTCTTCCCTGGGGCCTATTCCGTTTTCTGGCAATGAGATCTGACCCTTCTGTGGGTGGCAAATAGCAAACATTGGTGGTACAAACTGCACAGCAGCTATGGCCAATCTCTCCTAATTTACAGCATGACTTTCTTAGTTAATAGCCTGCTCTGATGCACTGTGTAAGGTCAGGTTAGAGAAGGAATGGGAGTAGGTGCGTGCCTGATATGCTCCAGCTGGCAGCAGGACCGTGTAATTCCCACAAAGTAAATTAGATGAGTTTAGAGTAAATTTCCCATTCATTTGCCTTTGAAAGGGGAAATAGCTGCTCAGCCTATTAAGGTGGTACAGGTTGGAATGTATCTCTTGGTGGAACTTGTGTGTACAGATGAGGGGTCAACAGGGTTTGCACACACACACACAAGCGTTTATAGCAGTCTGAAGCCAAACAAGCAAATTGCTTCCTAAGAGCAGTTTATTGTCCTGTTGATCTCTCAGGCTTTCGATCAGCATTTGCCCATCAACTTCTTAAGCCCCACATGCATTAATAGGCATGCAGCACTGAAATAACTGATCCCACTCATTTCCACAGGAAAGGTCTTTTCTTCCATAAGGTTCATGCAGCTCAGATGAACATACGTGCTAGCAGAGACGTGGCTAAGTCAGTGACAGCCCAAGAGCTGAATTTTAGGTGGGGGACTGAAGCCTACTGTAAATGCCAGTCGGTCCATTAAAGGAGCCCTTTGTGCCCTCCAGTTCTGCAGTGTGTCTGCTAGACTGTTTAATGAAATGCAGGAAAGAAACTGTCCTTACTTGTGGCTTGAGTATCCTACAAGTTACACAGTTTGGAACCTTAGAACAGCTGCCTCGGGTGGATATTTTGTTCAGAAGACTAAAGAGTTCCACTGACAAATTAACAACTGTGAATGGCATATCCCAGAAGTGAGATGAAGGTAAATGTATTAGCCTTTCATTTTGTTGTCTCATTTTCCTGAGTAGATGAGTGTCCCCCGTGCCTCTGTGCAGAACGTTCACGGATCTCAGTTCTCGTTCATCAGCGGAGTGGAACTGTTTTAATTACTGATTTGCCAGGTTTCAAGAAGCCATGAACGAAAAGATGATCCCTTTTAGGCTCATTCTAGTATTTTGCACCTCTCCCTAATGGCTTCTCTCTGAAGATCTCAAAGCATAGTCTAAGCATTAAATATTGAGGCCTGGAAAATTAAGCCACAATGAAGTGGGTATAATCCCCATTTTCCATCTATTTATAAATGCCTAAAGTACCGGATCCTGAGTGTAAGATCATCAGTAAGGAGCTAAGAGGAAATGATGAATTCTCCATCTCTTGATTTCTTTAAATCAGGACTGGATGCCTTTCTGGAAGATAAGTTTTGGCCAAACACAAGTTATCAGGATCAATACAGAAATAAGTGGATGAAATTTTATGGCCTATGTCATACAGGACGTCAGACTAGTTGATTTGATGGTCACTTCTGGCCTTAAACTCTATGAAACAATGAAAATCTTCAAAAAATTTCTCTCAATAGCAGGTGAATGCACATGATTTGTGAATTGTTCCTACTTTAAATAAGTCATCATTGCGAGAGTCAACCTTTAAAGCAGACTGAGGCTATGTCTACTCTACTGCAGTAAGTCATCCTAAGTTATGCAATTCCAGCTATGTGAATAACGTAGCTGGGGTCGACGTAGCTTAGGTCAGCTTACTGCAGTATCTCTCCCGTCGACTTACCTTACTCTTCTCGTTCCCGGTGGAGTACCGGGGTCAACCAGAGAGCACCCTACCTTCACTAGACCCACTAAATTGACCCCAGTACATCTATCCCTGGGGCATTGATTGAGCGGTAGTGTAGACATAGCCTTAGAGTTCTGGTTTTCCATGATGTGAAGCTTTCCAAGCCCTAAATGCACTGACTATTAATAACAGTCTATGGTGATCACGTGGTTGGAAATCAGGGCTCCTGGATTCTACTCCTGTTCCATTGTCGGTCTGTGTAACCTTGAACAAATCATTTAACCTCTCTGTGACTCATCTTAACTTTGCTGTGCAATTTCACTAATCTTGGCAAAGCACTTTGATATTTTTGTATATAAAGCATCAGACAGGGATCACCTTTAAAACCATAGCAAAGGTTTTAGATAAATAAAATGGGATAAATATGGTAATAGATATTGCAATTTTGGTTTTGGATTACATGCAATTACATTCAAGAATATCTTTAAAAAATAAACTGTTTACTTTCTGAGTTCTATATCTGCAGTGATTCAGGAGAAATGTATTCATATATTTAACAATAGTAAACACTAAAGGTTTCCATTCCCACTGGAGATCTATCCTTTAGATCAGATGCTCCCTTCAATTAAACCAAAGCTCATTCATTCTGTTTGAGCCACTTTTCACTGATGAAAACTGACCCTGCAGACAGCCCTAAAACGTTGTTCAAAAATTTACAGACTGACATGAAACCACAGAATATTATTTCCAGTGCTTGTGGGGAACCAAACCACATAATCGCAGATGCAGTTCCATAGTGTTTCATAGGTAAATTTTTCCAGCACAACCAGATGTCTAGATCCTCTGCAGTGATATAACAATGTTTAAGGATATATCAGCATCACTTATAGCTTGCAGATTTCTACAACAAAGATGTATTTAGTATATGTATTATAATAGCTCCTACAGACCAAATCCAAGACTAGAGACACAGCGAGACAAAGGGACAGATTTTTTAAGTTATTTAGATGCCTAAAAATACAGATAGCTGCCTAACTCCCATTGAAATCAGGGCTTTCATGCTTATTCAGATTAGGAACAGAAATAGTGCCACTGACCAATCAAAACAAAGGTACATCATTAAAATATTGAACATTGCTGTCTGATGCTTAGAATAAAATACAAAAGAATTGTCCTTGGATAATCTCAAGTGCCAAATAAATCTCAGGAAATTGTGTTCTGCTGAATTGTGTTCAGCAGAAAAACTGGTAAAACCATTGGACATATAATATACTGGAAATTCACTTTGCTCTAGTATGGAAGAATGTAGGAGAATTTCCTGACCAGCCAAATATTATTGTATCCCACTACTATGCATAGCCTATGCTACAGAAATATTTTCCAGATGATCCCAAAATTAAGAGCTCACATATTTCAGCTCAGTTAATCAAACAGTTATGTTCTGTAGGTTCCTTCTTTGTAGTAATAAAGCTAACTGGCTGTCAAGTCTTTATAATAAAGGTTTAAGATGAATGGGTGGATGCAAACCTCTGCTAATTTGATTTAAAGTCTGCTACATGCTTTAAGGCACAGGCAGGCTTCCACCTGACTCTAGAAAGAGGGAGGGGGAACTGGAACACATGATTTCAAGTCACATGCCTGTTTAAGACCCCCAAAAAATCCTCATTCCAGATCAAGCAGTGTAATCAGCAAAACTGTTTTACTGGGATATATAACCAAAATGCATCAGCAAGTGATTTTAGTGTCGCAGATGATGAACTTTTAGTGTATGGGTAACACCATGAGGGGAAAGCTTGTTCTGCTGTTACCTATGCTTGTTACCTGTATTGTAGATAACAAAAGAGGTTATTTCTCTCCAGAGCTGGTATTTTTCATGAGCAATTAATTCATTCTGAATGTGAAAAAGCTTTTGTTATTATGTGATCTTTTAGACATTCCAGGAATTGCTTAGTGCCTTCTATGTGTCTCTTTAGCATATTCCTTTCTATTGGATACTCCTTTTTTGTTAGCATGATTTGTCAGTGACCAGTATTTTTACTTTAATTAAAAAACCAATCCCCCCATGTCTTTATGTAAATGACAGTCCCCAGGACTGGTTCTGCCTGCAGTTGTCGTGTTCATTATTCATCTACAAAATAAATGCTCACAAGCTGCCTGCTAGGAAAGCACTCACGGAGCCCATGTAATTAGCACATGCCTAAATGTGAATTGTGATGATTTCCTCAATAAATAACGAGCCCTAAAAAAGATGTTTGTGGAGCAGCCTAGCTAGATGATATTTCAGCAAATTTGTCCTGCACTGGAAAACAGTGAAAATTGGCTCAAAGTACAGGGGGCATAATCATGACAAGCCAGCTCCACCCACCTATGGGAAACAAGGTGGGCTGCTCATAAATCTGTTTATATTAAGTTACTTTGCCAAGCTAATAAAAGATTGCATTGCTTGGACACCTGCTTCGTCCTGGGAGATGAAAGGAAATGGCAACAGCATTTATTGCATCAGCTAAGATCACTGAAGGAGATGCCCATGAATAGTTGTTCTCAGTCTGTGTTTCACACACAGAGCAATGGTTAGAAACATCCCTAGGGACAGGCTGGCTTTGAATTTTGTAGCTACACCTGCTATTGGTTTAGCAAATTTGTAGTTTTAGAGACCTGATCCCACATGGAGACATTTTACACGTGCCCACAAACACCCTATTTGGGGGATATTCATCCTCATCCATGGGAAAACACAGGAGCACCCTGCATGTGTTCAGTTTATGACTCTTGTCAGGGATTCAGCACACATTGCGCTTTCCATTGGAGTGAACTGGGCAAGGAAAAGGGTAACTGGGCCTTGAATGATTTTTTGTATCTGGTTTCTCTATTTTACTATGTACAGACACGTGTTTCAATCCTGGCTGGGTGTGTTTACTATACCCACTGATGGTTTCACTGATGGGATGGAAACTTCTGATAGCTGATTGAGCTCTAATTTCAGCTGTGCCTGCATTAAGGTTGGCTAGGTTTTACTTTTCTTTACTTATTTTAATCATTTCCTATCCCATTTTTAAATGTGTATGGCATAAAGTCTCAGCAGAAGTTATTAAACTTAGATGGACCCCCAGGTAAATTACTACATGGCAAAATATAGAACCAGATGTGTCATTGATTAATCAATCTTCTCTCCAGCTAGCTGTAGAGTAAAAGGTATCAGTGCTGATGCCTATTGTCTGTTACCAGCAAATATCCAAATGTGAACAGCTGATACAACAAAGCTATGAACAAGGTCTGTGTTTACTGAGTGGTACAGAAGGAAGCTGGTTTGTTCTCTCATTTGATACTGTTTTATGTGTTTGTGTACTGTACATTTAAATATACAGGCTACAATTGAGCAATTCCCTGGAGTTACTATTCAGTCTGCTTCTGCATATTTTCAAACCTACAAAATAGGCTAATTTTTTCTATATTATAGAACCTCATGTAAGTGAGAAATCTTGGCACTTCTGGTGCTGGATATGACTTAAGGGGCCTGATCAGGAACCTCGGGGAATGGGCAGTCCTGGGTTCCCCTACTACCCCCCTGAGAGACCTAAGAACTTGAGAGGTTTTCAGACCCCCTGGGAAACAGGACCAGCTGACCCTGCCAGGAATAAGCGGGAAACCCACACACCCGAGTGGGACTCAGACAAGGTGACCAGACAGCAAGTGTGAAAAACAGGGACAGGGAGTGGGGGGTAATAAGAGCCTATATAAGAAAAAGACTTAAGTCCAAAATCAGGACTGTGCCTATAAAATCGGGACATCTAGACTCAGGGCAGGTCTACACAATGGCAGGGGATCGATGCTGTGAGATTGATCTATCGGGGATCGATTTATCGATGCTGTCAGATCGATCTATCGGGGATCGATTTATCGCGTTTAGTCTAGATGCAATAAATCGATCTCCAAGCACTCCCCTGTCGACTCTAGAACTCCACCGTTGCGAGAGGTGCAGGCGGAGTCGACGGGGGAGCAGTTGACTCACCGCTGTGAAGATGCGGCAGAAAGTGGATCTAAGTACGTCAACTTCAGCTACGCTGTTCTTGTAGCTGAAGTTGCATATCTTAGACTGATCCTCTCCCCTAGTGTAGACCAGCGCTCAGACAAGACTGACCATCCCACCTGATGGAATCAACTCAGCTGCAAGACTTTGCCTGGCCGGAAGAGGTGCAGTGGCATCAACACACCAGCCCACAGGGTTACACAAGTGTGAAAGATAGAGCCGGTCAACATTTTTCATTTTAAAAAATATATATTTTTATGCAGTGAAAACTCATCTTTTTTAAAAATAAGGAGCTTTTTAGGCAAGTTTCTACTTTATTTTAAATCTTCTATTTGTGACAGAAACTGGACATTTGAATAGTTTGACTTTTGAGGCGAGTTCCCTCTTTCTCTTTTCGTATTCCCCCTATTTGGCCACTGAATGAAGTCCAGGTCTGGGGCCGAAGGTTGTTTTAGCACTGTTTTCTTTTCTGTTGCCTTTCTGTAATATTTCAAACCATCCTCAACTTTCTTTCGCCACGTCTGCAACTTTTCAGAGAGGAAACCCAGTGGCTGTGCCATCTAATTTTTCACTACTTGCATACGTTTTTGAAAACTACAGAGCGGCTGAAAGAATAAAAGGAGGGGGGAGGAGAAATGAGTGAAAAGAAGAAAAAACCAAAATTTTGAAGTACTGACATTTTTGACATTTTTCAGAAAAATGTTTCATGGAAAACTTCAAAAAAGTTATTCCAGTGATGGAGTAAAATTTCTTTTGAAATGTTGAAATAATTCTTGGACTTCATAAAACTGTTTCCATTTTTCAACCAGCAACATAGAGGCAAAATCCTGGAGGTTTTTGCCTGGGAAGCTGGTGCTAACCCTGCTTGACATAGCTTCCTCCTCTGACTGTGAGAAGTGACGCCTAAAGTCACTTCAGGATAAGAGTCTACAGCAGAGGGAAAACAAACCCTCTGACCTGGAATCTCCTGCTACCAAGGCACATTTAACAGCTGCGCCTGGAAGATGATTATACAACAGGTTGGGTCAGTTGAATCGCTGCCAAACTGATTTGAAAAAAAAGGCAAAGGGTTTGAAAGAAAGAAAGCACTGAGGCTGGCTAGCTGGGTTCCTCTTTACACTGTAGAGGGAGGGAACAGCCATTACAGCTAATTGGGGCTGTATCGAAGATGGATAAGGACTGAAGTGAAGGCTCCTGACAGTCAAGAGGTCACCAAACTCAGAGCTCATGCAAGTGTTTACAATAGCTCAAAAGTGCGCCCTGTCTAGGATCAGTTATACTTTATTATCAGAGCGAGGGAGTGATAATCCCCTTACAAGTCTCATCGTCCCTTCATCCCTCACTGGTAACTGCAGGACCAAACAGCATCCCTTCTGCTTGCCAGGCTCCCATCCTTCCAGTTCAGAAGGGGGTCTCCCTGGGCTTTGTCCCGTGCCGTTTACAATACGCTGAGTCCATAAACAGGGAGATGGCAAGCGTGGCAGTGGAGATTAGCGGAACTGCCTTGCTCAATAAAGACCTGGCCCAAAGCTTTCTGAAGTCAATGAGCACAGCAATTAAAGGCCCGGGTCAGGTGACTCCAGTTCATGGGGCTCAGGCAGTGGGGCTATATAACTGTGGTGTAGGCGTTCAGGGACCCTATGAGAGCAAGGGTCTCAGAAGTCAGGCTCCAGCCTGAGCCCGAATGTCTACAATACAGCAGTGTCCAATAGAAATTCAATGCTAGCCACACTGCTAGCCACACTTGTGGTTTTGAATTTTTCTTATTAGCCACATTATAAAAAAGCCATATGCATTAGCCACAATTCAACAGCCTATTAGCCACATGTGGCCAGTTGCGAATGTATTGGATGCCGCTGGGCTACAATGCAATCTTATCAGCCTTGGGTGTTTAAGTCCTGTGTTAGACATTCCCTGAGAGTCTTCCTGTTAACTTCACAGGGCTGTGTTTCAAGTTGTAAAGGACAGATTTTTAAAGTTATTTAGGCTCTTAAAGATGCAGATAGGCCTGTGCCTAAGGTGCCTAACTCCCAATGAAACCTGAAAATCCATTCATATTTCAAAGAGACCTGCTCAGAAAAGTTCTGCCCAAATATCCACGTTCAGTGAGCACTGAATGCCGTAGCTTCTAGAATGGAGGCGTTCAGCTTCACGAGGCAGCTAGGTGGTAAGGGAACGCTATGAACCACATTGTGCTGAGAAGGGGCCTATATCTTCTATTCAACTTTTTACTGTTTGCTAATGACCAAGGCTGTACCAATGCAAGACAAGAAAGAAGATAGTATTATTGTCCCAAAGAGTCCAAATAGTCCTGATTCTCCTAAGTGTCACTTAATTGGCCAGATCCTCGAATGGGGTACATCAGCATCATTGAAGTAAATGGAGCAATGCTGATTTACACCATTTGAGGACCTCGTTCCATGGATTTATTTCTGATTTACCCCAGTGTCAGAGGAGAATCAAGCCCTGAATCAAGCACCTCTTTAATTAAATGTTGTTAAGCAAGAAACATGTTCCCATCCCTACTAGCTGATAGAGTGCTGAAAAAGCCAGTCTTCTGCAATTTCAAGGTTTTTTTTTTAAAAAAAAAACAACCCATGTTCTGGTAAATTCCGCTTTCTGACTGTAATTAGACACGTTAAGATAGTTCTGATAAAGTACCTTACAGTGCACCCTAAAGTAGTTATTTCAACCGGTCATAAATGCCAGCACACAATATAAATAACTGTGCTTGCGAAAGATTTACATTTTTATACCATATGTGCCAGACGCTATGTTCTCTAGTTATTAACATTGTGGGAAAACTGTCTTCAGTGGCTGATGCAAAGCTGACACACATTAAAGAGAATGACAGCTTGCATGGAGGAATTGTGCGATAGGTCAAGAAAGCAGTTGGCATATTTTAATGAACAGGCTTTCTCTCCCCAAAAGTATTTGTTTATAATAGAGCACACACACATAGGGAATATAAGAGAAAATATACTGCACTGAGGAAAAGTAAAACTATCTGTGAGGAAGCAACGTTGTCTAGTGATTAAAGCAGCGGACTGGGTGCTAGGATAGCGGGTGAGTACCATTTCTCACACAGCTCTAGCTGACTTTGCTTTCATATGGGCTTCTCTGCTCAGCGCCACCAGAGAGCAGCCCTGGCATAACTCCAAAGCTGAAGTAACTGCACAGCCCAGTAGGTGTCTCTGTGAATTCCTTTTTCATGGGCTGGGGATAAGGAAGCTTTCTGTGGCCAGCTCTGTTTGTAAGTGTGTTTGGGGCCGTCCCAGGCAGAGCGAGAACTCTCAGAAATCCACCCTCAGTGCAGCAGGGTGTATTTTCCATGTCCCTTTTCCTCCTAGAGCTCTATCCCATCACCTCTCACTTCAAAGGGTGAAGGAGTTGGGGCTCATGAATGTGGAATTCCTTTCTCCTAGCAATTCCTTGGGAATTCTCCCACTCAAAATAAAATTAAGATATGGCAGGACCAAATCCTCACCTAGTGTAAACTGACTTCCATGCTACTTTGACTTGCATCAATTGAGGAGCAGGCCAGACTTCATCTGGATTGCTTGGGGGTCTGCTTATTTTATTTGGGTGTATAGCGCTTATCATCATGGCAGCTACTTGACCTAAATTAATGGGAAATACTCTGCCTGTCTCACAATTTGTTGCATGCACCAGCTTATATATTTTACCTCCTGGGAAATGCATGAGCACCTAACTCTATACACAGAGGGGTGGATTAGACATCCGTCACTTCTACCACTAGCTATGTGTGCATTATCACTTGGAAAGCTTCATGTCACTGCTTATCCATCACTGAGGTGCTTTCAATACCCAAATAATTAATAGTTAGTCATTAAGTCTGAAATCATCCAGGTTAACGAACTCCCAAAATTGGCACTGAGCATTTAAAATACATTGACTAAGGTGCTCTCTGTGGGCTGGATCCTGCTTGGTGCTGACTGTCTTCTTAAAGCTGCTGGGTGCCCTCAGATGCCACTGACGTCAGCAGCTTTTGGGTCCAGCATTTGGGATGGATCGGAGCCTAACTTTCAAGCCTGCTCGCCTAGGCGCCGCAATTGTTAGTCTGCAAATGCTCTGTGGCACTGTTAAGTTACTCTGTCAAAACTAACTGTTCAAGACTATGACCCGAATTAGAAAGACTCCATTTAACTTCAGCGGACTCTGGATCAGGTGCTAATTTCATGGAAAAAGAACATTAATAGATCAGGAAATTATACCATTATTTTACACACGCTGATGGGCTTCGGTCCGTCTAGTAACTTTGTGACTTGGTCTAGCCTGTCTCAGGGACCTTGCCTCTTCCCATTTCTCTCTCTATCCCTTCAGCTCATCTAACAGGTGCGTCTTCTTTGCCCCTTCAGATGGTCCCTTGTCCATGCTAGTGCAAGAGCCTTCTCCTCTGCAACCCCTACCATCACCTCACCACCTCATTTACTTGCCCATCTCATCTCATCTCATATCTCTCCCTTGCTCCTTCGCTCTCCAGTGGAAGGGAGGCCACTCTGCCTCGTTGTCTTGGGGTTTTGTCCTCAGCCTCGGGCCGCACCAGTGGGGCTGAGCTGTGAGCAGTCTAGAGCTCTGGCTCCATCTGACAGAGGCAAACACACAACCACAGCCTGGGGCCCTTGTCCCCGCTCCTGGATGGGGCAGTACCCCACATAGTCTCTAGCTCACAGCCCCGCAATAGGGCTGACAGCATTTAACAGGAGGGCCCTAGTCCTCGGGTGGCCTGAGCTGGTCGCAGGCTATAGCCTAAACCTCCCGGCACAGGCAGCCAGCAGACAGACCAAGTCAATAAGCTCTAGCCCTTTGGGCGGGCAGAGCAGGGAGCAGGCTTTGGCCTGGGCTTGTGGATGAACACAATCTTGGGGTTCAAGTAAGGGAAAGCACCCGCACAGGCTAGGGGTTCAGGTAAGGGGCTTGTGCAGGAAGTAGGCAGTCAAGGGTGCTAGCAGCGGGTTCACGGAGCACAGGCCTCCGGTGGGGAGTCGGACACCCTGGGGTTGGGAAGGCGGGAGGGCCCTACTCCACCCCGTCCCAACCAAGAGCCATAACAATGGCAGAGGGATCTGCCACTGGGTCTGTGGGGATCCAGCTGCAGCACACCACCGTAGAAGTAGTCAGCCCTGTAGCCGGCCAGTTGTCGGCTGCCCCTGGGCTGTTACCCACCTCCTCGGTGTTTGGTACCTCTGGCCTCCACAGGTCCTCGGGCTCCTCCCAGCAACTCCTTGTCTGGCTCCATCTCTTCTGGGGGCAGGTTCAACAGAGCATAGAGCCAGCTCCTAGGCACAGCAGTAGGGCAGAGGCGTCTGGCTCCTGCCCATCTGAGCTGCAGGACCTTCCCTTTATACTTCCTGCCCTGTCCTGGAACTTCCCACATGGGGAAAGGGGCAGGTTCAGCTCTGCCAGGCCTCACTACGCTCTCTGGTATTTAGCTTTGTTCAGCTAAATACAGCATTTGGGGATACAGTTGGACTGCAAGGGAGCAGCTGACATGAGTAAAGTGAAACACGTTTATATGAGTTTGCAGGTTCAGGGCTTAAAGCTGTAGGAAGACATTTTCAAAGCCCTCTGAGCTATAACTCCCTACTTTCCATTAGACATATAGGGTAATTGGGTATTTAAATCACCAAGGTAAGCTGGAAAATCTCACCCCTATTGTCTCATTTATCCTATAAAGATCCTTTCCTACCGCCATTGCAAGAGTTATGAATTTTGTTATTTATTATCAGGGACACCAAGATTGAAAAAAACATAAATCTGTTTTCAACTCATAATACCGGTGTGGGTCTCTGGCCCTGTCTAGATCACATACAGAGGTTTTGTGAATTTACTGTTAGGAACCTGGTTCATTAGTTCAGGCAATAGTGGTTTGTGCTTTTAGTTCCAATGGTGCCATGATCAATCCCTGCAAATGGTCCTTTTATAATTATTTCAGGGAAGTTTTTTAAATCACTTTTTAAAAAGTAAATCATTTCAAGGAGATATGGCTTTGCAGCCATTTGAACTGGAAAATACAGTGTACAAAACAGCTAATTCCATTCACAGATTTAAGATTTCATCACATTGCAGTATGTATTTAATTAATTGTCACAGTTCTAGAGTGCATTGATCAAAATATTGAATTTTATTGTCACTTGATTACCGTGCCCGCCCCAGATAGTTACCAATTTGTGCACAATACCTGGCTACTTAATATTTAACTCAATCAATGCGTGTGTCTGACAGCCTTTGTTCGGCATTACATTGTGATAAATTGCAGTTTGTTAATTTCTTGCGTAGGTGTTATCACAGCACCTGAGTTTGATGTGTGCGGTGATAATATTCAATGATGATGCTGTGACCAAATGCAGGGACACTACTTGCTGAAGAATTTACTAAGTTGTGTCTTATGCCAGGAGCACATAGTGTAACGCCAGGGGAGGTTGATTGCCTGTCAGAAAGCTTCCAGGTGGCATTCAGTGTATTGGTTTTAATGTATAAAGCCCTAAATAGTTTTTGGGCCCAGTTTCCTGAGGGACCATCTCTCTCTCCATGCAACCCTGCTATAAGTGAAATCAGCAAGGATGTAGACTGGAGTTCACTTAATAGTAAAGAAAAGAAGCTATTAGTGGGTTCTCCATATGATGTCCCATATCTTGGTCAATTAGGCTCAATGGGAGTAAGGAACCGAAGAACCTTTGTGAATCTGGGCCTTAGAGCCTGTGTGTGCTAATTTTCCAGGTCTATTATAAAGGGAGAAGAAGGATAAGACACAAGTGACAAAGACACTAGACAGGATCTCAGAAGATCTGAGTTAAGGTCCTAGGTCTGCTGCAGGCTAATTGTATGACCTTGGGCAAGTCACTTAATTTACTTTTAGTCTCAGTTCTACATCTGTAAAATGGGGTTAGCTCACACGGATGTTGTGAGTGTAAAATCTGCTAATGAAAGATCTAGACAGAAACCAGCTTCTCACTGGCATGAACACAATCACCAGCAGTTTGTTTTGACAGGATCAAACCCGTAATTTAGTACAAAATATTAGCAAGCAGAGAAAAGAATGTTTTTAAAAGGGGTTTTGACATTGCTCAATTTCCATAATATGGCTAAATTCAGGATCTCACATCACATCTTCCTGATGCAGAAATTTTTTTAGTTCACCATTTAAGTACTTCAGTATGTTTGGAGTTATTTAGATTTCTATAATTAGATTTGTTAAAAAAACTGTTTTTCATGAATAATTGTGTTTTGTTATACTTCACTGATTTTTTCATTTTTTCTTTCAGTTTTTCAAATAACAGAAACCAAAAGAGTTTCAGCTGAAAAAAAAAAAATTCTACCAAAATGATTTTGTGTTTTTGGCGAAATTTGCAGACTACATTAAAAGCCATTTTTCATCAACAATATTTTTGAGAAAAAACATTCCAGTTTCTGTCACAGCAAAGGGAGTGAGATGAATTAGCTTCCATGTCCACAACCACGGTATCGCTCATTAGCGTGTAATATATATTAGGGCTGTCAAGTGATTAAAAAAAGTAATCACAATTGCTCAATTAAAAAAGTACTCACGATTAATCGCACTGTTAAACAATAAAATAATACCATTTATTTAAATATTTTTGGATGTTTTCTACATTTTCAAATATATTGATTTCAGTTACATACCAAATACAAAGTGTACAGTGCTCATTTTGTATTTATTTTTATTATAAATATTTACACTGTAAAAATAAAAGATTCAGTTCACTTAATACAAGTACTGTAGTGCAATCTCTTTATCATGAAACTTGAACTTGCAAATGTAGAATTATGTACAAAAAACCTACATTCTGAAATAAAACCATGTAAAATCTTCAGAGTCTACAAGTCCACTCAGTCCTACTTCTTGTTCAGCCAATTGCTCAAACAAACAAGTTTGTTTACATTTGCAGAAGCTAATGCTGCCTGCTTCTTGTTTACAATGTCACCCGAAAGTAAGAACAGGCATTCTCTTGGCACTGTTGTAGCTGGCACCACAAGATATTTATGTGCCAGAGGCACTAAAGATTCGTATGTCCTTTCATGCTTCAACCACCGTTCCAGGGGACATGTGTCCATGCTGATAACAGGTTCTGCTCGATAACAATGCAGAGCAGTGTGGACGGACACATGTTCATTTTCATCATCTGAGTCAGATGCCTCCAGCAGAAGGTTGATTTTCTTTTTTGGTGGTTTGGGTTCTGTAGTTTTCGCATCGGAGTGTTGCTCTTTTAAGACATCTGAAAGCATGCTCCACACCTCCTCCCTCTCAGATTTTGAAAGGCACTTCAGATTCTTAAACCTTAGGTTGAGTGCTGTAGCTATCTTTAGAAATTTATCATTGGTACCTTCTTTGTGTGTTGTGAAATCTGTAGTGACAGCATTCATAAATCAAACAACATGTTCTGGGTCATCATCCGAGACTTCTATAACATGAAATATATGGCAGAATGCAGGTAAAACAGAGCTGGGGACATACAATTGTCCCCCAAGGAGTTCAGACACAAATTTAATTAACTCGTTATTTTTTTAACAAGCATCATCAGCATGCATGCATGTCCTCTGGAACGGTGGCCGAAGCAAGAAGGGGAATACGAATATTTAGCATATTTGACACATAAATACTTTGGATTGCCAGCTACAAAAGTGCCATGCAAATGCCTGTTCTCATTTTCTGGTGACATTGTAAATAAGAAGAGGGCAGCATTATCTTCTGTAAATGTAAACAAACTTGTTTGTCTTAGCAATTGATTGAACAAGAGGTAGGACTGAATGGACTTGTAGGCTCTGAAGTTTTACATTGTTTTGTTTTTGAGGCCAGTTATGAATAAAAAAAAATCTACATTTGTAAGTTGTACTTTCACGACAAACAGATTGCACTACACTACTTGTATGAGGTGAACTGAAAAATACTCTTTCTTCTATTTGTAATAAAAAATGGTATATACACTGATTTCAATTACAACACAGAATACAATATATATGAAAACATCAAAAAAATCCAAAATGACTAAATTTCAATTGGTATTCTATTATTGAACAGTGCGATTAAAATTGCGATTAATCGTGTTTAATTTTTTGAGTTCATCTTGTGAATTAACTGCCATTAATCGACAGCCCCAATATATATTTAGGGTGACCAAACATCCCATTTGGGCTGGGACAGTTCCTTTGTTAAGCCCTGTCCCGGCCGTCCTGACTTTTTTGGCAAAACTGGGCATTTGTCCCATTTTCTCTTGCTGATTTGATCAGTTGGCAAAAACAAACGGGACAAATGCCCATTTTTCTCAAAAAAAAAAAGTGGGATACAGTGTGGAGGAACGTATAGGGGGCAAGTGGGTGATGCCAGCCCAATATGGGGTGGGGCAGGCAGTGCCAGCAGGGAGAGGGTGTGTGGAGAGGCAGAGTTTTAGCACACAGGGAGTAGGCAGGGTTGGAGCACGGGGCGGGGAGGAAGGCAGGGGGTGGGGGAGAAGAGACACCAGTCTCACGCTGAGGGAAGCAGGGCTGGGACCGGCCCCACACGGTGTCCCATTTTCCTTTTGGAAAATATGGTCACCCTATCTATATCAAATATGTTTGCTCTATTAAAATGCAAGTACAGTTATCTAGTAAATGGCTCTATATTTCCAAACTAAGAGTCACTGGCTAATGGATGAGACTGCTGTTTAGATTGCCAGTATGCCTAATAACTTGGAGTTCCTAGGAGAGACAGAGAGACAGCCCAGCAAGGCTCTCAGACCATGCGTAAGCTTGTAAGCTTCCCTTCCTCTAGGCAGGCTCCAGCACCATCTTTCCTTGGCCTCTCTGACACCTCCCCTCTCTGTATGTAGCCCCTTCACAGAAGTGGGACCTCATGATCCAGCTACTCTAAGGCCCCAGGACTAGTACTGACACTCTAGATATTCTTGTTATTTAAGCAACCCTTTCCTCCATCTCCAGCCTTGTGGGCACTCTGGTTTACCATTTACCTCTTCAGAGACAAGACAGTTGATGCACGCAACATACAGGCTTTGCAAAATTCTAAAACAATTCCTCTTTACTGGTGACCACACAAGAAATATACAGATGTAGACAGAGCAATGAAACCTCTGCATGCTTCTCTGCTTCAGTTTCCCCATCACTCTCGAGTGTTCTTTGGGCTAAGGTCAGAATCTTTTAAGGAATCTGGGATTTTTCCTGCATATAGCTTCTCTTCTGGAACAGTTTAACATGGCCAGAGAGAGAGAGAGATCCTTTTTTTTATAACCAACAATCCCCTTTGTCAGGTGGGAAAGTCCTCCGCCTGGCCACTCATTGTTTAGTTACCAGCTCACCTGGGTTCTTCTGGACAGTAGTCAGCTCTTTGTCCAAGGTTGCTTCCGTGTGCATCGAGAACCATCAAGATTTTGTAACCCTCCATTGTCAGCCCTTTGTCACTATACCCCTTGGGATTTCAGCCCAGCATGCAGGTAAACAGGCAACAGAGGAGGCAGGCAGACAAAGCCCTACATTTAAAATAAAGCTTGTAGTCTGATAAAGCTTTCTATAACTATGTAGGGAATTCATCTTAAACTGGAATTCATCAATTGTAAATAGATTCCCCCAATCATCACCCTAAGGAATGGTCTCAAATTCTGCTGACTATCCTCTTCTCCCCATTTGTCTCTTTTATCTCCCTGTTGAATTCTCTCATAAATCTCAATCATAAGCTCCTTGGGACAAGAACTTTCCTTTTTTACTTGTCTGTACAGGGTTTCAATTCCTAATTGGGATCCCAAGATGCTAATGTAACACAAGTAATGAAAGGCCCAGGAACCAGTATCTCACGCCCAGCTGCTAATGCATCGTGACATGCTGGACTCAGCGTTCTGCAGTGCCCACGGCCTTCTGCTTAATCTCACCTTCTGAGACTGAGGACAGCATCCTCCTCGACAGCTGTACCAGCGACTTCCTCTGCTTGGAATCCTCACCTGTGCAGCTCTAGGCCCCGGCCATTAGTGACATGGAGAAGAGAATGTTAGAGGGTTGAGTGTAAGAGGTCTAGTGACCTCCTTATGTGTGTGTGTGTGAGAGAGAGAAACTTAGCTCTCAGGAAGGCTTCTTCCCTCTGTATAAACAAAGCTGTGGGAGATCATTTCTCTTCACCCTTAGAGTCATGGCATGCTCCAGTTCAGGAGATCTTTTTGTCCTTGTGGTTTATGAATGAGTCACACCAGCATCTTTGCATTCTGACAATAGGTTGTCAGCACATCCAAGGGTACTGGTGTTTTCCATACAAGAATGCAGCAGTTGCTTTTTGCCTTAATGCCAGCGACTGCACGCAATCAGGCTGCATTGAGAATGAAAGGTATTTAAAGAAGGAGAACCCAGTAAAACCTATTGAAAGTCTCTGCTAATCTCCTCCACCTTTGTTTTACAGCTGTGCTATAATTGCCTGGGTTCATTTATTATAGAAGCACATTGTGGCCACATTATGCAGTGCAGTAGTTACCAATGATGAGTCTTTATTCATTTATGAATAATATATCATCTGAATTTCCACTTTTCATAAAAAAATAAACTCTGTAATCATGGAATCGATGATGCTGTGACAGCCCAAAGCTCAATTCCATAGCACTGGGAGGGCTGAAGCATAATGCCCTAGGTAAAGTTCTGCTTTCACCCTGATGTAATCTGCCATAACCCCACTGATTTTCGGTTCCCTGCTTTCAGAAATGGGAGTTGTTTGGGGAAAAGGTTTAGGACAGCAACAGATGGACAAATAGCAATACACGTATAAGACATTGTCTCTTCTATTGTCCAAAAAAGTGCTCATTAAATAAAGCCACACTAAATAGTGCTTTAGTCAAATAAACTGAATTTTATTCCAGTATTGCATAAGTCTTATGATTCTGGCTAAGCCCCATGGGCCAGATCTTCAGCTGAGCCAAGTTCACATTCAGTGCAACAGAAGTGGCACATGTACAACTCCTGGAGTAAGCACACAAGTCGGAGTTCCAGAGTGCCGCTTTGCCTTCTGAGAACAGACCATGAAAAGTCGAAAAATCGATTATCTCTATTTAATAGAGATTAGATGCCTGTGCTGTTCAGTATTACACAGTCTTGAAAGGGGTTAAAATCAAATGTAGATGAAAAATAGAAAGAGTTAAAGACCAATAAGGGATGCTTGCAACTTTTGCCTTGGGAATTTCACACCAGCATCCAAAGGAGACTCAACCCATGAGAGTGTGGTTAGACCATATTTTGCATTAGCAGTTGGAAAAATGTCTTAGGCCATAGAAAATTTCTTGGGAAATGATCTCTACCCATGTTCCCATCTCCCTTTTGACAAGCACAGTACATGCTGAACAGCATGTAGCATTGGCCTTGAAACTTCAAACCCTCCAAAGCTGGAAAATATTTAGAAACTGTCTTTAGACAGAAAACAAACATGTGGAGCTGATAGATTCTTTGGCTTAACATGGTGCTCTGAGGAGAAGAGCAACGACAGAGCTTAAGTGAACAAGGATCGTTTCATAGTATGACAAATGAGATCCCAGAGCTTCGCCTCTCATAATGCTGAGGTGCTAACTCTGCTGGATGGGCATCATTTGGGGCAGATGGAATCCTTTCCGATTGTACAGACATTTGTTCGGGATCTGAAAACACACAATGTGATATAGGCTGGATGGAATTCTAATCCTGGCTCTGCCTTTGACGTTTCTGTGGGCTTAGGCTGGTCACATCACCTCTGCCTCAGTTTCCATATCTGTAGAACAGGGATAAACAAAACTGACCTATGGTCATAGGGGCAGGGAGGGTCTTTCCACCTCTCTGGGGCAGGTATGGACCATCTTTTTGTTTTGTATTTGTACAGTGCCTCACACTGGGACTTTGGTCCAGGTGCGATGATAATACAAATAACTAACAATTAAGACCCCTTCCTCTCTCTTTCACCACATACCCAGGCTGCCCTCAACTTTGCCATGTCTCTCTGTGCAAAATTCTGGTATCTGCCTTTTACTTTCTCTCCGCACAGCTAAAACTCTTCTCCATACCCTCATCATCTCCTACCTGATTATTATAACCACTCCCTGGCCTCCCTGACGCCTCCTATCACCCTATCCCAATCCATACAAACTGCAGTTGCTTGCCCATCACTCTGACTACATCACCTCCTTTGAATCCTTCCACTGACTTCCCTTCTTCTACCATATCCAGCTGAAGCTGCTTCTGCTAACCTCCAAGGCCCTTCTAGCCTCTGCTACCTACCGAGTCCACTCGCCTCTTACCATATTTCCCTCCAGTCTGCAAACTATGCTAGCTTCAATCACTTGCTTGTCTGCCACACCCAGAACTGCTTTCTTCCATGGCGCCCTTTGCAATCTGACGTGCACCAACACCAACTGTGTGCAGGCCAACTCACTATGGAATTTCTGAAGCCATGTTAACTCTAAGCATATAAGTAAAAAGCATGGTTGGAGTTCAAAGATGTTTGTTAGTTGTTCAGGATGAGGGTGGAAAAGTGGGACCATGGGTCAGAGGAGTAAAGCAATCGAGGCTGAGAAGGTGGCGTGTGAAGGAAATGCTGAATGACTTATTTTATTTCCTTGCTTTTTCATTTGTGTTGGCAGGATATAAAATCTAGCGACCTGAATTGTATACCGATATGTTCACTTGCAGCATATTATTCAGTCACTAGAGGTCTCTGTGTTCCCTGTAGCTCAGACAGGGTGTGGCCCCTGGTCAACAAAAGACAATGCTGGGACTCAGGCTATGTGGAAGACTGTTTGTGTCTGAACTTTGAAGTCATTTCCTGGTGTAAATATCTCCTGTTCCAGATGGAGTGTGACTCCAGAAATCATGCTAAAGTGTATTTTAAAGTTTTTTTGAGTGAGAAGGATGTTGCTGGGGGTGGAGGGAAGAAAGACAGAATGCACACACATTCACACAGTAGTTCTATAATTTATTTAAATCAGTAATTCTTCCATGCTGTGAAAGAAAGCCTGAACCAAAGCCCATTGAAGTCAGAACAAGTCTTTCCATTGTATTTGATGGATATGAGATCAGGCTCTTAAATGAATATTATTTCTTTTTTTATGGCCTCATTCAGTGAGATGCTGAGCATCTCTGACTTTCAGCTATAACTGACTTCAATTGAACTTATCGGTGATCAGTCTCTGTGGGACCCTATATATAGCCAGTTCAACTTCCTACATGCCTGTCAGATATAAAGGAAAGAATTCTCTTAAATCTGAAGGGACCAGTTCATTTTTCCCCTTGGAGAAGGGAGCAGTGATCAAATCAACATTAATACTGCATTACCTGTCTCTGTTCTCAGAAGGAAAGTCCAAGTGAATTATTGCCTGAAGCCATTTTCATTTTATCATGTCAAGAAGCTAGAAAGGAAAATCTGTGTTTTTCCTTTCAGGATATGAAAAGAAGAGTTAATAGCATATGGGGACTGAGGAGAGGCCATTCCACCTAGCGTATTCAGTAAAAGAGGATGGTGTATTCCAAATGTGTTAATATTATCCTGGCATTAGTGCTATCTGAAATTCAGGGCTAGGTTCTCTCCTGCACTGAAGCACTGCTCAGCATAGGAAAAGACGATGCGTCAGGGAACCAACTGACAGCTCTCTGATTTTCTTTATTGGCTCCAGACCCAGTGCAACAAAGAGAAGTCCAGCAGCTGTTCTACAACGTGACATTGACACAGAGACCACAGTGGAGTGGCTCCTTTGTCAGCAAAGGCTTGGCATAGCTCTGCTCTTGCGTGCCCCATCACCAGCACACTCCTACCAGAACGATAGAGCAAGAGTCAGCAGCAATGTACATGCTCCAGCAGGAAATAGCCCTCCAAGAGGAGATGATAACCCTTTTGCACAGCAGTGTATTGGAGAACTTGAGATGCTGGTGGGTCAAAAAAAGTCTATCCTTTCTAAGGTGGGATTCTGCTTCCCTTTTTCACATTGAGTCATACCTTACTTTTTGAATAGTCCCAAACTACAATGTCAAAGCCACTTTAAACATGTACAGAGCATGAGCTTTTGGATGCTATAGGGCACATCCAAAGTAGTTCAGTAGGAAAAAGTTTTTTCTTTAGTAACTAAATAGATAAGACTTGTATTATTGCCATAATACAACGCTGGTGCGGCTTAAACAGTTGTTGGTCCTGTTAGATCCCTGATAGAATTGACACACAAAAGAGAGACAATTTCCATTCGTCTAGATATACCATTTGCGTTATATTTGGTGTCAATTGGAAATAAATTGTTTTGCTTTTCCCCTCATCTAACAGACAATGTGAACCATACACAAACATGCTATCATCTCATTGAGCGGAAGAATGGTATGGATTTTATTATCTTCCACACTGGCAGTAGAGAATTAAGGGACACTGAAAGGCTTCAAGAATGACGACTGCACATTGTGAAGTTAAAGTGATTGCATTCGGCGATTCTCAAGGTACATGCAGCTTCCTTTTATTCCTACCCCTTTTTTCCTCTTCTGCCCCCACCTCAAAACACCGAAGTCAATCCAAGATTCACAAAAGTACATGGGTTTGCTTGAGAAAAAAAATACCCCCTGTGCCCCCATCATGATACTATCAACAGTTTTCATCACATCTGGGTGTCTGGGCTTGAAAGAACAAGGTGAGTGAAAGGAATCTAGTGATCTGCCAGCTGCTCAACCTCAGCATGATTTGCATTTCTTTTCAACTCTGGGAACAGGCAAGGAAATCCAGTCACCGTGTGCGCTGTAACCGCTGTGTAAAGTTTCTCTGGAGAATGTGCTTTTTCTTCCCAGTGCTTTTGGAAATGGGAAGGGATTTCGGCTCATTCCTTACTTTTTAGGGTTGTTTTTTTAAAAATAGCCTTTACTTTCTATCTCATTCCTGAGTAACAGACACCTTCCTAGTCATCTGCCTTATAATCCCCTTATAATTACTGCAAAATCATTGTTTATTTTTGATAGGAGCCTGGCATTAAAAAAGCTAAGCATGGGAAAGAGAGACATATTGCCTCGAGCCCTTTGGGACTTCAATTTCAGTAACCCTCAAGAGCCTGGGTGTGCAGAACTAACATACAGCAGCTATTTGAATTTCTGCAATTCCAATGTGTGTTTCCTTTTTTACAAGGGAGATTATGGTTTGAAAGCCCCTGCAATAGATCAAGAAACTACATTAAAAAACAACCATCTAGGTTTAAATTCTCAAAGTATAATATGCACAGTTATGTGCACATGGATCCAACCTATGCACACAAATATTCATGTGGCATTGCATATTTCCACATGTGCAAAGACTCAGTGAGCACACCTGTGAACTTTCTAGTGTGTGCATCTCTGAAGTGTGCACAAACTTATGTGTGAAATTGCATGCCTAACTTTGAAAATCTGGTCCCAAGGTAACACATGAAGTTCCGTTAAAGGGGATTTGAAAAGTGATATAAACTTCATGCCTCAGTGTAAAAATCTCCAATTGATGGGGGACGAGGAGTTAGGAATAAACTTTCCCTCTGGGCATGTTACTTTGTCAGTGATAACTGTAGGGCACCCTGCACTTTCACCTGAATCAGGCAGTACCGAACTCTGTTGAACAAAGACTACTTGTGTAGATGGACCAAGTTAACCATTTGAGAATTGCTGTATGGCAATTCCAACGTACCTAACCTGCAGAAGTTTGTGCGGGGGCGGAGGGGAGGGTTTTTCTGGCTCATTGTCTCTGCTGTATTTTCAACATTCTTAGGGGGAATTCTAGTCAAAGAGAAGGACCTGTGCATGTTGGAGGTACAGAATGAATACAATTCACAATTTCCTTGTTGCAGGAAATTCCATTCAACTCAGAAAAAGAAGGTGGGGCCCATGTGTACTCCACATTATCTAGGAATAACCAAGTGCAACTTGGAATAGCCTTGTGTATGCTCTAATTTTCAACTGGCCCTCTATTACCCCAAAAGGCCATTCTACCAGCTGGAAATGGCTAGAATGCAACATTTTAGCTGTTCCCCCATTTAACTCTCCACTGGTGACTGTCAGGAAGGTAACCTAGAATCACTACATCAGCAACTCTGTGCTGACTGAAGAGGGGGGACATATTTCACAACAAAGAATCAGGCCTACTGTCTCCTCACATCATTCTCCATTACAGAACTGTCATTATTAGGAGGCCACTGACATGGAAGCATCTACATCTCTGTTAGATGCATTCCTTCAGTCTGTGTGTAAGCTCTTATTCCATAAACAATATGGAGTGCATCCTTGGATGTTGCACTCCATATTCTTTATGGAAATATGCTTATAATATGGATATGACATCACTGAGATATACTTTATGCGAGCTGGCTCATGTAAGAAATCACTGAAAGGTTATAATTTACTGAATGTGATTTTCTGTTTTGTATGCTTGTATCATTTCTGTGTCTAAAGTTAGGAATATGGACTATCTAACAGGTACAACAGGGTATGTATTGGGAAGACACCCACCAGACGACAGGCCATCAGCTTTCATGGGCCATCAGGAAGAAACAACAAGGCCATGAAGATACTAATTTCTCTCCCTTCTGAGAAGCATCCAGGACCATAACTGTGACACTACTAGCTCAGGTGGTCTTGTCACTTGATACTAAACATTACTTGGGACTTCTTAGAATTTTTCACTGGAAGGGAAGGGAGGTCAATTTTTTTGGGGAAAAAAAGGATTCCCGCTGTATGTAAATCCTATTTAAGGGTGGGAAGGAAGGCAAACGGGACTCCTCCTCTCCATGGCCTGTCTGCCCAAGAAGAAAGACTGCTAAAGCCAGATGAAGGGAAGGCATGCGGGTTAGGGGGGAGTCCATACTGACACAGGAGTCCAGTCTGCAAAGAAATATAACTGGAACTCTGAACCACAGAAACTTTGCAACCTACCTCAAATAACATTTAGGGTAAGAAATTACATTGGGTAACCTGTCTGTTAAGTATATTGAGCTTCGCATACTTTGTTTTATTTGTTCAGTAATCTGCTTTGTTCTGTCTGTAATCCCTTATAGTCAGCTAAAATTCACCTTTTGTTGTTAATAAATGTATTTCTTGTTGATAATATAACACAGTTTATTTAATTTCTAACTGGGGCATGGGGTGGCAAGAAGTTGTGCACATCTCCCTCCACGTTGGGGAAGGGGGGGAAACTCATAAAACCTTTGGGTTTGTGCCCCTTAAAGGGAGTGGGCTCGGAGTGTTGGGACAAGCCCCCAAGGCTGAATCATTCCAGAGCAGGTCTCTGTCCCTCTGTGCAGCTAGGTATGGCCCTGTCTGTGTGCTTGACTGGAAGAGGTTTGAGCCTAACTCAGAAAGACCAGGTAGAGGGGATCCAGGCTGGCAGAACAGGCTGAGTCAGTGGCATTTCTGCACCTTTGGTGGCACTCAGGGGTCAGGAGAGAGGGGAGAAACTAAAGAGTTTCTCTTCCTACTATCAGAACCCCCATTCTAGTGCAGTGTATTCACTTTAATTCACATCTCAGTCCTTTTCTAATACTCTATTTCTGCCTCCTGTACATGGTGACACAATAAAAAAGACACAATTAACGTGAAACATGCGCTTGATTCACACAGAATAAAATAATCTTTGCTCATCGAAAAATGTAACAGGACAGTTTTATTGTTATTGTGGTGTCTCCCATTTCCTTGCTCCATTTTATATTGTTCACAATTGAGCACGTTGCATGTAAAATCCAATATCTGGAAGTTCAGTGTGAAAAAAACCTCATCTTTCTGGCATAGTATCAGCTCCGCACAATGTTATGCTTTATAAGAACTGACTGTCTAAATGCTAATTTACATGGGTAGAAATTCTGATCTATGGGGAGCACTTACTTATTTACAGGGGGTTTTGTGTGCTGTGGTTTCTTCTGAAGAACAATTACCTCACACATTTGGTGGTAAATATCTGCCTTATAAAGATACCATTCTTCGTGTACCTCTTTGTCTTTCTGTGCTTTTCTGTTACCGAGAGAGAGACATGAAGAAGAATTCTGTGTCAGCTGGCAAGCTTGTCTCTTTCACCCACAGAAGTTGGTCCAATAAAAGACAATACCTCGCCCACCTTGTCTCTCTCACTGAGGCTTTGTCTACGCTAGCACCTTTGTTGATTAGGGGAGTGAAAAATATACACCCCTGACTAAGTTTTACCAACAAAAACGTCAGTCTGGACAGTGCTACATTAGTGGGAGATGCTCTGCCGCCGACATAGCTACTGGCTCTCGTTGCGGATGGTTTAATTATGCCAGCAGGAGAGCTCTGTCCTGTCAGCAGAGCGTGGCAATACAGGAGACCTTATTGTGGTGCAGCTGCATTGGTACAACTGTGCTGCTGTAAGGTTTGTACTATAGTCATAACCTGAGTATATGGTAAGTGAATCACACTGTGTTATTGTTACACTTCACTCTGGAAATGAACAAGGACTAGAAAATGTACTGCAAGGAACAAACGTGAACGGGCAAAGGATAGGGCTAGATTACCGAACAGGTCTTTTTGCTAATGTCTTTGATTGCAGGGAGGGTTCTATTTCATTGCCAGTCAGGGGTCAGATTGAGCCGATGGGCTGTAGTTCGCATACCTGTAATGGAGAGACAATGCAGGTGAGATAATATATTTTATTAGACCAACTTCTGGCTAAGACAAGCTTTCAAGAGACACACAGCTCTCCTTCAGGTTCACCTTGTCTCTCTAATATCCTGGGACCAACACTGCTACAACAACTCTGCAAAGTACTTGTAACAGTCTGGTAGCCCCATCACATGCTGCAGAAATGAAATTTTCATTAAAACAAAGAGTCTGTGTCCCTGGCTGAAGATATCCTTCCAAATATGGGCATATGCCGTCCTCAAAAGATGGCCAGTAGACAGGCTGACACAATGGGTGTGAATCATCCCATTCGGTTTAGCAGGGTTTTAATCTTGAAGCATAGTGATGACACTGTAAAGAGGTTTCATTGCTGATTCTTTTAACTGGAAAGGTGGAGCTAGAACAGAGTGCTGGCCCTTTTCTGAACCTTACTGGAAATAGTGGATAATGTTATTGAATAAAACTGTCAGGATTGCCTCCCCACTCTGAACTCTAGGGTACAGACGTGGAGACCCGCATGAAAAAAGAAATACCCCCCCCCCAGCTTATTTTACCAGCTTGGGTTAAAATGTTTTTCCCCAGAACACAACTTCTTCTGTATCTGGACCTGGTACGCTGCCACCACCAAACTAGGTCTAGGGTAGTTTGGGACCCTTCTTTCCCTTTCCACTAACCCCCCAAACTTCTTCCTTCCCTGGAAAGCTTGAGAGAATAAAAAAAACAAATCTCGCCTGATCCTGCGAGATGTGCCCGATCCAAAACCAGGATCTTACACAATGGAAAACAAGAAGTCAGCTTCTTAAAGGAAAGATTCTAATAAAAGAAAAAAAGAAAGGAATAAATCCCTTATAACCATCAATAGAACAGCATCTACCATAATCAACAAAAGGATTCAGAAACCAAACCTCTCCTCCGAGGCAACTTTCTCCCACTATTGATATCTCTGTTGAAGCTTATAATATCAAGAAGCACCCAGCCAACACTCACCACTGAGAACCCTCCAAGTGATAAAAAGAAGGTAAACTTACTGACTACAGTACTTGATAGAATCTATAGTTACAGTGAAAGACATAGCTGTGTTCATCCCATAGCCGAGGTGAACAAAGAGAGAACCAGAGAGAAAACTGAAACTTAAAATCCTTTGTCTCCTGAGGAATTTCTCATTGGTCAGTTGTCCACCTCTCAGGTTACCTTTAGCTTAACCCCTTACAGGTAAACACTAATTCTAGGCTACTTCACACTTATGACAAAAACACTCCGAGGTAAAACTTCAGCGTGATCCAGAATGGGAGTACATGTAGGTTTTGCATGTGGCTTCTTTTTTCACTTTTAATTCAGGATGAATTCACCATTAGTATATAGGTCTCTCTGTGACTATGGTAGTTTCAACTATAACTTGAGTGAACACAAAACAAACTGTGCCTAGTTCTGAGTGCTACATTTTAATAAAAATAAAGACAAACTGGAGAGTTCAGAGGAGAGTAACAAAAATAAGAGATTTAGAAAACCTGACCTTTGAGGAAAAGTTAAAAATACTGGGCATATTTAGTCCTGAGAAAAAAAGACTGAGGCGGGGACCTCATGAGTCTTCAAATATGTTAAAGGGCTGTTATAAACAGGACAGTGATCAATTGTTTTCCATGTCCACTGAAGGTAGGACAAGAAGTAATCAGAGTAATTTGCAGCAAGGAAGATTTAGGTTAAATATTATGAAAAACATTGTAACTATAAGGATAGTTAAGCATTAGGATAGACTTCCAAGGGAGATTGTGGAATCCCAGTCATTGGAAAATTTTAAGAACACATTAGAGAAACACCTGTCAGGGATGGTCCAGGAACACTTGATCCTGCCTCAGCATGGTGCATTGGACTAGATGACCTCTCAAGGTACCTTCCAGTCCTCCATTTGTATGATTCTATTAAAATAGACAGGGACAAAGGGTATTTTAAATATTTTGTATTCCTTTTAATCAAAATTCAGACTTCCCCCCCCCCCCAGGGCCAACTCATGAATACTTGAAAAGCCAAAGAGAAAGTGCAGGCAGTATTTCTCAACAATTATGAAAAGATCAAAATTACAGCTCACTGAAGTCCTATTACTTGGCATCAGGCTTCATTTTGACAGCAATCTGATTTTCCAAAGCAATGTTTCTGAATTATGTATAGACGCTCTACATTTCTTTAATGTATATGTTCAGCAATTAACTCCAGTGGTTAACTGAAAGTCTACTTAGGAATTACAAGCCAACAATAAAATGATGGAATCAAGATCCAGCTGTTAGAGGGTTTCTACAGATGGAAAGAATGGGCTTGAGGCCAAAAGCAAAGGTCTGGTAGTCGGGAGATCCTATGTGACTTTGGGTAAGTCACAAAAGCTTTGTGTATGCTGAGAAATGTACCCCCTTCTAACAGCATATTTCACCAGTGGGTGCAGCTGAACCCAGGAGCAAATCAACTGCAAGTGTAGACGGAAACTATAGTTGAGCTTTGCACACCATTGTTACTATGTAAAGGTTGCATAGTCAGTGCATGCACTGGAGTTGGTATCTGTACAAGTGTATGTGGAAAAGTGGACATGCAGTTTAGTCCATGCTTAAGTGGAGACTGCCCATTGAAGATCTACACCAATAGGTTTTTCCCCTCTCTAAACTCTCTGGGTGAAATCCTACCTCTATGGAAATCAATGGCAGAACTCCTACCACCTTCAGCAGGGACAGGATTAATATAAGTTGCAAACAGTGAGTATCCCTAACCCTGAGCCATACTTCTTAGTTGGCAGGTGGCAACTGATCTTTAGTATTGATGTTACTATTTAATATTTATATGATGATAGTACATGGAGGCCACAACCAGATCAGCTCCCCATTAGGCTATATCCTATACAAACATAGAAGGAATTACAGTCCCTGCTTCAAAGAGTTTACAGTCTAAAAGTTTACACACACACACACAACTTCTGGTTTGCAGAAGAAACACATTCCATACCAATGGGAAACAAACCTCCTGGGTGAGAATTTTGGAGCTAGTGTATTTTTGCATGGCATTGTTCTTCATATGAAAATGCATATGTATACATTAAGTGACCTCATTCCAGAACATTAAACAATGGAAAAGGACATTTTAGGGGTTGCACAGTTTCCCCTTCCCCATTGGGTATGGCCGTGTCATGTTCTTGCTCAAGGAGGCTTCCAGCAAACTGCATTTTGCATAAATGACCTATAATGCTATGGAATCATCTCCCATGGGTGATGATGGGAGCCCCATTGCATGAGTGTTTGGGAGCTGAATTGGCTTACATGCTGTAGAGAATGATCTTGCATTGGCTAGGTATGGCTGTGATGACCTTGTGTTCTTTTCCATCCCTAGCTTAAATAATACTCCCTTTGTGCTGAGGCAAAATTGGCTATTGGGATTCCTCCATCTGCCTCGCCTAGGCTGTATTTAATCCACAGCCTCAGGCTTGCCCTAGTCTTCTGACTTCCAGAGGAAGAGGAGAGAAGGAACACCTTCCCCAATGGATATGAGAGCAATGAATCCAGCTGGCTCTGGAACTCCCTTACACCCCAACAATGACAGCTGGGATGGACTAACCCCTCTTCTAACAGGCCCCTTTTGGGAGGTCTGTTGCCTGGCTGTTCACCTTCTCTCTCCAGATTTTCAGAAGGGAAGACAATATCCCACTCCCTCGACCTTGTTGCTTTGTGGATTGGAAACAAGGCCGACTGTAGGATTTTTGCCACCCCAAGCAAAAAATTTTGGCCGCCCCCACCTTTTATTTTGTTTTTTACTCATTTGCACTTTGCAATATTGTTTTGTTTTGTTTTGTTGACTGTTTAAAATTAAAAAAATGAAAACAGAGAATTTGTAATTAGAATAAGTAAATAAATAAATGCTTTACTCACCTTTACCAAGGTTGATTACTTTGAAAGTTGGAACAATTTAAAACAAGTTCAAACACAAGCAAAACATTCAATACCACAAGATAAACCACTGGCACTGACGCAACACGGAAATTGGCGCAAATGGCGCGGATAAGGCGGCACAGTACACACAAGTAATCATGATTCCTGTTTTAATTAATCAATAACTATTAAGGTTAACACATTTACGCACGTTCACATTATGAGTGACCGTGTCACGATGTGACACAATATTTTTCACATCACGCACCTATCACACTACTGGAGATATTTTTGATCTTCATGTATTATTATTATTTTTTCGTACATTGGTGGATTTTTCCGAAAAAAGGAAAGGCCGGCGCTGGAATACCTCTACCGGAAATGTGCTGCTCTAAGCATGTGCTTGCTTTGATGGTGCCTAGAGCCAACCCTGGTTGGAAAGTTCTATCCACTTCCCACTTCCCCAAAAGTCAGGTAGGTAAGTATCCATACCCTGTAATAGTGGAATCTGCCTGCCACCTGAGTCAATCCAGAGTGCCGTGGGGTACGGCGAAATCCCAATGCCTCAATGTCAGGTGAGAATCCTAAAATTTCAATCCATATGGGACATCTTTCAACCTCCATAAACAACCCTCCTCCTCCTCCGGAAATGATAGCAAATTTGGCACCCTCTTTGGCAGTTGAAACCAGAAGATCTTAGGAACTAGATGGGCCCCTCTTTTGCCCATGCTGAATCTGTTCTGTGGCTGAAGAGAACTTCCAGCTCCAGTGCTACCTCTCCAACTCCTTTCAGAAGCAACGTATTTTAAAAAGGTAGCTGCTGTGGCATAGGAGTTGAGGCTGGGTTGTGGCCAAAAGAGGCTACATGATCATTGTCTGATCCTGCTTCTCTTACAGTGAAAGGCAAAACTCTTACTGACTACAACACAAGCAAGATCAGGTCATGAATCTTGGGCCCTAGAACCAGGCAGCTGATTGAGTGACATAGCAGGTGACTCTTAGCTTGAACCAGCCCGGTAGAGTCAGTCAGACAACGTGTTTCTAAACCAAGTGCTTGGTGTCAAGAATAGGCCAGTCTTGCAGACTTACATTGCACCTCAAAGCATGTGACTTAAGGAGCTGCATCCAGTAAATGAAACATTGGCCACTTTTCTGAATCAGGCACTCTTCTGTAGCTGGACTAACAGCAGATTGGTCATTTTATCTTCCTCCGACTCCCCATTATTAAAGGCAACAGAACCCTCTCAGTTATGCGTGATTGACCAGTTAACTAGGCAGCCTTAGGAAATATGGCTGTTCAGCCACTTCAGTAATCACAGAGCCATTTGGAACAGCTCTAACCACAATTAAATGTTCAGCTTGTTTGCATTTGTTTTATATATGTTGCTAAGCATTTTCTGTGCTCCAACTAACTTCCCAATAAAACGTGGCATGTAAAAGGACCTGGTGCATTGTACTGAAGATAAGTTATTTCAAATGCAGTATTTACGGGGGGGAGGGAGGGAGAAGGAGAGGGAAATAAAATGCATTGTGTTGTAGATGAACTATAGATGTAATGTGAAATGAATCAATAGTCTGCTGTATCAGAATACACTACTGGTGAGATAGCCTCGATTTTATTTGCTCAACTGCCAATTGCGATGGACTATTTATCATTTTTATAGTCCTATTCTGTACCAGTGTTCATATTGCACAAGACAGCCTTCAATTGTTCAAAGGTGTTTGAAAAACAGCGTGAAACAGCAAACTGGTAATTACTATTGATACAATACAAACTGCCTTATCGGCTTGCTTTCTTGGAACATTCATTACATATTAATAACGTTTTGCTCTCCTAAGGCAGCCAGCACTTCCAAACCAAGATTTCAAAGCACCTTATAGACATTAACTAATTTAGCCTTATGAGAGGTAGGCATTTTTCCATTTTACAGAGGAGGAAACTGAGGCACAGAGAAATTTAAATGATTTATCCCCAAAGTCACATTGAAAATCTACAGCAAAAGGCCTTGCCCTACTCCCTTGTCATGTGACTTAACCAACTGTTCATCTCTTCTTTGTTCTTGCAGAGTTTGTTATAGTGAGTGGAGGTGCTTTGCTTGGTCTGAGAGAAACAATTTCTCCTCCCTAGCTCACTGACATGTTTTGAACATGTGAAGTGAGAAATACAGGGAGAATTCATATTGAAATAAACTCCTGGTAGCGAGTTTCTTTCCACTTTTTCATAGCATGACTCAGCGTTCAGCCACCTGCTCCTTCTTAGATACACTCCAGAAATTTCTGTGCCATTTCCCACGCTACTTCAAAAAGTGGAATTGATTTTCATTCCTGGTGTTTGAAACAAACCCCTTCCCAGTGAGTGAGCAAATCTTTTAAAGTAGAAGACTAAGGAGAGAGGTTTAGAAGCAACCCATTCCCAATCCCCACTGACAACTGATCTTGACTAGCAGGTTTTGACTTTAGCTTGAGAAATACAACAAATATTTTTTCAGGAATATTTAGTTTGATTTTTGAAGGGCAGGGATATTCACTATCCTCCAAAATGGGTGAGAACCGGAATAAGGCTGACAGAACTTTAGAACATATTGTCCTGCAATCATGTCAAAGTGTACAGCTAACTCAGCCATCAGTGGCGCTTATGGGGTGTTCAGCAGGGGCATCAGAATGCGGGAGGCCAAGAGGCCATAGCTCATCCCCTTTTCACCACAGACCCAGCTCCCTGCCCTTCCTCTTGCCCCCTGAGACCCTGCCCCCTGGCTAGGCTGGAAGCTGGAGTCTGGCCTGGGGTAAAAGTGGCCCGAGGAACCCAGGCAGCTGTGGGGAATCATGGACACTCCAGCTGTCCTGATTGGGGGGCCCAGAAAGGTGGGGACATGGGCTGGAGGCTGCTCTCAAGGCCCCCCATCGTGGGTGGGTGGATAGGCTCAGGATCCCGGGCCCTGCTCCGACTTTCATGGGGAGGGGCCTTGGGGGAAGAGGATAGGCAGAGGTGGTGCCATGGATCGGGAGCTTTTAGGAAAAATTCATCACCCCTGGTCTGTAGCTATAAGAGTTCTGGATAAGATCCAACGGCCATATGTTAGCCAGACTTTCAGAGGAGATTCCATTTTGTCTCGACATAGCCTTGCATAGAAAACATTTAGATGAGTTCAGATGTTTTGGTAACACCATATGCACCATCCTTCTTTGTGGGAAACTGACTGCAGAGTCCTTGTCAAAGAAGTGTTTGCAAGTCACTACTATGTATTTGTGTTGCCCTGTGACTAACCACCATTGTACATTACTCGATGGCTCAGAAATCTGCTTCACAGCTGGGTGGCTGCATGAGTAAATTATAGTGATTAAAACTGAAACACCTGGAGTTGTTTGGAAAGCACAGTTCTTTGAAGCAAGAACAAAATGGCTAAGAGGGAAAGCTGAACTGAGACTAATGGCAATGGGCCAGTTCCTCAGATGGTTTGTATGAGTGCAGGTTACTGACTTCAGTGGAGATATGCTGATTTACTCCAGGTAAGGAATCAGGCTTCTTGTTGTGCTCATTTGACTCAATTATCCATTATAGCATCAGGATAAGGGACTGGTTGTACTGGGCACTGTGCAAACATATGGTAAGATACAATCTCTGCCCTAAAGAACTTAGTTATGTTGTAGGATCAGACTCTACAAGTACCTCCATATTGTCTCCCAGTTTGTCCCTCATGCATAAGCAGAACTCCCTGTAAACATCCACAATGTTGTCTCATTTCCCTCCTTACAACTCTCCTCTGCTGTAATGAAACTCAACAATAGGCAGACTGCCAGTGTGCTGAGACCACAGCCTACCAGGTTGAAAAGTCAGCAGAGCAGCTCTTAAGCCCAGCAGCAGCTGTGACAACTCTTGTTCCTAGCTCTTGTTATAGCTCTTGTTTCTAGCCTTGTTCCAGACTCAAACCCAGCCTGCTCCTGCTTTGGTACCTCACTCCTTCTGTCTGTCAGCTCTGACTCCTGACTTCAGCAATGGCCCTTGGCTCTGGCATCTGTCCTCTGACCCTGAGTGCCTATTCCTGGCTACTGACTCCTGCTCCAGCTACTGCCATAACTGCCCATGACCCCGTCTCTGACAAGCCCCATCATGTTAACGCTCCAGAGGGGAACAAAATCAACACTGTCTCCACCTCCAAAATTTCAGCCATGAGAGGCAGATTTTTAGCTTCGGCCTCCAATGTCAGAAGAGTTCTTGGCATTGGAGCCATGGACATTCTGAGGTATGAGGAGCAACTATTACCCTGGATAGTTGTATAAAATTCCACATCTCTGTGAGAGGTGGTTAAACACTTTCCGTCAAAAAATAGCCCAGTCAAAAAATGGTTCATCCACGATGGCTTTTTTGACAGGAAAATATAGTTTTCTTTTCACTGATTTTTCTTTATGGGAAATTTCAACTCAATGCGTGCACTGTCATGTCATTTCATTGCAAATTGAAATTTGCATTGTATTTTAGTTTGACGACACAAAAGTTAAATGATGAATTTTAGGGGGGTTTGCCACTGAATTCAATTGAATGGATGATTTCTAGAGTTTCTCTTGGCCCCCTTGTTCTACTCTTAACTTTTCCAAAGTTGGAGAAATGTTTAAAAGTTACAGAATGAAAATCGCAAAAAATGCTGGGGGGAGGGAAAAGGGGGAAGGGAACTAGACCTTCATTAGACCTTCAGCTAGACCTTCATTCGACCTTCATTCATTCGACCTTCATTCATTAGACCTTGAACTAGACCTTCATTCTATTGTATGAAGTGGGAAAACAGGAAGAAAGAGGGGAAAAGCAGAAGGAGGAAGATCTAATTACTAAATGCGGGAAGCCTCCACTACTGGCTCTGCCCTTTGACCCCTTGTGACATTTCTCACACTTGCTCTGAATGAGTAGAACTAATACTAATAAAAGGTAAACTGAAGTTGAACTTGGGTTTCCAAGGAGCCCTAGTATTTCAAATTGGATTCTCACACTGTTAAGCCAATTCCTCCGGCCCCAGTATCCAGGCAGACTGAATTATGTGGCTAAATGTATTAAGGAACACTACTTTATTACTCCCTGAGCTGAGAACCGGTAACTAATTTTGGTACAAAGGAAGAACTGCTGTTTTCTACTGGCATGATCTCGCTATGTGTCCAGCCCTTGATAGTGTTGGTGGTAGGGTGAACAGATGTCCCGATTTTATAAGGACAGTCCTGATTTTGGGGTCTTTTTCTTATACAGTCTTCTCTTACCCCCACCCTCTGTCCCGATGTTTCATACTTGCTGTCTGGTCACCTGAGCTGGTGGTGGCATTTTTACAAAGGGACCCTGTTTCTTCTAATTAAATTTTAATAGTTCATTTATTTTTTTCTCTAAAGACTGAACTGGAAAATGTCCCGGATTATACACCTGCCCGTCTCAAGAGGACTAAATGTACTCTCAGTGGGTGGACTTACTCAAGCTCTTACTAGGAAACATCTGTGGGTGGTTTTTCAGTCCAGCTGCTAGCTAATTTATGTCATGTTCTGCACATAAATCAAGCACTGAAACAAGTAGGCTCCTAAGCCTGTTACAGAAAAGACTGATTATAATAATTACTGTCACTGTGAATATGGAATGTCACACAAATTCCAGTGGATACACCTGTGCACCATGCAGTGGCTAATAGATGCTGATAACTCTGAAGAGCATTTTAGCCAAGCTGTTATTGCCTAGCAGGCTAATAACTAAATCATAGAACAAACCACCTAAGGAACATTATGAATGAGGCCATATAGAGCAGGAGGTTACCTTGCAGAGGACAAAACTGCCACATCTTGAGCACAGCAGGTGACAAAACTAGCAAAGTTGAGTTGAGTAGCTGTGATTCAGCTAAACTAACCAAAACTCTTTCCTTTCTTAGCATGGAAGAAGAGCCCAGGGGATTAGTTTCAGGTCTCAGCTAAGAGCTCTCACTCTTCTCCTTCAAATCCCTCTTCAAATCTCATTTCTTTTGCCTTGCTTTCCATCACTTCAGCCCAACTTCAGCTTCTTCCTTTCTGGATTAGGCAGCATATGTCAATGTTGCTTGTAGGTACCACTAGCACTGGGATATCATATCATTAGACAACGTAACATCATCCAGCACTTGAGCACATGGGAGGCAGCATACGGCTGCCCGGAGAAGTACACATCCACCGATTAGAGGACTAACCTTCAAGCATATCAAACCATGGGTGGAGTTCCACTGTCCAGGGACTATGGTCAGGTCAGAAGCATCACCAGAATCCCTACTAGGATGCTGTCCCTGGATTCTAGTAGCCACTCCTAATAAATAACTGATAAATTTGGTGCACATCTTCAACCCCCACTGGCTTCTAGGGGGCTCTTGCTCTCCCCACTGCCCTCCTAGCTGTGATGGGGCATGAGGTGGTGCTCTTCTTCCTTACCTCCCCCAGAAAGCTTCTGGCTGTAGCACAGTAAAAGTGACTTATTTTGTCATCACTTAAAGTTGCTGACCGGGTTCTAAATAGCGGCAGTGAGAAATGCCAAGACTCTGCTTAGCTTTCACTCTGTCGCAGCTTGGCAAAGTTGTGAGCCAGCCACAGAAGGATGAGGAATATAGGAAGAGAGAAAGCACTGCCCTGGCAGATTCTCCCACTCGAAAAAGCCCGGTCTCTTACCCGTAAAGTGCACAAGAATCCCAGCTGCGCTGGATACTCCAGCAATGAGGGAGGAAGAGCATGTAAGTAGATATACCTCTTTGCCCTATTTAGCCGTATGGGGCCTACTGCCCAGTTGATCAGCTCTGATCCTCAATATGTACAGAGCAATGGTGCACATATGCTAACCGAGTTCATTTGCTTTTAAATGAAATGTCATTTCATTTCACAGCTGCCCATGGCACATCAGCAGGTCTTAAGAACGGCTGTTTGCTCTGCTTAGTTACTTTCCTTTGGTCTTCAGAGCGCATAGCTTTAATAGACCACACAACTTTAATAGATCACACAACCACACAACTTTATTAAACCACAAAATAGACCGCAAAATAGACCACACAACTTTAATAAACCACAAAATCTGTTCTCTGATCTGTTCGTGCTTGAAGCTTCCATATTCCTGGCAGTTGTTTGTATGTTCACTAAGGAAAACAGACCCCCAAAAGTTGTGAAGGTGCAAGGATGCTTGCAAGGGGTACATGGCTGATGCTTCATTAGCATTAGCTGCAATAAACACAACGCTACTGCCACTCCGACACACAAACGCAATCCCCAGATGTTACCATTAATTATTTCTGCAGTTAGGAACACTATTTTAATTCCTTCTATCCCTATGGAGATGATAAACTGGCAAGTCCCTTAAAAGGGAAATAATATTGCAGTGTCTCCATCTACTTAAAGCTAACTGAAGAGTGATGCATATAAACACCTTATTTAGTGAAAATTCCAACATAGAAAGTTGACAAGCAAGAAAAAGCAATCGAAAAGTTTAATTTACCAGGATATGAATACTGAGAAATCCTTGAGTTAGAGCATCTAGTTTTCAATGATGCCTCAAACGCAGGTGCAACTCTAAGAACATTTAATTATGTTTCAAGCAGCCAAAGCAAAGACTGCAATATTTAAAATGAGATCATAACCAGCTATGACTGTACATTCAAACACAGCTTTCTCCACCCATACCCAGATCCTCTTCATCTTCCACTTAATTACTAACTAGGCTAAAATATATGGGCTATACAAGAATCTTGCATCATGCCTCCTATACTCAAGGTATTGTACAACTCATATTAACTACATCTCAGCTCTCAAGTCCTCCAATTTCCTGTCTTGTTTATGCTACTCCCAAGACTTGTGAGTGCCCCATGTGTGTGTGTGTCACAGTCTTGCTTTAGTTTCCTCTTTGACCTTCATATCTACCCCTACTTGGTTCAGAAACCCCATCCTTTCCTTGCGTGTGAAAGATCTCCCTTTCCTCTTTCAGAACGTTCCTTCAAATTTAATCAGAAAAATGCCAATTTATCAAAACTGAAACTTCTTGTGGAAATTTGTTTTGATCAATTTCTCTTTTCAACATTTTTTTTGAAAGATTTCGAAGTTGTTGAAAGGACCCATATTTACATTTTCCAAATAAAGATCCCTTTGTTTTTGTTTGTTTGAAACAACTTTTTTTGAAATTTAAGTCCATTAGCAAAAATGAAAAAAAAAAGTTAAGCAAAACAGAACCTTTTGGGACGTATTGTAATGAAATGTTTCAACTGACTCCAAATCAAAAGGTTTTTGGATTTCTGATTTGTGAAAATTTGAGATTTTGAAAGTCAAAATCTCAAATTTTTACAGGACCGGAAATCTGTTTCCCTCCCAGCTCTGCTTAACACACCTTGCTGCCATGTAGGTCTGTGAATGATAACCCACGTGGATGGGATTCAGGGGATCTGGGTACATGGACTTCTTGTGTGGTCTTAGGTGAGTCACTTAACTTTTTTATGGGTCCATTTCTTCAACAATAAAATGGGGATATTAGATACCTCATATCGGCATTCAAGAGCGGTTGTATAATGAAAATTGCTATTGATTTTTGCAATCATGAGTCAAGCAGGGATAAGGCAAAGTGTTTGCAATAGGATTTTATTAGTCAGTTCCGGGTGTTGAAATATCGTTGAGAGAACCAGAACATAAACAACTGCTAATTAATCTGGTATCCTGATCAGCATCTGCATTTTCATAAAAATCCCAAACAGTGTGGTCATTGCTCCTGCAAGACCTCTCTCATTTAGAATATACCCACAGTGAATATTGTCTTGTTTAATGAATTCTCTAAGCAGAGTAAGAATCTGATCATAAATCAAGATGTTCAGGGCAAATGACATTTTCCACAGCAATCCAGTTTAACATCTGGATAAATAAGAGATTATTCTGATTGCCTACATCTGGTGGTAGTATATCAATTTAAGTGGAATGTATGGGCTAAAGGTGCTAATATAATCTAGTCACTGTCCAACATTAAACAAGATTTGGGGTTTGGTATACAGGGAGTTCAGTCTCTTTAGTACCATGGCAAACATACCATTAACAATTCCTTTTCAACTCCTTTGTTAAAGATACAGGAAAGGAGAAACAGTTCAAGTATCTGAAAGTTAAAGTAGTAAGGTTCTTGTTTTCACAAGAGCCCTAGTTCATTGCCCATTTAGCTAGAGAGAAATTTTAGAAGGAAATAACAGTTGGACAGTTTCTGAGATGGTATTAAAGACAAGAATTGTCCCTTTGGGGGAAAAGAGAAGGTTAATTGAGATGAGCTGATAACCATGATGGTGAAACTCACTCTGGTAGTCAATTTTTCTCTCCGGAGTTTCTTTTGGAGGACCTCAAAAAAGAGAGGTGGTTGGAATAGCCCATCCTCGTTATTTTGTCCACTAATTAGGCTAGTTTAACACCAATTTGGGTTAACTGATTTCCAGTTCCACACTTCTCTTGTTTGCCAAGCACGATCTTAACACAGTCCTTGGGTTATGTCAGTAGGCCTCTTTGTTTGGACTACGCCAGACTTCATCTCATTTTTGCACTTTTTCCCATCAACATTTGTTGTTATAAGTTGTTGTGTCTTACGACCTTACACTTGCTTTTTACAGCTGAGCTTCCAGTTCAGGTAAATTTGCAGGCCCAGTTACCACAACAATGTCTTGTTAGAAAAGCTCAGCAATTCCCTTTGTTTTATGAAGATACACTATATTCCTACAAAATAGTCCTGGGCTTTGTTCGGGGGGGAAGAGGCTGAAGCAAAGAAAGATGACCTTTCCTAAAATTGGTGGCTTTTGGATGGGATGAGCCCTCGACATGATAACTCATGAGATGAGCCAAAGGGTAGGTAAGTGATCCCAATCATCATTGACCCCTGGAGAGCCTCAGAAGTACAGCATGCCTCCAGCAAAAGTGGTACTTATGGACTCCAAATGGGCATGATGTAATCCTTGCCATGCCATAGGAGATATGAGCCAGATTGTCAACTGAGGTAGCTCCACTGAAGAAGCAATTGTTTTCAGTGGTGCACCACCAAATTATTCGGCTGAGAATTTGGCCCAATGACCCTGTGTGCGAGCTAAGGGAAAATTAATTTACTGGATTCCACTTACTCTCATTTTGGGAGTCCACTTAGTGCAGAGCATCACTATGTATGGGAAGGCTGACTGTGTGGCATTTATATGGGGCTGAATGGGGTGTTGGTTCTGTAGAGAGTAGTGAGGCTGAACCCCAACAGGTCCTGAGCCCTCTATAATAGTTTCTGAAGGGGAGCATAAGGCCCTTTATATATGTGAGATACACATAAACCCATCACTCAAGTGGCAGCCATTTTGGCAAACAGAATAATTTTCCGAAGAAGAAATACAAAATAACTCTTCCAAGCACAGGGAGAATTTCAAGTTGGTGTTTGGCCATGGGGACCAGGGTTAATCAGCTCTTCTAGAAACTGTTCCAGGAGAGAAGGTCTGAGATTCACCTCTTATCTGAAAATCTGTTGGCATCAGAACAAGGCACTGGGTCAATACTGAGTCTGTAGCGCCGTTCAGTGAATCATTAATGCCACTTCCTGCAACACCTGCAGATCCCCTTGATCTCCCATGTCTGATAACTGGCCCAACCTTGCTTAGATTATGATTTATAACAAAATCATGATCTGAAGTAATATGTGAAGAGAGGTCCATAGAAAAAGGGGGGAAAGAAAATCCTCTTGGAAGTAATATTCGGAATAAAAGATAGCAAAAACTCTCCTTTCTATCCATGTTTTCTTAGGAAAATTGAAATGGGTGGACAGCAATGAAATTATTACTGGCCCTTGTGCAAAAGTATTTCCCTGGTAGTTGACCTTTCATTGGGAAGGCAGAGGGAGAACAAATTAAAGGATAGAAGGAGACAGACCAACTAACTTGTGCTTTACAAATAAATGCCAACAATGCCCCTCTGCCATGCACATTGGCCAAACCGGACAGTTTCTATGCAAATCTGACATCAGGAATTATGACATTCAAAAACTAGTAGGAGAACACTTCAGTCTCCCTGGTCACTCAATATGAGACTTAAAAGTGGCAATTTTTCAACAAAAAAACCTTCAAAAACAGACTCCTATGAGAAACTGCAGAACTGAAATTAATTTGTAAACTGGACACCATCAAATTAAGCTTGAATAAAGACTGAGAGTGGATGGATCATTACAAAAACTAATTTCCACATACTAATTTCCTTCCACAGTTACTCACACCTTCTTGTCAACTGTTTGAAATGGGCCACCCTCATTACCACTACAAACGTGATTTTTCCTCCTTTGGTTATTCTACTGTGAGCACTGACCCCCCGCCCCTTCCCCACCATCACTTGGTAAGGCAGCTCCCATCTTTTCATGTATTGTGTATATATACCTGCTACTGTATTTTCTACTCCATGCATCTGAGGAAGTAGGTTATAGCCAATGAAAGCTTATACCCAAATAAATGTGTTAGTCTCTGAGGTGCGACAAGCACTCCTCATTGTTTTTGCTGATACAGACTAACATGGCTACCACTCTGAAACAAATATCTTTGTATCTTTTAAATGTTCTCTTCCAAACCCAGTATATACTGGACATGGGTTTAAAAATTAAACAAAAACAAAACAAAAAAAACCCCATCAGTGCACCAGCAGGTGCAGTTTATTGGTCAGATTTTAGTGTATTTTAACATCTTGAAAGTACTTGTAGCTAAAGGTGGCCCAATCTGAATGCACTAGGGTTGCATCACCAGGGCCGTGAACCTTGTGACATTTACAACAGTGCAAAGTAAATGAAAATCATTCCCGTGCTGATTTAACAGTATTTCAAACTGATTTTGTACTGATCTAAATTACTATGGGGAAAACAATAGAGAATCTGGCCGTAGACATTTAGGGACGCTTGAATGCTCATATATATTTATATAAAAACTAAGCCCCTATTTCTATAACAGTTTGAAGAAGCCCCACATCCAATCACCCTTCCATTTGGAGCTCAGCTCTTCTTATAACCATGAACTCCCTTTTATCTTGCTATGTATTAAACTGACTTTTTATTTGGATTATGGAAGTCCGCAAGGGAGAGGAGGTGATGAAATAAGTAACAGGTAAACTTCATGCCTCATTGATGGAGACAAGTGGGGTAGATCCGTGGGTCTGCATGCCAAGTCTTTTTTGTTTATAGTATCTGCTGTTTACTCTGACATGAGGAATGATTTAGGTTATTAATTTATGGAATACTGAAAAGGTCAAATTCTTGCAGCGCTCTGTCATAGAACACAGAAAATATTAGACAGTTATGTGCTGGTGGCAAACCAGAGGGAAAGGTGCAAAGATCAAAGGAATACAGCTGTGGAAATAAACAATGGGGAATGTTACCTACTTTTCTTACTATTTGAACATTACATCATCTTCCTTGTCCCCTCTCCCTGCAGCTTCATACTGAATTCTCTCAATATCTTCACAATTGCTGAAAAAGGGAGGAAATTGCTCCAGCATACTAATCATTCTTCAACAGCTTTAAATGTTTGACTGATTAGGAATGATTAAATAGTCTCTTCTTGCTGCTGCAATATTAAAAACCTGCTTGGATTCCTAGTTAGTCATGCTGACTAGTGGAGCGGTTCAAAAGCACAGCATGGTGGTTGATATTCGTTATCTTCCACGGGAGATGCTCAGCTGCTTATGATCGAGGTACGGACTGTTATCCCAGCTTGTGTCTCTGGGAAATATTTACAAGGATAATATTGTGAAACACTAAATTAAGCCCCGGTCCTACAAACCCTTCCTCCTTCTCGTTACAGTCAGTCCCCAAGTCAAGTAATATATTCAACAGTCGGTTCTTAATAATCAGCCTACAAAGTTCTCTAATGATGTGCAACCACTAGGACTATGTCTTGCAAATGCAATGGGAGGAGGCATAAATTGACCACTTCTGCAAATTCTTAAGCATGCAAGGAGTCCTCACTCCATGCATGGTCCCACTGACCATTAGGGGATAAAACTGTCACTTTAGCAATATGTATATACATATATCTGTATCCTGGGGAGAGTGTTCCTTACTCTGATTGTTCAACAGTACAATGAAACAAGGCATTTCTCACAGTGGAATATCTGGCAGAAGTAAAGGGTTGATTTACGGCTGCATTTTCAAGTTATCATGGAATTTTACAGCCTGGGAATACTGAAGACAGTACTAGACTTTACGGACTGATTGCACCAGACTGGATGTTAAGACATTTATTTAGATTTGAATACAGCGATCAACTGGGGCATTTAAAAATTGGAAGGGTTTTACGGGTCCTGTAAACTTTATGTGTAACTAATAACAAAGCAAGTACAGAGGACAGAAATTGCTACTGGTGTAATAAGGCATAGCATTCTAGTTATCACTATTTTATTAGCACATAACTTAATTTCATGGCATTGTAGAATGAACAGTCAGGAAGAAACTGTCATTAAGGTAGGGGTTAAAATGCATGGCTATACAGAAAGCTAGCGCCAGACCTATTTATTTAAGCACTAGTTTGAGGCCTTCTGCACAGGGGTGACTGCCACCTTGACAATTTGGGGGCTCTGCCCTGCTTCTGCTCTGAGGTTGGCAATCATGGCCGTTAGCCATTCTAGACAGCATGACAGGGAGCACTTAACAAGACTAGAAGGGGTCAGAGGTGCAATTCGCCCGGTAACTAGGTAGCACAAATCTGCAGCTTCCCCACCAGCTGATAGGTTAGTATGTTTTGTCTAGTAAAGTACGCAACTCGGACATTTGATCTGCACACACTATACTCCTTACAACTTCTATCCAGCCCATAAATGTGCCAGGATGGTGTCCTCTCTTTTATCAGCTTTCCTCATTCACCTCAGGTGTTTTTTGACACATAAGGAAACATTATTAATATTGCCCCTCCACACCAGACTCATTTCTTGCCATTGTCCATATTAAGCAGTTCACGATAACAACCCCTGGAGCAGGTGTCTGGCAGATGGTCACATGTGAATGACTAGTCTGATGCTGAGTACTGGGCCATTGCTGCTTTGAGGGTGGGGCTTTGTCCTGTGGTCTACCAGACCTCTCATGCCTTAGTGCTGGTATGCACAAAATAAGAACTTGAGTCAGACACTGAATGTCTCCTTCAAAGCTTTCTAAGCAGCCTCAACTCCCATTGAACCAATGGGACCAGGGGATCAGTGATTCTCCCAGGACTTCAACGAGCATGCTGTGGCCTTTGCAGAGCAAAGAGTGGGCATTTCTCTTAGAGGATCCCTCTCCCCCACCCCCAGCCTTTTAATGTGAAAGTTAGAAATGGCCCCAACAACTCAAGCTGCAATAATCTGGATGCAGATCTACATTCTGAACAGCCCAGTGCTTTGAGGGGTGTTCAGACCTGGGATTTGGGTTCAGTCCCTGTTTAGAAACTTCACATCTGGACTGGAGTTCATATATGAGAGGGAACTTGGGAGCAGGGTTCAATTCAGCATGCCTACTTAGACCACTGAAGCTATTCATTTAGATAAATGTGCCCATCATTCCTGTTACATTGCTCCCCAGCCCTCTAATCCCACCAATCAGCCTGCTGCCGTATCTGGTGGAGAACACTTTGGGACAGGAATTCTCTTTAAGTTATTCATTTGTGCAGCACCTTGCAAAATGGGGCTCTGCTCCCTGACTGGACATCTCTAGACACTCTTGGAAGATAAATAAGGATTTGAGCCCTTATGTAATAGAGACCTGCACAGTGATCCTGCCCCAGGGGTGAAAGTAACACAGAAGAATTACCCGTACGGGGGTCCAGCTCCAGGCCCCCAGAAGGGGCAGGGCCTTGGGCAGAAGGTGTGGGGCTGGAGTCAGCCTCCCCCAGTTAGTCCATCCACATTGCCTAGCCTGTGCCACCCGGGGTGCCGTAGGCAATTTAAAAGGGCCCGAGGGTCCAGCTGCAGCTGCGATAGCAGCAGCCGGGAGCCCTGGGCCCTTTTAAATCTCTGGGCTTCAGGGAAGCTGCCCCTTTTGCCCCTCCTCCCACTGAGGGGTGGGGGCAAAAGGGGTAGTGGCTTTAAAGCACTGCCACAGCAGCACTTTAACATACGGGCCGTTGCTTACCGTTACGCTGGTGGCAGGCAACGCTCATAAGTCTTGGAATTCGGCACTACACACGGGGTCCTACATTTTGGCAGGATGTGAAAGTTATAGGGAGGGCAGGTTTATCCCCCATTTTAAGGAATTCTTAGATGTATGATAAACCCATGTTTCCTACAACAGCTGAGTCCTGCTGCTGTCCATACTCAGACTTTACTCCAGCAAAGTTTGCAGGGCTAATCCGGGGCCACGCATCATTTTGCTTCCCGAGACAGCCACAATTTCGGCCACGTCTCCACCACAGCAGCACGCGCCAGCCCTGCAGCTCTGCCACTGTAGTGTAGACACTTCCTACCTTGATGGAAAACCCTGCATTCCATCCATGTCATTAAGGCACTTCTCTGAGAGGCAGTAAAGACGATGGACAAATTCTTTCATGGACCTGCCTGAACGCCAGGGGTAGGTCCACCGAACTATCGCGCTTGAGGCACGAAATTGTTCACCACCCTGAGGGTCGTAACTAGGTTGACCTCATTTTTAAGTGTAGACCAAGCCTAATTGCCTGGTTTTCCTCTTGCTCTAGTGTGGAAATAACGTCATCTAGCTCTTTTCCAAGCTCAGGCCACTGTCCCTTCAGCATGGGCTCAGCTGGGCTGGCCGGCGCATTGAGAAGGCAAAGCTCCGTCCCTTCCCCTAATCATGCCTGATCGCTCCCTGCCCACCTGCATGGCGATGGGGGAGGGGAGTAGTGGCCCCTATGGAGGCTGCATGCCCACCTGCATTGTCACCTGCAATGTGGGTAGCCAATATATGGGAGTTAGGGACCCCTGATGCATCCATGTTCCTCTATGTGGGTGCATCAAGCAAGCCGCTCTCTTACCCCAGGAGCAAACGACTTCAAGATTTGGCCTGTGCAAGCAGCTACTGCCTCTCTGCAATACGGTCCAAGGAAGAGCTGCATCCAAAACACCAGATGAAAACCAATAAGCCTATGGGAGGGCAATAAAACCTGTTGGTTTGTCCCATGTTGTGCTGCTAATTTGAACATAAAAACATAAGAAAGGCCGTACTGGGTCAGACCAAAGATCTATCTAGCCCGGTATCCTGTCTACCGACAGTGGCCAATGCCAGGTGCCCCGGAGTGCGTGAACCGAACAGGTAAAGATCAAGTGATCTCTCTCCTGCCATCCATCACCCCCCTCTGACAAACAGAGGCTAGGGCCACCATTCCTTACTTTGCCAATGAAGCAAGCAACGTCACAACATCCTACTGACAGAGGATTCTGCTGGAGGCCAGCAGTGAGCGTAGGGCATGTGGTGGACCGAGAAGAGACGCTCTGATGTCAAAATGCCGATGAGCACTGTCAGCCCAGCAGGGCTCCTTCATTAGAGAGGGAAAAGCCACAGGAATCCCCGGGTCTGGGCACTGCTACCATCAGGACGCCTGGTCACAGCAAGCCGTGTGTGATCATCCCCTCAGCGGGCACAGTAGGGGAAATGGATTCTTTTAATTTGGTTTAATGTATTTTATTTGAGCGTGACGCCTCCTGGGAAGTGGCTTCAGAATAGAGCCGATCTTCTGTACATCCATTAGCATCTTGAACTGTATCTCTTGCCAGCAAAAATGTGGGGCCGGATTCTGCCCTGACATGCACTGGTGTCATTCTGTTCTCTTCAGTGGGATGTAAATGAGAGCAGAATCTAGCCCTCCGATAGCGTTAAAACCAATTTTCTTTTTAATAAAGGTTCTGGATACCGCACAATACAGGCCTGGCTTGCAGACAATGAGAGAGTAATTTCGCGGTGCTAAATCAGAGCAAGTCAGGACGACCAGGGTTCATTCGATTTTAAACGACGGACCATGCCTCTCTCTGACCTCAGGGGTCTCCAAACTTTTTGAGACAAGGGCCATGTTAGATTTATGAAAGGGCTTCGTGGGCTGCTGCTGTGGACCCCCCACCCCGCCTGCTCCTCTGGCTGCTGCCGTGACACCCCCCCCTTTGCTCCTCTAGCCATGCCGCTGCCACGCCCCTCCTCCCCTTTTCTCCTCCGGCCACACCATGCCCCCCTCCCCCCCTGGCCGCGCTGCAGGGGCACTCACCCCTCCGCACATGGGGCCGCTGGCAGCAGCTCACGGCGGGGTGTGGGGGAGCAGTGGCAGCTTCTCCACGTGCCTGCTAAGCTGTGGGGCCGGACAAATCACCACTGTGGGCCGGATCTGGCCCTGGGGCTGTAGTATGGAGACCCCTGTCTTACCTGAACATACACATTAATAAGAAAGGAAGTGAGTTTGCAGTGATGGTTCCAGTAAGCTCAGTAGAATTGAAACCTTTCTTACTTCTTTAGTGAGTGTCAGGCAATGGCACACAGGGTCTGATTCACATCTCACACACGAAACGCAGATGAAGTTCACTGCAGTAAATTGTGTGAGCTCATTTAGAACTGGTGTAAGCAAAAGTTAAATCAGGCAATTTACAACACACATACATTGCAAGCAGCTGCTTAATGACAGGTATTATCTATGGTTCTCTAGATATAATATCTAGAACTACTTATTTGGAATCCCCAGCTGTGTAAGTAGATCAGGAAAGTTTAGAAAGATGCAATTAGGTTTATTTCTATTTATTCCTTATGGCTAGTGGACTCCTCTGTGCTAACTCCAGATGTTTTTGTTTGCTTTTAACCTTTAAGCTGAACCCCCAAGAAAGCTATTTTGGGTGCTTAGTTTTTGGAATTGCTCTTTTAAAATCTAACAAAAGCCTAAGTTCCAGATGTATTTTCTTGCTTTTTGTTTTTAATAAAATTTATCTTTTTTACGAACAGGATTGGGTTTTTGTGTTCTAAGAGGTTTTTGCATATGTTGTTTGATTAGCTGGTGGCAACAGCTTATTTCCTTTGTTTTCTTTCTCAGCTCTTCTCCTGGACAAGGGCCATATTAGAGGCCCTAGAGGGGTGCGGATGCGGGGAAGGGCTTGAGGGTACCTCACAGGGAGGAATTCCCAAGTGCTCCTTCCTACGTTCAAGGGGGTTTTTTTGCATTTGGGTTGTGGCAACATTTACCAAGCCAAGGTCAGAGAAAAGCTGTAACCTTGGGAGTTTAATACAAGGTTGGAGTGGCCAGTATTAATTTTTAAAATCCTTGCAGGCCCCGACCTCCTGCACTCGAAGTTCCAGAGCAGGAAATCAACCCTGACACAAGACAAGACAACAGGCATTTCTGATCTCTGCTCATCCAAGATCCCAAGCAATGCTAAAATTAGACACCATTGTCTAACCTTTCTCAAAGCTGTCTGTCAAAAATGCAGTGTCTGGTTTCCAAGAAGGCAGTGAGTGGTTTCTTTGACTGAAAATTAAGATATAAATCCAAATGACTGACGTAAGACTTTTTTTTTCCAATGGCACCAGATGTTAGGTAAGAGTGTCACATACAGTCACAACAGTGTAAGGATTTAAATATTCCTGGAGATCCCCTCCCTCCCCAACTTCCCCCAAGAGACATTACATTACACACACAAAGATGGGGAAAAAATAGAAAACACCTATGCCTCTCCTCCCTGCCACCCCCACGCTTCACACACAGCCACAGGAAACAGGGTGCTGGATTAGCTTACTTGATCATTGCCTATATCACTGAACCGGACAAAGGTGAAAATATGCATGGTCAATATACCTGGGGCAAGGAGAGGACCAAATTCTTGCCACCCCAAAGATGACAGTCACTAGAATCATTGTATTTGCACACAAGAATCAACATTATAGGCCAGATACTCAGCCAGAGCAAAGCAACATAGCTCCATTGACTTCACTGGAGCTGTGCTGATTTATGCCTGTGGAGATCTGGTCCTGGGAGACAGCTAATATCCAAGTATCTGTTCGATTTTCCCCCCCTTAAGTCCTATTCAGGAGAAATTTGCCAGCACCTCTAGGCAGAGTGTTCACTGATATTCATTTTTAGAAAATAATGCCAGAGAGAAAGCCCAAGAGAGGGTTACTAAGTTTACAGCCATGTTAATAGTGAAAGTAAAGGGGCTGCCAAGCCAGGACAAGGTAAAAGTTCCCCTCCTCTCCTACCCACAGCTACACCCAGACAGCAAAAGTGATGGAATAGCCTCTGTTGAGTCCATCTGCAATAGTCTGAACGGAAGTCCCAGTTGCTGGGATAACCCAGTGCTCGCCAGCTCAACCCCCATATGCCCATCCATGTCAGCTGAAGAAATAATTAGAAATGAAAAAGACCAACTGTGCAAGGAGAGAACTGAGAGACTAAGTAAGCACACAAGCTAGGGCCCAATCCAAAGCCCTCTTCTGTCAGTAGGAGACTTTCCACTGACCTAAAGGGATCGAGAATCAGGCCCAGAGTGGCAAATCTGAGGAATCTCTGCCCTTCTGGATTCTTACTGCACCCCATTTTCAGACAGATTTAGTTTCCATCCACTTAGCCACTACTCAGTGACAGGCACTTCAGGAGAACCTAGCTAGCTCTGCCTCTAATAAAGTTATAAAACTCCAAGGCCTCAAAAACAACATCATCATTGTGTTGGTTTTTGAATGTATTTATGGCAGAAAGAAATGAAGTGGCTGCACCTCCCGCTCCATTTGTGACCAGGCAAAAGGGTTTGTCACTCAGGATTAAAGGGAGTGTTTCTATCTTGGTGGTTCCACTCCTAGGGTTGAACTGTGGCAATAAAACTAACAGAACAGGTCAGCAAGCTGTGAACATACTGCTCCAGCAGTGGCGCTCCGAATATTAGACATTTCCTGATAAAACTACTGCCAGGTTCTGCATCGTGTGGATGTTCTCAATGGCTAGCCATTCAAGAAAAACCCTGGCTGTTCCATTTCCTTTAAGCATAAGCTATTAAAAACATTTTAAAACTGAACCCAAAGGTCAAGATTCACCCGTGCGGAGAAAGCGCTTTGCGCCCCACTTCCAACATAAACTACCCCTCGTGCCAGCATAATTTCCACCAGGGTAAGGAAGAACCTGCATGGAGGTGAAGTAGAGACATGCCTGTCGCTATGCAGCCCAAGGGGCATGACTGCAGAAGAGAGGCATGGCTGGGACACCCTTGCTCAGTGCTGATCCTCCTCTTCTTAACTGGCGTAAGTTACAACAGCCCAAAGGTTGCTCTAATTCAGCATAAGGCGACACAGAGGCGGCAGTGTCAGGACTGGAAAAGTGTAAATGTAAGTTTTAGGGCACTTCTGGGAATACCTGCACCCACTCTGGACATAGCAACAAGAAGGTGTTCCCTGGGAGGTCTACCCTTGCAAGAATGGACTCAGACCAGCCCCAGTTAGCCTCACAGGATTTCAATGTAACGCACTCTGCAATGTGTTATTCATCTTCCTCTTGTAGCTGATCCACAGAGCTTGAGCCTATCTTTCTCTTCTAACTTGAGTGGGACCACTGGATATTATGGGTTGAATTCCTGGTAATGGACCTTGTCTAGAATATGAACTGCTATAAGCTTGGGACAAGCTTCCTTTGGCTAAGAGAAATCCTTAACCCACAGGTCAGTGTGGGTTACATGTCCTCTGCTAGTAGCCAGTTTACAGAAGATGCAAATCTATTTCAGCTCCACCTAGTGCAATTACGGCTTTAGTCCAAGTGCTAAAAGCACATGCTTTTCACTCAGGGTCCTAGGTTGATGACCTATAATGATGATAATCATTACAAGAGCACAGAGTTGATATGGCTGCATGATATTGCTGTTTTACATAAAATAAATGTACCAAGAGCCCTTATGCTTTTTAAATAAAGGATATTTTGGGCACTGAGCCATAAATGAAAGGGCTTGGAATGTTTCCCTTCTAGCTTGAGTTCCTCTACTCGGAGTCTAGCCGGCAGCTCTTCATAATAGATTAATCTTAACATTAACATAACAAAAAATAGGCCAGAGCATGAGTAGAATTTATTGTAAATGGATGCAGGGAAGATATTCTCTACATCTTTGAACGTTAAAGTGCAGCAGAAAATCCACCTCGTAGATGCTTCCCTTAACTCCCGTTGGGCAGAGGAATGCTAGAAGATGAATTCTTGCCCATTTATATTTTTGAAGTGTACAGAATTCTGGATTAACCTTGCCAAATAGATTGAGATCGCCAAGGCCTGGCAAGGAAATAGAGCAGGGGTGGGCAAACTTTTTGGCCTGAGGGCCACTATGGGGTTCAAAATTGTGCAGAGAGCCGGGTAGGGAAGGCTGTGCCTCCCCAAACAGCCTGGCCCCACCCCCATCTGACTCCCGCCCCCTTAATGCCTCCCTCAGAACCCGCAACCCATCCAACTCCCCGCTTCCTTGTCCCCTGATCGCCCCCTCCAGAGACCCCCCCATTCTAATTGCCCTCCCCAGGACCTCACCCCCGTTTTAGCCCCCCTGCTATTTGTTCCCTGCCTGTCCCCTCCTGAGAGCGCCCCCCAACCACCATCACCCCGGAACCCCACCACCTAAGCCCCGCCCCCAACTTGCTTACCATGCTCAGCTGGCTGTGGAGCCCTGCGGCTCACGGGTCTCGGCCTGGCCCCCAGCTCGCCACAGTGGTCCAAGCAGGGAGAGTTTGCTGCAATGAGATGCCATGGGCACCTGGGAAGATGCAATAAGACCTGTCTGTGCTGAGCCAACAGAAAATGGAATTTCAAAAATTCCCAGGGCTTCTAAGCTGGAGGGTGGGATGGTTGTTTACCTGGCTGCAGGGCAATGGAGTTCAAACTGCTAACCAGAACAGTCAGTGTGGGCATTGTAGGACACCTCCTGGAGGCCAATTAACGTGATAAAAATCGAGCAAGGTGTCTATGCTGGCACTTTGTCAACACAAATTTTTTGCAAAAAGGCTTAAATTTCTCATCGGGGTGATTTTATTTTGTCTCCAAAACAGGACATTTTTGCCAGCAAAAGCCACATTGCAGTGTGTACGCATTCGCTGTGTTGTTGACAAAAGCTGCCTTTTGTCAGAGAAAGCCTGAAGCTTAACGTAGAGATGGTCGTTAAAGGCTAATAGCTTAATAGGAGTTCTGCTGATTAACATCAGTCCCTCAGACCTGCTGCTGAGAGTTGTTTGTAAATCGAAGTCAGAACAAGTTTGTAGTTCAGCAAGTCTTTGGTTACTATCCTTACTCCCTTATCTATATTTCAAAGAGTTTTCCCTGTGGAAATGATAATGCTCTAATAATTATCAGTGTTAGCCAGTGACTGCAGAATTTGGTATCGATAGAGACTATAGAGCAATAGCTCTTAAAACAAGAGTCTAACATAGTTCTTGTCTCTGTTGTAAAACAATGTTTCTGGGCACTCTTGAGTAGCTTGGTTAGCATTAAGTTGCCAATTCATTGGGGTGCAATATGTTTTTCATATACATAGGGAGGGATTTTCAAAGATCATAAGAGTTAAGAACTCAAAATCCCAACCACAGATGTCTTCTCCTGAGCTTTAGCACTAAGGTTTTAGTGTCTACAAATGAAACCTAGAGGCTCTCAGTAAAGGCTGCCCTTTGTGGTGATTTCATTCTGTTCTATGAACCTCAAAACCCAGTGCACGGTCTGGATGGTTTCCCTTATTTGGGGTAGGGAGAGGAAAAAGAAAATGCACAGAACCAGCAGTGCAGAGGAGTTAGCAGGTCATGATTATGGTGCATTAGCAAAAGTGGGGGGTGGGGGAGGAGAGTTTGCACAGTTCTGCCTATATAATAGGCTTGTCTAGCATGGAGTGATTCAGAAATAGCTAGCTAACCCAGCAAAGGCACTCTTATTCCAGAATAAGAGAGTCCATACATGGAGTTATTCTGGAATAGATATTCCACTTGAAATTCACACCCTGCCTGAATTTGGAATCACTTTCCTGTATAAACAAAACTGTGCCTCATCCACGCTAGTACTGCTTGTTTCCTGATATTCTGAGTACTGAATCTACCCTTAACTATATTTCTAAAAACAAATCACGGTAACTTTTGGGAACGGATAGTGCTCTGACATATCTGACTTGAGAAAGGTGAAGTTTCAAGAATAATAATTTAAACACATCATATAGGCTGGGGGATGAGGCTTGTCTAATAAAGCGGCACTAAGATCTGTACTAGGGGTGCAGTAACAACTAGTTTTGATCTAGTTGCAGTGTATTGGTTATGGACTGGCAATGGGCTATAAAGCCAGCCCATCTTAACAGCAACCAAAAGTAAATTGCTTTCAGAAGGATGTTCAGTGACGTGTAAAAACAATAAAACACACACATACCACTACACTGGTGGAGTAAGTCCAAGTTCTAGAGGACATAAAACACTACCACAGCCTGCCTGATTCAGTTTATCATCAGCTTTCTGTACGGCCCCGACTATCCTACTCATCACAAGTTTTGTAAAACATTCAGTAAACACTAGGATGTGGTGTGTGTTTGTGTTCTTAACTCTTGGTCGGCTTGACGGGTGGGGACAGCAATTCTCTGCTCTGGTCTTCCCCCTGCATTTTCCAGTTCCTATACATCCCTTAGCTATTTTATTAAGCTCACCCTCACTCTGACCCGATCCAATTACTCTTAAACAATTGCCTGTCTTTCTCTCTGGTTGCCTCCTTTAGGATCATCACCACACTAGTTCCCGCTCTTGGGTTTGCTTTATGAGAGTGGTAATTCTGCAACAAAAAAGACATTTTTAATGAAAGCATATAAAATGCAGAAAATGGCAAAATTACAAAGAAAAACCTTTAAAAAAAATCACAAAATACATTGGTTGTTGCGTGTCCAGCTTTCTCCTTTTCCTAATCTTCAAGTAGGTTGTTTGAAAGAGTGTCACTGTGTGTTTCAGTCAGAACAGATCTAATCAACCTCAGGCCAGTTGTCCCTGTGGTAAACTGGATAAAATGCCCTTAGCTGGAGCCCACTGAAGTCTTGGGTAAGCCCCCAATGATTTAATTAGGCTCTGGCTTTAAAAGCAGCACTGCACTGGGAATCATGGGTACAAAAGGAACACAGGACAAGGCTCAGGGCTCCCAGTTCTGGACCCAAAAGGAAGTCAACAAGAGTGTTGCCACTGAGGGCTTGCCACCGAGGGCTTGCCACTAAATGAAATTAACATGCAGCAGGTGTAAAAACAAACAAAAGAAGTACTTCTTCACATGACACACAGCCAACCTGTGGAACTCCTTGCCAGAGGATGTTCTGAAGGCCAAGACTATAACAGGGTTCAAAAAAGAGCTAGATACATTCATGGAAGATAGGGCCATCAATGGCTATTAGCCACAATGGGAAGGGTTGGTGTCCCTAGCATCTGTTTGCCGGAAGCTGGGAATGGGTAGCAGGGGATGGATCACATGATGATTACCTGTTCTGTTCATTTCCTCTCAGACACCAGCCATTGGCCACTGTCAGAAGGCAGAATACGGGGCTAGCTAGACCTTCGGTATAGCTGTTCTTATGAGTCCAATGAAAGCAGGATTGAATCCTGAGCCTTGCTGAGTTTCATGGACTTTTTGGCTCTCCCTTAATTCAAAACTAGATGAACAGTGGCTACTTGCTAAAGATAGTCACCTTCAGGCACACTCCAAACAAGATTTGTCTCATAGCAGCTTGTGAGAGTGTGGGTAAGCTCTTAGCATATAGAAACAAGAGGATTTTAATTGCAACTGTTTGGAACCTAACTATAGCAGCTGCTACTAGCAACTGCTGGAATAAAAACATCTGAACTGTAAAGGAAGACTACTCTCCTGTATACAGCCTCTAATCAACCACAATCATCTAATGGTGACCATCATTCCAGCTAGCACCCACCCACATAGAGCCTGATACCTGTGCAGAAGAGTGAGCACCACTGTGGTGATTTCAGTCCCTGTTTCATTTTCTCAGTTTGCAATGAATAGGCTCTACACCTATGGAAGGGCAGCCCTCAGCCAAGGTGCTCTCTACTCACTGCTAAGTAGCACAGTCTTCTAGCAATTCTGGGGATTAGCACCCCCTTTCCTCTCTTCCACCATTGCAGCCCTCCTCCTGCTTACAGAGTCACAGTACAGCTGCTTTGTGACTTAGCCCTCTGGCCAAGTCACCCTGTCCCTTCCAACTTTTGCTGTACCAGCAGGCAGTCCTCACACCCACTACCCTGACGTAGTCACTCAGGCAGTCTTCCCACTCACAGCCCCAAGTCATACTACTCCACAGGGCACGGCAGGGGAACCCATGTTTGTCCTCCACTCTGAGTTCTAGTCCAGGCTCTATAACAAGCCATTGAGATCTGGATTGTCCCCAATCTCGCTGCTCTTTCCCCTGGATTACTTCCTACTGTGCTTCTTTAAGCTTTCTTAGCCAGACCCTCTCTCTTAGGCCTGCTAGGGAAACCCTTCAGCATGTTCCTATCCCTTTCCACAGGCTATGGGCTTCACTACTGCTAGCCTCCTGGCTTTATAGAAGCCCTGTCTGTTCCCTAACAGAAGAGTTTCCTTCCAATCAGCTCCCTCCACATAGCCTGAATCATCCCTATTTGCAGTTTCATTGACTGATTGGACCCACCTAGCCTACTTCAACTCTCTGAGAGCTGGTGTGGGGACCACACCCCCTAACACTTGGTTAAATACTGGTGGATATTCAGGGTAACTTTTAGTACTACCAGAGATAAAGCTAAGCCAAAAACTTACAGTCAACTTCCTGCACACCAAACTTTAGGAAAATTCAAATCCAAACCCACATCTGAACTTTTCACTTTAAGGCTCACCTGTAGGACTAGTGAAAATAGTCTTGGACAGAACACTTTGTATTACATTTCTGCCAGGGGAAATTCAAAGAGCGTTTGCTAAATTTGCATTTGTTTTTCTCTGGTTTCTCTTTGAAGAGCAACAGCTCAACTCTGCTGCAATGTTCATTACAGAGGGGCTTTTTTAAAAAGGACCTCCTGCTGTTTTCAGGATGATTTAAGATTAAAAAAATAGAGTGAGCCTTCAATTATCTTAATCCATATAGGAAAAAAAACTTCAGTGTGAGAACTGTAAATTATAAAATACTTCAAGGTAAACATGTCAGTTGTGTCTAGTGAAACTCCAAGAATCTATTGCTAGGGCACCCTCTAAAGAATCTGACAACTTTCTCACATGACAAACATATTAGAGGGCATTATGAACTGAATTTTAAAAATCAATCTGAACTGAATCTAAGTATTTCCATCCTGTGCAGTGATAGGGTTGGTTGGGGTGTAGAAAAGAGGGAAGAGGGATTGTTTTGGTTTTTAATTAAATTTAAACAAATCCATCTATCCATTTTTCAAGTAACGAGTGCAAAATGAAGATTAGAAATGAGTTACAAATGTTTTTCATTCTGAAGCCTTAAAAGACTTTTTTTTCTTTTCCTTTTAATAAACAGCAATTTTGCAGCTCTCTAGCCTAAAAAAAATGCTACAATTCACTGATGAGGCATATAACGGAAGGTGCAATAGAAAACCTATGAAGTTTTTGTCTTCCTTTTCTAATTCTAACCCACGGCACATCTACACTGCAATCAGAAGTGGAGGCCTAGCTGCACTGGCATCAATGTAGCTAGTGTTGTTAAAAATAACCGTGAAGACATGGCAATGCAGGCTGTACAAATCTACTAGGAACCTTAGGTACATATTTGTGGTGTTAGCCCATGATGCTGTGTTCTTACTGCTATTTTTAGCAAGCAAGGTGGATTAAGGCTAGCACAGCTATGGCTACAAAAGCTGCAATCACACCTCCAATTACAGTGTAGACATAACCATAGACTCAGTTTTACCAGACTCTCAAACAGTCCAGCAGAAGGATAACTCATTGATCCAGCTTCCTGTTCCACTGCCCTAGAAGTCCATGCATTGTGGTTGGTTTAAATGCAGGGAAGGGATAGCGCAGTGTTTTGAGCACTGGCCTGTGGGTTGTGAGTTCAATCCTGGGGGCGGGGAGCATTTAAGGGTCTAAGGCAAAAATCTATTGGATGATTTAGCTGGGGACTGGTCCTGCTTTGAGCATGGGGTTGGACTAGATGATCTTCTGAGGTCCCTTCCAACCCTCATATTCTATGAAAGCGGGATAAAGCTCTTAGTAAGAGATGGATCTTAAAGGGGCAAGTTCAAGAAGTCACACCTCAGGAGCTGTTGTTGCAGGTGCCATATGGCTACTTTATTGATTGTATTCTAAAAGATAGCCACTGAAATGGCATCAGAGTACACATCACTATGTTGTAATAATAATCTGATTATAATAATAATGCATTTTGCTCGATCCTTCTCTGCACCTGAAGCCACTTATCTTCCTCTCACATTTGCAGAACCACTAGAGTAATTCTTCACCATGTGCAGCAGCTAGTGAAGGCTGAGTCCTTGAGTCTAAAGGGTAAGAGGGTCTGTTCTAATCGACATCTGAATGCTTGAATGCTCACTTCAAGCTACTCTCAATTTGTTCACTTTTCTATAGAATGGCAATTTCGGGAAAAGAGATTTTCTAGTGAGATTTCCCGTAGGTCCTGATTTTGGTTAGCTGATAAATTCCACAAACAAAAGTTAAATTTGGTTCTTATTCTACCTGAAACTTCTCATTCAAAGCCAGATAAAATCCACAGATGGACTTGGGCTGCAAAGTTTGCATCTGGAACCAGGTTCTGTTGTGTTAATTTCAATGGAAGAAATGGATTCAGAGAGTCAAAGATGTTAACATGACCCTGCCACTAGATACCATGAAACATGGTGAAGGATTTTGAGTACAGAGACCTCAACCTTCTTTGTCCCATGGCAACAACCATCCATTATGAATCTTTTAAAACTTTTATTACACAGCCCCACTGACAGAAATTCCAGCTCCAGGGCCATCCCTAGTGGGGACGGGACCTGGGTTAGAAGTGAGGAATCCATCACTTCTGGGATTGCCCAGGCCAGTGCGCAGGGCCCTGAGTGGTCTTGCATGCCTAGGAGCCCTACTGTGATGGTGGCAGTGGTGGCCAGGGGGCCGCGGGTCCTTTTAAATTGCGCAGACCCCTTGGCAATTGCCCACTTTGCCATACCATGCCCCCCCCCCATCAGCAGGCCTGCAGATGCAGAAAAAGAAGGTATCGGGGGGGTAGAAGGAAAATCAGTTAAAGAATTTTGAAGTATTCAGTAAGACTTTTATTTTAACAATGGCCCTTATTCTCTTTTGCTTTAGCTGTAGAGATATTTTATAAGGAAAACCCCCTGACTGACAGCCTTTTAGATGGTATTAAAGATGGAAATAGCTGTCCCTTGGGGGGGGGAAGTGAAAAAGTGGAGCTGTTAGGGTTGATAGAAGTCTGATCAGGTTTCTCTGAACCCCAAACTAGGCAAACACACACAAAAAGGGAGACAAAAGAACCCCCAAAATTGAAAATGCCATTTCTCTCTCGGACATCGACTTTAACTTGCGACCTCCGTGCTGGAGAAACACAGACACAGCACATGGACCTAGCAGACTTGCTCCAATAAGATGGAGGAAGGAAAAGGACAGGGAGGGGAGTGGGTGAGAGCAAGAATCCAAGTTTCATATTAAGGTGGTATTCAGGATTAAGCTGGTGATGACATTTGGGTCCCTCTCTCTAGCCAGGTCTGGTCAGGACATTTCTCAGAATCAAGACTATAAAGGCTCACCTGTGTCATGGTGGATCCCCAGGACCCTGGTGGTGGTGGGGGAGGCAACCATGAAGGTTCAGCTCGCTCCTTTTAATCTATCCATACTGGCTACGTTTTGATTCCCCTCACCTAAAACTTTTTTAACGACCCCAAAAGAGAGTTATGGACAGAATAGCCTAACTGTTCATTATTTTGTTCACCAGTTCTGTTCATTATTTTGTTCACCAGTTAGGTCTAATTTCTGACACTCAAATTTTGGTCCATTAAGTTCCAATTCCATTTTCCTTTTGTTTAATAGTAGTGGTGCTAGCACAGTTCTTGGGTGGAATTCATAGACCTTTTTCCTAGGACTCATTCATTATTTCTGTCTTTAACTTCTGCTGTTATAAACAATTGTATGTAACAAGCTGAGTTGGACCTTTGTTATCTTGAGGAACTTAGAGCACTGAACTCTGAGCAACAGTCCTGGCTCCTTAAGACTAGGAGATGTTCTGATCCAGGTTTTCAGTTGGAGGCATAGTAGCTTTACCATTGGGGGCACTTGGGCCACTGACCAGCACAGAAATATAGAGGAAAATAGAATCAAAGTAAAATAATTTCACTTTCATCTCAATTCTCTTCTCCATTCACAGCAGGTAAATTAAAGATCCGCTCTTCCAGATGAAAGAATCATGTGTCAGGATAGCACACAATCCTTGGGACTTCTAAAGCCTCAGCAGCTGGCCTGAATGAGTCTAATAACCACAGCACAGGATGAGATTATGATCATTTGTAGAGCTAAGACAAGTTATGATACCCTACTACTGCAGGGTCTATCTCTTCAGCTGTTGCTGGAATTCACTATAAGGTCTTCTCATCTGGCATTGTCATATGGCATTGTCTTTGGTTATGGCATGTAGCAGTATGATCAAATCGAACCCACTGGCCCTAACATTCATTTTAGTCAGGTCCGCTCTTGGCAGCATTAAAGATAGGTCCACTAATAACTCAAACCTCAGAAGATATGGATCCCCCTGAGAGTTTGTTCACATTGATCACATGGGGGTGGGCAGAGACTGTGTGTGAGACATGTAAGGGGAAGTCATATTTATGTTCGCTTTTATTCATAATAGAATAATGAAAGGCAGAGTTTAATCATTCTTTGCCAGCATGTGGTACTATACAAACTGAGTTGGCAAAGAAACTAATTAGGGCTTGATTCACTCTCATTTAAATCAGTGGAATGACTCCCTTTGATTTCAGTGGGAGTTGGATTAGGATCTCAGATTGCATTATTATCAGGGTAGGACTACAATACTTGCTTGCAACTTATTTTGCATCTCACGCTATTTTTAAAAAGTTTTTCAAAGCACTTTTCTTTTCAGATAATTTAAAACAAAGATCTTTTCCCTCCTAGCTTTTATCATAATTTTATCTGATATATATAAACAATGCTTCAAGACTTCCAAAAGAGGCTATATCCAACCCATGGTAAAGTCTAAATTGCATTGTTTTCCTTTTCTAAATAGGCTGGGATTTTTTTATATTATTAGTAGTAGTATTTGTTTGTCCTGAGATAGTCCCTAGGCTACATTATGCTGGGCACTGTACAAATACAGAACAAAAAAGCTCTCTCTGCCCTAAGGAGCTTGCAATCTAAAAGTATAGTTCTCTTACTTTAGAGCAGGAAAAGTATTTAACTCCATCCTTTTTCCTGAGTGCATCCCAACTTTCTTTGATGTGATAATTCCTATACAGTGCTTACCAAATCTACATATCAAAGCGCTTTACAAATGGGTAAACCTTATTATCCCCATTTCCAGGTAGGGAAACTGAGGAATGGAGAGGCCCTGTGAACTGACCAGGGTCACACAGTAGACCAAGTGGCAGAGGTGAGGAAGGACCTTGAGTTGCCCTACTACAAGTGCCAAAGCCGGCATGTGAGCTGATTTTCAGTGACACTCATACTGCCCGGGTCCTGGCCACAAGTCCGGGGGGCTCTGCATTTTAATTTAATTTTAAATGAAGCTTCTTAAACATTTTAAAAACCTTTATTTAATATATAATTAAACTATTGTTGTATGTAAAGTAAAGACTTAGAGACCTTCTAAAAATGTTAAAATGTATTACTGGCATGCAAAATCTTAAATGACAGTGAATAAATGAGGACTCGGCACACCACTTGTGAAAGGTTGCTGATACCCCAGCTCTAGATGTAGTGTCTTAGAGAAGATTGCAGGTCCTGATTTCTTGTGTTCTTTTGGTTTTGCTTAAAAACATAAAGCACGTTGCCTGACCTTTTGCATACTGTCATCTGAATCAACCAAAGTAAAGGATTAAAAGGGTGGATTCCAGACTTCCACATGGCAATATAACATGTCCTTTTCATGTTTAAGAGTGATAAATTCAAACTGGAACAGGTGCAGAGAAGGGCTAGTATAGGAGGATTAGAGGAATGGAGAATTTCCCTTAAGAAGACGTCAGGAGCTTGGCTTATTTAGCCTAACCAAATGAAAGCCGAGGGGGAGATATGATCACTGTCAGTAAATTCCTGTAAGGGATAAACAGCACGGAGTGAGAGGAATTATTTAACGGCTAATGTTTGCACAAGAACAAGTGAATATAAACTGTCCATCAACAAGTTTAAGCTTGAAATTAGATGAAGGTGTCTAACCATAAGAGGAGTGAAGTTCTAGAACAGCCTTCCAAGGGGAAGAGTGGGGGCAAAAAGACCCTAATTAGTTTCAAGATTGAGTTTGGTATGTTTATGGAGGGGATGGTATGATATGGTTACCTACAATGGCATATCGTCCATATGTAACTGCTATTAGCAAATATCTTCAATGACCAGAAATGGGACACTAGAGGGTGAGGTCTCTGGGTTATTACATAGAATTCTTTCCCTGGCTTCTGGCTAGTGGGTTTCATCGACTTGCTCAAGATCTAACTGATCATCGTATCTGGGTTCAGGAAGGAATTTTCCCCAAGGTCAGATTAGCAGAGACCCTGGAGATTTTTTGCCTTCCTCTGCAGCATGGGGCAGGGGTCACTTGCTGGTTAGAATTGGAGTAAATGGTGGATTCTTTGTAACTTGAAGTCTTTCGATCAAGATTTGAGAACTTTAGGAACTCAGCCAGAGGTTCTAGGCCTATTGCAGGAGGGGATAAGTGGCCGGTGATGTAGAGGAGATCAGACTAGATGGTCATGATGATCCCTTCTGGCCTCAATGTCTAAGAGTCTATGAACTCACCTCTGGCCAGTCTCAAGAAAACCTGCTGGATCTCCCAAAGGGATTACTGCACAATCCTAATTAAGACCATAATCCAATTATTTACAGTGGGTTTCCTTAAAGATATTTCATTCAAAACTTCAAAGCCAAACGTTAATAAATGGAGAATTGATTCAGAATAGGGAAATGGCTCTCTTCAGAGGAAATTAATATTGCAAGAATCACCGTAATCCCCACCAAGTATGGGAGAGACATAGTTTGATTGCATCCATACTTATTGATGGACCTATTAAGTCACTGACAGACAACAATGGCTCATGTTAAATGGAAAATAAGAAAACCAATCAAGAAAAATGTCTCGTAGAGGCATGTTGTCTAAGTTAGTTGTCCCAAACTGACCTACCCTTAAAAGGCATAATAATAATTACTATTGATTTTCTTTTTCTAGAGCTTTTCATCCAAATTGTGTTAGAAAAAAATAATTAATAAAGCTTGGCAAAATCCCTCTAAAGGGGCTATTACTGACCATTTCTGAACAGAAATGGAGAAAATGAGGCACAGACATCAAGTGACTCCCCCAAGTTCACACAGTAAGTCAAAGGATAGAGCTGAATTGATCCACAAGTGCTAGTCCCATGCCCTACTCACTAGCCTATACTGCCCAGACATGAGGCCATAATTGGTCTTTTCAATCTACATTCTACGCTTTAAACAGTCTCCTAAAGATTGGTCACCCACTCCAGGAAGTGAGTTCAGAAAAGAAAAATATTTCATACGGCTGAAACCTAAGTACTTTGTGCCACATTTGAAAAGGCGGTCTGTAAAAGTAACCTGCTATTGCATGCACAAACCCTGCTGAAACCCTGTAAAGAGATGGTAAATGTGCAAAAAGCAGCCACTTAGAAACCAAACTAGCAGTTTGCAAATGCACACATATTAATGTCTGCACAGCTCTGGGTAACTGCATGAAGAGGAACTGGTGCACTTTTATGTAATGATGTGTGTGCAGACCTGATGCTAGAAGGATGCTCTCGGCTAGCATTTGTGACTTTAGCAAATTTGAGCATAGAACAAAATGTGTACAAAGGATCAAATTCATTATCCTCCTACTTCTCTGGATGTGAAAGGTCCAGAAACAAAGGAACTCATATGGGTTTGTTGACTGAGGTAGAATCAATGGAGTGTAGGCAGGGTTCTTTTACCCAGTGTGCCATGGAGCTTCCTCCACATTGCTCTCCAGTGCACCAGCATGGAAGGGATTTTAGACAGGTGGAAGGATTTGTGAATTCAAGACTCTGAAGATCCACCAGCCAACCCCTCAACTCAAATTCCTTGCATCTTATCTGTTCTCTCAGGTTTTGCACAGGGGTCCCAAAGGTGACCAAATAGCGTGTGCACTTTTTTCCAGAAGAAGAGGTCAGAAATGATTTCCCTAATACTAATTTTGTAAATGAATTCGAAGCAGCACACACAACAGAACTCAAAGTCTCAGGACGTTTTCCATGTGGGTTTGCCCTTTGAATAAAAGCGACAATGAAAAATCAAGTGTCCCTCCCAATGAATTACATTTGAGAATGGAAATACAACAAGGCAATGTGCCTCTGTAACTAATTTCTCTTGTCTCATACAAACTGCTACAAAGCATCAATACTTTAGTAGCCATTGGGGTGGATAATTGGAAACAAGGGCAGCACTTTCAAAGAGACCTGATGCAAAGGCTGAGCCAGAGTGGTTTCACCATTTTCAATTTCTAAAGAGAAACCAATAAGGATTCTTTACCCAGAACTAGAGAACATAATTTATTCAGCCCAGACCAGGAAAGGAATTTAGTGGTAAGTTAAATCAAAACACAAGCTGTTGAAGGTGGGAGATGTGTGTTTACTCTGGAAAGGATGAGAAAGGGTGTTTAAAAAAGAAAAATCCTAAACTATGCGAGGTTCCCTTCAACCATTACAAATCGATGTAGCGTTGCCGAGGTAGCTGGAAAACTCCAGGGTGCACAGTGCCTTCGTTTGGTTGTTTCTGTTCACTTTTTGGCAAACTACCTTATCTTTTAGCAATGTGGTTATTATCATTCATTATGAACGGACTGGAAAGTATTACACAAGCGGCGGATATTTGCCCAGCTGTGTGAAATCCCATAGGTTTGTTTTTCATGTGTTTGTGTAAACTCCTCCGTCGGCCCTTAGTTTATGTAAGTTCACATCCCTTAGCTTTCACTTTGAACTTTCTTGGAAGGCAAAAGCAAAGCTGGTAGAACTTGCAAATTCCGCAAGCTGAACAGATCTGGATTTGTTTTTTTCCTTTTCCTTTAAATGTTTTCATTTTCTTTAATAAAACTTAAGAAAGTCCAAGACACAAAACTTCATTAACCCAATGTTATAATTACTTCTCTGAGTAAGTAACACACAGTACACAAAGTAACACACAATACACAATGACAAGCCAGAGCGAGAAACATCTACTACCCGCTGTTTCTCACTGTCTGGTGACCTGCCTCAACTCACATACCTTAAGAACATAGTGATAGGCACATGACATCTTAAATATCATCTGTGCATACATCTTGCTATGATTAGGGTAACCAGTGCATTACTTGCTGTTGGTAAAGCGCTCATATGCCACCCTTTGGGGCACCATTATCTACACCTCGGATCCAGGGGATTTCTGTAAGCCCCTGTGCATCCCTTATGCCCTCTGCCAGTTGGGTTCCAGCACTGTTTTTTTCTCTATAAGCCAGATTAATTCTGTATTTTCACAGTCTTGACCTTCATAAGACCAGAAGAACAGTCATACTGGGTCAGACCAAAGGACCATCTAGCCTAGTATCCTGTCTTCTGATAGTGGCCAATGGCAGGTGCCCCAGACGGAATGAACAGACCAAGTAATCATCAAGTGATCCATCCCCATCACTCATTCCCAGCTTCTGTCTAACAGAGGCGAGGGACACCACCCTGGCCATCCTGGTTAATAGCCATTGATGGACCTATCCACTATGAATTTATCTAGTTCTTTTTTGAACCCTTACGAATCTACAGAGGACCAAAAGGTCAGCTCCCCTGGGGGTTCCCGGTAGTTTTTTGTATGAGGGCACTGTGGAAAGGTGTCTTCATCTTCAGGTTTTCCAGGTGAAGCTGGTATTTCAGGCTGTGGTCGAGTTTTATTCCCATGTATGCGACAACTGGTTGGAATGGCAGTAACTGTCCTTGAACATGGATCGAGATGGACCTATTAGCAAGACAAGTGTTTAAATGGAAAATAGTTGCTACTTTCTTGGTTTTATTAAAAATTACTCTCCATTACTGGAAATAAATGATCCAAATGTCCATGCCTTGGCTGATATTCCCTTCAGTCCTGTGGAAATGATATCCAGTATCAGCAACACAGCCTATTTAGCTTCTGGGACGCAGTATTGTTGTCCCTGAAGTTAATATTTCCACACATTGAGAATGTGCAGGGTCAGGGAAATGTTTGTGTTGAGTGCCCTGGACAGGGTATTGATACATAGACTTGATCCTACAGTGAAATCCACCATCCCCGGGACTTCACAAAAATCTGCACTAGTGGATCCCACTGAGGAACTTGCCTCATGGTCCTTACTTGAAATGCTAATCATTCTCCAGAAGTCACTGTGATGACCTTTTCCGGAAGACGCTAACTTAAAATGAATTACAAATACAAAACCAATGGTGCTGTAGAAGATTCATACCAAGTTACACTCCAAATATAAGTAATATAAAAATCAGATAAGTCATTTATTAAAGAAGATTGCAGTAAAAAGAATCCTCCTGCATTTATTGATATATATATTCAAAGCAAGCATTTTTAATGATTTCTCATATGCAGAGGTTCAATTTTTTATGCTGCTTTATGTCTGCCAGGCTGCATGTATGCCTTTATTTAAAGGTGTTATAGTTTCATTTAATTACTTCCATTTTTTAAAGCAAGAACTCATAAAAGAAACTGCTTAATTGTCATTGACTCCAGCAATTTTTCTCTTTCTCTGTCTCCTGCAAAGCATTTATAATGCACCAGCCTTGCTGGTATCAAGACACAGTTCATGCTTGTTTGGCTCCTATGTTTTATTCCATTTTAAAATAGTCAAAAAATGCAAAAAAAAAAATTGAATGGAAGGACTTTTTCACACAAGGAGTTCCTGTGATCCATTAGAACCGCTCACGTGAGGGAGGTCTGTTTGTTTCAGTGAGAGTAGTAGGGAATTGGCCTAAATGTTCAGCAAACCATAACACGTGAATAATAGATTATGTCTTACCAACAAGCAGAGAGCAGCTAAAAAAGCACAAACCAATAAATGTGGAATATATCACAGATATGTGTGATGCTCAGATGCATGGCCTAGCAATGCTGTGGATAGATATTTACAGTGTTGTTGTAGCTGTTTTACAGAAATGTGATTTCTGGTGACGTAGAGTTGGCTCTCGCTGCAAATGCAGTAAAGACTCTTTATTCCTGATATAAATGTTGGATTATCTACTCAAGAGAGATCCCTGTATAATATTCGCACCCTTTTTTGATAACCTGGTGGTGAGAGACACAGGACCAGTCTCACCTTTGGCGGTTCAGGTTCCTCACTTTTTGAGTGAGAGGTGCAAAGCTTAGAAGCTAGAGCTAAGAGCTATCAAAGCTAACTTAGGGTTTACCTAACTAACTTAAACTTAAAATCAAAACCTAACAAACAAAACTAAGATCAAACACTTAGGGAAACCAAGCTTAGCCTAGTCCTCTTGGAACTTAGAAAGTTTAAGAAAAACAAGCACAGGCTCCCCTAGCAAGGTGAGTCACTTCTTTTATAGGGCACAGGTGTTTGAATCCGCCTTCCTTTCTCACCCACAAAAATGTTAGGGTACACTTACTCCATAGGCTAGTGTGTTTGTACGTATTGATGACATGTACATGCCTATTAATGATATTAGATCATATGTTATTTTTGTTCTCCCATTTATTTCGGTTCTTTCCTTGTGGTGTACCTGTTACGTTTAAGTGTACAGACTTGGAATCCCCCTATGCCATTTTACCATTATCCATCTATCTAGGTGAAAGGTCTCGGACAGATATGTGTATTTGTTGACTTTGCTATCTGGGTATGAAAGATCCCAGATATAGAGATGCTAATTTTGCCTTAGCTCAACATATAGGATATGGCCTGTAGATCCCTTGCAAAAGATAGGTACTGAAAAAGATAGGAAGCAAAAGATATGCACTGAATGTGGCATTTGAACTTAAGGTTTGGGATCCAATTATTAACTGTAATTATGACAGTCCAATACCAAATAATGTAACTTGTTTAATAATAAACCCAGGACCTGCCAGTGGTCTCACCACAGCGCCCATAATAGGGGAAGTGATTAATCAGGTTCAGTTTATGAATATTCCGGTAATGTTAAATTTGTCTAATTGGTGTCCAGGAAAATTTAGCTATTGTCAGCATTCCAAAGTGGCTTCCTTTTTCTCAGTACGACTTTGGATAGGATTGCTGATATTGTTCATTGCTGTTGGGGATGGCTAATGAAATCCATAAACCACATACCTCTAGGGGAAAGCGTAGCTTAAATCTTGAACGTTTAGGATCCCTAACAGGGCTATTTGGTTCAGAGGTGTTGATTTGGAACCGAGCGGATATTTGAAAAATTCGCAAACATATAGATTATGTGTTACAAGAAGAATCCAACTGAGTGGTCAATCCAATGTTAATAAATAGGGAATAAAGGGATTGTCATGGGAAGAACAATCTACTCTTTATAATAGGCATGATATAACCCAACTATTTAATAAAACCCAACACAAAATTAATCAGCTAATCACTTTAAACAATGATCAGCACAGGAATCAACATTTAGAAAAGAAACTTATATGCTCTGCATGTGGGGAGTCCGTTGTAAATGCAATCACTAATACATTACGATCTTCGAGACTGGGAAAGGCTCCTGACTTAATTAAAGCTGAGCAACTGTTAAGTTGGTACTGTCCCTCGTTTTCAAAGGCTAAAAAAGAAACAATCCACACGTTTGGATTCATGCCAGCATTTATCAGGGGGATCTAGTCACATGGAGCGTTGAGGTGCTTAGGGCTGGCTTGTTTTGGCCTTGTTTTGAAATGGGGCGAGCTTGATTTTTGGCTTATTGTGAAAGGTCGAGGTGCTTATTTACCATGATTAGCCCCTTTGGCCACCCAGCCAATCACTGAGGTTTGTTCTTGCATGCTGAGTCCTTCTATAGTATAGAGTATATTGCAGTTTAACTTAATGTGTATAACAGGGATTTTCAAATTTACTGACCCTCTGAGTCATATAGTGCGAGGGCTGAGATGTGTCTGCTGGGGCTCAGGGCTAGGTGCAATGTCAGGGGGCCTTGTGGCTTCAGTCTCACAGGGGGCACCAGTCGGGGCTCAAGGTCTAGCCCCACTTCCACCCTGAGCTCTGGCAGGTGCCTCCCAAAGGTCTGACGCTCTGAGACCCCCTTCCCTACTGGGCAGCCCCGAGTCCCATCACCCTGCCACATGCCAGAAGTCCCAAGCTCCCCAAAACAGTCTGGTAGGTGGAGAATGGGGGAGGAACTGGGGGGACTCCAAGAGCTGCACTTTAACTGTAAAAGTGTTGCACGCAACTCACGAGCCGTGATTTGGCCGCCCCTGAGTAATCCTAACCTAGACTAGTACCAGTCATTCCAAATGACCTCAGTGCCCTTTGGAAATATACAAAAGTGAAAATTTGGACCCAATTCTACTCTCAGATACATGTTGCTCTCACTGACCTCCGATGGGAGACAAGTACATGCAGCCTTAAAATAGAATATGACCCTATACGTAGAATCCTTCCACTTACCACCATGCAAATAAAGCTACTTCTGAGAGCTGTTTAAGACCACAACACAAAAACTTAGGGCAGGAAGTGAAAAATATCACTAAAACTGAAGGTGAAGTTACTAGGCTGGTACTAAACAGATATGTAGAGTCCTTTCTTATCTCTGAAGGTGAAGGAAGGGAGGGAAGAAGATATTTAAGATGGAAAGTCAATGGGAAGAAGATATTTAAGATGGAAAGTCAATGGTAAGAATGGCTTGCCGTGGTGAGTAGAGGCTATATACCTAATGGCATATACCGTCCTACCAAGACAGCAGTCTCAGCCTATGATTATCACTCAAAGTTCTTGTTCATTTACACCTTGGCAGCTCTCTCTGTTATCACTGGCTAGGAACATCCATTGTGTTGTAGCACAATAACATGAGCTTTCATGAGTTACTCATACTTTTCACCACCCGACAACTAACTGAAACACAACATTGTTTGGCAGCTAATTCATTTGCAAAATATATACAAACATATAATATTATTTGCATATAATTTCTGATTCCAGGATCCCTCTACAAATGTATTCCTCTTGCTAATGGTTACAGTATTTCATATTAAAATGGAAAATAACAGACTAGTAAACAGGCAGCCTCTAGTGGAATTATTACTCAATAACATTCAGGGAAAGGAAAATCTAACTATTTTTTTACATATATGATCTAGAGTGTTTCCCCTGCTCAGTGTTGATTTTCACAGTTGTGTCCCTGGTGACTGGGAATAAAGAATGAATACACTATACATCTTTACTATCAGATTGTTGCTCACATCCCTTCTGGCTGGATGTGGATACAATATTAACCAAAGTTCTTATCCAGGAAATATTGGATCCTGTGTAAAACCTGGAATGGACTCTTCTGGGGGTTTATCTCTACTTTGATGGGTGGGTCTTTCCATGTTATTACACTTACTGTGGCCTTGTTAGATACAACCAAGACTTGTCCAAATGGTATTCTGAGGACTGCAGATCTTTTCTTTTGAGAATTCTTCTCCTCTTTCCACCCTCTGTTTTTATTGACAGACTCAGACACTGGTTCCCTTCTATGAATTAGTCAGAAAGAGATCACTCATGTAGCAAATGACATGACATTCACTATTTCCATCTTTTCCACTGTCCGAGCTCTGCCAATCAGAGATGTGAGAGAATAAAGGTGACTTCTAAATTTGCATGTAAAGAGAAGGAAGCTTATAAGGTCATTGTTTCTCCATCTGTCATTACAGAAAATAATTCTAAGGTGGCAAAAAAGCAAAACTTAGTCATTAATATTCGTAAGAAGTTTAAGTCCTCTTTGAGCAGCACTGAATAAATGATATAGATAGATCAACATTGCAGCTTAGCTAAAACTTACTGTGTTGATTAAAGTGGTCCATCATTTGGGTATAAGCGCTACCTAGATTCTCCTGCAAAGAATTTTCTAATCCCCAAAGGAGGTTAACACTTAGACTGAAAATTCACTTTTAGGAATAAATTGTCCCATTAACTCTGTAAAAATAGCTTGATTTCTACATTAGATATTCCTAAGAGATATATATTTAGTTAAAGCTGTCTGATAACTGTAGCTAGGGATGAAACTAGGAATCAACATTTTGTTGTTTTTTGCATTTCACTGGGATGTTGTCCCTACTTTATGATGGCTTCATATAGTGTACTCTCTGCTCTGAGTGAATTTCATGGGTTTCTTCTCTTTTTGAAATCACATGTGAGCTGGTAAAAACTGTAAATCTTCGATTCAGACATGGGGCTAACCTTTCGTCTCCATGTCACATCCTTCTCTGTACTTTGACATGCAGACACAAATAGATCTTTCTCCTTCCACAAACCTTATCCTTTTTCCTCCAGTTCCCCAATGAATTTATTCCTGTCTCTTCCTCTGCGTGCAGTAAACTCTGTAGATAACACTCCCACCCAATCAGCCAGTTCACCTGGGGATGCATATATCCTACTTCCACCTTAATAACTGTTGTGTCATAGAGCCTTTCATCCCAAAAGATCCCAATGCTTACAAACAGTGACCCCAAAAAGGGAGATTGGAACCTAGTCTTTTGGGAATTACATCAAAACCCACAGGGAAGTGAACTAGATGAAACTATTGGTCATTTCAACTTTAACAGCTATTATTCAAGGGCAGGATCTACTCTGCAAACATTCCATTGTTTCCAGTTTTGATCAACCCCATGGCACCTGGCAGCAGGTCAGAACATATGCAATATCAATACGTGTCATCCCAGACATGGGCAGCGATGTACGTATTGAAACAATACACTAGAGTGGCTCGTTTTAGTGACCTTATTTAGTGTCATGTTCACACAGAGAGCTGCACATGCTCTCAGGTGTTTATTTCAGTTTATGCCTATTACAGGCTCAGGGACTTTTTAATTCATGTTTCACCAATTTTTGACCATTGTTTTATTTTTTTTAATGTGTGTACTGGTGGAGAAAGGTGCTCCAGTGGCTGTTCTGTGGAGTAAAATAGTCTATCCATAGCGCAGGCACAGGATGGAGAGTTTTCCCCTACCCTACCTGTAAACCTCAACTATCATCTAGGATTCTGCTACAGAACAAGTGAAAGAGGTTTAGACTTCATGCCCATTCAGTCTTGGGATCCTCTGCTGAGACTGACCAGAGTAATCGTTAGAACCAATTGTCAGAACAAATTTTTGTGATGGAGAAGGCCAAGGAACCCCTGCCAAGTCTGAGACACGTGGTCCAAGTCTGGCATCAAATACTGGTCTTAACTTTCCAAAAGATTTGGGGATGTTCTGATCTGGGATTTGCCCATCCTCTGGGGATTGGTCAGAGACCAGCTAACTAATTTCACATATGCTACAGAATGTTTTGCAGTTGATAATGATTTTCAACCCTTCTGACCCAGGCCTGCTTCAAACCAGCAACTTTTATGTGAAAAACACCTTATCCCATCAACAACTGAATGGAAAAAGAGAGGAAGGAGGAGGGAATTTAATGTGAAAACACTGGGCCAGTGAGAGTTTACCTGAATAAGGATGGCAAGTTTTGGCCCTAGATTTGAAGAAATATACAAGATATACCATCTAAAGCAAGAAAATCTGGAAAAAAAGACTTGCATCTATAAAGCACACTTTGGGGCATAGTGTTTCCTGAACATACAGTATAGTAAGATTCATTCACTACTTATAGCAATATACTTGAGCACATCTTGGTGGATAAGTGATGAAATATTATCATGTGTACGGTGCTGTCACTGTATAATAGATAGTGCTTCATAGTTCACTGTGTAAAAACCTGGCCAAAAGACCATTTCTTTGGTTTTGCTGCTTTGTCAGAATATTACTTTTAATTTAATATCCTGACTTCTAGATGACATTTACTATTTAATTATTCCATGCTTGATCTAGCACATAGCATACTGAGCTTGTCTGAGAGGAATAGAGAGAAATTGTCTGGAATAAAGTGGCTAATGTAGCGTGTCAACTACTAGTAGCAATAATAGGAAAAACTTCTGTTAGAAACTCTGGAGAACTTGGGTTGATTGATTGCCAGCTTCTGTCCATTAAAAGATGATTACAATGTATTTACAGAGTGTCCAGCACAACCAGGTCCCCATCCCAGATGGGCAATCTAGAAATTAGTAATATATATAAATATGACAAATAATAATAATGCAACCAGTTCCATGACCCCCAAATATAATAGGATTCCCGGTATTTCTGATCAGAATGGTTTTAATCAAATGATTCTTTCTTCGGTGAAGGCCTTACCACACCATTTTTCTTCAGGTTCCCTGGGCCCAGATTCTGCTCCTACAGTCTGCCTTTGCCCCTGTTTCCCACTGGCTTAAATGGGGATTGTTCCTCTCTCGCCAAAGACCCTGCTATTTCCGCAGCTCAACTGCACACGTTCCCTCCCATTCTCTTTTCTTGCCACTGTCTCCTTGTTAAACTGCTGATGGCTACAGAGGAGGAAAAGGCTTTGATCTGCAAAACCAAACATTTTAAATCCTTCACATTTGCTTTGTAATAACCCTTCTGCACTATTTTAATGTTCCCCCCACCCCAGCCTTTATTATATTAGCTTTTCTTGCCAAGTCAGTTTAGAACTCCTGGAATGTACCTGAGTAGCAGCAGTGGAAATTTAAGGGCTCTATTTATCTGAAGGACAGGGTTAGCAATGGTGCAAGATTCATAGATTTGCATAAATTAGAAATGGAAAAGATATTTAGCTCGCCCAGTTTATCCCCCTGCATTCTTCCGCCTCAGCATTTTCCCACACTCTACCCTTACCAATGTGCCTCAGAGCCATCCCAGAAAGGATCAAAAGAATGGTGTGGTTCCCATCGTGTTCCTTTCAACTCATGGCTTCACTGCAAAGACTGGGAGCAATTTAGTGGTGGTTTTGGGGATGTACATAGAGGCCACTAATTCATTTCAACCCAGACACTGAATAGACATTGGATGGTAATGACTGTAAGGACTCAATCTTTCAGGCTGTTGAGTAAGCCCAGTTCCTACTGAGCTCAACAAGAGTTGAGCTCACAGAGTCAGTATGTTGGAGAGGGTGCAAGCACCGTTCAGGATTAGGTCATACTTACTAGAGATATTATGTTAATCTAGGCTACATCTGAACCTGTGGCCCAAAGACAAAAGACTTCCTGGCCTGTTACCGACTCTGAGAGCCAGCCCACATCCCCTTCTTCTCCTCCCCCTGCCGTCTCAACATTCCTTGTTAACACTATAAAATGTGGTGGTTTTCCCCACTAGTTTATTTTACAATTAAATTGCAGTTGTGCCAATTGCTGTGCTTTGAATGCCGTTTGCCCACAAAGCAGATTTGCTTCAAACTGTGAAGTTGGGAGGGAACCAAAGAATGTTATGAAAAGAGAACTTGAGTTGTAGGCAAAATAAAAATATAAGCCATAAGTTTCCAGTTCATGAGGAAATTAATTTTAAAATGAAATCATGGGTTTCCTTACATGTACCCATACACCTCTGGGTTCTGGCACTGTTTGTTTTTTATGAGCCAGATTAATTCTGTATTTTTAAAGTCTTTAACTTCATAAGACCAGAAGAACAGTCATACTGGGTCAGACCAAAGGTCCATATAGCCCAGGATACTGTTTTCTGTCAGTGGACAATGCCAGGTGCCCCAGACGGAATGAACAGACCAGGTAATCATCAAGTGATCCATCCCCTGTCACCCATTCTCAGCTTCTGGAAAACAGAGGCTAAGAACACCATCCTTGCCCATCCTGGCTAATAGCCATTGGTGATTATATACCAGTCATGATTTTATAGACCTCTATCGTATCCCCCCTTAGTCGTCTCTTTTCCATCCTCTGGGGAACACCACTATTTACCTCTCCCCATTCTGAAAACTGACCATTTAATCCTACCCTTTGTTTCCTATCTTTTAACCAGTTACCAATCCATGGGAGGACCTTCCCTCTTATCCCATGACTGCTTACTTTGCTTAAGATACTTTGGTGAGAGACCTTGTAAAAGACTTTCTGAAAATCTAAGTATACTATGTCCACTGGATCCCCCTTATCCATACTTTTGACCCCCTCATTTATAACCCACAGAGGTGGCACTTCCTGCTGAAACTTTGCTTACCTTGCTTTCATAGGAATCAATTAGAGTTTTGCATGTGAATTAGCCTATGAAATGATATTTTCATTCAAGAGTCTTCTTGATTATCAACAAACACAGATGAGTAGCTCCCCAACTCATTGGATATTTGAATTTTTCTTTTCTACATATGACTGCTGTGTTGTTGGTTTTTTCACCTTGTTAATGACACACTGTTTGATTTAGAGCAGTCAGATCTTGTAGTTTGTGTACATAGAACACACACACATTCTATTTCTAGAACTCTAGGGATGGAAAAGGCCTATAAGGTTCCCCCAGACAGTGTAGAATAGTTCATCAAATTTCTTAGTGCTTTGTCTGTTACAGGAGTGGGTAGGTGAGGTTCTGCAACCAGTGACGTGCAGGAGGTTAGACTAGATGATCATGATAGTCCCTTCTGGCCTTAAAGTTTATGAGTCTAAACAAGATTTAGATGTCCCAGGGAGTGAATTTCCCACAATTTTCCAACACCAACAAGGCCAGGAAGAATAATCTCGGTGAAAGAGGGATCTTCTGGTGGTAAAGAGTCGGTGCAGAGGCTCCCACATTGCCACCCAACTTCTTGATGGGACTTAGCCAAAGTTAAGATCAGCACTGGTAGGATGCCCCCATGATGCATCACTCCTGACTACAGTTTCAGCTCCTTGGCCTGGGCTGCTCTACATAACACCAGCACACAATAGCCTTGAGTTCAGGACATCAGAAAGGTGAGCTTTTCACCATCTTTGTACACATATCCCCAACCTGGTCTGTATATAGTTTGGCTGGACCCCAGGATATGATCTTGGATACAGGAAGGGCTCCTGAGTTTAGGTTTTAACAATAAACACCAATAGAACATTGATGATTGAAGAAACACTGATTTTTTTAAAAATTAACACCAGAAAAACATAGAAGGTGGTTGTTTGTATCTAAGGGCTTGTCATCTTGGAGCAGTATGAGGACCACCATGTGTGATTTCTATAGCGCACTCATGCTCTGAGCATTCACTGGGCCATGTAATCCCTGCTAGTGTGAACTAAAGGTTCACTAGTGTGCTTTAACATAGTGTTGTTTGAAATAGCACTATTTAAAAGTGCACTAGGCAACATTACAAAGAGATTCCTCATTGTGTTATATACAAATAGCCCCCCCAATCCTCTGTTTTTGGATATACACATAAAACTCAAAAATTGCTAAAAATAAACCCTGAAAATTGAACTTAATAAACCCTGGAAAAACAGAAGCCCTAATTATAGGTAGCAACTATGGGTAATGGGTTGAAATTGGATAGAAAACAATGGAGTTTGACTCTTGGGGAATATTTCAGGGTTAGTCTCCCAGAGGAAGTAATGGAAGTCCCGTTGCCAGAGTTATTTCTTGTTAGACTGGACAAAGCACTGTAACATGCAATGGAAAAGGCACCGCTGTCTCAGCCTGGGGATTGGTTAGGTGAACTAACAGATCTTTTGCTAGCCCTAATCACTATGAAATTTCACTTACCCCTCTGAAACTTCACTTAGCAGGTTGTATCGCCACCCATTACTGGTGCTTTTTATAGAGGTTAATGTTTGTAAGTCAGTCTGGTATGTCACACCTTTTCTTAGAAACCTGACAGTAAAGCCTCTTTCTCAGCTAATGTTCTCCCATGGCTTTGGCAGACATTGACACTTTTCTGGATTTCAAGTGGAGCTGTAATTAACAGAGCTCCTACTGCTGCAGGCACGACTGATTCCTTGTTCACTCACCAGTACAGGGATTTGCGATGTATCTGGCACTCTGTGACTAGCGGGCTGTGCGGCATTAGAGTAATAAAATAAACGAAGAAAGTATCATGTAGGCTGACCTGGAATGAACCCAAGCTCTGAATCTTAATGCTTCTAAACTATAGAGCTGTTTTCAAGCCAAACCAGTTCTGGATCCAAATTTTGTACCTGTACAATGAGCTGAACCAAATCCCAGATCCAAACCTGCCCAGATCTTATGGTGTTCAAAATCTGGGGGTGAATTCCCATAAGAACGTAAGAATGGCCTTACTGGGTTAGACCAATGTGCTATTTAGTCCTTCAACAGTGGCCAATGCCAGGTTCCCCAGAGGGAATGAACAGGTAATCATCAGGTGATCCACCCCTGTTGCCCATTCACAGCTTCTAGCAAACAGAGGCTAGAGATACCCAGAGCATGGGGTGGTATCCCTTACCATCTTGGACAGTAACCAACCAGTCAGGAACTTCTCTAGTTCTTTTATGAACCCTGTTATAGTTTTGGCCTTCACAACATCCCCTGGCAAAGAGTTGGACAGGTTGGCTGTGCATTGTGTGAAGAAGGACTTCATTTTGTTTGTTTTACACCTGCTGCCTGTTAATTTAATTGGGTGACCCCTGGTTCTTGTGTTATGTGAAGGAATAAATAGCACTTCCTTATTCACTTTCTCCACACCATTCATAATTTTATAGGCCATTACCCAGTCATCTATTTTCCAAGCTGAAAACTCTCAGTCTTTTTAATCTCTCCTGATACAGAAGCTGTTCCAGACTCCTAATCATTGTTGTTGCCCTTCTCTGTACCTTTTCTAATTCTAATATATCTTTTTTGAGACAGGGTGACTATAATTGCCCTCAATATTCAAGATGTGGGAATAAATGGTGAAAAATGGTATTTTTGTCTTCTTATCTTTCCCTTTCCTAATGTTCTGTGAGCATTTTTACCCGCTACTGCACATTTAGCAGATGTGTTCACAAAAGTATCCACAGTGACTCTAAGAACTCTTTTCTAGAATAGTAACAGCTCATTTAGACCCCATCATTTTGTACATATGTGCATTACTTTCATTTATCAACACTGAATTTCATCTGCCATTTTGTTGCCCAGTCACCCAGTTTTGTTAGATTCCTTTATAACTGTTTGCCGTCTGCTTTGGACTTAACTATCTTGAGTAATTTTGTATTGTCTGCCAATTTTGCCAGCTCCCTGTTTACCCCTTTTTCCAGACCATTTATGAATATGTTGAACAGTACCACTCCCATTATAGACCCCTTGGGGACACCACTATTTACCTCTCTCCATTCTGAAAGCTATTATCTTTCTTTCCTGTTTTTTAACCAATTACTGATCCATGAGAGGACCTTGGAATGGAGACTGCTCCTTGCAAGACAGCCTCTTGGTCTTTAAGAAAGGGTGGTTTATTACAATTTATTACAAAGGGAGCCATTCACTTCAAATGCAAAGACATTTGCCCATATTTGGATTGATGAATCACTCAGGATTAAAACATACCTAGTGCCCAGCTTGTGCAGAGAAGAGAAACATGGATAAAGAGCTCCACAGTTCTGATCCTACCTCCAGAAAAGGTCTCATCCCCTGGGCCAGTGTAACTGCTGGATCCTTATGGAACGTAACTGCCTTTGAGAAAATTGAAGGCACACCCCTAATATCAGATTTTCTCCTCTCTGTACAAACTTTGCCTCATCTTCCTTAACTGTGTGCAACTGTTGACCAATAGGTTTAAACTCCCACCTGCCCTGCAGGGGGAATTCCACTGAAGAACATTAATATTCTGTTTAAAATAAAAATATCCTTTGTGCAGGACGTGTGGGATTATTAGGACAGTACCTGAGCTCCTAATGAGTAGGGTTTGCACTATTCCTTGGCCCTGAATGTTCTCTCGATGTGCTATTAGGCTTTTTCTAGGTCAACCTGTTCTCGATCGAAAAACGTGATCAGGCTTCATTAAATATTGTGAGAAAAATCACTCTTTACTGATCCGGCTTAATAATTGACACATGACCGACCAGCTTTCAAAGCAGGATCTGAAACACTGTACAGCCACCAGAGGCTGATATTTTATTTGAGTTTATTTTGGCCTCCATTTGCTATGTACTATTAGGGGTTCATATTTTATTATCCCGGTTAAGCTGTTCCAGTAAGTATCTCGGAGACAATAAGGGTCTGATCCTTCTGCCACTGAAATGAATGTCAAACCTCCCATTCACCTCAGTGGAAACAGGATTAGGCCCTTAATCTTTAATCTAATCGCATTATTGGCGTACATGCATATTAACTTGTAACAGTTTTCTGCTTTATGTTGTTTAATGTTTGCTCAAATGTTTGTAGGAAGGCATCTCGGGAGGAGGGGATGGGTGGGCAGGGGGAAGGTCAAACAGTGAGCCAGATTCTGATTACATTTACACAGATGTAAAGATCAGCTCCCCTTACTTCTGTGGAGTATTTCCAGATTTACACCAATGTAACTGAAATCAGAATTTGGACCACTTACATTAGGCAGATATATTCACATGAAGGTGCAGTGCACATAGCATAGAAATGAAACATCAAGGAAACAGTATAACAGTGAGCAGCATCTCACTGACCAAAATGATCTATCTGAGACACAAGGGAATGAAAAGAGAAAAATGACAAGACCCAGGAGAGGGAAGCAGGACAGGGAAGCTCACAGAGCAAACTCATAAAGAATCCCAAATAGCTGGCAAAATGAAATTCACTATCAATGCAGAGTGAGAGGCAGAATGTACTTAGGAAAGGAGAACTCTCTTTTTTCCAGCATCTGCTGGAGACCTACTCCGCAGAATAGCAAATATTCAAGCACGTGAGAAAGTGTGAATGGAGATGTAACCCATACAGATTATGAACTGGCTTTTAATGATGCAAAGGATAATGATAATAAACAAAAAACAAAAAACAAAAAAATAATAATAAACAAAAGGGAAGGCGGACGAATCCCCGCCTCGTTTTCTTGGAAAGAAACTCAGCCAACGAGAAAGAAAAGTTTCTTAGTAAAGAAGAATAAAGACTAAGGGCATGTCTATACTACCCGCCAGATAGGCAGGTAGCGTTCGATGTATCGGGGATCGATTTATCGCATCTCATCTAGACGCGATAAATCGATCCCCAAGCGTACTCCCCGTTGACTCTGGAACTCCAGCTCCACAAGAGGAGGAAGCAGAGTCAACGGGGAAGCAGCAGCGGTCGACTCAGTGCCGTGAAGACGGTCAGGTGAGTCGACCTAAGATACTTTGACTTCAGCTACACTATTCACATAGCTGAATTTGCATATCTTAGGTCATCACACACACACACACCCAGTGAAGACCAGCCCAAAGTAGCACTAATGGGGAACACAGGGCCAGATTCTCAGCAAGCATAAATCAGTGTAGTTCCATTGAATTCCATGAAACGATGCCCACATACACCAGCTGAGGATCTGGCCACAATTATAATTGCTTAATTCATAAAGAGCACTGTGAGGTGAATATGTTGCCTTACATTGTGTTAATGTCATAGGAATTGGTAAGATTCAGAAATCCGTTTGAAACCTGAATTCATACCAAACTCATCCCACCTACCATCAATTTAGCATAAAATCCTAAATGGTGGCTGAGCACCTAAGCTGAGACGTGCACATACGTACATTCTGTTGAAACTACATCAGGCTGACATGATCCTGCTGATTAAAAAAAAATATATCACGATCAGAATCTGAAGTCAAAACGACGAGGAGTCCTTGTGACACCTTAGAGACTAACAAATTTATTTGAGCATAAGCTTTCATGGGCTAGAACCTTCTTCATCAGATGCATGGGGTGGAAAATACAGGGGCAGGTCTAAATACATGAAAGGATGGGAATTGTTTTACCAAGTGTGAGGTCAGTCTAATGAGACAATTCAGTTAATGGCAGGATACCAAGGAAGGAAAAATAACTTTTGAAGTGTTAATGAGAGTGGCCCATTGACAAGAAGGTGTGACTAACAGTAGGGGGAAATTGGTATTTGGGAAATTAGGTGTAGGTTTTGTAATGACCCAACCACTTCCAGTCTTTATTCAGGCCTAATATGATGCCGTCCGGTTTGCAAAGTAATTCCCACCCTTTCATGTATTTATACCTGGTCCTGTGAGAGGTCAGGTATAAGAACATAAGAATATACGAATAACCATACTGGGTCAGACCAAAGGTCCATCTAGCTCAGTATTCTCTCTTCTGACAGTGGCCAATGCCAGATGCCCCAGAGGGAATGAACAGAACAGGTAATCATCAAGTGATCCTTCATCCCCTGTTGCTCATTCCCAGCTTCTGGCAAACAGGGGCTAGGGACACCATCCCCGTCCATCTTGGCTAATAGCTATTCATGGACCTATCCTCCATGAACTTATCTAGTTCTCTTTTGAAGCCTGTTATAATCTTGGCCATCACGCCTCTGGCAAGGATTTCCACAGGTTGACTGTATAGCCTGACCCAGAATATCTACATGAGTCCCAGTAGGCTCTGAGACTCATGACTGCTGGGTTTGGCTTGGTTTGCAGTATGTACACACCCTCTGTGTTCAGTTGCTCTCTCTGCGAAATAGGAATTATTACATGTATTGCTACGCAAAAGGTGATATAAGTTCTAAGCATTGTTATCATTCATAAGCTAGTAAGGGCTAGATTCTACCACCCTTACCCTTGCTGACTACAACCATACTCCAGAGGTCAGCTCAGTGAAACTCCTTCCCAGCTTCACAAAACTTTCATCCACCAGAGAGGAATCTGAGCCATTTCTTTAAAACTCTCCACTACTAGAAACCAGTAACAGGACTGGAGAATGCTAATTTCAAATTCCATTACGGCTAGTCCTATGAGTTGTTACTGCGTTGTATAAAATCAAGACTGACACACACACACACATGTGTATGTCCCACTGAATATGTTATCAGTCTTTTACTTCGGCCTCTGTGTCCTAGCAAGAGACCTTCTCTGGTTTCTCCAAAATCTACAACTTAGTAGCAGCAATTACAATAGCACATTTGCCTAGCATCAAAAAGTCATTCTCTGGTTTCTCTCTTTTCTCCCAATATATTTTATAAAAAGGGTAATATAAAAACATAAGAATGGCTGTACTGGATCCGACCAAAAGTCCATCCAGCCCAGTATCCTGTCTACCGACAGCGGCCAACGCCAGGTACCCTGGAACGAGAGAACCTGACAAGTAATGATCAAATGATCTCTCTCCTGCCATCCATCACTCCCCTCTGACAAAGCAGGCAGCTGCCAAACAATGTTATAAGGGAGCACTGCGCAACTTTAAACAAGCACGTTCCCTAACTGATCAGCAATGTAACAATGAAACAACATTCACCGGGACGACTTTAAGTGAGGACTTACTGTACCTAAAACACCTCTATTGCATGCAAATGCTGACCTGCATCCATCATCTTCCAGTTGGGTTTTTTCAACCTCTATAGTTTATGCCCCAAAAAACAGCTGCCTGTTCCTACAAGACTTTGCAGTGATAAAGATTTAGGAGGAAAACACAGTAATAATGGTACCCGGAATAAACACTGCTCAGGGTATGTTACTTATTCCTCTCCATGTCCCACTCACAGAGGATGTGAATTTATTACAGCTCCCAGCTCTTTAATTCAAGTTGTAGAGGCTCTGCTTTTAGGTAGAAAAGCTTAGATGGTGCTGGTCACCATCCTGCTCAGACAACAATTTTTATCCAGGGAACTGACAGCATTGACCAAGGAGATGTGTCATTAACCACATTGTATAGATGGAGAAAATGAGCCGCCGAGCGGTGGAGTGAGTCGTGCAAGGCGAGGAGGCGAGCGGCAGAGGCAGGAATAAAACCCTGTCTGTCAGAGGCCCAGTCCAGTGAGCTGGCCACCAGGCCATCTTGTTTATATCACACCAAAGCTCTGTACTCCCTGCTTTCATTAGCAAATGGAAGGCTTGGGCTTGATTCTGCTCAGATGCCCCCATCAGGGGGAACTTCATTAAAGTCAACGGAGTGAAACGGGGTGAGTAGAAAATCAGGCCCCGCAGTATTTAAGAAAAGGAAAGCACAGATTGCTTTTATATGAAAAATGTATTGTAGCTCAGGAAACCTCCTTCTCCCTTGCTTCGACATAAATAAATAAGACCCAGATGGCACAGTGTTTGCGCCCGTCTAGGAACAGAAGAGGCAAGCTGGATGCTGCTTTTCAAAACATGTTTTCTCTCTCTCTTCCCACCTCCACCCTGGGTTTGAAGAGTTCTGTGCTGTGGCAGTCTCTTGGTAACTTAAGCGCTCTCTTTTAAAATTAAGGAACTAGGGTTGCTTGATTGTGTTGAGGTGTTAACAATGGCTTTGAATTATACATTGTATCTGAGGCTCTGTGGGTATTTGATTATTTACCTGGAAGGGACTGATCTGTGGGGTTTAAGTTTTGTTTTTACTTTTTATTTTGTAAAGTACTATAAAAATGAAGTGTGAACAGGCTTCCTAAGGGGGCTAATAAACCAATACCTAGATGCCTTCCACAGCAAATCCCTTGGCACAACTTCTGTTTAACAGGAGACCTACTCCTACAGCACACCCCAAACAGCCCAGCTTTCTCAGCAATGAATACCCCTTTCTCCCATCATTCTCTGAAGTAAAACACAAACCATCTTGTTTCCTTTAAAAACCATCTTGCTTCCTTTAAAAATATGCAACTATGCAGTGAATAGACATTATCCGGCCAGGGAATTTGCATCCAGGGATCTATGTTACACGTGGGGGGAGGAAGAGATGGTGCCGAGTGCTTGTCTCTGGCTCCAGAGCAATCCCAGATAGGAGAGAGCCATAATGCTGCAGCCAATGTTGTGGGATCACTAGCCCAGAGAGCTGACAATGTGGGGGGAGGTGTCTGGTGAATTAGGGTCACGCCCCCACCCATCCCAATGGCCCCACCCACCCCTGCACCTGTTGTTGAGTAAGAGCCCTTGCTATACCTGTTCTAAAGAGTAGCTGGTAACCACACTCACTCCTGACAGGGCGCAATCCAGCTCCCACTGACGTCCATGGGAGTCTTGCTGATGACGTCAGTGGGAACAGAATTCCATTCACAAGGCGTGACGCAGCCATAAGCCCTTCATCTGCCCGAAACCAACCGTTTGCCCAACTCACAGAGACGTGAGGGGTCCCCCATTGTAGGAGCGAGGGGCTGCCTCGGGGCGGGGGACAGGGGCGCTCTGCCCTGGTGTTGAACATGGTAAATGGCCGGCTGTTTCTCCCACGTTTTCTCTCTCTCTGGGTGGAAAGCTTGGCCCACCCCAGCAGGCGAGGCAGGCGCTGTCACTGTTTCCGGTGCGAGTCACCAGCTGCAGCGCTTCAAGCACAGCATTAAATCCAGCAGCAAGGCAAAGTGCTGGGCCGCAGCTGGTGGGCTCCTTTCCCAGCGATCGGGGGGAGCATTTCCACTCATTTTTCTGCCATTCCCAACATTTTTAGTGCGACTGCTACCCTCCCTGAGGGGAACAACATCATGCTCAGCTAGGAGAGCCACCTGCTTTTTCCTCACCAAGCTGCCTGTCTTCTGTAATGTTTCTCCTTTATATAACAATTTTCTCTCATAAGCATTTGCTTCCCCTGCTAGTTTTCCTCGTTAGGATAATGCTCGCCAATTTCTATGGTGTCTTTCCTCCAGATGGATCCCAAAGCACTTTGGAAACTTTACTTAATTGAGCATACCTGGCTCTGGAGGGCAATCTCTCCTCCAGCCACTGACCTGCAGCCACTTCTGGGGTGAAAGGAAGCAGCTGTTTTAACGCCAGCATAGCACTCACAGGATAAGGAATGAAGACTATCATCTCCACCTAGAACTACAAGAACAATCCATTTTAAACAACCTTCTGTCAAATTCCTTCTTACCTGTCTTTCTATAGCCTGAGAAGACAAGAGTTTGTGGTGGTTGAATCAGGGGAAAGAAGAAAGGGCAGAGTTACTGGAATTTTTTAAATCCAAATAAAGTTTGGTTTGAGTTTGGAGCAAATATTTTGCTCAGTTCTTACTTTCTATGAAACATTAGGATTTCAGACTATATTTTTGTCAGTAAGTAGGTTTATCTACCAGATATGTATCTGTTTGCATTTCATATTTTGTTTTTTATATACCCTGGAAAGCTGAGGCTACAGAGATAACTTCAGTGTGGAAGTTTCCATTATAAACTTTTGCCTCCTTCAAAAAACTGAAAAATAGACAGTTGCCCAAAGGCTATCCCATTTGCATAATTACTGCTTCCCATCAAACAGAAAAATTAAAGCCCATCTCGTTTAGATTTAACATTAGCAAACTTCTTGAAAACCACCCTGCAGGCATAGAAATATGCATAAGTGTTGTTATTCTGGTGCCAGAAGTGATTGTACCTTTAGGAAATGCTTTTTAAACCCGTTTCAGTCTCTCACTCAAACGGCTTAAATGCCACCTTGCAGTTCCCATGCTGGGTTTTGTTACAGACTCCATCATAAGTACTGAATCTTAGCTTCCTGAACATCCCTAGCATTACAGCATCTCTGAAAAGGTATATGGAAGTCATGCAGAGAAAAAAAGAGGCTAAACTCCACTAGCCTTTGCAAGAAACAACAGAACCCTTGCAAAATGGCTTTGTAAATTCCTCTTGCTAATTCACACTATAATGATGCAGATCTTCCTAAGTTACACATTTAATGTCCTAGAGCTGGCTTCCCTGCTTAGAAATGCACATAAGTCTTTCAGAACGGATGCACCATTTTTTTCTAAGCAATTGTTATTTTACTCATGTTCATATGAGCACACAATAGCTAAAACTGCATTTGACTCTCTAACAGAGAAAGCAACTACCATTGAAGTGCCGCTGCTCCTTGGGAAACTACAAGATACATTTAGGCCCATCTCCTCTGTGTTTGTGCTCTTATGGAATGTTTTCAGGGGGTCTCATAAGCAGCAGCTTTTGGAGCTGTGCATTACAAAGAGCATTAGAAGCACCCTGATCTCTGGAACTCAGCACTGTAACGTATCTAAGACTAGTTTTTCAAATGTTTCAGGGACAGAAGTTGTTCTCGGGGCCCATCTCTGCAGAACTATATCTTTCACTGGAAACTGAGCGCTTATCGGGGGGCAACGCTCTAAACTTTCTCACTGTTTTCCACAGGTGGTGGTCACTAGGGAAGATATCTAACTCCTGAGGGTAAGTAGGGAAGCAAGGATGCATCTGTTACATGCCTGCGGCTTCTGTGTTGCTTGCCTGTGTGAAGCTTTGGTCTCTGCCCAAGTAATTGCAGGGCGGTGAGGAAAGTGTCTCTCAATGAGGGAAGGAACAAAGCAACTCTACCAAGGAACCTTCGGCAGAAGACTGCTGAGTACCTCCAGGAAAGTTTCCTAGAGATCTCACTGAAGGATTCCCAAGAAATCTCAAAGTGCATCAACTCCCTGTTCCGCCGTACTGCCTAGCTGTTTGGGGAAATGCCCAGCACACAGAAACAAAGCCAGTCTTCTGCATTTCTCTGCCCTCAATTTGCTGCAGAACTTTACAAAGCAAAATCACTTACGAAGGGTCTCCTCTCCTGCTTCTGGCTCACCAGAGAGCAAGTGCAAAGACTGGCTAGACACGTCCGGAGTGGAGAACAGCTCCTGACCGGACGCATCATGGGGTTCCACATCTTCAGCCTCCACCTCTTCACCAGCGACCTCCTCCTCTGGGTTAGGTCCACTTTCCACTGGCTGCAGACCCGCTGAAGCATCCATAGAACTCTTTGCGGTGGAGGTGGGGTCGCCACGTAGGATGGCATCCAACTCCCTATAAAAACGGCACGTCTGGGGTGCAGCACCAGAGCAAGAGTTTACCTCCCTTGCCTTGTGGTAGGCATTCCTCAGCTGGAGCACTCCAGGGACTGGACAGCCTCCTCTCCCCAGACACTTATCTGATCCAGTAGCTCCACAGTGTTCCAAGCAGGAGATCGTTCGCTGTGTGGAGCCGCCGTGGTCAGCTGGGAAGATGTGATGTGAGCTCTGCACGCCGTGCAAACGGGAAGATAGATTTCAAAATTCCCCAGGCTTTCAAGGGGGAGGGGCAGAATGTTGTTTACCTGGCGTCAGGGGCAGCAGAGTTGAAACTGCTGAGCGGCGTGGTCAGGATGGGCATCGTGGGTCAACATCCGGAGGTGAATAACTGCACTAAAATCAAACACGGTGTCCACACTAGCACTACGGCGCTAAAGTCTTGGCCCAAAAAAGCCTTATGACTCTCATCTGGGTGGTTTTATTACAGCACTGCCACTGAGGCATTTCAGTGCAAAAAGTGGCTTTGCAGTGTGTACACCTCTGCTGTTTCATCACCAAAAGCTGGGACGGGGGAAACATGCCAAGGCAGACCAGTCCTCAGTGATCGTGAATTTCATTGGGAAGGGAAGAACAGCTTAGTAAAAATGAAAGCACTTGTCTGTCTGTCTAGGTCTTTTATTGTGTCCCTCACTGTGCTAACTGGGTGCAAACCGTCTACCCTGTAATCAGAGCTGTATGGAACGTCTGAACTAAACCTCTGGCCAAGCTGCCAAAAGGCTTGCCACAGTTTGTGAATATTTTGCTGAACCTTGGTTACATTTTATGCAGTCTGGAGCTGATGGATGGCTTCATGCGAAAGTCGGGAGGCCAGATTCTCAGCTGGTGTGAATCAGAGTAGCTTCAATGAAGATGCACCAGATTACATCAGCTGAGAATATGGTTCAGTGTCTTTATACGGTTTCAGTCAAATAGGCACTAGATAAAAATTGGTGGTTTGGTCTAAATGTTACTTTATGATTTTAGGTTCTTGCAAATGCAAAACTTAAAGAGTAAGAACAGAAGAAGATGGGGGAAAAAAACATTTAAATGAGCTTCTGTGAGTCAAAAGCATCAAGTATTGTACATTTGTACTTGTAATTGTAATCGACAGAATGTTCCGTGTCATAGTGAAATGAAATTGGTATTCAAGTCTCAGCATGCAGTGGTAATTTTCACTTGTTTGCAGCATCAACCACTCAGAAAATTCAAATGTGAAGACAACTTTGAACAATCAAAAAGGGACTTTCCGACTTTTCTGTAAAATGTCTACAGAACTGGTAAATGACCTGTATTTCAAGCAATTAGGTGCTGAAAAAGATGGTTTACCATTCCACAAATAAAGTGGATGTGTGTGTGTTGCATCTTTGTGGGCACCTCCACTATCTTAGGCCTGGTGTACATTACGGGCTTAAGTCGACCTAAGTTATGCAACTCCGGCTACGTGAATAAGGTAGCTGGAGTCGAAGTAGCTTAGGTCAACTTATTGCAGTGTCTACACTGCACTGCATCAACTGGAGACTCTCTCCTGTCGACTTACCTTGTGCTTCTTGTTCCAGTGGAGTACCAGAGTCCACGAGAGAGCAATCTGCAGTCGATTTAGCGGGTCTTCACTAGACCTGCTAAATCAACCCCCGCTGCATCAATCGCCTCAGCCTCGATCCCCGGTAAGTGTAGACATGCCCTTAGAAACAAGGCACACATTTTTTTTAATGGCAACGGTGATAAACCATTGAAACAAATGACAAAGGGAGTGTTGGATTCTCCACCTCTTGATGTCATATAATCGAGAGCAGATGCCTTTCTGGAAGATATGCTTTGATCAAAAACAAGTTACTGGGCTCAGTACAGAGGTAACCAGATGAAACTCTGTGGCCCGTGTTATAAAGGAGGTCAGACTAGATTATCGACTGATCCCTTTTGTTTTGACCTTAAAATCTATGAAGGAAGAAAAACAGACTTTTGGTTGTGATTTTTGGTTTGTTTTCCTGTTAGGCTGCTCACTGGGAAGTAAAGGATACAATTTCATAAAGCACTCAGGTACCCCGGTGATGGGCATAGCATAAGAAATTAGTGATTTCCTCACCTCACCTGGAGTGAGGTGAGGAAATCACTAATCCTAAGCGCTGCTCTGCAGTTTACTGGTAAGAAGAGCCCCCTAAGGACCACTCCACCAGTCAGTGATCATTGGAGCCCATCACACTCTGGCTCCAACCTTTCTTGTTTCTATCTCACTTCTTCCCCACCCAGGAACGCATCCTATGCCAAGCAGGGAAAGCAGGAAGTGTTGAGCAGTTATGCCAGCTGTACACAGCTGAATCTCCAGCTGCCCACTTACAGCAGCCGGGGGCAGCAGCCGCTCTGCCCTCTCCATGAGGCACAAGGCAGTGGAGTGCCAAGTCGACAGATTTTCAAAGTGACTGTAAAGACCATGTTTTAAAAAAACATCTTTCCATGATTTCCCTGCAGAGTTCAGCTGATTCTTGCCCTAGCATTTGGAGCCCTTTGTGTCATGTCCCAGGGTACATTTTTAACGGCATTTATTCAAACCATTTTGCCGGGCATGTCCCTTGACACCTGCTGAGTGAATTTAGAGTCTCTGATGGAAGGGCGCTACGGACGTGTGATGTATCAAGGGAAGATATAAAGTGTGCCAGCTACAGCTTCTCCATGTTTGCCCCTCTGGGACTTTGAGCAAATGAGGGGAGCTGGAGGAGTCTTAAGGTCCTTATTACCAGGTTGCCTGGGAAAAGTGTGATCCAGAACTGACTGCGGTCATGGAAAGGCCTCATTAATTTCAACTGATTTTGGATCAAGGCTTTAGTCTGCTGGGACTTTATCCTAAAGTGAATTACTAATCGTTAGTATAGTATTTTAGTGTGGTTGAGGGCTTTCAGTCGGCTCTCAGTACTGCCAGAGGACAGCTCGATGCTCATAATAAATACACCTGAGAATAATAGGACCAAATACAAACAGAAAATAAATTGTGTTTCAGTGGTTGTCTTCTTTCACTTCCTGATTTGAGCTGAAGAGCATGCAAAGCCTTAAAGGGAGGAGATTAACTTTAAGTCATGTATGCCATTTTATTCCCATTGGGTTCAGACAGGGATGCACAATCTAGTAGATTCAGCACCGCACTACCCCAGAAAGTCATGAGTACCAATCCTAACGCTCTTTGTGGTCCTAAACAGGTTATTTAACATCTCAGTGGCTGTTTCCCAGTCTATGCAATATCTGCCTCCTTAGGCCATCAGTGGATTTGAATCCAATAAAGAACTGCAAAACAGGCATCCACCACTCAGCAAAAGGAGTAATTCTATTAGCTGCTACTCGTAGAAAGCATTTATCATCTTAGGTGGACCAGCCACTGCAGATGACATGACACAAATTCTGCCAATGTTAAGTACAAATGTAGCTGCTTCACAGGGAATTAATACAATGAGAAGCCATTGTAGAAGAACATCTTACTTCTGTTCCATTCTATGCATCCGATGAAGTGGGCTATAGCCCACAAAAGCTTATGCTGAAATAAACTTGTTAGTCTCTAAGGTGCCACAAGTCTCCATCATCTTATTTAATGACAAGCCAGTAGTTTGATATTTGCACATTGACTTAGACCTTATTTTCACAGAGCTGAAGCACAAAACCAATATTTTAATCAAGCACAAAACCAATATTTTAATCCTCTATCAGATGACGGAAGAGGACAAACCAAACTAGAACATTCTTAGGAACAAATAAATCTCCTGCATGAAATTTCCATTGCCACCTAATATAAAAAATTGCAAAGCCCACCAAAGTGAATATGGAGGTTTGATTGCACCCATTGGTCAGAGACAATTTCATGCAATGTTCTTCCAGCTGTTACTAAAGTTTACTATACTGTTTTTTTCAAAACACATCTCTATTGCGTTATTACTGCAGGCATAGACTATTGCAAATGCAAGACTAATATAGGTGGGTGGTAGTAGGAAATCCAATCTATCTAACTCAACCACAAGTTACTGGGCTTAATATCAGTCCCTCCAGTGCAGGAATTCTTAGGTGAAACTCTGTCCTGATGTGATGAAATGCACTCTGGAATTCAAACCCTGCACACTATTGTACAAACTATGTCTTGCAAGGTATAATTAGAAAACTAATAACTTGCTGGTCAACAATATGGTGAAATGTATGTTGCAACATTATATGCAACGTTATAAATTCCCCTGGAAAGATGTTGGTGGTACATGTACAAAGCCATGTAGCCTCGCTTAGGCAGAACTGGTCAAGCAGGTTTAAAACAAAGGAATATGTATTTACCTCAATTTACATATAAGTTGTAAACAGGATTCTCAGAAATCAGTTGGGGCAACACAAGAGAAAAGAAAAAATCTGCATTTCAGCAAACAGGTGAGAAGAAGAGAAGAGGCAAGATCTGCTTTCAACCCAGCTTTTATTTCGCAAGAGGCTAAGTGTCTTGCCCAAAGTCTTAGAACCAGGGTCAGAAACACCAGCATACAATTGCACAATATTACATGCATTCATAAAGATCATTTTTGGGGGAGGCCAAGATAAGGAACATAGATATTGCAGCCGTACCTAATGGTTCTGCCATGAGTGACTGTGCAAAGCCCCACACTGGAAATAAACTACAGACAAACACTATATAAAAATGTGATATATTATGTTTACAACCACGGTGCTTACAAGCAAAAGCTGAGATCAGGGCCCCACTGTACAAACAGAGCAAGAGACACCTCTGCTGAAGACCCTTCAGTCTAAGCAGACATGAGGAAGGGAAACAGAGGCAAAGGAACTTGCCCAGTTCATATACCAGGTCCATGGCAGAGCCAAGAATAGAACCCAGGTCTCCTGACCTCTTTGCAGTGCCCTATGCAGTGAGGTCTTGGGTGAATCTCAGGTGTCTCACAGTCACCATGAGTTTGTGCCATGTGTGATAGGTAATGCAAAGACTTGGGAGACAGACCAGCTAGGTTCTGTAGGCCCAGATCTAGGCAAATGACTACACCTCTGTTTGCCCTCCTGCAAAATGGACACAATCATGAATCACTGTATTCAGATGAAAGAAGTCAACCTCAGCCACTCGTGAGGCCCTGCATTCTCCAGGGCTGAACCACTGCAGTAGGAGCCTTCTACAAGCCTGACATTTATGCTGGCTGAACCTCTTTCCAGGGTAAATAAATCTGCCCAAGTGGCCTTCCTCCATTCCAGCCGTACGTCTCTGGTCTAGATGAAGCTGCTAGCTGGGCTGCCACAATAGCAGTGCTGGTGGCAATCAGGGCAGTTCCACTGAAGTTAATGGATCCACACCAATTGGCATCAGCTGGGGATCTGGCCCACTGAATAGAATCAGACTCCCCAAAAGATCAGGATTTTGCTCTCATTTACCCCAATGTGTTAACCAGGAGTAGCTCTATTGCAGCCTATGAACCCGGCAGTGGCCTAGAATGCCTTTGCTCTAGCTAAACTGCTGCAAAGCAGCCCCAGGGCAGCTGTCATTCCCCCAGCAACTCCTACCCCCAACAGTGTCTCCACAGCAGCGGCCATTCCAGGGGTAGCGCAGAGGTGGGCTGGAGGAGAGGAGGGGGTGGAGCCAGAGCTGGGGAAAGGTGTGACTGCCGCGGACTGGCACCCTGCTACAATGGTCTATGGGAGCCACTGAAACAGGCACTGAGCCTGCACCTCCAGCCCCTGAAGAGAGGAGACCACTTGTGTCACTTCTCTGCCTCTGAGCTAGTGCCAGGATGAATCTGCCCAATGGGTCTGGTTCATCCCACATTTACACCAGGGATGGAGTCACTCTGCATTTGCACTGGTGTGAAGGCACCCTGGTCAGTGCTGGGTTAAAAAGGAAAAGGAGGTTGCACTGATGCATTTTCAAGCAAAGGGCCGGAGGAGGGTATTGTCCCCAGATTCTCCAGGATAAGAGAAATAAATTAAGATAAAAAGAAGCAACTGAAAGCAAGAAAACCCACCTGTTTGGGTGAAAACAATGGATTTAGACAACAGCTTCCTTTGTTCCTCTTTCCCTTTGAAATTCTTGTCCCCTCCCCTTTAGTCTGGCAGTGAATGGATTCCACCTGCATGCTCATTTGTACAGGCAAACAATAGTTTCGCTTTAGAATTTAGTTATTTATTTTTCCCTTTGATGTATTGTTCTCATTCTGGGAATTGAATGTATAAAAAAGTGAGAACTTTATTTTTTATTCATTATTATTAATTATTTGTGTATTATTTATTGAATATGGGTTTCCTTATCGAGTGATGTAAAACAAGATCATTTCACGAATCTTTTGAGATTCAATGTGTACCACTCACCTGTTTGTCCTAACTGGAAGAATTGATAACATGTCTGCACTTCAGTTATTTTTTCAAGCACCTTGAGTGCTTTCAGAAGTATTTTCATTACACAGGACAACAAATACTGCATAAGTACTGGGGACCAGAATGCTCAGGAGATATGTGTGGAGTAAAACTGGTCAACGATTTTGGACCAAAACCATTTCCCATTGCAACATTGGATTTTGTTTAAAACAAGTTTTTTGTGGGTCAAAATCTCATTTTCAACTAAGCTTTTCAATTTGAAAAGGGAATGAAACAACAATTTCCATTTCAAAGTGACATTTTTAAGGTTTCAAATTAAACAGGAAAAAAATGTATAAAAAAGAACTTTAACTTTAAAAGTTTAAAAAATGTTTTAAAAACATAATCTTTAAAGGGTTTCATTTACTTTTTACGCACTTGTTGGAAAAAAGGAAAAAACCACCCCGCCCTCCTCCAAAAGAGTGAAAGATTGTTCTGTCCATCACCTCCTCATGTTTTTGTAAAAGGGGGCTGGGGATAAAAACTCAAAACCTGAACATCTTCAGTTTCTAAAATCCAAAACAAAATGACATTTTAATTTGAATTTTCAAACACGTTGAAACAACATGAAAAAAATTGTTTCATTCCATTAAGAAATTCCCTACCAAAAAAAACCCCCTGACTTTTTTACCCATTTTTGTACTGAAAAGAAGCATCTTACTGTGTTAGTGCAACATGTCAAATCTAGTCCTGGTTGCGACAGACTGAACTGCAGTGCCAAATGACAGCTGCTTGGTAGCATCTATGAAATGGTCTGTTGATGATCATAGGCACAATACACATTCATTACCACTAACTGGCACCCTTTGTTGTCATTATTAATTATTAGTATTAGTTATTATTTGCATTGCGGTAATGCCTCTGATGTGCTAGGCACATCCACACACTTAGAAAAACACGGTCCCTTACCTTACAGCCTGAGAACTGGTGGCAGGAAGCATCAGTCTGTAGGGCATCATTCAAGAAAATTAACCCTTCTGATTATGCCTGGAAAGCCAGGTTAATTGTACACCAGAGGATCATCTCAGTGAAGCAGGGACCCTCCAGTGGTGCCCAGCCAGCAGAGAAGTTCCACCCTCCTCCCCTCAACCCCTGGCTGCTGACAGAGGGGATATAGATGGAGAAGGGGATGGGGCATGCGGAAAAGGGCATAGCTGGAGGTTTACTACATCTCACTAACTGTGGTTTCAGCTCGCTGGGTGGCGGGCAGTCAACGTAAACGTGAGCAGCTTTCCAGCTCATTGTAACGACCTGTAGAAGAGAAATGGCTGAGTCAGACCTTATGTGATCCATATTTATGGGGCTAGAAAGAGTGAGTATTTCAGACCTGATATGGAGTGGCAGGACTGTGCAAATGCTTAAAGGACAAAAGCACAAGGATCCTAAGTCTGTTGCACCTTCCTGAAAAGGATCTGTGCACAACCGTAGTCCAGAAACCCACCATGCCTCTTCTTAGCCAGAAGAGGCACAGAGACCTCACACTGGCCAGTAATAACACTTAAGAAGTTGCACAGCACCGCCCTTATCTCCTGCTGGGGTGGCACAGCTTCCCATCCCCCTAGCGCGGGTCTATCCCAGTCAGACAAGGTCTGGGATAAAGCCCGACACCACTAATCTATTCCAAAGAGACCCAGACAACAGAATTTCCCACCACGAGCCACACAGGCCAGGGGCTCAATTTCCACTTCCACAGGCAACTCTGGAGTGCACACTTCACAATACAAAGCTAAACTCTGCACAGCAAAGGGTCAAGGCAGTGCTGAGAGCAGGTACCTAAGATCTGTTGATTGCCTCAGGCTCTGGCTTGTCAATAATAAGTTAACACACTAAGATACCAGATGTCAATAAAAAAACCCTCGTTTTCCTGTATATTTAAGAAATCTCAGGTTAATTGAGTTCTTGTTGGCATCTGTCCAGAGAGCGAAGAATAAAAGTGCCTTGTTATTTAGACGGCACGTTTTCTTAAGCCTGAGATAGGAATAAATATATCAAGGTGAAACACTGGGGGTTTGTTTGCTTGGCTATTAAGAGCTCTTTATGCTTAATACCATAAAATGTACATGGGGCCATTTGTAATTAGGGTTCTTCAAGCTTGCAATAATCTGCTCCCTAAGCAAGCTCTCACTCTTCCCTTGACAACATGCTTCTTAGCCTAGCAGGGCGAGCCAAATTACTGGCAGCCAAGTCTGCCTCTTCTCAGCGGTCCGTTCCTCTTTCCTCCTCTGCCCCTGTTCTTTCTTATTAAAAATGATTTGTATTACACTAGAACCTAATGAGATCTAGGCCTCATTGCATATATACCAATGGGAGAGCCCCTAGATCAAAACATGTACCATCTAATTAGACAAGGCAGGCAGAGGTGATGTTATTGGCCCAAGGTCACCCAACAGATCAGTGGTTGAGCCAGTAATAGAACCCAGGTGGCCTGAACCCTAGCTCAGGGCCCCTCTATCAGACCACGCTGCCTCTTTTCAGCAGCATTCAATACTACTGCCTGCTTCTCATTCCTCCTACCCTTTCACACACTCTGTTCCATTTTGTTCTGCTTAGATCCATTTAGATCAGTCTGGTAATTGAGCATCTTTCTCTCTTCCCCAATCATCTCTCGATGTCATCCTTTCTTCTTGTCCTCGTCCGTCTCTCCACTCACCCTGCAGCTCCCCAGTTTCTCTTTCTTTCGCTCTGACACACTCCCCTCCTGTTTTTCCAAAGGTGTTTACCTAGAAAATGATCTCTGTTGCTAATTAGCATTGACAGAATACTTTATCCAAGCACTGTGCAAATATTACCTTTGTACCAGCGTGAACCAAACTGACCACACTTATCATGACTTCTGATATGTCATATGATTCAAATGAACTTACCAATTGTTTAAATAAGAAGGTCTTCAAGGTGTCTGCTACAACTGAGTAAGGGCCAGGTGATATTGAAGGGCTTACAGAAACAGATCAGTTTAAAATAATACATTTTCTACTCGTAAAAACTCACAGAGATTGTTGGTTATGGTCAGAAAAATAAACTGAGCTGCATGTACATTAAAGTCACTGAGACATAATAAACACTGAAGTCCCTTATATGCTACACAACCACTTTTCATTTGAAAATCAGGCATCTGAAATTTGGATTCTTTACCATGGTATCCCTTTGGCCCAGGGGTAAGTTACTTCACCCTTTCCTTAGACTGAGATGGATTTAGAGACAGCAATAACCTTACTGAGTTAAGTTTAAGTATCTTTGGGGTCTATTGTATTACATGCAAAGTTTATTTACTATGGTGGGCGGGCACTATATGTAACCTCTCTAGGGATGTGAGGTCTGGAAGATTAAAGGACTGTCCTGAAAATTTGCCAGACAAGAATGGACTTTAGGAACAGTAAGTGGGAAGTGGATTTCCTGTAGAACATCTAGCAGGCAGTTAATGCAAATGCCCCTCCTGTGCCAAGAGGAGAGGGTCTTTGTCTACTGATTACCTGTTCCTGGAGACTGGAGAGCAAAGGCCCAAGCAGAAGAAAGAAATGGCTGAACTGCACCGTCTGGGTTTTGGTTCACACAGGCTACATGTTTTGCTTCAGCCGAGCCTAGGAGCAAAAGCTGCTCTCAGAGTAACAAAGTATTACAAAAATTACACATCTCTCCCTCACGATCTCTCTTTCATAGATAGAAAAACTGTCTCCTACCAAGGTCTCACCTTCATTCAATAGGATCCTTCCCTTGTTTTCCACGTTCATTAAAAAATTGTTAAATAAAAAGACAGCTAGCAAAATGTGAGCTTTTTCCTCATTCCTTTTCCCTATTATTCTGATCTCCTTTCTAATTAGACAAGACAGGCAAATTAAATTAGATTCTAGCCTCCGTTTAGAGACTGTCTGAGATGTAACAATCAAACAGCCGTGAATGAAAAGGGTGGGGAAAATAGTGTATCAAATAGTGGGAAGAAAAATGGGGCTGGCTGAAAATTTTTTCATCAGAACTGTTTTTCAACAGAAAACTGGGTTTTCAGCTAAGCCAAATTCTTCACGCAAAGTGTCTGCTTCCACACAAAATTTCAAGTTTTTGTTGAAAAACCATACATTTTTGACTAAAACTTTCAGTTTTTAATTTTTTTGATGGAAACCCAAACTTCGGGAAAATTTAAAAAAAATCAGTTTTAATCTCAAGCCTTCATTTCAGCTTTCTTCACTATTGGACAATTTCAGCAAATTTCCCGGGGGTAACTGTTTAAACTCCCCCAAAATACTAACAAGCTGAAGACAGAGGAAAAAGGGGGAATGCTAATTTTTTGGCTTTTTCCTTTTACAAAGTGAGACGCCTGGTGGAAACACTCGGATGTGCCTTTTCACATCTGCTACAGTATGTGGCCCAAAAGACAACACAAGAGGGCTCCGTAGCTACATACGCTCAGACACATTGAACAAAACTTTCACTCAAAATCTGGTAGATTTCCTTTAGTTGTTTCTCCAAAACAAAGCCATGTCCACTCCTTGACCTAAAGCGCCACAATTTCCAGTTCTCTCTCTGCTCAGAGAGGAAATGAAACCTGTGTAACATTGGAACTTTCAGCGTTGTGCTGCTGTCAAACATTTCAGGTCATGCGTGACATACTTCCTGAGAGTACTCAGGAGAGAGGGGTCATATTCTTGGAACAGTGTGCTGTGTCTATGGGGTTAATATGCATTTCGCTAGATGGATTGTATTGCAGGAGGACAAGTACTGCCCTGTCTTCAGAAATGTGTTTACTTGTTCTTAAAGATCCCCACATGATGAAAGGTTGAATGATTGTGCATCATCATTTTTTAGATCGTTAATTCTTAGATATATGGAGGACCAGGCTAAGTCTCCACTAAGTGAACAGCTTTTGAAGTGCTGTGACCCTGGACAGTTCCTTCACACTACAAGCTCTATCCTAACCTAACCATCATGAAATTTGCCAGAGCCTGAAATTATCTTTTTTTGCCACAGAAGAGGTACAGAATGAGTAAAGGCAGTGGAAGCTTTCTTCTCTGCTCTGCAATCTGTGTGACCCAAGCATTATCCAGAGCAGTGGTTTTTTAACCTTTTTTCATTTGCAGACCCCTCAAAAAAATTGAACAGAGGCATAGACCCCTTTGGAAATCATAGATATAGTTTGAGGACACCAAGGGGCCTGTGGACCACAAGTTGAAAACCAGCATTCTATGGTAATGACAACCTTTTGCAGACCTGATAGACATACCCCACCATACTAGTTGTTCCAGCACCCTGGTCTACAGATTCACAGAAGTCTGCAGAGCACAGGTTGAAAACCACTGATCTACAGATACCTTTGGACCTTTGCCTTGTTGCTAGGGCTGCCAGTCATGTCATCCATTAGCATTAGGCATTATGCTGTAGGTTTATATGACTTGAACACCTCTCCACTGGAGACAGGAGTTAGACAACCAAGCCACTTCACCTGAGTCACCGAGTACATAGACTACATTTTAAAGCTTTCACAACCAGTGTGTCCCTTTGGATCATGGCTTTGTTAACACAAGTGCTGTGCTGCTACCAGTGCCAGTACATTTTTCCTATTTTCTAACCATCTTTAGGGCTATAGGAGTATAAAAATATAGGAACTGCTCTACTGGGTTAGACCAGTGGTCCATCGAGAGGTGGGCCCACACTAGATCTCTTTATCCAGATACTCACTCAGTTAGGAGGGTTGGATTACATGGGATCAGATTCGTACCCATCCTGGCTAGGTTTTCCAAACGTTAAACCACCACTGCGTTTACTCCATCTCTGCTTCTCCCCCCCTCCCCTCATATGAAATGAGTCAATCAGAATTGAAGGTAGCATTCAAGCTGATTTTGCTTCTAGAGTGAAGGACACCATAGGAAACGTTTTGACCTGCCCATCTCTATAGGACTTGCCCGAGCGAGACTGATCTCACCTGGCAGCTGGAAAGCTTTCAAGTCCTGCAGGTGTTAGGATTCCCCCTGAGACCTCCTTCCACTAGGGAACTCTGTTCCACCCCAGCCGTCGTCACTCAAATATCTTTATTGGTGTACAGCAGTAACACCGGGGAAGGGGGATGGATCCAGGGTATATCACACCTCCAAAGTTACACATAAAGTTACTTCCTTTATCTACATTACACATCTCATTGCATTTGCTATACATTGCATCACTCGGCTTTGGATCAGATTGATTACTTTGCAGGAACCAATCCCTGGGCACTGTGTTTGTGTCAACTTCCTCTTTACCTCATCTCTGCATTCCTTCGCCCTTGTTATCTAGTTCATAGTAAATAGTTCCCTGAGCGTTCTCCCTCTTATCTTAGTTGGCTCAGGTATTCGGACTTCTTAGCCCACTGACCTAGTTACACGTATCTTATTTAGCACAAACATTCTGTTTTCCACCTACTGATTTGTTTCCATTCCCAATTCTATCATCCAAAACAATGAGACCACCCTCTATGTGTTAATTATTCATGTTAGACCAGGCCTCAGCCACAATGGGGAATTTGTACTGCCACTGAAACCTCATGGTAATATGTGTCTTCGGAACGTTTGCTTTGATCAGTTCCTCCTGATACCTGTGAAAATGTCATAGACACCACATCATTTGTGCTGAGAAGCAATATCCTTTTGCTCACAGGAATGCCTCATACACATCTGCAGGATGCAATCTCTCACATCACTAATCTACTCTCAAATCTTTAAGCTGGTTCAGAGTTTGGAGGGGGATAGATTGTTTCAGAGTGTTTGGTTGGTTTTGACAGAAATCTTTCTCTCACTGATAACTCTTTTGGGACCAGCTCAGATGAGCACTTGAAATGTCTTGTGGGGGGTGCGGGAGTACTGATTCCAGATTAATCCCCATGGCAGGAAGGCACAAAGGGCCCCAGGTTTCCTTAGACTTTTTGGAAATTTGACCATCGGATTTACGTATTAGGCAGACCACAACAGCGAGGCCTGATGTGCTGCTGCCATTATTGTGACTGGGTGCTCTCCAAAGTGTGGGGATCTCAGCCCTTTGCCCGGATGGCTGGACGTGGGTCATGTCACTGAGCACACGCAGGCAAGAGTGATGAGCAAGATTTTGCAGCTTTGACAATGAAAAGCTGATGCTGGTCCGAACAAGCTCTTCCTGGGCAGTGCTAAACTACACACGAGTGACCTCAGGCAGGGTGGGCCCAGAAATGTGTCTTTGTGAGTGTGGAGGGAGGGAGTTCTGCCAGTATCCTAGCTGAATTTCACACTAATCTAGTAAAATGGTTAGTCACTACTTGATCCCCATCCCCTTCCAGGGCTATTTAGCCTGTAAAATTTAAAACTATTCCAGGCCACATTTTTAAAGTGTGGTAGCTGAGCTGCATCAGCAAGAATCGCACTTGTGGCCATGAGGTGATCAGACTGCACATCTTGTTGCAAAAGTGGATATGTGACCATGCAAAACAGTGCAGTTCCCATTGACTCCCATAGGAGCACTGTCTGCTCTGGCCAGCACTGCGTTTGTCCCTTGAGAGGCACGCTTCCCGCTTTGCACCTGTGACTGCATGTGCCATTCAAGGCTGTAGGTTTTACAAGAGCAACAGCTGAAAATTTGGCCTTATGGACTTCTGCACCTCCCTATTGCAAATCATAACTAGCTAATAAAAACTCCAGATCAGAAACAGAATTGTCCCAGTGACACAGCAGCAGTGCAGGCGGAGATGTGTTCTCCTAGGCTTGCAGAAATCCAGGGTGAGATGTTCGGCTTCCAGACGTAGCAGGTGCTGGCTATATCACACCCGCCATGTCTCCAGTTGGCAGATCAGCAGAACTACCTGGATGGCTGGAAACCAAGCCTGTTCTCTCTCTCACTCTGTTCAAGAAGGCAGAGATCATTAAAAAGCCAGTTGAGCAGAGCTGTTATCGGTGGGAGAGGCTGTAATACAAATCACACAGAGTGGAAGTACAGAAAGAATGGGCGTCTGGCTGCAGTGAGGCATCATCCATGGGAACTCTGCTACTGACTCCAATGGGCTCACGATTAGGCCCTAGATGAGCGAGGCTGGGGAAGAGACTGTGACCCAAAGACATTTCCTTGGCCGCAGCTCATGAGAAAACCTCCAGGATCGATGCAAATGCTTCTGTTACTGGGTTACCCACGTTTGGCATTCTTGAACCTGAGCGAGGGAGTGGCACAGGGCCTGTTATTGTAAAACCCGAAAAGAGAGCTTGCCCTGATAAGGAGAACTGGCAAAGCTCCAGTGGTGTCAGATGGTGCCCTGCCCCTGCGTTAGGTTTCTGGGGGAGCAGGGGATTCTTTAGCTCGGTGGGCCTGTTGTTGCTTTTCCTCAGTACACGTTAAGGATCCTAAGCCAGGAAATAATCCCTCACAAGCGGAGGACTAGAGGAAAGAGACGTTTTTGTGGGCACTAGGAGAACGGCTGCACCTTTGTTTTCTACCTGCTCTGTGGAGGGTTCAGCATATCGGAAGGAGAACAAAGAAATGTTAAGGGTACAAGTACAAAGGGTATCTCCTGGGACACTTTCAGGGGTAACTGCACCTTTGATGATCGCCAGCCCCGGCCCTACACCAGGTTTTCCTCAAGAGCAGAATCCATATAAGGTTTCAGGCTCGCAGCCATCATCTTTCTCGGGAGAGACCCTGCATCTCTTTCCCACCAGCCCCTCTGCACCTCACTGTGAATTCCCCAGCAGTTCTGAGTAGTTCATCCTTCTCCAGGGGCTACCCTCGTGTGCTCACCTACCTGCCTTCACAGGGCTAAATCCATTTATTCTTATGGTACAAGTGTTCCTGAGAAGAGGTACAAACAGTACAAGTTCCTATGCGTATGCTAAAAGCTTACCAGAGGTCCCCCTTCAGTCTTGTGTCCTAGCAAGCCAACATCCTTCCAACTCTTCTGCAAGGGTTGGGGCTCCCCGTTGGACAGAGGGGTCTCACCATTGGCTTCATCGAAACAAGACTCTGTGTCAGCTCATGTGCTGGTTTTTATCCCAAAAGCCCTTTCTCTTTTTGAAGCTACTGGTTCTAACTGGGTTTCCCTGAGATGCAAACACCCCAGGAACTGGGGCTTCCCCAGAATTATTTACAATCCCCAGGTATAAATGCAACAAAATGGTTCCCAAGACACTGCATGGGACTGTAATATCCGGCACACTTCCCCTCGGTCTCCCTCCCCACACAACCGTTCAGTATCCCGCGACCTCCCCTTGCTAATCTCCCCACTCCTGGACCACCCCCCACTCCCACTCCTTTCCCTCCTCCCAAGGAAAATCACTCATGGCATTTCCTGCTCCCCATCTCCACCTGTACCTGATTCTGCACCCCTTCTCATTTCCAACCCTACCCAGACCCTGCTGCCTCCTCCCTGCACACCCCCACATAAACGTACTTCTTTCCACCAGCCGCCACCTTCCCAATTGCCACCCTAGCTAATTAGAGCAGAAGGTTTTGCATGAATAAGATCCAGGGATCCCTATAGGATGGTTAACTGAACCTGAATAGTTGCAGCCAATCACAGCACAGAGAAGCTATGTATGGGCTGCCATCCCATTACTGTTATGTAAACTCCTGCACTGGGGCCGATGGAGGGGATGATTTGTTTATTTATCAGTAGGCACATGGTCTGCAGAATACTGACATGCTCACTGGCTGGGAGCTATTGCCCAATTAGAGAAGAGAGATTTGCATAATCATCCCCCCCACTTATTTCTCAATAATTCTACCATGGTTATGTAAATTCCTCACCCTAATTGCCTACCACTCTCAGAACTGCCCTTCACTATAACCACACGTACGTGGCTTCTTACCCCTCCCTCACCTTCCACCTGCCCACAGATATTAACTACAATGTGACTGAAAGCAGGGCATGAAGGAGATAGGAGGGCTAAGCCCTCCACCCGAACAAAGGGAAGAGGGGGATTACAGAGAAGATTGCACTCGTGCAGGAGGTAAGGAGTGGAGGTGGCCAGAGGTGACACATGGTGGGGGGCATGTGGGGTCACGTGCCCAGCCAGATTTGCTGCTTGGCTTGTATTGAGCATGCTCATACAGACTGAGCATGCTCAGTAACACTGCTGAAGCTGGCTGCCCTCACCCTGCCCCACCCCACTATCGGCAGGCACAGGTCGTCTCTGGAAGAAGACATATTTCTTGAGGGCAGTAGTCTTTGGCCTTGTAATTTATTTGCCCGGGATGCCGATATTAACACCATCAAGTAACAGGCACCTTCGATCACCTCTGCACTCTGATTAGCTGTAATTAAAACTCTGTTCTGACTGGCTATTGCCCAGAGAGTTACTTGGCCATCAACAAGCAACAAGCTCAACTTCTGACCTATTCGCTCCCCTGTTCTCACTGAATCACTGTTCAGCATCCTTGAGCTCTGACTGGAAGAGACAATTCCATTTCAGTACAGCGGATTATAACCATAATTGAGTTTACCCAATTAAACTGGGGTGGGGGGAGGGCAGCAGCTGTGCCAGCTGGCAGAAATGAATTTTTGCAGAGGATTGTCAAACTGGCAGTGTTGTCATTTTTTTTATATTAACTTATTGCCTTCTGCAAAGCAGAAATACTGCATTCACCCTGTACACAACAGAAAGCTACTATGTGTGCGCTCCTAATTTACACCACAGAGGTCAATTCTTCCTCTTGTCCTGTAATCCTTTCTTCAAGCGCACCTCTTCAGGGAACGCAGACTGCCTGCTCATCCAAAAGAACCGCCCGCTCCCTGAACAATTGTTTTATGTTTTGTCTCATGCTTGTTTGTCTTGTCTTAACTGGAATGTGAGGTCTTCAGAACAGAGAACATATCTCAGTTCTGTTCCGTAAAGGATGGGGAAAGGTGATTTTATGACTAAGGCATAGTCTTGAAGTGGCCTGCAAGAGATCTCAGTTCATGTCCCAGTTCTGGTACACAGGCATTGTCTGACTTTGAGCAAGTCGCTTATCCTCTCTGTTAAGCCTTCATTTTTCATCTGTAAAATGGGGATAATACTTCCTGTCTCCTGCCCTTTGTCTTAAGCTCTTTGGACTAGGGTCTGTCTCTTGCTGTGTTTTCCTTGCACGATAGAGCCCCAGGTGGAGTCTCTAGGCATTACCGTTGTAAAACTAATAATAATTTTCCAAAGTGGTGCACACTTTTACAGTGCTAAATAAACACAGTCATAATCTGTATTATATTGTTGATTTGTTTTTCAAAATGAATGTTCAGGAAGGTGTCCAGTTAAATCTATATTTAGAAGACAGGTCAGTACAGATATACAGAGGCCTTTCAAAGTTATGACATTTTTTCTGTCTTGCCTTTCTTGTCCGTTACTGAGAAATTGCTGAAGTTCTGATTCCTTGCAGGAGCAGCAAGACAGCCAGCTAATGCAAAGCTGAACTGATAGTCTCTCTAAAGTGGGAAGAGAGCAGAAGGGGACAGAAGAAGGAAAGAAAACAAAAGGAAGGAGAAGAGGGACATAAGAGAAAAGAAGAAAATCATTAGAAGTTCTTAGTCATTCTTCTGGGGAAACTTCTCAGTAAGTGCACAGATTCAAACTCATTTATCTGTGACTCTGGAAACATAAAAGTGCCAAAGTGAGATAGGTTGTAACTTTGAAGTTTATACACAGATACCCAGGAAGAAGTTGCCTCTATCTAGCTAACTCTCCTGTTCAATACTTGGAAGCTCAAATATAAATTAAGCAGCAGCTTTGAAGTTCTTACAGAGACAGAAGTCCCAACAGAACAAGGTGTTCCAAGTCGACTTTAAACTCTTCTGGTGAGGACAGGAGTTCTTCAGGGACAGTACAGTGAAGTAAAGGGGGAAACGGAGACAGAGAAGAAAGGAGGAGAGGAGAAGGAGGAGATGCCGTGGTTAATACACTTGGCTTTCATCTACCAGACAGGGCTTTGAAACCACAAGTAAGAATCAGTTCAGAAGGACTTTTCATAACAAAAACAGCATACAGTTCGGTAGTCAGTGCTCAGGAGAACTCTGGCCTGGGTTTGCAGAGCTCTTAAAGAGCTCTCTGACAGCCCCTACCTATACACCATGGCTAGCCCAAAGCAATGCTACTGGAACCCAACTTGCAGAAGCTCTCAGGGCCAAGTTCTGCACTGTTTTCTGGGTATGGACCAGGAAGGAAGAGGGCACCTCTCCTTGCCACAACTCCCGACTACTGCACAGCAGCATGGCAGAATAACCATTGAGCCCACAAGAGAGAGCCCTGTCCCCCAAAGTCCAAAGAGGATGTGCTCCAGCTGCAAACAGCAGGACTGGTATTCACCACCCTGTGTATTCTGCAGAGTACCCACCATGTATCCATGCCCTACCCAAACCATCTCTGAGCCATCTGACGTGCCTGCATCAGTAAGCTGGCTCTGGTTAGCAAAGACTGTCTTGCACCATTTCACTCCACCTACTACCCAGATTGACTCCTGCATGTAAAGATAGGAGTCAGCCTTAACTGTGCTTTAGAACCGTGGTTCTCAAGCAGGAGTACGGGGTCCCTTGGGGGGCCATGAACCGGTTTCAGGGATCCACCAAGCAGGGCCAGTGTTACAGTCACTGGGGCCCAAGGCAGAAAGCTGAAGCCCCACTGCATGGGGCTGAAGTCCAGGGCCCTGAGCCCCACAACCCAGGGCTGATGCCAAAGCCTAAGCAATATAGCTTCGTGGAGGCCCCTGTGGCATGGGGACTCAGGCAACTGCCCTGCTTGCTACCCCCTAACACCAGCCCTGGATTTTATATGTAGAAAACCATCTATTGTGACACAGGTGGGCTGTGGAGTTTTTATAGCATGTTGCGAGAGGGGCTCAGAAAGAAAAAGGTTGAGACCCCAGACTTTAGCACAAAAAGTTGTGCAGGGAAACAGAAAGAAAACAAGTTAATCTTGGGCAAGTGGATATGGCATGTTTATGCAAACCAGCTGTTACCCCAAGAGTGCTTACTACAGAGCCCCTTTAGATTCCCACTATGGATGGTCTTCACAGATAAGCCTAGATATTTCACCACAATTCCAAGGCTAAGTAAAGTTCTTCCAAAAGATGAATATGTTCCTCCTGTTAACTATAGTATATATGAAACCAGCTGTTTTGTATACACTAAGCAAATACTGACTTTTGCTGTACTCTTTATATTTTCCACAGCTGGATCTGATTTTTGACTCCTAATATGCTAGTGTCCTTCCATGAATTCCTCTTAGGAACGAAGGACCTATATTTAGAAAAATTAACTTAATTACTATGTTCCTGTATTTACAAGAAAAAACAAATGTTTAACCTTTGACCTCAAATCTAAATTATAGCATGGTCAGTGTTGATTACCGAGTGCAAGTTATTTGTTTTCCCAAGAAATAGTAAAGCTATTATCATTTTAAAAACCAATTACAAATCATATAAGGTTTATTTCTGGAACATTGCTTGGTATTGGAATTGAATTGCTCAGTTTTTTTCTCAAGATCATAATTTACAGAAAATCTAAGCAAACACAAGTCCTGGAATTCCTACCGAGCACCCAGATGTTGCTGTTAAGACACATGATCATTCTTTTCATCTACAGTACAACAAACATTGTATTGCATTTTTTCAGTGTAAAAACAACCATTTGTGTTTAAGTTATCTATGTTCCTATCTAGGTCCTTATGTTGGTGCCTATCCCCATAACATCTGAGCTCTGTTACTTTAAGCACAATTTTCTGAGTTCCCAAACCGAATATTTATTTTTATTTCTTTTGATTAGGATGTTATGGGTCAACAAGAACATTTTGACGTGTAAATCTCATTGTTTCTCTGCTATGTAATAGATGGATAAACTTTGTATTGAAATCAGTCAAGATGCAGTATCTCTGAATAATAGCAAACCTTAAAGATTTTTAACTCTCAGACTGAAATCGCTCCTTGGTCCTCCCCAGAATTACAGACTACACACCCATGAGCTTTGGGAAGGTTGGAAATTCCACACCAGTTCTGAACTTCACCGCACGGGCCAGTCTTCAATTTAACATTTTCTTGGAGAAGAATAATCCTAAGCTAAACCTTGTCATAGAAAATGCTGATGTCCCAAGTTACCAAAAAATATTAATGAATATATGGAGCACATAGCTTTAATGAAATACATAATAATAATGGAGGTCTACATAGACCTGATGGATCATTCCCAAAGGATTCCATTATGCACTGATTCTGGGGTAAAGCCTCAGGTGGATTTCTTGGCAAAGGTTTCTGCTTTAGAAGTTTTATACCCTGATTCAGGAAAATATCTCTGTTCGGGATGACAACCATTGGCCTGGGTTTCCAAAGTTCTTAACACTCAGCAGCTCTTGTTGAAAATGAAGGGAGCTGCTGACGGCTGAAAATCTGGCTATGTGCTTAACTTTAAGCATGTGCTTAAATCTTATTGAACCCCATGGGCTTTCAGCACAGGTTTATGCCCTTTCCTGAATTATTTGTAAGTTGGTGTGCCAGCCTCTGATCTCAATTACAGTGTGTAAATCTGTTGTGACTGCGGGAAACTGGGTGAAGCTATTCCAGATTTCTATCACTGTATCTAGGATCCAAATATAATATGGAATATGGATCCACATCATTATTACCTGAGCCCAATTTTTTGTTAATTATAAAGTTCATTCCATTTGGTTTTGTTGTTTCTAGACACCAAAGGAGAAAAAAACAATTATTTTCATTTGCTATATACATTTTTTATTACTGTCCTTTAGCAATAAATGCAACTACTTGGTCACTAGACGCAACTAGGAAGTTCCAAGGAATACTCCCAAAGTTATTCCTAAGCCCGCTACCACGGGATGCCGTGTTCCAGAAGAATGCCAGGCCCCAAGATACTAATTTCAATAACTGATGGTTGTTTTCATGTGATGTTATATAGAACCTTGTAAGTAAAGTTGCATTTAAACCAAAGCATTTACACATGGACAGAGTACACTACATTTGTGACCAATATAAGATATATTATTGCATTTCACAATATAGAATCAATTTTTCAGGTGTTCCTTGGGAATCAGGCATTGATGTTGCCTGAAAGAAGGGATCACTCTGCATGCTATTTGTGACCTCCCCTGTCCTGGGACTGGTGTATATTTGTAAATAAGACAAGTTACACTTAGAATATGTCCAGAGTCCACCTCTCTGATTTCTCCTCCTCTGTGAACCTTGCAAGTCTGCAGACATAGCACTCAACAGAGGATCAACGTTTTTGTCACAATGAGACATGGGTGTCAGAAGAAGAGGCAATAATGTAATATGTATATTCTTATATCTTAATAGTACATATAAACCTTACAATGTGTAATTGATACATATGTTAGTATAGAGAACAAACTGATCACCTATATAGAAAACACCTACATAGACCTAGTCTCCTCTCCCTCCATTTATGCTCTTGGTTTACATTCTGCATTTTTCACTTAGCTCGTGCAGTGCAAAGAGATGGACCATCTCCTCTTGTTCCTAGCCCAGTGCTGCAACGAGGGACTATGTTTAAATAGCCAAATACGTTTACACTGGAACTTCAGACACATTCATGAAGAGTAATATTAGGGTTTGCAAATTACCCCCGTCTCACCTCTTCCCTTTCATATTTACAAAATCAGAATTTATGGCCTAAAAGTTTTTGACAGCCCGTCCCTTTAAATCAAACTCAAGCTTCATCCCTTCTCAAGTTTCCTAGCATTCTGGCTGCATATTATTTTTTTTCCTTCCCTCAAACCTTGATGCTTCCTGCCCTTACATGGTATAAAATATAATGCCTAAAAATGAGGAATGGATTCAATTATTTATTTTTACTTGCCTGGGATGACCTGCTAAATGGCTTGTAGCATAATCATTCGCTAGTAACATGGGCATCTCCAAATCCTGGAACCTGAAGTATTATTCTAGTCTTTGTCCCTGATCTTTCACTAAGATCTGATAACACTGATTCCCGTGTGGTGCAAAGTCGCACTGAAGTTAGTGTCATTCCCCATATTCAAAGGTTCATGCTAGCAAATTTCAGTGAAATCCCCGGTTCCCAGTCACTGCTTGTTCTTTTAGCTTTCTGTCTCTTCACCGAACAATAAGGGCCTCATTCTCCTCTCACTTACATCAGGATATTGGAGTCACTCCATTAAGATCAGTAGAGTTATTCCTGATTTACACCAGTGTAAGAGAGAGAAGAATCAGGCCTTAGATAAGATACTTTTCTCTTTTGTTACTGACTGAAACAGCAGCCTGTGACCAATAGCTCTCTGAACAAGCGCCAGTCATGATGCCCTGCTCCCAGAAAACACAATAGGCAGGGCACTATAATCTCAGTCTCAGGAACCTTTTGCTACTTCTGGCAACATTTTACAGCTATTGTCCTCAAATCCTGACACTGTCTACACAAATTGCACCATTCTATTTTGGCTTTGCATGTTAAACTGTAAAAATCTTAATTGTGTATGGTCTTTTGTTCACTTATTATTCGTGAAGATGGACAGATTTGGGCAGGTCTGGGGTAGATCTCTCAGCAACATCCCCCAAGGTGAAGACTGATGCAAGGAAATCATTTAGCATCTCTACCACATCCGTGTCTTCCTTAGTGTTCCCTTTAATCCCTGATAGGCTCACGTACCCACTGATTCTCATAAAGGCTTCCTATTTCTGATACACAAATTTCATACCATGAAATATGTGTACCCCTGACCCAGCGATGGCACCTCCACATATCCCTATGTTTAGATTAGTTCTGTTCCAGAGGACCTGCCTACTGCCTTCTCGTGGCATCCCCTGTAAGTAGCATAAAGTGAAATGAAAGAAGACAAAGGTGTGGAACATGGACTCACATTCAAAGGACAATCACCCCAAAAGAGCTGTCCTCCACTGGGGTCCCCTTTAAGGCCAGCAGGGCAAATTCTAGCACTGGGGCAACTCTCAAGATGCTGCATTTCGATACCAAGTGAATATTGGCAGCAAAAAAGATATTTCCTCCTCCACCTATTTACAAACCTTGAAGCACATGTCATCTTGCTTCAGGAGGTGCACTTCAACAATATGCAACTTTCAGTTCCAGGTTATGCTGTTGTTGCAGCTCACCACCATCACAAGTAGGTTGGGATGGCATCTTCCATTGGAGAAGGGCTGTTCACTGTCACTATAGTGATATTTGATCCAAAGGACATGGTACAGTAAAGGTGAATGAGTTTCTCTTGATTTATGTCTACTAGCTTCTATCAGTTAGCTGGCCAACCCTCGCTCTGCCCAACTTTCCAGGTCCTTCCATCTACTGTGGTGTTTTCAAGTCCCACCATGCTAATTGGGGATACTGGCAAAATCTGGATGGAGAGAGTCTAATGGAGTGAGCATCAGCCGCTGAGCTACAACTCCTCTGTGACCCAAAGCAAACACCAACTATTCATGGTAGCAAATGGACAACAGGCTCTTCATCCAACATCACTTTTTCATCTTCCAGGCAACTGCCACCAGTAGTCATTGAGCAGACAGTGCTTGAAACTTTCCCAAAGTCTCAGCCTCATCTGTCTTTATCCCCATGGACATGTGGACACCAACAACAAACATCTTAAGGAACGCCCAATGGAATTTTAGGAAAGCTTCATGGGGGATCTGTCAAGCAGAATAAGAGATATGTCTGTGAACTGGCTGAGTTGGACTTGACATGACCAGCCAATATAAATAACTCCAAATAAACTTCCAGCAAATTAATTCAGGCAACTGCTAAGACATAGATCCCTAGAGGCTACCACCAACGGCACATACTTGGGTGACCATCAGAGGCAATTAAGCTCTACCAGGAATTCAAATCTGCTGGTAACAAAAAGGAGGCCATTAATATGAGCAAGTAGCTCATTCAACTGCTAAGTCAAACCAGGCACAATCAATAAAGAGAGACCGTTGAAAAGATGGACTTCACTCTTTCTAGCAGGAAAGCCGAGCAGACTACTAAAAGACATTATGCAGGTTACAGCCACAGCAAAAAAGAGTTCCCAGTCACTGTAAATTTAAACACATCCCAGCTATTGGCTAATGGCCACACACAAAAGTTGGGTAAGTCTTTTAGCCATGTGGTCAAAACTGAGGTTACAGAGAGCTGGCAGGCTCTAGTGTGGATTCCAACTGGATGGCTCCTTTATTCAGACAAAGAGCTGGGCCAGGCCTTAAAAGTTTATGAAAACAGGAAAGGCTCTATGCCTGGGTTATATTCACATGGTGTGCCTAATTCACCTAAACCCAAAAGCAGACTGCTTCCATTCCTCAACTGATGTTCCCAGGACAACAACATCCCACAAATCTGGCAGAGGGCAAAAATCCTACCCATTTCAAAACTAGAAAAACTGCTGGAAGAGCCTAATTGCTACTAGCCCATCTCTCTCCTTTGTGTCTCTTATAAGCTAATGGAGAGACTGATTCTGATGCCCACCAATGATGTCATCAAACCGCGACTGCTCTTTGTCTGGAGTAGCTTCAAATAAGGCCAATGTACCAAGGATCAAATTATTCTCCTAACACAGGGCATTGAAGACACCTTTGAGAAGAGTGAAAAGGTTGGCGCCATTCTGGTGGATCTGTCAACTGTCTGGTATGTGGAGCTAATGGCCAAATTGTTGCAGATTATTCCCTGTAAACCCATAATGCAGTTTATCACGGAAATGATAATGAATCAGAGCTTCATCTTGCAAGCTGAAGCTGTCTTAGATGTCCATGTAATGGACTCCCACACAGATCTATTCTAGCTCCTCTTTTCAACATATATAGACTCATAGACTTTAAGGTCAGAAGGGACCATTATGATCATCTAGTCTGACCTCCTGCACAACGCAGGCCACAGAATTTTACCCACCGATTCCTGCAATATACTTCTCACCTATATCTGAGCTATTGAAGTCCTTAAGGACTTCAAGGTACAGAGACTCCTCCAGCAACTGAAACATGCCCCCTGCTGCAGAGGAAGGTGAAAAACCTCCAGGGCCTCTGCCAATCTGCCCTGGAGAAAAATTCCTTCCCAACCCCAGATATGGCGATCAGCTGAACCCTGAGCATGTGGGCAAGATTCACCAGCCAGACACCCAGGAAAGAATTCTCTGTAGTAACATAGATCCCATCCCGTCCATCTTTCCATCATATACCACCAGGCCCATCTATTACGTATGACCACCAGCAGCTAAGGTCTATAAAGTACATATACATGGATGACATCTGTCTGCTGATCTGCATCAGCCAGGATATGAATGCTCTGGCTACTTACCTTCATCAGCTGAGAAGTTCATTAAGTGAGTCAAAGATGATGGTGACAACCTTCCAGTTGAACAATCTCCCAGACAATCAAACCCTTATAGTCTGTAGTGAGAATCAGCCACTTTCTTTCCAGCCAGTTCTCACTTATTTAGGAGTCAAACTGAACCACATCCTAACATACTGGTCCCTTTTAAAGAAAATGATCTCCTCCCACACTGTCTTGATCCAGGAGCAAGAAGGACGCTCCTGGAGACCAGCAGCAACTGTTTTATGAACCATGGTTCTGGCGCTGGTATTTGCTCCAGTGGAATATTGTGCAGCGGTTTGGGGAAGAAGTTGGCATACGCATCTCACTGAATCAGAGCTGAGAACAGCCACCTATATCATTGGTGGCTATCTGAGTCACATACTAACATCTAGTTTATGTGTTGGCTCATATAGCTCCGCAAAAACTTCAACAAGATGCCATCACCCTTAAATCTGCATGAAGGGCTCTGGCAGATGGAAAACAAGCTGCTGCACAACAGGGTGATAATGATTTCAGTAGGTGCAGATAAGCAACACACACTTCCTAACAGAAGATCTGCTGCCCTCCAGAAGAAAACACCACACCAGCAGTTCCTGGTGACTTACCATTACTGACTTCCCAACATCCCATTGGGGCAGCCTTTCGTGCGCTCATATCTAGTGCTGCCAGCCCAGTGCCAATCTCAGATGAACAATGGCATGTTAGGGGCAATAGATACGTCTTTGCAGAGTGGCGGAAACTCTGGGTCAGAAAGACAGGCATGCTGCTGAATTTCAGAAGCTCTAACTTACGTCCACCCATTTGCAACCTGGGACACAGATGCTGGACTAGGCGTAATGGGCCGCTCACTGGAATGGCCAGTGTGACTGCCGCAATGCAGAAATTTGGTTTGGTCCAATCTTCACAGTGTGTCTGCGGAGCAGATCTATAGCTGGTCAAATATGTGATGGAGGAGGAGTGCACAGTGCGGAGACTGGAGGGTGCGCTGCAACCCCTTGCTGTCCTCGGCGATGCAACTGTTAGATGGCGGAACGATCTAGATCTAGGCTTGTGACACATACTAAAGAAGAAGCTGGGTTTCTGTGCTGCATGTGGCTGCTGTCAGCCAGAATATGAGTGGACAGTAATGCTGGCTTGCTTATAGATGGCCTTGTTTCTGTCTCAGAGGCTTTCTGCCAGGCTTTAGGTAGGAGAAGATCCCAGGAGAGGATCTAGGCCAGCCTGCGTGTATGTGGATGAGTGCGAAGGGTTAAAATGAGCCTATTATTCCTCCAGGCAGCACTTTCCTCCTAAGTGGAGCTGAGTGCCCTGGGCATTCCTGATGTTCTGGGCTATTTGTCTCAAGGATCAATCTGCGGTCCTGCTGTGCTATGCAGCCTGCCTCGTACTAAGCGACACCCAGGGCCATGGAGTCAGGAAGGCATTTCTCTGCCTCTCTGTGTTTTGTTTTATTAGATCAGAACATGTCCTTTTGTGGTAGCGAGCTATTTGAATCCCTCCCTGACGCAACCCATAACTGTCTCCCCAGAAATGGGACACGCGACTCCTGCCTTCCTGCTGTAACCTTGGACTCCAAACGCAATCAGCATTAAGCACTTGGCACAGAGGAGAAAAACAAAACCCCTGACTTACTGTATGTCAGGACCTCTTTCCCACACAAGCCAAAAGAGAGTGTTCTCAGCCTTTAAGGATGCAGGGCATTAAATCACCACTTTGAGAACCCGGCGTGTCTGCGGTCTGTGAAGGCACACGTGTGTGGAAGTGGTTCGAGCCATGGGGGCAGAGCCAGTCCCTCAGAGCTCGCTTCAAAATTGCATTGGGCGCACTTGCCCCAGCTCAGGCGACCAGAGGTTTGCAAACACGTGACCCCATTTCCACTTCCCCTTTGGGAGGCTGGAGCAGACGCCAAGTCTGTTGAAGACTCTTTCCATGGGAATTGGATTAGGCGCACAGATAGCTGCAGGCTGAACAAGGCTGGTCCCATTGCACTTGGAGAGCATTAGCAGCTGCTTGTTGCCTGCCCCGATCTGCCTTCCTATGTAGGCACAGTTATCCCATCCTGTGTATTCATGCGGTGCACACACTAGGCCAAAATCTAGATCTAAGCTTATTTCTAGTTATGGTACTTATATGGCACTTGTCATGATAGCATCTCTCAACGCTTTTACACATTTATCCTTTCAATACAGTTATGTCCATTTTATCAGGCTAAGTGACGCACCCAAGGTCATGCAGGAAGTCTGTGGCAGAGCAGAAGATTGAGCCCAGGTATCTCAAGACCTAGCTTAGCACTCTAAAAAAACATGGCAGATTTGCAATACATATGGGCCACTCGTGAGTATCCATCTTCACACCAGAGAATGGTTGGACGATAATTGTAACCTCTCACATTGCACTGTGTAATTTGAAACACATAGTTCTGTTAATATATGGAGCCCTGCTAGCCAACCCTTTCCAAAGTGTCATGTTATCAGCCTTCAGCCAAAGATTGCAGACAAAATCATTTTAATCGGGGTTAAACAATGGGATCCCATGAATAGTATAGCTCTTACTGCAAAACAGACTATAATTCTATTTACTCAACTGAAACCTGGTGGCCATTTGATAGGACAATGACTGGAAACAACCTATACTGAGACACTTTGTGGTGTAAAGGCTAATGACACAAAATCAACTCCTGGAAGAAAAGATGCCCAGACATACAGCTGAAAGCAACCAAGGAAATCTTCATGTGGTTTAACTGAACATATGTCAGGAGCCTACTGCCAGATGATTATATAGTGAATAATCAGTGACAGACTCAAATAAAGATTTACTTTTCATAGCACTGCATGACAATAAAAAACTGGCTGAAGGCTGGATTTTTGCCTCCTGCTGTAGCTTGGGTCCATCAGCAGCATACAGTGTCTTGGCAAAGAATAAATAAAACTGGTTTTACGCCAAGGGTTTGGATAACATAAAACATCCCTACACCATGCTCCAAACTTTCTTCTAATTGTAAGCTCTTTGGGACAGGGACTGTATTTGTACAGCACCTAGCATAATGGGAGTCCTAGTCTGTGACTGAGGTGCTCAGCCAGTACTGTAAAGAATAAATACTAATACTACTACTAATAATAATTATATTATTAATAATAATAATTTTGAATAGATTTTGAAATTACCTCATTTTAGAGGTTCCAAGTTGTTCATATAACTACTTGAATTGCGTTACTATGTCTTTTATCACAGCAGGAGACTTCATGCTACCTATATGTTCTGGGAGAAACATTGGCTAGTTTGGGTTGGTTGGGTTTTTTAATCCATATGATGGCTGTTTGGAGATGCTCCGAGGTATGGAATGTTAGACTAAGCTCCAGCAGAGATGGAATGTGGGAGGAGAGGAAGGCAAAGTGCAGATGAAGTGGTCAAAGGTGCATGGTGAATTCAACACATCTCACAGACAGAGACAACAGAAAAACCAACATAAATGAATGTCATGCTGGAGTAAATGTATGCAGTGTTGTGGTAGCCCTGTTGGTCCCAGGATAGTAGAGAGGCAAGGTGGGTGAGGTAATATCTTTTATTGGACCAAGTTCTGTTGGTGAAAGAGACAAGATTCGAGATACACAGAGCTCTTCTTCAGGCTTGGAAAAGAGCCCTGCATAGCTCAAAAGCTTGTCTCTCTCATCAACAGAACTTGGTCCAATAAAAGATATTACCTCACCCACCTTGCCTCTTTAATACTGGATAAAAAGCACTTTCTATAGTCATGTACTATACAGTGTGTGTAACCAAGAAGCCAGTATATTTTCCAAAGCACTTAAGATGCAAAACTTCCATCAGTCACTTCGGTGACCCCTGGGACTGAGGAGAGATCCAGAAAAGTTTGTCAAATCTGTCAGTGTGATCCAAAGCTATTCAACCTTTTGAACAGGTGCCAATGGTCCTCCTCCACCATAGTCATTTACGTGAAGTGCAAGAGGCATAGCAAACCTGAGAAATAAACCCAAACCAAAACTCCGGATGCAAACGGCCCTGACTCTTTGAGGATGGTTGAAAATCCAACCCAGAACTGGATATGGAATTTTGCAAAAGGCTTCTGTGTTTATAATGAACCAAACCACGGCTTTGGAGGCAAACATCTTTGGGGTGTGGGAAATCCAGATCCAGATTTTATAGCTTGGGCCCATCTTCAGTAGAAATTCACAAGCTGCAGAGTATGCACTGAGTTGGGAGCTTAAGATGTTAAAAAAAAAAAGAAATTTTCTTTAAACTGAGGTGCTCTGAGAAATGGAATTTAACTGCAGCATATTATATCTGATATTGAACATTGGTTTTCGTGCCAAGCCCTGTATTGCATGTGCCAATAAAGTCACAGCACAAAGAAGGATCCATTTGCATGTGTAATCGCATAATTTATCCACGCAACAGTGAAGCTGCTTGAGTGCAATGGGTAGGCACATCATTTGCAGATGCACCTGTTGTGCCGATCTGTAAAACTCTGACCCCTTCACACCTTTTCAATTGGAACATGATCTTCATCAGATTGGTTTCATTTCGTGGTTACGTTCTGTCGCTGACAAGCATGAATCAAAAGTAGCATAGACACTGATTCAGAACCACAGCGTCTCCCTCAAGAATTCCCGAATGATTCTTGGAGCCTACTGCAAGCTGATCTTGCCCGCTTCCATCTGCAAGCTGTTTTCTGTCGAAAGCCCTAAATTAGATTGGGAGTCATGAGCCTGCACTCCAGGCCAAGAGACGTTTTCTTTCACCCAGGCAAAATAGGCAGAAAGTTTCTGTGCTGACTTTTGAACTACAGAGCCTTTCGTCTGTTAATTATTGCAGGTCGTTTATGTCAACTTAGGGTGACCAGATGTCCTGATTTTATAGGGACAGTCCCGATTTCTGGGTCTTTTTCTCCTAAAGGCTCCTATTACACCCTTTCCCTGTTCCGATTTTTCACACTTGCTGTCTAGTCACCCTATGTCAACTGGCTGAAGCAGAATCCAACCCACTAACTCGCTCCGAGTTATTGTCGCAGTATCTGCCATCTGTGATGTCTGCGAATTATCCATCTGCGTGCCACTGATGTCAGAAGTGGTTCCCAGCTAACAAGACATTGTAACATCAGGCCAGTAAAACAAGAAACCTTCCATTATGTTGATATCTGGGCCTTGGAAACATTAGTGAAGCCAGTGTTGTGAACCAGACAAGTTACTTTCAATAACAAGTTCCTTCAGGAGATATGCTCAGACCTTTCCCAAATGGCTCATGCAGCTTTGGTATCAATCAAGGTATCTCAGTGACCTTAACTCTGCACTGATATTATTTCAAATGACACCAGCAGTCAGTGCCTTTTTTCCCTCCAAAAGAAGGAACAGGCCAATCTAAGGTTGTTTAGCACTAATTCAATTCAGCTGAGTTCCGCTATGGAATCAGAAAAAAGAGTGAGCCTCAGATATAAAGTCTGTGCAATTCCCAGCAAGTGAGCAAGACAGAGAGAGAGAGAGGAAAAAAAAAACACAATTTATTAAATTGAAGCCTCCAAAACCCTTCACAAGCTAAGCATGGTTTCCTGGTAGTGAATGGAAACTTTTATCTGTGCCTGTCTGCTTGTGCGGAGAGAGCCTGGATCACCAGGCTGTGCAAACAGTAAAGGAAATAGGAACTTTAATGAAGTCATCTCTATTTCAGCCTCAGTTGTATAGATGTGGATGGGCCATTGCAGGCTCCATGTAGGTGCACGTGTTGGCCTGGCTGGATCCAATTGCAGGGTAAGGGCCTTAAATTGCGATTCAACAGTCCTTATAGGGATTTTTTGGTTCCTTTTATTTTTGATTTTTTATAATGATGGATACTGTTGGTGAGAATCATAGACTCATAGGCCTGGATGGAACCTCGAGAGGTCATCTAATCCAGTCTCCTGCACTCATGGCAGGACTAAGTATTATCTAGACCATCCCTGACAGGTATTTGGCTGACCTGCTCTTAAAAATCCCCAGTGATGGAGATTCCACAACCTCCCTGGGCAATTTATTCCAGTGCTTAACCACCCTGACAGTTTGGAAATTTTTCCTAATGTCCAACCAAAACCTCCCTGCTGCAATTTAAGCCCATTGCTTCTTGCCCTACCCTCAGAGGTTAAGGAGAATAATTCTTCACCCTCCTCCTTGTAAAAATCTTTTATGTACTTGAAAATGATTATCAGGTACCCTCTCAGTCTTCTCTTCTCCAGACTAAACAAACCCAGTTTTCTCAGTCTTCCCTCAGAAGTCATGTTCTTCAGATCTTTAATCATTTTTATTGCTCTTCTCTGAACTTTCTCCAATTTGTCCACATCCTTCCTGAAATGTGGCACCCAGAACTGGACCCAATACTCCAGTTGAGGCAGCCTAATCAGTGCGGAGTATAATGGAAGAACTATTTCTCATTGTCTTGCTTACAACATTCCTGCTAACTATTCATTATCTTATGGATGGATTGTACCCTCAGGAAGCTCATGGATGACACTAAGTTGGGGGCAGAGGTAGATAGGCTAGATGGTAGGGATAGGGTCCAGAGTGACCTAGACAAATTGGAGAACTGGGCCAAAAGAAATCGGATGAAGTTCAACAAGCACAAGTGCAGAGTACTGAACTTAGGAAGGAAGAATCCCAGGCACCGCGACAGGCTAAAGACCAACTGGCTAAGCAGTAATTATGCAAAAAAGGACCTGGGGATTATAGTGGATGAGAAGCTAGATATGAGTCAACAGTGTGCCCTTGTTGCTAAGAAGGCTAACGACATACTGGGCTGTATTACTAGGAGCATTGCCAGCAGATCAAGGGAAGTGATTATTCCCCTCTGTTCGGCACTGGTGAGGCCACATCTGAAGTATTGCATCCAGTTTTGGGCCTTCATTAAAGAAAGGATGTGGGCAAATTGGAGGGAGTCCAGTGGAGGGCAATGGAAATGATTAAGGGGCTAGGATATATGACTTATGAGAAGAGGCTGAGGGAAATGGTCTTATTTAGTCTGCAGAAGGGAAAAGTGAGCGGGGGGTTGATAGCAGCCTTTAACTACCTGAAGGGGGGTTCCAAAGAGGATGGAGCTTGGCTGTTCTGAGAGGTGCCAGATGACAGAACAAGAAGCAACGGTCTCAAGTTGCAGTGGGGAAAGTCAAGGTGGGATATTAGGAAAAACTATTTCACTAGGAGGGTGGTGAAGCACTGGAATGGGTTACTTAGGGAGGAAGTGGAATCTCCATCCTTAGAGGTTTTTAAGGCCCAACTTGACAAAGCCCTGGTTGGTCCTGCTTTGAACAGAGGGCTGGACTAGATGACCTCCTAAGGTCTCTTCCTAATCTTCTATGATCCTATGATTTTAATACATCCCAGAATGATGTTTGCTTTTTTTGCAACAGTGTTACACTGTTGACTCGTATTTAGCTTGTGATCCATTATGACCTTTCTACAGTACTCCTTTCCTAGGTAGTCATTTTCCATTTTGTATGTGTGGAACTGATTGTTCCTTTCTTTCCATTGGTCCTTATTGAATTTCACCCTATTTACTTCAGATCATTTCTCCAGTTTGTCCAGATCATTCTTAATTTTAATCCTATCCTCCAAAGCACTTGCAACCCCTCCCAGCTTGGTATCGTCCGCAAACTTTGTAAGTGTACTCTCTATGCCATTATCTAAATCATTGATGAAGATATTGAACAGAATCGTACCCAGAGCTGATCCCTGGGGGACCCCACTTGTTATTCCCTTTCAGCTTTACTGTGAACTACTGAGAACTACTCTCTAGGAATGATTTTCCAACCAGTTATGCACCCACTTTATAGTAGTTCTACCTAAATTACATTTCCCTAGTTTGTTTATGAGAAGATCATGTAAGACAGTATCAAAAGCCTTTCCAAAGTCAAGATATACTACATCTACTGCTTTCCCCTATCCACAAGCCTTGTTACCCTGTTAAAGAAAACTATGAGGTTGATTTGACACAATTTGTACTTGACAAATCCGTGCTGACTGTTACTTATCACCTTAATATCTTCTAAATGGTTGCAACTTGATTGCTTGATTATTTTCTTCATTATCTTTCTGGGTCCTGAAGTTAAGCTACCTGGTCTGTAATTCCCCGGGTTATCCTTATTTCCCTTTTTAAAGAGAGAAACAAATCATTCTTTTGCGTTTCTTCAACTGCAGTCACTTAAGGGTTGCCTATATGGAGACTTATTGTTGGCAGGGTTCTAAATCTACAGCACACGAGCCTGCTACTCGATGAAAATTGAGGGGTGGACCCTGGAGCCAAATACTAAAAGTTCCATCTATTGCTGCTTCAAAGAGCCATGAGACTGAAAAAATCCACAGCAGGGCAACAAAGCTGTTTGTCTGAAGTCTGGTGGGATTTACATATTAGGAGAGACTGAAAACACTAGGCTTGTTTAACATGAAATGAAGATCAAATCTTTGTCCACACTTGGGAATAGCCTGATTCAGCAATTGTACCCCCTAACTGTAGACAGTGGCAAAACAGGCTTTGTGTTGAATGACTTAATTTTGCTTCTCTGTATCCAGCTGCAGAGAATTATGTATATACTGTTTTTCCAGTCTGCTAAACTTTAGTAAAGTACCTTACCACTTTAATAAAGTACAGCATGTTGTCATACACTGCGGCGTCTCTGAGGAGCCATTGGGATCATAATGAAGTAAGAGAAATTTTATTTTGTGAAACTCCCTTTTTCTTACGCTATTTTTAGGTTCATGCAGGTTAATAGCTTATCTTGTGTTAAATTCCTTTCCTCCTTCTTAATCTCAGTGGTATTATTAAAGTATTTGTGATGAATTTGGCTGTTCTTAAAGGAATCAAGAATGCTTATCAGTTGAAATACATAGGCATTTGCCTCTCTTGTCTCTGAGTTCATTGCTTCTTTCCCTGTACATAGCAGACCCTCACACCAAACTATTTGGTTTGTCAGTTAAGACTGGATTATATTTCACGAATATTATTTTTTTGACCTTGACACATTCTGCCCAAAGGACGCTTTGCACTGTAACAAATATATACTCCCAACACTGGCAAAACTAGCAAAACGTAACAACTCATCAGAGAAGAAGCAGAGAAAAAGAATACAAAAACATCCCAACGTACTTTACTTCAGCGCCAAATCACACAAACCAATTTAAGCGGAGACACGAAATGAGGCTCCGGTTCAAAACTGAGGAAGCAAGAAGGATATACTATAGGTCATCTAGATGGCCAAAGCATTCATAGAGTCATAGGGGCTGAATCTCATTGATACTGAGTGCCCTCTGCATAAAGGGGCTTTAAAGTGGGTCGCCCTATAGCTGCTTTTGGAATCCTTTCCATTGCCAGAAGGGTATAAATAAAAATTAGGCCCAAAGATGTGAAAGGTAGAAGGGACTGCTGCTATTCTCTCATCTCATTTCCTGTGCAACACAGGCTGTAGAATTTCACCTGGTGATTCCTGCAGCAAACCTAATACCTGGACTGAACTACAGCATGTCTATTAGAAAGATCTCCAGGCTTGATTGAAAGATTCTGTTAGGCGTGTAAATCAGCACCACTGATGAGTGGGCCCAGAGCCATAAGTGGACAAAGACATAAATTGATTCTGGATCGGGAGAAGACTGGAATTCAAAAAAACACCTTCTTTAGTCTCTTTCAGTGACAAATGTGTACGTGACTTGTCCATATGCTGAATAAATGAGCTAATCAAGAGTCTTTCCATCATTTTTTCAGTCCCTTACACAGTGGGCAGAAAGGTTGCTTCCAGGCTTACTATTCTTTATAAGACTGTGTTTACCAATTCATCATTGTACAAGTCAATTAATCATTTAAGCTCAGTTAAATTAGAAAATGAAGATAAAAGAGATGTTCTCATGAATGACCTACCAGCAGTTAAAAGATGATGTTTAAAACCCAAATAAAGCTGTTAGAGTCCAATAGAATGTGACTGAAAATGAAAGTGTTTCTGTAGGTATATGGAACTGCCCTATAGTATTAAATAGAGACTCATAACCACATTATCAGATTCTGTAGAATGATTCAAAAATACATAAATAGGATAGAATTCTTGATTAAACGTTATCAATTGTTAAGTAATTTATATAGGGCCCTATTAAAATTCTACAGAAATCTATTGGCTTTCTCCTTATTAGATTCTATAGGAGATCACCAGCTGAAAAGCAATGCACAACTGGTCAAAGAAAGTTAGTGACTGTGGAGTTAAATTCAAGGAACATGTTGTAAGTGAAATAATGAGATCAGGAATGTGACCCTTTCGCAAATAGGGAAAAAATTGATGTGCTATTTGAGATTAAGTGAATCCAAACTTGCCAAGAATTCCCTGGTGGAAGAAGAGATACACAAAGGTCATTAAAGAAAATGCTAACATTTCTCAGAATAAGCAATTTCTGGGAGCCTAGTGTCAGAATGGAAACTCATTCAGGGCATTCTGAGCTAAAACCCTGTAACATCTTAAGAGGTCTCTGGGCTGCTAGAGTGGCATAATAATTATAATTTAGGTGACAAGTACTCTAAAGAACCTTGAGAATGAGGAGATTTAGAGAAGCAAATGGAAGTGTGCCATTACCAGCAACAGCTTCCAGGGAGAGACATTTACTGAATTTTTCTGAGCCAGCTTACTAAGTGAAGGAGGGACACCATCAAGGTTGCTAGCCCATGTTTAATAGAATGTTAGAGACCACAGTGCTGGAGATTAACAAGGGGTGTTACTGAATAGTTGAGGTGATAATATTAGGTTTAGAGCTGAGGCAAAATACACCTGTTACACAACTGAATGTAATAAGATAGAATGCATGTGAAGTACCAAGTTGTCCTTTTTAGAATAAAAACATAAAGTCATAAGAATGGCCATACTGGGTCAGACCAATGGTCCATCTAGCCCAGTATCCTGTCTTCCAACAGTGGTCAATGCCAGGTGCCCCAGAGGGAATGAACAGAACAGATAATTATCAAATGATCCATCCCCAGCCACCCATTCCCAGTTTCTGGCAAACAGGCTAGGGACACCCTCCCTGTCTATCCTAGCTAAGATCCATTGATGGGCCAATCCTCCATGAACTTATCTAGTTGTTTTTGAACGCTTATATCGTCTTGGCCTTCACAACATCTTCTGGCAAGGAGTTCCACAGGTTGACTGTGCATTGTGTGAAAAAATACTTCCTTTTGTTTGTTTTAAGGAATGAATTGTCTGTGTTCAAGAATATCCTGCATATGTTTCACTTCCATATACATCCAGACTAAGAGCCCCTGCCTTATGGCCAATCCCTCCAGATGCAGATTAAGGTTCCATCAAGTTCAGTGGGATATTCAGTGGGCAACAGCCCAGCAGGTGCAGAGAAAGATCCAGCAATGAAAGGGTTAATAACAAGGGCTCTAAGCCCATCCAGTACTTTGCATGTCTGTGGGGATATGGAGGAAGAAAACAAAACATTTGACATTTTAAAACAGAATAAAAAAGAGGAATATGGTCCAAGGAAAAGAATGAGGAAGTCTCTGACCCTATGTCCCATGACTAATCACTGCTACGAGATAGATATATTCCCTCTTGCCTGGTGGCAGCTCCTTCTCTAGGGATGGCTAAGCAACCTGCTCCACTTTCCAAGATCAGGTCCTCTCCTGCGTAGTTCTCTTTCTCTACATCAATGCTCAGTGACCAAAGTTATGGGAGCAACTTAGCATAACATATCCGCCAGATTTCAGAGTGGTAGGCGTGTTAGTCTGTATCCACAAAAAGAGCGAGGAGTACTTGTGGCACCTTCGAGACTAACCAATTTGTTTGGGCATTCATGGGCTTTCATGGGCTACAGCCCACTTCATCAGACACATAGAGTGGAACATACAGCAGGTAGATAGATAGATAGATAACATGAGAAGGTGGAAGTTGCCATACCAACTCTAAGAAACTAATTAATTAAGATGAGCTATTGTCAGCAGGAGAAAACTTTTGTAGTGGTAGTCAGGATGGCCCATTTCAGACAGTTCACAAGAAGGTGTGAGTAACAGTAGGGGGATAGTTAACATGGGAAAATAGATTCAATTTGTGTAATGACCCAACCACTCCCAGTCTTTATTCAAGGCTAAATTAATGGTATCCAGTTTGCAAAATAATTCCAGTTCAGCAGTTTCTCACTGGAGTCTGTTTCTGAAGTTTTTTTCTTGAAGAATTGCCACTTTTAAGTCTGTTATTAAGTGACCAGGGAGGTTGAAGTGTTCTCCTACTGGTTTTTGAATGTTATGATTCCTGATGTCAGATTTCTTTTGCGTAGAGACTGTCCGGTTTGGGCAATGTACATAGCAGAGGGGCATTGCTGGCACATGATGGCATATATCACATTGGAAGATGTGCAGTTGAATGAGCCTCTGATGGTGTGGCTGATGTGATTAGGTTCTATGATGGTGTCAGATGAATGGATATGTGGACAGAGTTGGGATCGGGCGTTGTTACAAGGATAGGTACCTGGGTTAGTGTTTTTGTTGTGTGGTGTGTGGTTGCCGGTGAGTATTTGCTTCAGGTTGTGGGGGCTGTCTGTAAGCGAGGACTGGTCTGTCTCCCAAGATCTGTGAGAGTGAGGGATCATCCTTCAGGATAGGTTGTCCACCAAGGCATCTCTGTTCCTGTTTAAACAGCAGTTTACGGCACCTCCAGAACTCATTCCCCAGAGCACACTGTTCACTCAGACCATGCATGATCCCTTTCTCCTGTTTTATGAGCTCAGAGTCTCTTAGCAGAAAGTTAGTTGCCTAGTACAAGACATCCCTGCTCAGGAATGTTTTATTTGACAACCCTACAACAAGGCATATGAATTACTCTGCTTCATGCTTCAGCCAAGCTACATGGAGAACCAAGTAGGTATCAGCACAATCTATTCATTTCACCAGCTCCTGCATTGATTCTGTCAGTTAATTTATTTATTTTGTCATCTTGACTGTATCAAGGCTCTAAACCTTTGCCATGGGCTGATAGCTTAGAAAAAAACACAGCCAAAAAAAGGCTAAATAGGAGTAGCAATGGGAAATCCTCACCCTAACACAGACTTTTTCTCCTGTCTTATACTTTGATCTTCCCCTCCAGCAAACCCACTACCACTATCATTAATTCTCTGTTCTGCCCAACTGCCTCAAACGGCTTGGCCAAGAGCCTAATGATCCTGAAATAATCCGCCTCCCTTTAATTGCTACCCGATACATCTTCAGAGTGAGAGAGAGCCCAGAACTGAAGAGTACCTATGAAAAGAAAGTGAAATCCACATATCCTACATGTTGTGATGTCTGTATTCTGACAAATGAAACAAACACTCAGACATCGGTGCCTTGAGGCCAAACCAGGTGGGCTCATTATTACAAATGGGCCCAAGCCATGCATTTAAGATTTGTTTCCCTATCTGAACTTCCACAAAGTGTCAGGGTGTTCAGATTGCTGGCTTTCGTGAAGATCCAGGCCTGATAACTACCAGGAGGAGGCATAGCTGTAATGCAACCTGCTCTCATCTCTGGCAATAACCCAGGGGAAGTGTTGGGAAAGGAACGTACTACTCAGCCCTCTACAGAAGGGAATGTACCTTTTTATTTTCAAATCTAAGAGCAAACCAAGGTGCATGCAGGCTGCTCATCAACCTGTGAGGCCTTCCTGCTCTGCTCTACACACAGGCAATTAACAATGCTCCCAGGAGCCAGGAATTTATCGTGGCAGATGCATCCACAGCAATTTGCAAGGCAACTGAAAGCCAGAGCAAGTGTGTTGGTGCATTCAGGCACCGTGTGGGGCTGGGATAGTATGTAAGGTAAAGCATCAGATTTCTCAACTTTACCTTTTTTATATAAACCTAAATAGACCATGGGAAAAATACACAAATGAGGCCCTCGTTCCCATATATTCTTTTAGTGCAGGAATTCTTGTTTTGTTAACCGTGTTGTGATTCCATCCTACATCTTCAAAGCATTTTAAAAACATCAAGGGCCATGCAACAGGAGGAGACATAGCCATAATGCAACCTGCTCTAGATCCTCCAGGAGAATTCTGGCTCAGTCAGTCAGAATTCCTCCGGATGCTCTGGAAGTGTGTACAACAGAGGAGAGGCTTTGAACAAGTGGCCATGTGGTCCCCACTCCAGCTGGTACAGGGGAAAAGGTGTAGCCCGGCTTTCTTGTGCAAAGGTTATTGGCAGCAGTAATGTACTAGCTGGCACAAGGCCAACTGCAACCTGGCTCCACTTAATTAATATAGCCTATCCCTCTTAAAAAAGACAGTAATGTAAAAATCCCTAGCGCTGTCCCTAGTGCACTGTAGTTAAGCACATTGGTGCACTGCGAAAAAGTTATGGAAAGATTACATATATATAATGCAGAGCTTTTATTTCCTCCTAAAGCTGTTTTATGGGTATAAACAGCAGCTTCAGACTTCCTGGCAAGAAGATTTATGGTGTAATTACCTTAGTATACTATTGTACAATTTGCAACTAACAGAAAAGAAATTTGCTGGCTACACATCAGCTGTCAGACTGTCTGTCTGCAGAACATTATGTAACTGGAAGGAATAAGTGCTTCCCTCCGTAAGTGGGAATGCTAAACGATAGGCTCTGCTTAACCTGGTCAAACATTTTCAAGTCTGATCGGTTACCCATATCGTAATCCAGCGAAGGTCACGAGGTAGGAAATTAATTACTTTTCGTGCAGAAAACAGAAGGTGTTGCACTTCATAAAAAAATAAATAAATGCCCGGCACTCCAGTCCCTGGGAGATTCGTGCCTAGTCAATCATTTTTCAGGGCGAGTGAACAAAATAAGAATTCCCATTCTCTTTTAATTGCTTCGAATGCCAATGTCTCCCAGGGGATTTTCCTGGCTGGTTCGGGGGGGTTTCTTTATTTTTTGAGTTGGAGAAAATACATCTGCTTAATAATCGGAGAATGAGATTTCCAGTTCAATGATTAACGTATAAGATCGAGTGTTTTGGAGGAAGCAAAGGACGGAGGTGATTTTACTCTTTGCAGGAGGTCTCTTTTTTAAACAGGAAAACATTATTTGCATCAAATACTTTGTAGGGCCATTTCTCAGGAAGCTGTCATGTCAGTTCAATTTCAAGAGCCAATAGCAAACTTCCCTCTTAGCAGAAGCAAGGAAAACTTGCCTGGGGGCAGACTGTGATAGGTGATGGAGCCTTTCACTTCAGAGTCCCTGATATTTAAATAACCGAGGTTAGGCGCGACGAAGAGTCTGGTCCAGCTGTCATTGAAATCAGTAGAAACTTTCCCACTGACTTTAAATGGGAACCCCAAAGTTTTTCCAATCCAATGGCCATCTAGTGTGAAATAAGCTGATAGTTGCAGTATAATGGCTAGTGGAAAACTGTTGTCTAGTTGATTCTTGGTAATCCCACCGTTGGTCTGACTGTATCCATCTGTCATCTTACACTTAGAGTGTAAATTCTTTGGGGAAAGGAACTTCAGTTCTTTTTGTTCTGTTTGTACAGCTCCTAGCACAATGGGTTCCTGCTCCCTAACTGGGTTTCCTAAACACTGCTACAACACAAACAGTAATAATATATCTACCTTACAAAACCCAGCATCTCATTCACCGATTTACATAGAATGGGGACCCATTCTATATCTTAAAAACACCATCAGACTGAAGCAAACTTGGAGAACTGATGTCTTGTGCTCACTTAATGAGCAAGCCACCCCATTCCGCACTGGTTTCTGGTTCCAAGCTGATTTAAAGTGGAGGCCTATGTAGCATCTCTGGGGGGGTAACCCAATCTTGAGATGGCCTAGGCATGGATTGCCACCACAGTAGCAAGGTCCTCATCTGAATGGTGGCCATCATCTAAACAGACATAGATGAAAAAAGTCTTCCTGATTGCTGAGAGGTGACCATCTAGCAGCCGCTGAGAATCCTGCAACACCACCATATTGTGAACTCACGTAATAATGGTGGCCACACACCCTCGGTTAAAGGCCTGGTGCACAGCCCACTGAAGGCGATGGAAAGACCTCTCACTGACTTCAGTGAACTTTGGATCTGGCCCTTAAAAAGGCAGTTAAAATCCTTGCCATGTCTTCCAATTCCTTCCCCCATCCTATTAGCATTATTTGCATCTTACTCAGATTGCACCTCCACCAGCAAGCCTTCTCCCGGCCCCATCTCAGGAAGTCACCGATTAAGACATCAGTTCCTTTGGCACAAAATGGTTGTCTCCTGGGTGCCAGTCCCAGCTGAAGCCAATGACTGAATGGGAGCCAGTCAACAGATAGTCAATGAATAAATCATGCAACTAATTTCACAATGTTTTTCAAAGAAGCATTCAGCAAATATTTCTTCAGAGAAACAGGCAAACAGAGTGGCAGAGGGGAGTGGGAGATTGATATCAACCTCATGAGATTTTTTCCAGAGCTGACATTTTCAATTCCCATTTTTCTTCTTTTTCCATTGCCTGCCCAGCTCTAGACTGAATGATCACAAAGACTGAACCCCCTTGTCATGTCCAGAACCAGGGGGAAGCCAAGCAACAGAAGCCAATTGTGCAGCCCTGAATGAAGCAAAACTCTCATACCACCACTGCTGTTCTTTTTGTGCGGATAAAGGGAGGACTGTGCTCTCCCAGGTTATCGGTCCAGTGGTGGAAATCACGTCACGTTTTTCTTCCCAGATCCCACATGCTTGAATGAAGGGAGCCGGCGATTTATCTCATTGTCTGTTCCCTGCCTCCCAGCAAGAATACCACCTATCACTCAGATATGCTCAGAAAGCAAAGATAGATTTCGTGTCTCATCCTGTTTTAGCCATTTTTGCTCTAATCTCCTGGACTCTGATGAAATTGCTCCCATGACTGAAGAGGAAATTCCCCTGCTGATCTTGTGGCTGCAAAATAACAATAGAGGAGTTGCTATTTACAATTATTATTATGGTGATGATTGTAGGCTTGGCTTGACATAAGTAAGTGGACATGGGGGAGGCTTCATTTCTAGGAAGACAGAATTAGAGAGGTAAACACTTAGCACATTCTCTTTTCAGCCTGCTAATCTAAAATAGTCTGTCTCAGTTTACTGACCTATCTGAATGAGCTAATATAAGAGGGAGAACCCCAAGAGAATGATTTACAAAGGCCAAGATAACAATGGACAAGACAATCCAGGAACATAAGGAGGAGGAGGTAAAGAATAGGTTACACATGGACAGCACATGGATAAAGCATGCTATACAAGCATTGGTTCCTCTGCAGCGTAACCAAGCTAATCCCAAAATGTGAGATGCAACTCAGAATAAATGTAATGTGATGTGTAACTGTATATAGAGGGAGAGGGTTTCTGTGTCATTTTGGATGTGTAGTGTGTCCTGTGCTCATTCCCAATGTTTGAGTCTGAGCAAATCAGTCTAGCCTTGCTAAATGCCAAATAAAAATGCCCAAGTGACAACCTCTGGAGTCGAACTAAGTTCTTGGGAAACCACATAAGAAAAGTTAGCTGAAGTTGCGTATCTTAGGTCAATCCTCCTCCCGCAGTGTAGACCTGGCCAAAGAGGAGTTTTCAGGAAGGATTTGAAAGAGGACAATAGAATGGCTTTGGGGATTGTTATGAGGAGCTCCTCCCAAGCAATATTGGGCAGCAGAAGTGAAAGTGCAAAGGGGCTTGAGAGAAAACTGGGCTGACGAGTGACTGAGGTTGGCATCGCTGGCATAGCAGAGGCAGGAGACAATGGATCAATAATATATAGGAGTTGAGAAGTAACTTTCTGTAATTACAATGCATCAGAAGGCAGAAGGAGAAAACAGGGAGCAACATCAAACTCAGTGTGTCATCTAGATGTCTGGGGGCGGGAGAAGTAAAAACCTGATGTTAAAGAAAGTGTTGGTTTTGAAAGTGTGTGATTTTACATCGCTTTTTAATAGGCCCTGCCAGCTACTAAAAGATCCAGCTGACGAGCGCTGCTGCTCGGTTCATTTGACAGGTAACGATCAGGTGGGAAGCAGAGTAATCAGCTAGATTAGGACACAGAGCCGTATTTAGCATTTCGTTGCACAAAACTGATTCTTTTTTTTAAACTATGAAAGTTTGAAAGACATTTTTATAATTTTGTTGTGTTCTCCTACACATGGTTTAACCCAGGGGAAATTTAAAATTAGTTTCCCTTGTCGTGCCAGGAAGGATGATCTGGGGTTACATCATAGGCATGGGAGTCAGGAGTCCGTCCAGTTCTCAGCTCTCATTCAGGCTGTGTGTGTGACAGTAAGCAAGTTACATAAACTTTCTGTGACTCAGTTTCCATGCCCTAAAATGGGGATGAAAATGCTTCCTCACAGGGATGCCATGAGGGATGCCAAGATTGTAGAGTAGTATAGAAGTATCTGGTGATATTGGGTAAGGTTCTGGAATCCAGGGGAGCTCCGGTCAGCTCAGGATTCAATGTGAGAGGGAGAAGGTGGCCTGGTGTTACCCTATTATGGGGACAACTAAAGGCTGGTTTAGCACCCAGCATAAGTTAGAGCAGCCTCAGGGCTGTTCTAATCTATGCCAGCTATTGCAGCCACCTAGGGGCCATTCAACTAACCTAGCATCTTCAAAGAGGAAGGTACTCCAACATAGTGCTTTATCATTCAATCTCTCCTCTCCTGAGGACCCAGGACTATCTGGCTTTATGACATCCAGGATACTATCAGAGAACAATGTGCATGGAAAACATTAAATATTGGTACAAGTGAAATGCTGAGAGAGTGTCACTGAGTGATTAGAGCAGAGCATAAGGAGTCAGGACCCTATAACTCTGCTACTGATTCACAGTACAGCCAGGGGCAAGTCACTTTACCTCTTTGTGCTTCAGTTTCCCTCTTCATAAAACAGCAATAATAACAGATGCCTCCCAGACAAGAGAGATGGGCATAGTTCTGATCAATTTTTTCCCATCAAAATGTGTTTCCAATAGAAATAGCTTTTTGAGAAAATGACAATTTTTTGTCTAAAAAGAAATCAGACTTTTGTTGAAAAATCATCTTTTCTGCTTTTCAGCAACTAAAAATATTTTTGTCCAGTTTCAGTTTTCTGACAAAATATGTTGTCTAAATCATTCACAAGGCCGGGGGAGCATGTCCTGACTAGCTGAGACTAAATTATGGAAATATAGATGAAGCCACTCCCTGTCCTCAAGGCTCCATAATCTTAACTGCAATCATCATTCACTAATTTACAAGATTCTTGGATGCAAACTTCTCCAGACTGTTGGCATAAGCATAGAGATGAGATCGAAATGTTTCAAATCCTTCTTTTGGAACGTTACTGACAACGTCACTTTTCTACGTGTTGATTTCCTTTTATGTGAGCAGGTTTGGGATTGTTTTCAGTCTTGTGTAGTGGCCGACTGCATGGGGTGGAAGGAAGTCACAGGCTGACACCCAGCTCTTACAGGATCACTTTTGACAAAGAGTCCTGTGGCACCTTAAAGACTAACTGAAATTTTTTCAGAGCATGAGCTTTCGTGGGCTAATACCCACTTCGTCGGATGCATCCGACGAAGTGGGTATTAGCCC
>ML677382.1:4044975-4110000 GCA_007922305.1 Dermatemys mawii
CCACTTCGTCGGATGCATCCGACGAAGTGGGTATTAGCCCACGAAAGCTCATGCTCTGAAAAAATTTCAGTTAGTCTTTAAGGTGCCACAGGACTCTTTGTCACTTCTGCAATTCCAGACTAACACGGCTACCCCTCTGATTCAGGATCACTTTTGAAAAACAAAAACTGCGGTTATAAGTTCCTGAAAAACAGGGGTCTACAGCATGGTGAGAAATCTTCGCCGCCTCCCACAACTTTTAAATATGGTTCTCAAAAAATCCTGTAGCTTTGGGTTGGCCAGGAGAAATAGGCAAAATTACCCTGGCTAAATTATTCACACAAAAAAGTCCATAGCAGTGTGTCATGCTGGCAAGCACTAAGCCACTGGAGGGGAAATCTCTGTATTACGCTTTATGGATCTGAATAACAAATACCCGCGCCTATGATATTAAGGGGCCATACCCTAAATGAGCATTGCAAGAATAATTACATCACATAAACTGAACCCAACGCTAAAGACCAGCCGGCACAGTACAGACTAACAAATGGGGTCTGCTGCTGTATTGATTCCTCTAAGGGCCCATTCAGACCTTTTGTATTACTCTCTGGTACCTCTGGTAGGATACCTCCTTTGTCAGAAATTCTGCCTAAGGCTAGAGCACGGGATTGGAAAGGGTCCAAGATGTAAACTGTGTTTTCAGTGTAGTCCTCATTTTGAGAAGGTCTCCAGACCACTCTCCAGGGGTGCCTACGGTGCTCCCCTCTTGCACCCACCCTATGATTCAGAGGGAACAGCTTCAGACTTGGTGGTCAGCCCCAGAAAGGGGTGATGATGTTACCCACCCCTTTCCTGGCTTTCTTGGTTCCCTGTGGGCAGGCAGCTTGGAAATCCAGTCGGGGCTCTGTAGGAGCCCCTTTGGAGAAGGCTGTCTTGGAGACAATCAGCGTCTCTCTTGTCTGGAATGGCCACACCCCTTCTTGGGTTCACCTTGCCCAAGTTTTTCAGCTGCACTGGACAGCTCTGGGTTCCCAGTAGCTCTGGGCCCACTCCTGCTCCACAGTGATTTACCACATAGGGAGTGAATCCAGCCTAGAACATGAAAACACATTTCCTTTGACAAGCTCAACCTCCCTGTCTATACCCCTGACACCAACGGCAGCGCTTTCTCCACTAAGCTGCGCCACGGACTTTGGCAGGGACTCTGCTAAGGCACAATGGTGCAGTCAATGGCCACTGTCCATTATACCGTATCAACTGGGCCATGATCCCTCCTCTCACTGCAAGGAACTTTTTCCACTTTGCATATAAATGCTAAGTTTCCTTCCAGATGTTCTGGTGATGTTTGCCACCTCCCACCACATACGATGCTCCATCACTCCTCCTGTTCTCCAGGCCTTTTCCTCTCTCTCCTCTGAAAGTTGCTACCTTGGCATCCCTTGAGCTAATCAAACTTCTTGAGAAGAGGACAGTCCTGTGACAATGGCCTGGTCCACGATGGGATATTACTAATTCCTTTCCTCACAGAGAAGTGTGCGAGGATTGAGCCTTTCATGGCTGAACTCCTCAAATGGAAGGTGCCACAGCTCGGTAATGTATTTTTCTTATCGCGCATGCAGATGGCTTTTCATTTCCCAGAAATTGTTTAATCACGTACTTTGGGGTCAGTTTGTATACACTAACCGGGAAATTGTTTCCCCATTAGCCTCTGTAGCTCTTCTGTCAAAAAATATCCTTTTCATTCTCTCCCTTCCCCCTTTCCCCAGATAGCTAAAGTGCTGTTGCTGCCACTGGTTTATCTGTCCAGAGTGAGTGTGGTTCATTACAGTCTCAACCGCCTTCATTCAGCTAACTCGTTCTAGACAGATGCCAGTAAGTAATGAAGGAAATTCTTGCCCTGGAAAAGATGCAAACCAGAGAAGACTGGCTGACTTCCATGAGGCTTCTCATTCAGATTTCTTCTCCGTTACTGGACTGATAAAGAGGGTGCACCGCCATTCGTTAGTGATGTGGGCATTTGCTTTCACTGCAGCGAGGATAGCTTAGTGATCTGGAAATAAGTATTAAAATTACACAGTTTATTTCTTCCAGTGCCAAGGCGCTATGAGCTCTGCTTCATTATTAAATTAGATCAGTTAGAAATTTTCCATGGACTTCCCCTTGTCTACAATCTTTTCTCTGGTTGGCTGTCTCTTCCTCAACCCCCAATTCTTCTCTGATGATCTCATCCTAGTTTTTATTAATTTATCATTAATTCTCTCCTGTATCATTACATTACTAATAAATATATATTGACTTCTTCTGAGGCGAGTGACAACAATTATTGACTCTCTTACTGCCTCTGTACCTGATCCATATGTAAGCAGTGTCAGGAATGAGATATATTCTGACATCTGGTGGCGAACTATGGGAATTGCAGTGAGCCTTGCAAAATAAGTCTGGGGCTGGTCAATTTGCATAGACACACCCACTGCGCCTAGCCTGAGCCCACAGCAGCCCACATGGCCACTTCGGCTGATGAGGGAGCCCCAGTTTCTATGTTATTGGGGCAGGAATGATAAAGTGATGTTACTGTGATTATGTGAATGAAGGACTATGGACATGTGCTTGGCCCGTGTTATGATGGAGAGACTCGCCATCATCTAGGTAGCACTCACTGGGCAAGGGCCATGCGTTTTCAGAACACTGTGAGATTGAGAGAGGTAGTGGACAAGCACCTATATCTTTTGGTGAGGGTGCTGTCTGAGGGCCTCCCAGGCCTATTGCACCCTGCCTCTCTCCACTGTGGAATGTCAGAATTGAATCTTGCTTCCATTAGGAGCCTGGTTCCAGGCTGCTGAGCTGAAAATTGCTTTGGGCTTGCTGGTGCACCTGCACTAAGGCTCCCCTACTGTGAGCTGAAATCACCTAAGAGCTAAAGAAATCACTGAGCACTGTCTTAAGTAGGGGGGCTGGAAAAAAGTGCAGCATGGCTGGTGCAGCAAAGCAGTCTGTGTGTCGGCTAGCAGGACGGCTAGCGGAGTTGTTGGTGCTGCGGAGTGGCTGGTGTGGCAGAGCTGTCCGTATGTCAACTAGCAGAGCCGTTGGTGCTGTGGGCAGAGTGACCGGTGCAGCAGAGCTGTCTGTCGACTAGCGGAGGCGTTGGTGCTGCAGGCAGAGTGACCGGTGCGGCGGAGCTGTCTGTGTGTCAACTAGTGGAGGCGTTGGTGCTGCGGGCAGAGTGACCGGCGTGGCACAGCTGTCTGTGTGTCGGTTAGCAGAGCAGCTAGCGGATCAACGGGCAGAGCGGTTCGTGGGACAGCCAGCGGAGCGGAGCAGAGCCGATTGCGGGGAGAGCTGCCGCGGAACCTCACAGAGAGGCAGCGCAGTCGGCTTCGGACCACGTGAGGTGCCCCTTGCCCTACCCTCCATTTCCACCCAGGCTGGGAGGTAAGACTCTGCCAATTGACTTTTGAACTCTGCACAGACCAAGGACAGAGACTCTTGGGCTGTTGGACTTTTGGGACTATTGAGTGACTTTTTGGGGTTGTGGAACTCAAGAGCCAAAGGGAAGGCCACGGCCTATTTGCTGGGAGGGGGGCTTCTGGTTCATGATTTGGTTTATTAACCTTGTTTGTGGTGTTTCCCCCAATATAATGCCACATTGTTTCTCCCTGTTATTAAAAGGCTTTGGTACACTCAGACTCTGTACTTGCGAGAGGGGAAGTATTGTCTCTTACAGACGCCCAGAGGGGTGGTATATGGTTGTCCCAGGTCACTGGGTGGGGGCTCGAGCCGGTTTTTGTATTGTGCTATTGGAATGGAACCCCTGGATACTGAACCCGGCCCTTGTTGCTGACAACTCTGATGGGCAGAAGGGTTACACATACACCAGCCCAAACTCAGAGACCCACGTTTGAAATCCCGTCTCTTTTTCCCTTGCGTTTCCTTAGTCTCTTTTAGAGTTACTTGTACCCTCGTTTCCGATATCCAAGGGGATCTAAGGTTTTTCTACTGACATGCTGAGGAGCTAGAAGACAATGCAAGGGAAGTATGATGTATTGTAGTAGCTATGTCGATCCCAGGGTATTAGCAAGAAGAGTTCAATGTAACTTGAAACTTGTCTCTCAACACCAGACGTTGATCCGATAAAAGATATGAGGAAGTGTAAGTTAAAGTAGGGTGTGGACATCTCTTTATTTAAACCTTCTCCCTGCTGCTTAGCAGTTAAATTACAACAATTCCAACTTCCTTGGACACTTGTAGAATGAAAGTCAGTTGCTCAAAGAGAATCTAATGTGGGTTCTCCCATTGGCATTGAACTACCATATCACTGTCTCTGTGGGCTGTCAGCAGAGATGGAGCAGTCTCACACTCTGTTCTATCTGTTCAAAGGAGTGACCAAGCTGAGATTTCTGAGGCAGACTGTCAAAGGCACAAATGAGTCATGTTCCATGACAACTGTAACGGACATATTTAGGCTGGGGATGGGGCAAACAGTGGCAAATCAGGTACACTTTAAACCCACAGGCAGCATGGTAAGGCAGGTCTACAGAGATGACACAATATAACAACACGGGGATGAATTTACCATGAACTAACCCTGTTTTTCTAAGTTACTCACTCACATGCGACTATTCTGCAAACACAGAACGCTGCCTTGTCAGTTACTTGCTCAATTTATCTGTCACTCCAAATGTTAAGCATATTGACCAGGTGGGTGCCTTTTGTGATGTGTTTATTTTATTGCTAAATGTCCTTGAACTAACACTGTATTTATTTGCTTAACTGATAAGTAATTGGAAGACTTGTCACATCTGGCTCTGAGGAATCAGGAGTGGGAGAGGGAGGCAAACAGCCCTTCTCCTGCTCCCACGCTGATTAGAGATAGACAGCCATTAGCTTTAGCATGGCTAACCAGTGAAAAGTCACAAGCCCTAGCATCTAATAGCTAGAGAGCACCTCAGAGCACCTTGCCAGCTGTGCTGTGATGGTTTTAAAGTGACTCATTGGGGGACAGGTGGATGGGTTGGTTCCTTTGCAGTCTGAATTTATACAACTTGGGGATGGGATTCTCAGAAGTGCCCAAATTCTATCCCCCTTACAATCAGTGGGATTTTTGCCATTGACTGCAATGAAGTCACAGGGAGGCTAGGTGGTTTTAGAGATTCTATTTCCAAACAAACCTGCAAGATTTGGTTCAAATCCGTCTCCTACCCGAACCAAACTGGGCGGCACAGTTTGCAAACTCCACTGTGAACCAAACCCAACAGGCCACTGATCCAGGCCCATTTCAAGCTCGTGTGGTGGACATGACTTACTCCAGGCCCCATTCCCCCAGACGTCCTCCCTCCCCACCTGATATTTGGTGAGTCTAAATGTTTGTCTTGCATTTCATGAAATCCATCTAGAAAAAGGAAAATACAAACGAACGGTTACTTAATATAGTCCTGTAATGAAACAAAACCACAACATGCGTTAAGTACAGATGCAATAATATGCAGTACCGTGGCAACAGTAGTAAAATATGTTGTACCTGCCTCTACATTTTGATTAAGGAAATTATTCACAGGTCATCCGATGTTTGGGGAGAAATATATCCTATGGCTTGTTAATCCAAAAAATAATAAACGCCACGTGCTGTTGAGAGGAGCATCTTCCAACACTGAAGAGCACTGCTGCTTATTTTTATTAGAAAATCAGTAAGTTTCCATGTGCACTTTGTAGCCTGGTATTGTACACTTACTGATTAACACCCTAGTCCAGGGAAAGCACATAAATATGTGCTTCATTTTAAGCCCCATCGGTTTTATTGGGACTATTCATGTGCAGCAAATTAAGCACATTCTTAAAGTCTCTGCTGAATCAGAGCCTTATATATCAGTAAAGACCTGCTTACTGCCTCATCTTAAGGTCTGACATAGGCCTATGCCACTTGTGCTGTGAAGCCAGCAAAACTCAGTTGGAAGCTAAGCAGGGATAGGTTTGAGTCCAAGCCTAACGGGAGACCTCACTGGAATGCCTAGGATGGTATAGGATTCACCAGATTACCATTTTCCCCTAAAGACACTAATGAAGCAGCAGGGAGCATTATGCTGGTGGAGATGCCTTTTCTTAGATGAAATGTAACACTGTGATCCAGGTTATTTGTGATCATTGCCAATCCCACAAAAATGGACGTTAAACTCAGTGTCTCGGGTAATATGATGTCATCGCGAGTCATTGCATTCTGTCTGCCCCAGCCGTTTTAACTAAACACGGCATAAACTATTTAGTGTCTCTGAGCACTGATGTGCCTCACTCCAGAGGTGGCTGCATTTCGGTGGTGCAAAAAGCGGCTCTTGTCTGTGGTTTAAGTTTGGGATGTACTTGGGAATTCCATGGAGAGAAACCTGCTCTGTAAATGTGAGATACTATTAAAAGAGTTCATTTATTTGTTCTGTGTATGTGTATAAGAACATAAGAATGGCCACACTAAGTCAGATTGATGGTCCATCTAGCCCAGGATCGGGTCTCCATCAATGATTGTGTATTAGACTTTCAGGGGCATACACAGAACAGAGACTTTCTGGAGAGACCCACCCCTGCCTTCCCCTCCCAGCTTCTGGCAGGCAGAGACTTAGGATCACCCCAGGCATGGAATTGTGTCCCTGACCATCTTGGCTAATAGTCATTGATGTGGACTTAGCCCCCATGTTCTTGTTCTTTTTTGAACCTAGTTATACTTTTGGCCCACACAACACCCCAGTAGAATGATGCTGACTAAGCAGGGCATGAATCTAACTTGCTTTGCTGGAACAACTAGCTCATTGACTTCAATGGGATTGTTTGTGCTAGTAAGGTGGGATTTGCCTCCTCATGTACCTATGCCACGTTATCTGCCCAGCATATGTCAGACCACAATAAATGAGCATGACTCATTTTTACAGGCATCTCCCTGAAGCAAGGAGAAAGAAGACCTGGAAGCTACCCGAGGACCAGGTGTCCAGATCTTACATGTCTCACTCCACAAATGGGGGTGCTCCAGCTTCCTCTTCCCAAATTTTAGGCATCTCTAGTAAAAAGCCAGTGAAAAGAGAGATCATTTTTTTATATGGAACCATGCTATATGGGGAGCCTCTGACTTTGATCCCAAAAGTCTCATTGTGATGGATGATCCAGGAAGGTAGAGCGAGGTTATTAAATGTAGTGAGAACCTAATTCTCAATTGCTAGACAGCTGTAAGAATAGCTACTGTCCTATTGGGAACTTAACAGTGACTGTATCTGGTAGATCTCTAAATGAGATCATATTTCCTTTTTGATATTACGTTACGATAACTGATACCCGTTCCCAACCAAATATTCCATATAAATCTTTTCCTTCCTTTCCTACTGAGTGTAATCGTAAAGGAGCAGGCCATGGAGATTTAGTGGATGCTTCTGTTTATGAGTCTTTACTGTAGCATGGATGGCACGGCAAGTTTATTGATTTTAATTTCTTATATTTGGGATTTAGCTTCCCAGTTGGTTTTTTTAAAAGGGCTGACACCATTAAAAGTATTGATGCTTATATGAGAGTTGGGTTTACCTTGTTTGGTACAGATTAGAGCATTATTCTTTCGCACTAAGTTGTATTGTCAGCACACTAAACCTGTACTTTCTATGGGATGCAGGCTGCCTGCTGGGTCCTGGTGTTTGTTTTGCCCTATAAAGCCTTAAAGGCCAGATCCTCAAAGGTTTTGAGGCACCTAACTTCCACTAAAATCAATGGATCAATCACCTATTGCTGTAGCCAATTATTTTGTATAGGGGTTTAATGGTATTAACTATTGTTATGGCTAATTCATATGTGATCAGTGTGTGATGAATAGGTTTAGGTTGTAGGTATAGGAATAGGTAGGACAGTATTATAGGGGTATAAGGCTGACAAACATTTATGAATGATGATTGTATATTAGGTATATAAACAAAGTAAGGTTGTAATGCAAAGCATACAGGCTAACGCCTATACAATTTTAGCTTAGCCACAGTAGGCCTTAGGCCTAGGGAAGGGTTGACATAAGTAGGTGACCCAAGAATAACCCCAGACCCACAAAGTTACAAAATTACCATGAAGAATGTGCCAATGGGTGATGTTCAAGAAAATATGCCACAATGTACCTGCCTAGACCGCAAGCCACTTAATTGGTAACAGCAGGGAAAATCCTGCAGCAGCTGCAGGTTGATGGCGAATGAAAAATAAGAGGCTAGGCTATGAAAAGCGGGGCATCCCAAATGTTATGGGGTGTGGGAGTCCCAATAAGGAAAAAGGGGTTGGAACCTTCATGCATATGCATAAGGGTTATGGGTGTGATTGTAACTCAGTACTAAAAGGGATCCTCCCCATGAAGAGGAAGGAAGAATCCATCAGGAGACCCTCCACAGATGGTCACCTATTGAGAGAGCCAATTGCCTTGATGTTAACCTTGGGGATGTAAGTATGAGAGCACTGATGCTGGACGTCTTATGGTATTGATCCATTGCCATTTATGTATCTATAACTGTAGCCCTGATTATCAGCGTAGTCAGGTTTATAATAACGGGAAGCTTGATAAGCTGTTGTGGTCCCTGGTATTGTTTCTTGTGTTCGCCTAGAGTCTCCAGACCAAATGACCTTTCTAATGGTTGTTCTCGCTCTGATAATTCTAATACAATCGCCTATAAGGAGCCGAAACCTTTGACCCAGGTTACGATAGTTTAAGATACCATTGATAATATCAACCCATTCATAATATAAAGGCTACAGTACTATACCCTAATGGTCAAGAAACCAAATGACTTCCACCAAAAAAGTGGAGGGGAGAGAGTAGAATTCTCTCCCATTGAAATCAATGGGTGTTGGGCATCTAAATACCTGGGCCTAAATGGCTTGGGATCTGCCCATATGAGAGACCACTTCTCTCTCCATGCCATGATGGCCACAGTTGTGGTCAATATAGGCTCATGAGCTGAATCTTCATGATATTAAGAACATGAAAAGAACATAAGAATGGCCATACTGGGTCAGACCAAAGATCCATCTAGCCCAGTATCCTGTCTTCCAATAGTGGCCACTCCCAGGTGCCCCAGAGGGAATAAATAGAACAGGTAATCATCAAGTGATCCATTCTCTGTCATCCATTCTCAGCTTCTGGGAAACAGAGGTTAGGGACACCATCCCTGCCCATCCTGGCTAATAGCCATTGATGGACCAATCCTCCATAAATTTATCTAGTTCTGTCATAGTCTTGGCCTTCACAACATCCTCTGGCAAGGAGTTCCACAGGTTGACTGTGCATTGTGTGAAAAAATACTTCCTTTTGTTTGTTTTAAATATTTTCTCAGAGGTGCTGTTGCCTTTGAAATTCTGCCTCCTCGCCCCACTTTTTGGTGTGAAATAGCCAGAGTTTGTTGACTGCTACAGTACAAAGGTCCATTTATTTTACCTGGCTTCTAGGGAGATTTGTGAGGCTGAGCAGTGGGCCACTGTCGTATGGGAGGAGCTTAAATGTTACTCTTGCCAGGAAAACAGATGGAGTTGATTACACATGCTCCATGCACAAGGACAGCACTTGAAGAGAACATCCCCGACGTCAATCCGTAGCCTAGATGCCACAATCTAGCCCTTCATTAGTAAGGAAGACCCTGTTCAAATGTTGACATAGAACAGGGAAGGTAAAACATGCAACTTTCCACATATCCCCCAAAAATCAATGAGTCCCATTCATTTGTATTATAAAAATTAACTAAGGAAAGTTCTACATGGCTGACAGCTACTGTGAAAACCTGGGGGAAACGGTGGGCACTGGGGGAAAAGTAAAACATGTACCAATCTGGAGAGATGCCATGACCATGTGGGTTCAACACTGGACTGGGACACAGGAGAGTTGGGCTCTGCCACTGACCCACTGGTTGATCTTGGGCTAGTCATGTCACCTCTTTGTTTACCAAGCCACTCTTGTCCATTTGGATTAAGCTCTACAGGGCAGGGAGTATGCACCATGTATTTGACCATTATCTAGAACAGTGGTGCCCCAGTCCCAACTGAGCAGTCCGGGCGTTACTGTAATATAAACATAATCAAATCCTTGGAATGAAAGGAATGAAGAGTGATCTTGGTTTTCTCACCCAGTTCTTTAACAAGGAGTGCCCTTTCTCTTGCTCTGGCAATATTCTGCTTGGGATCTCATCCCTTGTTAAGTGCTTCTTTCTTCCTTTACAGCTCTGTGCCAATACTGCACTGAGAAACAGAGATCATCCTCGTCCCTGGCAAGTTTGACTACAGCCTTTTCTGCCGTCTGGGATGAAGCGCGATAAAGATTAATCAAGGACACTACAGGCATGCTAGATCAGATGGCTTTTTCCTGATCCTTCCGGCTCTTTTGGAAGGCCTAGCTATATGATTGTCTCTTATGGGGGCTTCAGGACAGTATGTTTGTTCATCGGCTTATTTCCACAGAGTTTTTCTTGCCTTGAGTGCTGTGTTTTTCTTGACACTCAAGACAAGAAAGAGTCCTGACAGCGTGCCAATCGCTCAGGCAATGGAAAAATTCCCCTTACACAAATCCTAGCTAGAGCTCTACAGTGTATGAATATTTTATGAAATATTTGGAATGCAGCTGAGTTTCAACTTTTCATGACCAAACAGAGTCTTTGCCCTTGCCCATGGAGCAGGCTATAATAGACTAAAACAATATCATCACTGCAGTAGGGTTGCTAGTGTTTGGAGCAAGGTTTGCTTTGCACAACTCAGGATATCGAGCGGTTTGGCAAAGAAGATCTGATATTCTTTTAATACCTCTGCTCTCTTTGCTCCTGGCATTATAGTTTCTTCTCTCAACAACACTGGGGAAGACTTTAGTTCTGCAATTCTTTGCTCTGGTTCCCCATCTCCTCTGTTAGACCTTTTCTACAATCCATGAATCCCAATGAGCCAGGCCTCTACCACAAGACATATAAGGCTGTGCTTCCTCTCCATTCTACGTCAAGAAGATGGTTTAAATGAAACAGAATCTATCTGATCAGAGGTGTCCACCCTGTTTTGGCAGGTACAGAACTACTGTGATGTCCTCAGGGCTGAATTTTCTGGTCTTAGGACCAAACCTAGTCTGTGCCATGGCCCATGGAATAGTTTATAACCAATATCCATTGATGGGCCCATCAACACTGCAGAAGAATTGCTAGTGTTTGGAGTAAGGTTTACTTTGCATTACTCATGATATTGAGCTGTTTCAGGAACACCGTTTCAAGGTAAGACAATTAACAGAGGGACTGTGTTCTGCTCTCTGTGGCATGGCTTCAGATTTACACTGGTGTTAATGAATCCAAACCTCAGTCCAACATTTATTAATTAAAACACAGCATAAACAATTCTTAACAAGGCCTGATGTAATATGGGAGGGAGAAAATCAACCATCATCTCTCTCCAGGGGAAAGTGTGGATCATGCTGATGCTGATATACAATGAGTCCAAAAGAAAAACAGCAAGAATATTAATGAATGGGGCTTGGAGGCTAAGTATGTCTAAAATGTTACACCCAGTGCCGCAGTGGGAAGAGCCTGCATCAGATTCTTTATCCCAGTTAACACTCATTAGCACTTCACAGCCTCTAAGAAAGCACTGTCCTAAGTGTTAACTAAGCAATCCTCACAACACCCTTGTGCGAGCGATGTCATTATGCCCATTTTACAGGCAGGGAAGCTGAGGCATAGATATGAACACCTAGGCACCTAAAATACCTTTGCAGATCAGGGCCTGAGTGACTTGTCCAAAGTCACACACACTGAGTCTGTGTCGTAGAGAACAGGATTTCGGAGAGGCTGGCTTCTATCTTTGTCTTCAACCCACCAGCCCACACTAAATGGGATTCACAAAGGTATTGAGGAACCTAACTCCTCTTGGAATCAATGGGAATTAGGCACTTTATAGGCACAGTAGGAACTAGGAATTAGAATCCTCTTGCAACTCCCGCCCACTGGGACAAAAATGACCCATTCTTCGCCTACCGAAAAAGAAGTTGATTACAATGTACGACCAAGATAGAAGCAATTTTGGGTCCAAAATAAGGAAGCTGTCTGCTAAGAAGGGATAGTTGAGAGGTACGATAAGGGCCTGATTGAAAGCCCTTTCTACTGAACTGAGTGACTCCTGCATATTCCAGTGGGCATTGGGCCAGGTCCCATGTTCATATTGGAGAGGCCCTGGCTCTGTACACCTATGTCACTAGCTCCTCTTCATTTACCTCCCCACCTATCACCAGACCTTGAGGTAAGGGGAAGTGGTCTCCTCTGCTTAAAATAAATTCATTCTCCTTTCATAAACAGTAGAAGAGATCCTCCCATATGTGATGTCCGATAGAAACGTTCCCACTGAGACATAGAGACTACCTTGCTCTCCCCTCTTGATCTGATCTCTTCAAAACAGAGCCGGTGGAGGCATATTGCGAGGTGTGATTATAGGACCACCACCTCAGCTGGTGCAAATCAGTGTGACGCTACTGACGTCAAGGGAGCAAGACCAATTCCCAGCAGCCACTGAGGGTCTGACTCTCAGAGAAGGGCTGTAAAACCAATGCAGAACTACCCCTGTGATTGGTTTAATATGTTATTAATAGCCACTTTGCAATAGACGTGCTTAAAAGAAAACAAGGTTATAGAGATACAGAGTTAAGGTCAATCAAACAGTGCACAAACCCAACAGACGCTATCGGGCCTATTTTATTGAACACATAAAAATAGTTTGTTTGTTTAACCACTGTTTGCACTTTCCACCTATTATATCCTCGTGCATCATCCCGCTTTGCAACCAGCTGCCTCCTTGCTCACCATCAAGCACTTTGTGTTCCATGCCCGCCACCCGTGTTGCTCAAAATGATGCTGAGAAGGGAACATTTGGTACCTTCTCCATCTGCAGGATTAACAGGCCCCACTCTGCTCTGACAGCTCTGTTCTGCGGGTCAGTCGACGATCTCAAATAAAACCCTCCGAGGAAATGGTTCAGGTGACAAAGTGAAATGGGCCCAGCGGGATAAGAATTAGCCCCCACACAGCGATAGTGGGGGTGATAGCTCCCTTGTATCTGTGCAAAAATTAGCTCTGATTCACTGTCATCAGAGCAACAGGAGGCTTAGACGTGTTTATTTTTTCCTGTGTGAGCCTCTCTTATAGGTGATCAAGCGCTGTGCCGTTCAGCAGAAAGCCCTTAAGGGAGGGAAAGCAAAATAGCAGGTGAACTGAACCAGCTGTGCTATTTGCAAGTGATTACGTCCACTCAGTTACCTGGGACAAACTCGTTCGGGAGCCGCAGGGCTAAATTAAGTTTGGTCATTGTAAGTCACCGACTCGGTGACAGATGCTGCCCCGGTGCTAGAACTCCTGAGTTCTAATTCTGGCTCTGAAGTGGATTTTTGGTTAGGCAGCTGGTGTGCATTGAGCATTGCTTATTGTGCCAGCCATAACCATCTTAGTGCTATCTTGTGCTTGCCACACTCTGTTGGTTGTATCCACCTGCTGCTACCTCTTATCTTACACTTAGACTGCAAGTTTTTTGTGCCAGAGACCATCTTTTTTGTCACACGTTACAAGAGTTCTCTATAAACTGTATATAGGTAATTATTAGACATGGGTGCCAGTACGTAGCACTCAGGAATATGGAGCATAGTTCCTGGGTTTTGTAGGACCAGTGCAACTGGTCATTGGTGTGCATTACAAATGGTTTTAGGGTGAGCAGATGTCCTAATATTAACAGGAGTATCCTGATATTAGGGACATTTTCTAATATACGCAACTATGTCCCCAGTTTCTGCCCCCCTCCAAAAAAAGTCCTGATTTTTTTCACAGTTGCAATCTGGTCACCTTAAATAGTTTCATCCAGCAGCAGTTTTCATCAGCTCTTAACAATAAGTGGGTACAGTGCATAGCTCAGTGGTGCAGAGCTCCTTAACTGGTGGCCTCTAGGAGCTACGATGATGCCACTAATGATAATGATTTCCTCTGTAGTCTTAGTTAAGGCACCGAGGTCCTTACACCCAGCCTCTCTGTGGGTAGGATGACCAGATGTCCTGATGTTATAGGGACAATTCTGATGTTTGAGTCTTTTTCTTATATAAGCTTCTATTACCCATCTCCTGTCCCGATTTTTCACACTTGCTGTCTGGTCACCCTATCTGTGGGTGTGATCCAACAAGACTGAGCCACTTCTCCATATCAGTTTTCTGTCTGTAGCATGGGGAAGTTAGCAAAGTGCTTTGAAAATGAGTTATATGGCATCTTTGGATGCTAATTAATAATCACATGGGCTAGTAGAAAGGCAGCACTAAGCAATAAGAGGGGAAATAGGCTGCTAGAGGGAAAACCGGCACTTGGCACCGTTATAATCAGTCTACAATTACACCACTACGTTATCGTAGCGATTGTATTGGGCTGTGACTGCCCAGAAGGCCAGTACTAGAAATTCTGAAATCCCATTTTCAGCCCCTGTAAATTACATCTTCCTTTATGCCATTAGCCTTCCGTTCACTGGGACGTGAACCACAGAGGTAGCAGTGACATTCCTCTCTTTCAGAGTCCCCCAGCCTGGACATTTGTCACCTCCTGCCCGTGTGCTTATAGTTTCTAAATGATTGGGGGGGGGTTTTGGTACTAGACAGTGAACCGTATGGTGCAGCTCTGTTTGATTGTCTAACAGCTTGTCGTAGCCTGCAGAGATGATTGCATTCAGTGCCTTTGGAACTGACATTTGTACTACGCTACCCACATACTTCCACATTGTTCAAATGGTGTTTAAATATTTTAGTACTGTCAGGGGACAGATAGATCAGTTTCCTGTTGGTTCTGTCTGTGTTCCTGCTTCATTCCAGTGCTTAGAAAGAGCAAAAGAAGTTATTTTATAAAAAAGGCCATAATGGCTCTGTTTAAAACGCATACACTTCAGAGATAGCAGCAGGACATTTGATTGCAGGTACCTTACAAGACAACTCTTTATTTTGGGGTTTTTTTGCTGGGGGAGGCAGTTAATGAATTTCATATGAATGAAACTAACATCCCCAGAAGGGTGACAGCCCTAGAGACCGCTGTCCCCTATCCTCAGAACTGGTACAACACAGGAATGAGTAGTTCACACTTTCCCAGAATAATAGCATGCCAGTGTGTCTCAGGGCTTTGTCAGAGCACTGACCAGTAGTGTTAAGAAGGCAGCTGGATCTCCATGTCTATTCATTTCTTAGCATCCCCATGTCAGCAAAGAAGGCCAATGGGTGATGATGATTTTAACCCTATGTGGACACCAGCTTATTAGGAAATGACATGAGATTACAAAATTATTTGCTCTAAGCCCTCAAAAGAGCTATCATATCAGATGATTAATTCACTGCAAGCATTTTTAAAATTCAAATGAGCCCCATAGAGATGAAAGACTACAACCAATTAACTTTCCTCCAAGCCACTTGGTGCCTTATATACAAACAAATTTCTGTTTCCTTGCAGCTTTTATGAGTTTTCCAGCACCTACTTTAATTTGTTATCAAGACATTCTAAAAGCAATATTCAGTTTGACAGAGTTTCCTCACCATGTACAAGAAATCAATTTGGAGCTCTCCTTGCACAGGATAAGAGGAATTACTCTATAGCATGTTGCTGTGTAATGCATTTTTAGGATTAATTGCTTTTGAATCCCAGAGTCTTCATCTTCCAACGGGAGCATAAAATCCTTGGAAATATTTAGCAGATTGGCTTATTACTAAGCATCCCTGCGCACAGCCTAACTACATTTCAAATGTATGTACACATCCATGATAGGAAACCCCAAGGTACTTTATGGAAAGGTAAGGAAAGAGTAAAGCTGTTTAAGGTAGAGATCTGTGATGGGCTGACTCAGTCAAAACACAAGGACAACATCTGTGATTTAAATGGGCGATTGGTTCAAGCAACACAGTTTGGACACACAGTTTGGGGGTGTTCAGTGCTGGGATTTTGGTTTAGAAATATGGACAAGTTCCAAAACTGATTTGAATCCTGAACCTTACCAAATTCAGGAATGTTCAGCCCACTCTGAGGGTGGCAACTAACTGGGAAATTAAAACGCAGATCTGTGGTTGGATTCTGAAAATTCTGCTGAGTTTGGGCTGGGGGAAGATTAAATTGAGGGATTTATTTGGGGTCCATCTCCAACTTAAACTGGAAGATGTTTCCAGAAAAGTCTTAGACTTTGCTTTAGATCGAACCGAGACAGAGAATGAGAAGCAAACAACAATCTCCAGAAGCTGGGAGTGAAATATCATATATGTATGTGTGTATATATAATAGTATGACACTGAAGGGTAATTTGGGAGGTTTATCTGTAGCTGGGAGGGATCTTGAACGAGGGAGAACTTTTTTCAATATTGTCCAACTGAGCCAAAATCATTGCCCATGCTATTCGCATCTTCACAAAATCAGCATCCCCTTACCAAACATTCAAACCAAAAATGGTGCCTTCCTGCCTTTGCATCAAGCCATGCTGCTTCTGAGCCTATTCAAGCACTGACGCTTTACATCTGGTTTGTAAGTTTCCCTTGCACTTTTGTAAACCTAGTTAAAACCCCAAATATCTCTGCAACTGGGTTGTCTAGACAGAGACCCCTTGTGGCCTCCCAGGGCACAACTCACCCGATTTCAGGTCTCCAAGTAGGTCCCCATTGCCGCTCACAGCTTAGGTACTGTGGCACCTTAGCCCTCCGGCTGCGGCATGTCTTACCCCTTCCTGGTTGTCATAGTCCAAAACAAAAAGGAAAATAGCAAACTTCATAATCAGGGTCATGCATGGATTTGTCGAGAGGACCCTGGCCGGTCTTCTGTGGGCTTGTCTCCAGTCTGCTAGTCCCTTCTATCAGTTTTCCTGGGCTTAGTCATCTTAGCCACCAAGTGGTGTGCCCATGTAGCAAGCTATTTTAGGCTCTTATCTGAACCAGGCTTCCCTAGTCAGGGAAGTAGCATAGTGTTGCATTGCTTTCTAGTCAGCTCTGAACTGGGCAAGGTTCCCCCGTTTAGCTCCCCTCTCCATGTCTGAGGTTGGCTTCAGGTGGGGTGGGGTGCGGTCAACTCAGTCCACAGGCTCTTCTTACCTCCCTTGTTGCCATCAGAGCACCTCTCAGTCCCCTTAACCCTCTCATTGCCAGGGTAGGGCAGAGAGGTCTCATCACAGCCTCATAAATGTGGCCACTACTACAAGATTTCCTGGTTGCCTGGAATTTTAAACTAAACGTAGTTCAGAGAGCCAGGCCTTAAGTTTTGCAGTCAAGCCAGTGAGTGGTATTCAGCCCTTGGGCATAAAGTCTTCTGGAGTTACATCAGAGATCAGTTAAATCCAGTGTACAATAAGGTTAATGGTGTGACAGGGTTAGCTGGCCTAATTCTGCTCCCTTGAAAGTCAAAGATGACTTCCTTGGCACAGAATTCAGCCAGTGTTGAATGCTTTTGAAAATCCAGCCATAAAACATTGTAACATTGCCATTTGCAAATGGAAAATTCCTATAATATTTTAACTTCGTTAGCTTTGAAATCAACAGGCAGCAGCTCTCGAATTTCTGATGAAGAACAAAAAAATATTTGTCCTAAATGACAACAACAAATAAAAATAGTTTATTGGCACTCTGTCACTTGCAAGCTTGTCTAGCTTCAGGAATGACCAGCCTTCAATGTACTGAGCGCTTTGCTGACTGCACAGAACCTGAGGTATTTATTTTATGTTGGTATTACAGGAAAAGCAATTTCTTCAGCACAAACAAATGGTGGCTATCACCGATCTTCTAAATTACTTTGGAAAAGTGTAAAGCAGAGAGAGAATACTAGTTATCTGAGCAAAAATAACACGTCTGTCTTCTTTTTGTCTGAACTATAAATGAAAGCACATTAAATGCTTTCACTTTGTTTTTAAGCAAAACGAGCTGCCCTCAAGCATAAGAGGTACCAAAGGGTAGTGAGCAATTCAATCAATTTTCTAAACAATGTGTCATAGTCTTGGGTATTATTAATTTATATCCTATGCCTAGGGAACCCAACTGAGATTGGGGTCCCATTGTCCTAGGCACTGTATGCATACATAGTGATAGTCCATGCCCAACAGAATTTACAGAAAGAGCAGAAAACTAGTGGGAGAGGAAACAGTGATGAAATGGCTTCTCTGGGGTCCCACAGCAGGTCAGTGGCAAAATCACAATTATAATCTTGATCTCCTTTCCCCATAACACTCTATTCACTGGTCAATGCTGCCTGCCAATAAATAAAGGGAAGATTTTTTAAAAAACCAAATAGACAATTAGACTTCAACGTTTGTTGGCTGTGCCAAACTTCAAAGAAAGTCAGGCCTCCAGCTAGCCTGTTTTTAAGCACAACATTTAAGCACGTTCCTAACTATCAGCAGATGAATAGACACAGTGAAGTCCATGTGACCAGTTACATGCTTAAAGTGACATACCTGCTTACGTGCTTTGCTAGAGCAGGGCCTAAAATGGGGTAATCTCTTTAATCTTTGCTCAGATATTTGCCCATCCCAGGTAAGCAGCAGAAGCAGACCCACAAGGCTAGATCTGGCAATACTTGAATGGTAAATCAGCCTATGAGATTCAATGAGTAAAAGCGTGACAGAATCTAGAATATAATCCTTTGTTTCTTGAAGACTAGCCTAGATTTACTAAAACTACAGCTTATTTCCAATGCTAGATTGCAAGATCTACAACAGGACTTTTTCTCAGATTTTGGTTGACTATTAAAAAAGAGAGTGAAAAGGCTGTAGGTACTGTTGTAAATGGTCTCCACACATGGGGCGTATGCTGTATAAGGCTGATTGTGTTTTTGGATGGCTTCCCAGTCTATGCACTTGAAAAAATTCCTTTTAAATGTATAACACTCTGAAAAATACAGAGCCCGGAAGACACTCTAGGATGCATGCACTGGTTAATATTAGCACAACGTAAGGCTAAATTTCTAATCCCACTGGCCAGCTGACTGACTTTAGGCAAATCATGTCCTCTCTCCGTGCTGCAGTTCCCTCAGCTGTGTAAATGGGAATAATGGTCCTGATCACCTTCAGAAAGCTATTTCAGATCTATTGTTGAAAAGCGCTATATAACAGTGATAGTGGGGAATGCCATCAAATAACAGAGCCTATAGCCTCAGCAAGCAAAGAACGTTTGCTCGCATTACTTGCCACAACCCCACCCTGATCATCTTGCTTTTCTGCTAGCTGGGTCTTGTGCAAAACGGAGATTTTATTTCCTTAAGACATTCTTTAAAAACGTACCCCCGTGTAAATCAGGGGTGGGTCCCTTGCAGCCCTTCTGGTGAGATGAGAATCAGCCCATGAGTCTTTTATAGCAGAGACGAGCAGCAGAGAACTACGTGGAATTGATTGCAGCCAGGCAGATATAATCACATTGTAGAGAACATTTAATATTTCATCTAGATCTTTTCAGGATCAACAAAATATCAATCACAATATTAAGGCCTTGTTTGTCTGAATTGTGAATTACTGCAAGGATAACTGATAGTTACTGACAGACATCTTTCCTCTTAATGTCACGCACGTGGCATAGATTCCAAAGTCCAGATCTACTGGATCGCTTGGTACAAATCCAGATTGGGTAAAGACAAAGGTTGCATTAAGCCTGGATCCTGGGCACCCAAGCACAGCATGTGTTTATTCTATTTAGTACACCGTGAATCCCTCCATAGATAAAAATGCCATTCACCTGCCTGAACAAGTGGGGGAACTAGATGGGACCAGCAGTGTAAGGGGCCAGGCCCCGCAGGGAGGGAGACACTGGCTGGGAGACACCAGATAGCTTCTGCCCGTCCCCTTTGGAGTCTCTGGCACTCATTGGCCAGCTGTGCAGAGATGTGCTGATTGACCAGCATCCCGCAGCTCCAGGGATTTAACCTGAAGCAGGGGCCCTGTGGAGCCTCCTTTAGCTCCATTCCAGCAGTGGGCTCTATAGTAGGAGCCCTGTAACCCCCGCCCTGGAACTACTTAAATGCCTGGTACAGGAGAGTTTCAGGGAGGAGAGGGTAGCACCCTTCCCCTGTGTTTAAGTTTAATAAAAGTTATGGCCTGCTGCTTAAAAATCCATCCATGTGTCTGGGCTCATTTCGCCACTGTGTCCAGATCAATAACACTACACTGGCAGTTGACCCTACGACTCACAAATTGACCATACCCAGCTTTGTCTCCAAAGATCCTGCATGGCTGTGCAAACAAATCTGAAGATTTGTAGGATGTGAAATTATTATTTATTTGTGTTTCAGGGGTTCCCAGAGGCCACAGCTGTGATCAGGGCCCCAGCATGCCAGGGAACATGAAAACACATAGGAAGAGACAGTCCCTACCCTGAACACATTACAGTATTACTAGAAAAGACAGACAGAGAGTAGGATGGGAAACTGAGGCACAGAGTGGAAAAGTGACTTGCCCAAGGTCACTCAGCAGGTCAGTACTAGAGCTAGAAACTGAAGAGAGGTTTCTTGAATCCTGCTTCAATGCCCTATCCACTGGACCACATTGTCGCAAGGGGTTATTCACCTAACAGCGAAATGCAGCTTGCTCTGAGGTTTAATGCGACTGCCTTTAAACAGCTTGCAGCAATGCTCCATAACAGCTCATGAGAGCAAACAAATAATGTACCCAAGTGAAATGCCAAGGGAATTATAGTGTGTGTGCATTCATGTTTTATCCTTACTGTAGACTCCATGCTGACAAACGCCTCTCTTATCTCTCTCTCTTGTCTCTCTCACGGGCTCACACACATAATTGCTATCCATTTCTATACATTAATTATACCAAAGGAGGAACAGATTTATTCACTGCTTCATAGTATTGCAGTAGGAAAAAACTGATCGGAGCCCACTCTTCAATGGACCTCAGAAGTATCTTCTCCATCAAACCACACAGGGGCCGGGAAATGTAGATAAATTGGTCTATTCTGCGCAGCAGCAACAGGCTGAAATGTAATAGCATATGGAACAAGCTCTTAAAGGCAAACTGTGAGATAAAGGAGGCATTCGAGTGTAAACAGGAAACAAGCAGAAAATTGGTTTCAAATTAAAAGGAGAGATTGGTGATAAGATCGTACATTTCTCTTGTCTTTGTTCTGCTCTTTCAAGGTTTAGCATGGGCCGTTGTCAGATATCGTTCACACACAAGCAATCAAACCACAAAACAGTAAATCCCAAAGGCAACACTGAAACAGTCCTATCCACCTAGAGATCTTAGTTCCTGAACTAAACAGAGGCTGTTAACACCTAAGTACCTCACTGTCTTTATTGTATTTATCCTCACAATACCCTTCTGAGGTGGGCAGGTGCAGTTATTTTTATTTTCTAGATGGTGAACAGAGACACAGAGTAAGCAATTTGTCTGGGATTGTACTTCAAGAAGTCCATGATCTGATGGATCCCAGGCTAATGCTTTGACCACTTGGCCACCCTCTTTGGGACCCAAAAATAGGGCTCTAAGTATCATGGTTCCTCCATGTTCTAATTTCCTTTAGTAAACAAGCAATCTCTACTGGAGCCAACAAGGCCTTAAGACCCAGAGGAGTAATCCCTCCAGTGCTAGCATTGGAGGAAGCAGGGACACATAGAACCAATCCCTAGGAGCCAACATAAAGAGACAAATGGGGCAATACAAGGTGATTGCTGCTCTGTGAAGAAATGACTCACCTTTCTCTGGCTGGGAAGGTCCTAAATGTCCGTATTTGGTTTCAGCTGTGGACCTTATCTTTTGAATACCCAACACAGCAGGCTGAGGACCGTTTGAAGAGTTTGCTGGGTGCTGCCTTGTCTGAAACAGACTTTCCGCTCCAGAAGTAGGATTGCCTCCCTTCGCGACCCATCCTACCACCACCCCCAAAGAGCTACATCCTGGTGTTTGTAAACAGGCTCTGGAATTAGGCTCTATCACAGATATATTTGAGCAAGCTAAAAATAAAGCATTTTGATAGATTAGACTATTATTATTTATTACAATGGGGCCCCATCATGGTACAGCATTATAAACAGGCCCTGCCCCAAAGAGCTTACATTCTAAATAGACAAGAGTGATGAAAGGAGGGGAAAGGGTATAACATCCAAGCAGAGTGATCCGTGGGATGGCCTTCAAATACCATGTTAGTTCAATGAATTTTCTTTATTCTTTAAATTTGGGAGGGTGGGGTGGGGGAGTTAGGAGGGGATACACTGAACAAAAAGACCCTGACTAACTGTAAACTTTCTAAGCTAGGAAGAAGAGTGTCTCAAGAACTGCCTTGCAAAGGAACATGATGTGGGATAAGGATTCTTTTCTGGCCCAATGGTGATCTGGATTGACTCTCTTCAAAAAGGGAAAGTGGGTTTTTACATGTGCAATGCATTTCTTGAGACAGTACCTAGTATAAATAAATGATCTTGTAAAGAGTTAACTGAACTCACCATAAAAGGGAAGATGGGTGTGAATAATTTCTTTCCACAACTCTAGGTTTTTATGGCAAAAACCAAACGCCTTTTCTTAGAGTGAAAGCACCAGATTATTAAAGGTATTTCCAAGAGCAGCTGGGTCCCCAGCTCCTATTGAATTCAATGCGTTTGAGTTCTTTCAAAAATCCCAGCAGGTACCTATCAACAACTTTAAGTGCCTAAATACCTTTAAAGATCTGTCCCTTGATGTGTATGGAAAATGGCACACTAACATTTCTGGAAACAATAGCTGATATTCACTTGTCCACAGAACATGGACAGCAACATCCCTGGTACTAAAAAACTCACGTTCAACAGCCCTCATAGCCTGCTCCTTTTCTTAGCATCTCTGCTGAGCATAATAACGGCCACAGTGGGTCAGATCAAAGGTCCCTCTCGCCCTGTATCCTGTCTTCCGACAATGGCCAATGCCAGGTGCTCCAGAAGGAATGAACAGAATAGATAATCATCAGGTGATCGATCCCCTGTCACCCATTCCCAGCCTCTGGCAAACATAAGTGAGGGACACCATCCCTGGTCATTGTGGCTGATGACCTGAAGATGACTTTCAGGGATGTTCTGTGTAATTTTTGGATACCTATCTCCTAAAAACGAGGTAAACCACCAATCCACTGCATATAGGCCACCAAACAGCTGTCATATGATCATACACTATCCATATGGGGCAAACGATTATTAACTGGGATCAAATCTTAGCCAGCGTCCCCCACATGGAAAAATATACATAAACTATTTCCAAAGTCTCCGAGCTAACCGGACTTCTCAGTACTGAAGAATTGCTTTTAAAAGAAGGTCAGGTTATCCTAAAAGTTGACACAAGTCAGATTAAGGCTCAGCATTGGGAGCCAATCTTAGTTAAAACATTCTTAAGCTTCAGAGTGTTAGCTATTAAATCCTAAAGCCTGATTTTAATTCATGTATCTCCATCATATGCCTGTCATACAGGTGCCCTCATAAGTGAAAATAACTATTGGGCCTGTTTCTAGGCTGCCCCTGGAATACTGATCACCTGCTCTGAAATCTACTACCTAGCTGATTATGGTGAGGAGGCGCTTTGCACCTTTCTGAATGATTCCCAGCCGCCTGGCTGGCATCACAGGCTGAGATAATGGATGCACAATAACGATCGGTTTCATAGCAAATAGAAATCATCCTAATTTCTATTTAATGTCTCCTTTCCGATCTTGTCAATATGGCAAATGACTGCCAGGATCTTAAATCCACATGGGGCTCTACACTGGATAGTTCAGGTAGGCCGGACTTGGTTACACAGGTGACAATAAAAATCCAGGTGGTTCTCTTCTCTATTTCACCATCTCTCCTCCCCTCCCTGCTCCTTCCATTCTTCTGGTGACAGCTTCCTCTGTCCCTTCACTTCCCCGCTGTTGGGGCCGTAGTCAAAATGGAATAAGGCACACAAGAGGCAGGTAGTCATAGAACATCAGGGTTGGAAGGGACCTCAGGAGATCATCTAGTCCAACCCCCTGCTCAAAACAGGACCAATCTCCAATTAAATCATCCAACAATTTTTTGCCTCATATCCCTAAATGGCCCCCTCAAGGACTGAACTCACAAACCCTGAGTTTAGTAGGCCAATGCTCAAAACACTGAGCTATCCCTCCCCCAAGTCCAGGGCCTGAGGCACTGACTTTAGACTTAGGACACCTGGAGTCCATTCCCTCAGGATCAGGGCCTATGGAAAAGAAATGGAAGGTCCTCTACTAATTCCCTTTATGAAGTGGGGAGTTATAGCAGCTATTCCTTCTACTTCCCCCTGTGCAGCAAATGGAACTATGCTATGTCACTGCCAATGGGAGTTTTGCCCAGGGAGGTTCTGCAAGATTGGGGCCACTATATAAATACCAGTGGAGTCTCTATGTTTTCCCCGTACTGGACACACTTTTCCACTGTTTTCTTCAACTCTATCCCCAGCCGACACTCATCTGGCTACGGTCAGTGTCTTCAGGTTCATTAATAGCGTCCAAGTCCCAAAGCAAGTTTATTTTCCTGCCTGTCGTAGCTGCTTCCATAGAAGCAGAACCGTCGCTGGTATCTCCACGCCAACAGCCATCTGACAGGGTCCGACCTCTCTTTCAAGTGCCTATATTCCCACCTGCATGCTGAAATTGTGGCCAAAATATAAATGGCTCTGCCCCTTTAAGGCCCTGCCAAAATACTGGCTGCAGCCTGCTTTCCAGGAGGACAGGTGTGGAGATGCAGGTAGTCAGTAGAGAGCCCAGCTGCAAGGCCTAACAAGGGCTGGCTCAGAGGAACATGCTGAGCTAAGTGGTGACAGCTGGGCTGAGGCACAGGAGGGCTATCAAATCCCTGGGCAAACTCAGTGAGGAGGCTAGCCTGAGAGGAGACAGGAGGGCAGTATCGCTGTCTCCTTACCAAGTAAGGAAGCCTCAAAGGCCAGGAGACCCTGGGGCGGGTCTGTGGGGCACTAACCATTGAGGGATCTGGAAACTGCACAAACACTGTAAATAAAGACACTGGGGTGAACCAGCAAAAGAAAGCGTGGAGGATTCTTAATTACACCAGCCTAAGCACAGAGCACAGGCTCAAGAGGGAGAAAACCTGCGCGCACCCTGCAACACCCTGGTTTTCCACAGCTGTGGAGGGTTTAATTGTGGCTTTGCATGAGTCGCCCAAGCAAGGGGCACTGCCTCCAAGAGCAGCTGAGGAGTCAGTCACAATTAACTTCCCAGTTTCCCCATGCTCTGCAGAGGAAGGACCTCGCCCTAGACCTTCGCATAGCTGGTATATCAGTGGGACAGAACCAAGGCTCATTTCCACTCACTTGTACAACACGGGGCAGGGAAAGTAGCTGCTTTGCAGAAGTGGTTCTCCTCATGCGGCTACCTATGAGACACGCCCCCCAGTGCCAACACGAACTGGGCTCCCTTCTGGCCTGTAGTTGATATGAAATGAGGCCTGCAAAAGCAGTAAAATATCCAAGCTATCAGAACAGCAGCTATCCCCCTAGGTTGGAGAAACTAGGATTTTTCCAAGGAGCTCTGGCTCCTGCCATTACCTTCAATGGGAGTGTTGAGGACACAAAGAATGCAGAATCAATCCCTTATTAACAGCAAGAGCTCTGATGAGTTGCAGGTGCTATTAGAAATCTTCATGGCAAAACAAAACCAGCACTGAGGGGGGAGAGGGGGAAGAAATCAACAAACCCAGCAGGGTAAAGATATATTAATTTCATGTTGGTAACAGGAAAATGGAAAGTAAGATAAAAATTGAAGTATAAAACCACAACTAAGAGGCATGTGAGCATTATTTCCTGTTGCAAAAGTAAATATACAGTTTCCATAATTATCAGATCTGTTACTTTATTTTTGTCCGATTCTGTAGGAGATCCCGAGGACATGTTGAAATATACACCTCAGATTCGTCTTACAATATTTTTTAAAAGGAGAGAAGAGAGGCAGAGCGTTATAAAACTATGTAACATTTCTGTTTCTAGTGGGTTATTCGAAGATCATCGTGATGCACTGAACATTTAAACAGCATCATGTGCCAATGCATAAGACCCAGAAAGTGGCCGGAGAAAGTGAAAGGATCACTACCTAAAGGGAGTGAAATGGAAAAGTAAACACACAGCAGGAATGACAAATGTAAGTTAGATTGTTAAAATCCTCTTGATTTCAAAGCTAAAGGTCCATTACGATCCTCTAGTCTGATCTCTTGCTGTAGGAGTCCTGTGATTTCTGCACTAAGCCCAATATGCTTTAGATCTACCACAAGTTACCTTCTTGAAGGACATCCAACCCTCACTTAACGAGTCTAAGGGATGGACAATGCACCACTTGCCTGCTTCAACAGTTGATGATGCTTGCTGTTAAAACTCAGTCAAATCCTGAAGTCCTAACTCTGGTTGAAGACAATAGGAATCTGCCAGAGTAAGAAATGAGTGAAAACCAGGTACGGAGTTTACTGTTTGACTTGTAGGTAGCTGATAATAATTATATGGGATTGAATCCCAGTTTATGTAGCAAAGTAGCGTAATCCTCTTTTGCTCCCGCCCCCATGGGCACATGCGTAGTAAAGCTGCTTTTGAGGCATATGCTTTTCTATTCCATAAGACAATCTCCCATTTATGGTCCATTGCTGCAAAGAACACAAATAATCTGCAAGGAGGATTTGTCTGGGGGCCACTGTTTGGTCAGCTTGGCTGAATATGCACATACTGTACTGATGTGTGCAGATCAGGCCCTAATTTGGCCACACGCCACAATGTCTGTCACCGAGGACCTGTGAATTAATCTCTCTGATGCTCTGCAGAAGATAGGAACATGGGGCCCACCTTTCCCAAAGCTCTTCCCTTTGCTACCTCCAAGCTTTCTGGTGTGGGTGCCTGTGTATCTCCGACTTGACCTGGGATTATGGTTATCCAGAGTATTGCCCTTTAAGATCTGTTACATTAGGGCCTTGGTCTTCCATCTGTTTAGAACAGTATCTCGTTCCCTTATAAAAGGAGGCCATTTTGGGCATCTGGGCGAGGAAACCTTTCATCAGGTTCTCTATCATATTATCTAAAATACTCTTCATCCTCTGTCCATTTGCAATAAAATATCTGTTGATTGTCACCATTGCCACTAGCCAATGACCAACTACATGTCCCAATGAGCCCTGAGAAACCAATTCCTTCCATGAATAGTAGGGCTGTTGAATTTAAAAAATTAAATTAAAAATTAATTAAAAAATTAAAAAACCAAAAACTAATTGCGATTCATCATGAGCTTTAAAAAAATCGCAGTTTTCACCGCACTGTTTCTTTTTTTTACAGTGCAAATAATTGTAATAAAAAATAATACACAGGGAGACACTCTGTAGTCTGTGTTGTAACTGAAATCAGTATATTAGATAATGTAGAAAAACATCTGAAAATATTTATAATACATTTAAATTGGTATTCTATTATTGTTTAACAGTGCGATTAAAACTATGATTAATTTTTTTAATCGAGTTCATCTGTTCTTGTTAGTGGTGTGAGTTACCGGTGATTGACAGCCCTAATTAATAGTGATTCCCCTCATGTATGTATAGCTCACTGGGTGAGGGGATGCTACAGGTCCCGCTGTCTGCCATAGTGTAGAGCAGGGGTGGGCAAACTATGGTCCGTGGGCCACTTCTGGCCCATGGGACCATCCTGCCTGGCCCCTGAGCTCCCAGCCGGGGAGACTACCCATGGCCACTCCTCTGCCTTTCCCCTTCCAACAGATTGGGTGGGGGGGGGGGGGTTGGATGGGTTGGGAATTCTAGGAGTGGAAGAGGGAGGGGCCAGGCTGTTTGGAGAGGCACAGTCTTCCCTGCAGAGCCCTCCAAACAATTTTGCAACCCTGATAGATTTTAAGTGATTATAAGTGATAGGCATAAAAGGTCAGAGCTAGTTACTGAAGAAAATAAAAGGTAAGTGCACAGTCTAAATCCTAAGCCTTTTTAGACTAGGCAGTATTTGGATCAAGCAATTTTTCTCACCCCACTGAATGTTTTAGATAGGTTACAGTTCTTAATACGCAGGCTTCCCCCTTTAAGCCTGGGACCAGCCTCTTCAGTTCAAGTCTTTGTCTTCCCAGCATTCTTGTTGCTTCCAGTACAGGTAGGGGAAGAGAAAGGCCAAAGTGTGATGCCACTGTCTCCTATTTTATATCCTGGGGCCATGTGCCTGGAAAACACCAGACATGTTCTGATGGGCTTTGCCAAGTCACAGAGTTGAGCAAGCCCCCATTGTATGATGGTTGTGCAGCCCACTTACAGTATAGTAAATCCCATTTACAACTCCCCAGCTGATTAATGGTCATTTAACACCCTCATGGGAGTGGATCACCACCTAGCAGTAGAGACTCTCATAGTTCAGTAACAACCATACAGCAAAATCTCATAATTTCCTATGCACTGATGATATCCAGATTTGACCAGAACAGTAGGTTTTAGCAGATCATGACCTTTCATATGATATCTTACATGGCATGTTTTCCATGAAATAGATCATAATTCATAGACTTTTAAGGTCAGAAGGGACCTTTATGATCATCTAATCTGACTGCCTATACAACACAAGCCACAATCTCATCCACAGATTTCTGCCCTAGATTCCTAAATGGCCCCCTCAAGGATTGAACTTACACATAGGGGTGAATATAAGGGTTCCAGGGTGCTGCTTCAAGGTACTGAGTGCCACACCTAGGTACCCCAGTGATGGACAAAGGATTAGAATCTGAACAGAATAGCAAAACCCAACTGCTTCAGACAGCATTCCTCTGACCCGAAACTCTGTGTGTGTATAGTACATTAATGTGTAACAATCTGCGTGACAGGTACGCACTTGGTATAGTCCCGTGATGTGCCATACAAGCAAGCAGCTGAAAGGACAAAACAGTTTCACTTCTTCTCCCAAGGAACTTTACAACAGAACCTCAGTACTGTGCACACACATTATTAGCCACATCCATGAAGGGCTGTGTCAAGTCTCGGCAAAGATGCAACAGCAAAGTGAGCTCTTGTAGTGCCAAGGCTTTCAATATTTTTACAAACCAATGTACTGCAGTTCATTTACTGGATTGGCCCATTAGGAAGTATTAGCATGAATAATTAAAACTAAGTTATGGTTGTCAAAAAAAAATAGACAAAAAACGTTTTGGAGATGAATAGGCCTGACGCTTTTGAGTGTTTGCTTGCTTATTCCCTGAGCTCCGCCATTCCCAGCAAGTCTCCCTTTCATTAATATAAATGGCCAGATTTTTATTATTTGAAACGTTTCAGCTGCATCTGCTCTCAGGCCTGGCTCTACCTTTTTTGCCGCTCCAAGCAAATAAAAATGCCGCCCAAACTGTCAGAGCAAAAGAAAGCGGGGGGGGGGGGGATGAATTGCCGCCCCAGAACTCACCGGAATGCCTCCCCGTCGGCTGGTGCCTGGAGCCGGCCCTGTCTGCTCTGAGACCTTTTTTTTAAAGCAATGTCTACAATAAGCCTTCTCTGTAGGGGGACTCCTTCAGCAGGGCAGCCTCCCTTTCCGGGCCTGCAGTTTGCACCTGCAGAATGTGTGCTGGCATTTTGCATCTGCGGGAACCAATCTCGATACGGGAGCCAGATCCTCAGTCAGCGGAACCTGGCCCAGCTGGGCACTCAGCACTTTGGAAAATCAGCCCACTTGCTTTAAGGCCTAAATATGGAATCGAGGGCCTACATTTAGGCCTTCATTTTCGTTTGAAGTCTTGGCCCTTGTTTACACCCACCGGCGGGTGGCCAGATTTCAGTCCTGCTGAAAATGCAGCCTGGGATCCCTCTATTATAAAAATACGATTGATATGCGGTTTTTGCAACCCCCATATTACTGATCACTACAGACCTGGGCCAGGTCTTCTTGCAGGGCACAGAGCCTGGCCCCGACCTTAACAGAGCCAATTTCCAAGGCAAAGCAGTGATGGGCTGTACATAAACCACTCCCCTTTCCCCTTCCATGTTGGCAGTGTACACAGAAATGTATTGAGGAGAGGGCCAGGTAGCGGCAATTGACAACATGCATCCACTGGCCAAACACACGCCAGGATTGTGGCTGCTGTACCAAGATAGACCTCAGAGGCACTTCCACTAGCCCAAAGGGATGGGTCAGCGGCTGTAATTTATGCAGACTTGGTGCAGGGTGGAGAAGGTGGCTCTAAGGTCTAGCTGCTTCATGCTATCACCATCCACGAACTGATTCACTCTTGCAGGAAACCTGCGGCTCTGCTCTCCTTCCCTTGCTCTGCCCTCGCCTGCCTCGGCCATGATCCGAGACCATGTTGCAGGCATCACTCTGAACAGAAACCACGGTCCCAAAGGGGATTGCTGGAGAAGTGAACCCCCCGGAGCTGCTAGAATCAGCTGGCTCAGACTTTTATGTTTCAGAGGAAAGTAAAACATTAAGCTGCCACCTGCCTTCCTGCAGCCAAGGACCAACAAAAATGCTGCCAGGCGGGTTGAGCTCAGTGGTGCAGCTGGTGTGCACAGTCTATTTACTGTTTACACAGCCTAGGCAATCAATAAGACTCCCAAGACTAAGCAGAAGAAGCTGTTGCTGGGATGCCACCCCATCCTCTCCCATGACAGATTGTCGGGTTCCGCTCCAAGCCCCATCGCCGGAGCTTGTCCAGCTAAGAAGTGTCTCGCAATGCCACGCGCCCTGCTGAATTTTGGATTGTTTAAGCCAGAGGCTCCCCCTCATCATGTGTTTGCTCAGGTCCATGTGAACCCACCACAAGCTATGGTGCCTTCTGCAAACACTGGCCGGGCACCTGAATCAGCCGTCTGCAGGAGCTTTTCGATGTCTGGGGGCTGCCCAACCCTACGCTTGCGGTCGTATTGCGTTCCCATTCCAAAGTGAAAGCTGGGGCCTTGCAGTCATTCCCTGCACCCCGCGAATGACGTGTGACAGACAGAACAAGCAGCAGCGGCTCCTTATCTACATCAGCCTGCTCCTTCTGGAGACAAATTCCTAATCAGATCCCATTGAGAAACCCAGTAGCAGGAGCTGATCAGCAGGGGCACTGAGGCAAACCTGTATCTTTGAATGAGAGCAGAGGCCAGAATAATCCAGATCATGCCTGTGGTTTACCACCCCATAACCAAGACAGGTTCATAACCACTAGTTGAATTTACTGGCAGGAGAACCTCAACTACATCCATGGGTCTACTACATCCATGGTTCTGCGTGGAGGCGTTGAGCACCACTGGCTTCCTTAGGAATTGAGAGCACTCAGCACCTGGAGGGATTGGCCTCAACACATCCAGGTTTGCAAGGTAAGATGTTTATCCACGTTATGGGGAGGCAGATTCTGCCCCCCCACCTTACACACACACACACAGAGTCCCTCTGCTTTGTGCAGCTCTGATGGTCCAACACAGCTGGGAAATGAGCGAAACTATTGCGCTTTAATTTCTTTTGACCATGGGACGACTCGCAGAACAGTATATTACTCATGGTGAGTGAGGCTGGCAGAATCTGGCCCGCGATCAATAATGTTAGCCTTTTATTCTCAAAGTCATTTCCCAGGTAACTCTCAAAGCTCTACTGTGGGGCCCAATAGCAGTTCAGTGGCGGTGCTCAGCTGGGCCAGAAGCTCTGGGTATGATCCTCATCCATACACACCTTGAGGGAGGGACGTGGTTCTCTCCCTCGTTCTTTTCTTTTTATCAGTTCATCTTTGTTGTTACAAATCCCTGTGTAGTTCGTTGTGAGTAGCTGGGGAAAGGCTGATATTAGCTCTAGTTGGTTCTAACTCTAGTAACCCAGTGCACTCTGGGGGAAAATTAGTTTCCTGTGGCCAAAACATATTGATACTTTATCAGTAGACCAGAAATGTATATGGGGGAGGTCTGTTTCAACCTCCCACAAACGCGTTACAGAATAGAACTAGTGACACATTTCCATCGGGTCTCCCTGCTGCTAAGCAAGAGGGCCTAAAACTTTCTAGCGGAGTGAAATGCACAGCAAGGAGTCTCTGAAAAATTACAGCTTCTTCAGCTGACTTCTCTAAGATGCTTGTTAATGCTGCAGGGGCATTTAGGGTTGGTTCGGAGCGTTGAAAGTCAATGGGATTCGTGCTCCTAAATCATTTAGATGCTTTTGAAAATCCTAGCCTTTTGGTAGAAGGTTGGAAGCCCAGAAGAGCTATGCACAGGGCTGAGAGACAGTGAGCAGCATGAATGCCCATTGAATTAATTGAGACCTGATGTTGAGCACTTCCCATGATCAAGCCCTGACCTAACAGCCACCTAGATGGTGGCCATGTTTCCACCAACGTGGCCAGTATGCCTCATCCCTGACATGCAAGGACCACCCCTAGAGGCCATTGTGCCTTGTTCTCACTGCTGAGATCATCCACAAGGAGGCAGAGAAGTGCAGACTGCGGTGTGGACACTTGTCCACCATGAGCCAAGGTCACCAATTCCACCCACTGTTAACTAGGGCTCCTTGAGACCTATCCCCTCAATAGCCCTTGTATCTACGGGGGTCGTCGCATTCCACCATCTCCCAGCAATCTCCACCTACACATTAATTCTCTGTTTATCTGGAGGAGGGGATTTAAATATTTTTTTAGCATGTTCTATCATTAAATATGATAGCTATAGAAAATAACCCATTCCCAGAGCAGCTCTTAGCAGGCTATCTTCTCATGACAACCGGTACCCAGCCACCTGGCGCAAACTAGACTACTGCTTAATACAGGAATTGGACTGATTGCCGGGAAGCATTCTGGCTAAATCTTCAGAGGCAAAGTTCAGGGATGGCTTAATCAAACATACAGTCATTTGAGGGGACAGTCCTGGGAAGTTTTGTTTCATCCGCTCTGTCTTTAAATCAAGTTTTGAGGCCACCAGTAACACAGCCAGAGGTTATAGGACTGGGTGGGTGAAGTTCTGTGGCCTGAGATGTGCAGGAGGTCAGACTAGAGAGTCATGATGGTCCCTTCTGGATTTAAAGTCCAAGACTGTCCCCCTTCTTTCACAGAAGCAGTGGCATTGGCCTCACTCACATATACTCTAGGTGGCTTAAAATGCAAAAGCAAATCTTTTTAGTTCTGTCTGACTGGTAACTTATTAGCGTCCTCCAAAGGCACAAAGGTTACCACCACCAGCAAATGCCCACGGTCTAGGGAGTATTCTGGTCCCATTGTTATAGGTGCAAGGCGTCCTCCAGCATTAGAGCTGGTGTCATTCTACTGTTCAAGGCAGAGCAGGATGGGAGAAGGCTGCGCAGCTCCCCGGGAGGGGAGTTTGACATGGGAGGAATGGGGGACATCTGCCACTGAATGCATCTTCCAGGCCTTCCTCACTGCAGACAGGGGTGGGAGGAGCTCGCTGCTGAAGCTGCTTGAGGGATTTAGGCTACAGGTTAAGATCATTTGGAAAGCGTCTGGTCAAGAATGCATGTGGCCACCCAGCATGCAGAGACCACTCCAAGATTTACACTAGTTGCTATCAAAGCAGCGCAAAGCAACCAGTACCAGATTGAGAAGTTAGCCCTATAACAAAGGGCTCCCGTAAACATTTTGTCCCTGGGCCCATGATTAACTGTGGGTATCTGGGCTGTTTGTTCAGACAGGAGGGTGAAGGACTGGGAAACCCCTATTTCATAGACTTTAAGACCAGAAGGGACCATTTTGATCATCGAGCCTGAGCTTCTGCATAACACAGGCCAAAGAACCTTACTCCAACAATATCTGCATCAAGCCCATAATTTCTGTCTGAGCTGTAGCATGTCTGTTTGGAAAGATATCCAGGCTCCCACTATAACTCATGTTTTCCAGACCTGAAATTGTCCTTGTATCTCTTTTCCGAACCCTTCTTCAAGTGTGGACACCAGAACTGGGCACCAGCTTCCAGTATTGGTCTCACTGATGCTGTACATAGAGGTGATAGCACCTTCTTACCACAACTTGATATTCCCCTGCTCATTCACCCAAGGATCACATTCACCGCCTTAACTACCGTATCACATGGGGGGATCATGTTCAGCTGGTTATTTACGATTACTCTCAAACCTTTTCAGCTGCCATCCAGGACCCTGCCTTCTATCTTGTATGTGTGACCTAATTACTTTGTGCCTAGATATCTGATCTGGCATTTGGTTGTATTCAAACGCATGTCATTCAGATGACTCCACCTTACCAAGCAAATAGGTCTAATTGCACACTAGACCTGTCCCAATCATTATTTACCATTCCAACAACTTTTGTGTCAGAGGCAAATTATCAGCAATAATTGTGTATCTTCTTCCGTATCATTTGTTACATATAGAATAGCCTTGGGCCAAGAACAGATCTCTGCAGGACTCCAGTAAAAACAACTCCATAGGATATTTATTCCCTATTTACAATGGCATTTTTTGCAATCTATCAGTAAACCAATTTTAAATCCAGTTAATAAGGGCTACCTTCACTTGAACAGAACCCTTGACTTTAAATTGTAACCAAGGAGGCAACATCACTGGACAAACAAACATCTCTTCCCTGTGAAATATTTCAAAGGTAGTCATCACCTGACTGCTGTTAAGCTGTGCTTTGCTGGAAATGTTTATACTCTCTTCCTGGAAGCTATGCTGAGAATATGGCTTGTATAGAACAGTGTTCAGTTAACATCTTATAAAGACATCATGAGGGCATGACCCTTGCAGAGTACTTTGGTGGCTGACAGACGGATAATCCCGTGCAATCTGATCAGAAAAAAAATTGCTCTTTGCATGTAGTTTTATGGGCTCCAGATTAAATCGCTCTGGCCAGAATAACTTCTCAGTATGCAGAAAGGTGGATGATTCTATTATCTGACAGGGAAGTCATCCCACTCTTTCACACCCTACAAGGACCTCTTCCAGCACATCCCTGCTCACTGCAGCCCACAGGCATTTGGGATGCACAAGGAATGACAGTTCAGGCCCAAATAAAAGTGAGAAAAAAGTTTGAAATATTTTTTTTCTTTATGGTGACACTGCCCCTTTAAAAATGTTACTAATTTTGCCCAAGGTCTTATTAACGATGAGGTGTATGATCCGATCTATTCATGTTCATCACGGCCACATCTGAGTGCCTTACAAAAAAATGTAATAAAGACGGCGAAAATCTAACATCAGCTTCCCCTGTAATATCTCCTCTTTAATAATATTGCAGAGTTAGACGGGGCAGAGCTGATTACTTTCGGTGTACATTAATCATGGCCAAATCATGCCGAGGAAGAAAACCGCACAGCTTGCTCTTCCCTCGTAGCACCTTCATGTCACCCGGCGCTTAGAAGAGTTTCAGCCTAGAGGGCATCATGCCGGTGTAATTAACAGAATCCAGAATGGGGAAGAGAGAGAAAACCTTTGCATGCACCTTCATTAAATATGGAACTTTCGGCTTACAAAACCAAGGGAGAAGTACAGATTGCAATTAACGAAACAGGCCTCTGAACTCAGTGGGAAACCATTTTTTCTTTTCTTTTCCAGTTTCAGCAGAGATGTCACAGCCAGCTGTTAACAGGGAGCACCGGAGCTTGAATTTATGGCTCTTGTGAGATGCTTTCTCACCCTTTCAAACCCAGAGCTGTACTGTAAGTAAAAGCTACTATCTTCTGCAGCACAGTTTCAGCCCACCCCTAGGGGTCTAGTCCCCATTTTGGTCTCAAAGACCTACATGTCTTAGAAATACAGGTCACACTTCGTATTAAGGTTCCATTGATAAAAACTACTTTATAAAGGGCTAATCAATGTTACTAGATGTTTTGATAAATGGCTAATCCACAGCTGCAGATTTTTTAGGTTTCTTATAACAATGATATCTAGAGCACCTTCTAATAGCCATCTATATCCCAAATGACTCATGGCTGTCACATGCTTAAGCCATCGAGTAATTGTTTGTTAACCCTTTCTATTCCATGCATCAATGGAGCATTGCTAGCAAGTGATCAAAATACCTACAACAAATAGGGGTGGGAAGGCTGATCTCGTGGAAACTGGACTGGGGTGATTTAGCCTCAATTCTCAGCTCTGCCGCTGATTTCCTCTGGTACCTTGAGCAACTCACTTTCTCTCCCCTGTGCCTCCGTCCCCCATCTGTAACACAGTGACCCTACCTCACGGGGTAACCTCCCTTAATAATTGAGGGGCTGGACTAGACGACCTCCTGAGGTCCTTTCCAACCCTGATATTCTAGGATTGTGAGATGCTTAGATATGACGACGTGGATGGGTATTGACTACCTAGGTAGCTATCTTACTCTGAATCTAAGAAAATGAGCCTCATTCAAACTAGACTGGCATAAATACTAGTGAGTGTACAAGGAGGAACAATCCTGCAATTGCAGGGGGTAGGGAGACCTGTCTCAAAAACATTATCAGTCTACTCCCATCCGGACTTCTGTTATTCCATGAATTACTTAGCTCCATTAAGGGGAAGATTGCAAACGCTGTGTTCACAGCTACTTGCCCACGTGATCCTGCCAATGTGAGCAGCTCACGTATGGGATTCACAACCTAGCCATCTGGCTGAAATTCCCCCTGTGCGGAAGGCAAGCACACTTGGTAAGTCTCTTCTAAGCTCTACTCTGAGGTTCCTAGGCCTTGTCCTGGCCCTCCGCACATCCTTGAGGTAGGTCTCTACTACAGTCCCAGGGTGGACACACCCAAGCTAGCTTTGATCTAGCTAGCTAGAGTACCAAAGCAATGATGCCATGGCGATCCATGCTGCTGCAGCTTCACTGGTCTGGAACCCGAGCTAGCGAAATTAAAGCTACGTCTACATCAACTACAGTCACCCCCTGGGATTACAATACAGAAATACCCGGCTGAGACTGACAGAAATGATTGTTTCCCTCACAAATTCTCTACTTTTGATTCAAACCATGCCTTTGATGATTGAACCTTCAATGATTATTAACAGTCTTCGGGTGGTACTCTCACAAGTAAACTGATTTCAAATGTGGGGAGAGGCAGTCGAATTTAGTGACCTCCACTTTCTGTTTGTTTGAAACTTGGAGCCAAAATTCTTGATAGTGTCTCTTTAAAAACCTCTTTAAGAAAGCAGCCCTATATCAGCAAGGTCATGATAGAAAGTAGCTTGGTGCGACTGCCTGACGTGGGCTGGGCTAGTTACAAATTATTATAATAGTGTAATACAATAATGAGCTATGACAGAGACCAGGATGGGCAAATATTGACTCGCAGGTTCAGCTTGTTACTGTGGATGGAATACTGTCCACTTAAAAAAAACCCATCATGCTGCATCAAGTAAAAGCTTTAAAATATAATCAAAGGTTAAATATGCATCAAGAAGAGACACCACCTCTACAGTGCATAATTAAATAATAGAGAAGGACGTTGCATCTTTTAAAAGCCTTCATCCACTTGATATTCACCCCTTCGTTATGAAAGCACAAAATGTTGGAGGATTTTAATCTCTGGAATTACTGAATACTTTGACCCAAATTTTTGTATTTTACTAGGTAAAAGCTTTCAAATGTTTTTGAAATCTCATGATCATTCTGAGATGTATTCACAGCACTGATGAGGCCTCAGCTGGAGTACTGTGTCCAGTTCTGGGGCCACACTTCAGGAATGAAGTGGACACATTGGAGGAAGTCTACAGACAAACACCAAAAACAACTGAAGTTCTAGAAAACATGATCTGTGAGAAAAGACTTAAAAACGTGGGTTTGTTTAGTCTAAAGAAGAGAAAAAGAAGAAATCACAGTCTTCAAGGATGGAAAAGGTTCTTACAAAGAGAGGATGATAAACTGTTGTTCTTAACCAGTGAGGACAGGACAAGGAGTAATGGGTTTAAGTTGAAGGAATGGAGATTTAGGTTAGATGTTAGGCAAAGCTTCCTAACTCTCTGGGAAGTTAAACACTGGTATAAATGACCTAGAAAGGTTGTGGAATCTCTGTCAATTGAGGTTGTTAAGAACAGGTTACACAACCACCTGCAGGGATGAGCTAGATAATACATAGTCCTGTTTCAATGCAACTGACTGGACTAGATGACCTGTTGAGATCCCTTCCAGTCCTGTAGTTCTATGATTCTATAACTTTTCTGGCTTGACTCATGACTTTTGAAGCTTGGAGATTGGCAATACAAGATATGCTCTCTCCATGGGGCAGGTGCCTATGTACCCACCACTTCAGGGGTTTGGGACATTCACACATGACTGAGATTAACTGAAATAGGCACAAAGGATTTGGAGTTTCAGTTCTTCTTAGCCAGATGTGAAAATCTGTTCTGCTGCTGAAAAGGGGTGCACACACCTTTTATTCGCAGGTCCAGTTCTTTTTAAAAAATCTAGGGAATTTATGTCCGTTCAAACCCTCCACTTGATGTTCATGGTCTACTCCCACTTACATCTTTGTGGACCGTGGGTTTTAGTATTAATAAAAATATCAAGAGTCTTTGATCCAAAGACCTAACCCAAAGCACGTTCAAGTCCATGACCAGACTCCCAGTAACTTCAGTGGAGTTTGGATCAGGCGTCTGGGGAGTTTACAGTGTACCCAGAAATCTCTGACTTCCATTGTCTTGGATTATCACTGCAGGCCTGTCCTAACCAGCCAGTTCATTTTTAGAGTCTTCCAGTGTGATCTTTGTTTAGTGCATGAAGCTCAAGGCAGAAAAGCCAGAGAGCTCCCGCATTTGTTCTCGTCTCCAGCGGACTTTGTTCCAGCACATTGGAAATGGAAATGAAAATCTATAATTATTGGTTGCCAGCTCCTCCGAGAGCCTTTAAACATTGTCACTTTGCCTTTTATATGGGGCAGCATTTGCATGAGAAACGTTTAAAGAAAATGTGGATTTTTGTCTCTGTCTTGATGTTAGGCCCACAGCGGCAGGATGTGGGGCAAGCGAGGTGATCAAGTAAATAAGAGCATTGACAAAGCCAGACAAATTGCAAAGAAGCCTTCCTGTGTCATCTCACCACATCACTTGATGTGAATATCCCAGTTGGATTCCAAATCGCTTCCAGTGAGCACAGGGGCTGTTTGATCTGTTCAAATCCGCTCATAGGAACACAACCGCTTCCTCCAAATTCTATTGTTCGTTTCTTTTGGCCAACTATGGCCTGCTGAAACAAGTCTTTGCTGCCACTAATTAGGGTTTCAGTTTCAGCTCTCAAATAGGCAAAAGGCTGTGGGGTCCAAATGAAAGAATCAATTTAATTCCTGTTGACGTTAATGCGCTCCCAGGTGAGATGCACCTAGGAGAACAGACTGCTAGGCACTGAAATAGAAGAGGAGCGTTTACGCCTTTTGCATTTTCCTTGCGTGCATGAAAGCTGCTGCGCTGATGATCCCTGGGAGCCAGGAATTAATTCCAGTATTAAGATAATTAATTAGCTATATTACTGAATGGATCCAGACTGGCTGTCTCATAGAACTGACCGCATAGACCCCCTACTGACTTTCCCCATATGTTCCAAATTCGTTTCGGTGTGCAGTATTTATTCTGTCTATGTAGGCAGAGCAGAAAATCATGCATCTCTCAGGGGAGAGTTTAGCCCTAGGTCTGATATGCTTTGGTGCTTTTTCACTTCACTAGCGCCAAGGAACGGACACTATTGTCATACCAACCACTCTACAGGGCTTGTGTTGATCCAACAAGACCTCCAGTAGCAGTAGCTGAGTACCGTGGAAACTCGTGAGCAAATGTGGCTGCCCAGGTGTGTTTGTTACCATTGTCTATTTATTCCACTGGGATATGCATGGAAGGGGTATGTTACGATGGTGTCCTATCTGATCTAGGCAGGACGGTGCACCTATTTTCTGCCTGGTCTTTCTTTCAGCTGCCAAGAGTGGGAATTCTGCATGTACAGAGAGAGTGTTCTACAAGCACCACATGGGTCTAAGAGCAGGATTTTGTCTTTAGAGAGCTGGTCATTTGTTGTTGTTCCAGAAAACCCTTAGAAAATATTACCTAGAAATCCATCCACCACACTCAGTGCAAATCCTTCTTCTGCTGGTAGTCTCCCCCTGCCACCTGACTGCCCTCGAGAGCCTCTGGGTAACATCTAAAGCTTCTCCTGATGCACCATGCAAGGATGGAACGTGGCCAGTAGGAATACGAAGGTCCAGACGCAGTGTGGGGTGGTCGTCCACTTCCACTTCGCTGCGTGAGCCAGAGCTGTCTGCACAGCACCGTGAGCGTAACCCTGTCGGCGCACCTAGGACCCCGTAAAACTGTTTGAACGTTTAAATCTCAGAGGCCAGGAGTGATTGTTCTTTTGCCTCATGGGAAGCTGCAGCAGCGATGAAGACGAGATTAGAGAGGAGACTGAAATCGAAAAGCTCCATTCGCTTGTAGCTGCGGTGAGTACCCACGGAGACGAACCCACTTCTGACAGGCTGTCAGTCACCGTTACAGCTTTGGGTCTGGTGCCTGTGGTGACCACCTGACTTTACAACAAGGAAACAAATCACTGGCTCGAGGCCGTTTTCCCAGCAGCCGTTCCAGCTATCGCCATAGGGTGAAAGAAAGAAAGAGATTGGAAACGTGAGAAGGATGAGAGCGAGGCCTGCGGGAAGGGAAACCATTTAATTGTCCTGTAGGCCTGCCACAGACAACATTCCTAAGCGCTGCTGGGGCTGTAGATATTGTGGGTCTGTATATCTCGGCACTGCTGGTTTTTCACACCGTTCAGCAGCAATATAATTGTTGGGGGTTTTTTTGTCTCAGTTCGGCTCCCCGCTGCTCTCGCTGTCCCAGCCCTGCCCCCTCTCCCCGCGGCTGGGCCCGATCACAACCAGCCTGCTGACTGTCTGCTCACTGGCTCCGGGCACGTCCTCTGCGTGCCCAGTTCCCGCTTCCCACACCGCTGTCTGCTGCCCCCGCCGAGCGGGAGAGCCCTCCCAGAGCAGTGTGGGGCAGCAGTGACCCACCCAGACCCTTCCCACAACCCCCGGGGGAGTTGGGACCCACCATCTGGGAAACAGGGGCCTGACTATGGCTAGCAGCTAACGAATAGGGCGGGTGTTCCCTTCAGTTGCTGTGGTCAGGAGAGAAGTGTGTACAGACTGGACAAACAGCGACTGTTCCATGATAAGAGCCATATTCTGTAATGGAATGAGTCTGCGTGAGTCCCATTCATTTCACCAACTGAGTTGTATATGCAGATGAAGGCCGAATTCTGCTCTCATCTATAGGTACCAGGGGGGTTAATCGAAGCCGAGTGACACTGGTGAGGGTGAGCTCAAGGAGCCGAAGATAGTCAGCCTGCCCATTCCTTTGCTCCTGTCTATCTGCAGTGTTTTCCCATCAGCGAGGTCCATTAACCTGCTCTGAGGTTCATGCAAACAAACTTCGGCCTGGGTTTTATGTGAACTTTTCACTTCAGCTCCTCAACTGAAGTTGCGTCTACGCTAGGCTTATCTGACCAATATATCCCACTAGCGCTACCTCTGGTTTAACGATAGAGCAGGAGTCTAGTGTAGGCAAGATGGTGATGAGCACTGTCCCTTTACCCACTCTGTCATATAGACCTGCTCCTAGCTGCGTTCGATACCATCACATTCCAGACAGCTTCAGCTACCTGGAGCCTTTTCTACACCAGGAGTCCACTGCTGTCACCATGGGAGGAGTGGAGCTGGGGTTTGCACTGGTTGCAAGTTTGGGGTCAAAAGGCCTATGGCCAACACACCCCTGCAACTGAAGTGACTACTTCACATTAGGTATTTAAATTTAGTCTGCATAAACTAGGCAAGGCCTTGAGGAAAAATCCACCCCTAGGCAGAGAGCCAGTACAAGGCCTGTGAACTACTTAAATTCCAGTTAAACCCTTGGACGTCAAGCTGAGCTTAAATGGTGCATCACCCTTGTTCTGGCCCTCTGCAGAGGGGTAGATTTCACCCTGTTCCCAGACCCTTGATGTTGTTTCTGCTCCTCCTACTTAAAAGAACAGGACACTAGCGAAGAGCGAATCCGCCTTCTGACGTACGAATAACAAATGCTTATGGAAGCATCCAGTGAAGGGCGGCCAAGTGAACAGCCATTCCCAGACACCCCTACAAACAAATACCCATTTGCACAAATGTCCCTGATCAATAGGAAGGAAAAGAGGCACAGACATGGGTGAACTGAGCAGGTGTTTATAATTTAGAACGTTTTAGAGTGCTGGGGGCGGGGCTGAAACATTGTGTCAGCCTTTTATCCAAGCACAACAACAACAAGAAAGGTTGTACACTTGTACACTCCAGTTAGCAAGCAGCTCTTTTTCGACCCTGTGTGTATCTCTTGAATAAATGCCAGATTTCTCTTGCGCCTCCAAATGCATTTCATTCCTGCAGTGAGCGAGCCTTCTTGCTCGGTTTATAAAACGCCAGGCTATGCCAGACCATGCAGAATCACATTTGGTTCTCATTTTGTAAGACAAACCAGCTAATATTTTTAGACGATGCCAGGCTGCCACATGCAAAAAAAAAAAGCCGCCCTTCCTTTGTGCTGTATGTGATCGTTTCCCGGCTTCTCTTTCCTACTTTAGTCATGTTTGGAAGCTGTTTACAGCAGACAATCCAGCGTAGAAAGTGCTCAACCCAATCTCCTTGGGTTTCTGTCGCCCAAGTCTTCTCCTAGGTCAGGACACAAATATGACCTTCCCCTCCCTGGTATGATTTCCACTCTGCCTATCCCCGGGAATGATTCGCCAAAGTCATTTGCAAAAGTACCTCCTATTTGGACGACAGCTAGTTCATATGACATCCGCTGAAGTCAGCGCACCCACGGGGCAGCTCCCCAAGGTCTCCCAGCCGCCATAGCTAACCGCAAGAGTTGCATTTGAATCCCTCCCCAGCCATGGCCATTTTAAACCTGAAAGATGTTGATAAAGAGCATTTTGCAATAAGGGAACAGCTGCCAGTAGGGAGCCATCTGTCTGGGTGAAGGGTGAACTCTGCCAAACATGGAGTGGCGGCTTTTGGCTGAGTTAATGACAGGCTCCCAAAAACCTGCTCCAGAAATTGGTTTCCCTGCCAGGCTAAGTTTTCTGCTTCACTGAAAAGCCTGGCACCCGGGGCGGGGTGGGGGGGAGGAAGCGGGAGGAAGGACGGGAGACACAGCTGTATACGCCACAAAGGCCACAGCGTGTCTTCTGCTAGGGAGACGTTAAGCTTGAGGCAATAAGAAGGGAGAACTAGGTCATGAGCCCGGTGGAAAGGGCACATTCTGCAGACATGCCCAGGATGGGGAGACTGTGAGGTACCTTGTATCTGGGGCTGGCCTAGAGTCTAGAGGGGAGCAGTGCCCATGTGCACCAGCTGGCCAAAGGGCAAGTCAGGACCCTGAGCCTCCCCTCCTCCTTTGTCCCGGGAGCTGGTCAGGCTTGGATCAAGGAGCAAGCTGTAGGTTCTGTAAGGAAGGAGCGCTCCCATTCCACCACGCGCTTTAGATACAGCAGGCAGCTAGTTGTGTTGCTCTCACTACTCCTGCTATGCCTATTGCTTCATGCCCACTCGGCACTCCCCATGCTCCCAAAGCACCGATCCCACCACATAAGCTAAAACAGAATCTCCGCTTGCAGTACGGTGCCCATGACACACAGAGTTGAGCAGGTCTGGTTCCACCCAGCAGAGGGCAGAGCCATACATCCACACTAGCCAGCTCCCAGCAGTAGTGTTGTGTGGTTAATCAGTGGTCTGTGAGCCCTGAAAATAGAGCCGTGGTCAACGTCCCTTTAAAGCCCGCCTGCAGCCCTGCTTAATACGGAGGGATCGGGAAGTGCTATGAAACAGAACGCCTAGGTCAGAAAGCTCCTTCCCTGTAAGAGCTGAGGCCAGCCTGAAATCCAGTGACTCTGTGCGGGAGAAATGATAAGATCCCTAAGAATGCAATTGGAGCTGGTTACGCTGCGTGTCAGTGCTTCAGGCCTGAACCTAAGAACGTTGAGTCGACGCAACCCTAGTAACTGGTGACTGCAAACCCAAATGCCTTGTGTTTGATTTACTCTCAGGCTGGCCGGCAGTGGCCCCATTCCACCCATGAGATTACAAGCAGGGACCAGTGTCAGTGCATATTACATAAGGCAAACGCAACTGTGCAAGCAATAGATCTGCCATATTTACACCCCAGCAACTGCTGCTTTAGATGCATCATTCTAAGAGCCTGACGGTGCCCTGTTATAGGTGTCAAGGAGGGATACACTCATTCAAATCAATGGACATAGATTCAGGACCTGTTTCACGTGACCTAATTCCAGCCCTAGGCGCCTCATCACGTGTGAACCTGTGCAGCGCCACCAAGTGGCTGCAGGTGTTTTCTTTAACAATGATCTATACATGTATTAAAAGTCTGCAGCTACGATTAGATTCTCTCTCAGTCAAAGGTGTGACTGCGCCTTGCTTAAGGAACAGTTATAGTCATGAGAAGCAGCATGATCAGGTGGGCAAAGCACAGGACTTGGAGTCAGCTGACCAGTTCTGCCACAACTTCCTGTGTGACCTTTGGCAAGTCATTTAATCGCTCCATGCCTCAGTTTCCCCTCAGTATCACCCTATTGGAAGGCATGGCAAGGCCTTCCTTCACGAATGCTTCAAAACATTTAAATACTATTGGCTGGATGGGCCAAGTGCGATTGTTAGCCTCGTGCGTCACAGGGAGGACTTGTCTCTATGCATGGCTCAATGTGCTATGGTATGACAACCGTTTATATTATTGATAACCGTTTTAGTATTTATTATCTACCCTGCTGGGGTATTACACAATCACTTTAAAGTATGCCCCGTAAAACAAACAATGTAAAAGTCACAGGAAATATTTTCAAGGCCAAAGGATACAGTATTACTAGAAAGGAATAGAGTCGGCCAGGATCCCTACTCTTTTCAGAACGTTTTACATAGCCAGGAAGGAATAGACAATGGCAGATGTGCAAGATGGAGGGACAAGGACAAGAAACTAGAGTCACATGAGAGCAAAATACTCAGTCACCTAAGCAATAACATTAAAGGGCTGGTAGTGTTAGCACACAGGTATCAGCACTCCAGTGGTTCAGCCTACATCCACACTGGAACGTGGGCGGCTTTCCAAACTACGTAAACGCCTCACCTGGGTTTTAGTCTATACCCTGGACTGGGCCAGCTAGCCAGGATTGAAAGGCCACTCAACTAGGCTCAGAAGTTTGTGTGTGGAGGAGAGCTGGGTTGGGGGAACAAGGGGAGCAGGATTACAAGCTCATTCTGCAGTGACCATGTAGCTGAAATCACACATAAGGTAAGTCCCATTTTTAAAATTGACACAGGCTCCCATTGACTTCCAGTGAGACTTAGGTGCCCAGGCTCCCAATTTTCAAAGATTCTTGGGCATCTAAAGATGCTGACAGGTGCCTAGTGAGACTTTCAAAAGCACATAAACAAGTTAGGCTCTTAACTGCCACGGTTTCCAGTTGGAGTTAGGCAAAAGTGCATTTCTGCCTCTCTTGGGGCTTAAACACCTTTTGAAAATCTGGCCCTAAGTGCTCATGTCACTTTTGAAAATGGGACTTTGGCTCCTAAATCACCAAGGCACGTTTGAAAATTTTAGCCTGCACTTTTTTGCTTAACCATTCCCAACATTGCTTCTACAGGTTTAGCTCAATGGGTGCCAGCAACAGTGGGGCCAATCGTGTGGCTAAAAGATGGGCTTTTCACAGAGGCCTAGGGAAGTCGGGCCTCTCTTGCCTATTGAAAGGCTGCAGGAAGTCGATGTGGTAATGAGTCCTGTACTTTTAAAGGGGTTAGCTGCCCAGAGAGCAAGCTAAAGGAATGGTTGCTTCAGAAGCCCATGCTCTGAATAAAGAGGATCTCTTGCAAGCCCCCTGGGCCCAGCGTGATTAGAGAACACCACACAGGATACAGTGCATCCTCAGGGCTCTTTGAAAATCAGAGTCTTTACATAGGGTTAGACAACATGGGGGTTAAAATGCCACCTGCTGGCCCGCCCCAGCTCCAGGGAAGCCGAACTGGTGGAAAGAATGATGGGCATTTTAAACAAATAGACTCTCTGTCAGGGTGCTCTTTGTGGGGTCTCCCAAGTAAGCCCTGACCAGGCCCCAACCTGCTTGATTTATAAGCCCTGCCAGGAGCACGGCCTGTGGTATTTCCTCTGCCTCTCATCTCATGGGGAAATTGAGTTCAGACATTCTATTTACAACCATCTCGTCAAGTACACTATTGAATTTCCAATTCACCCAGGCAAATCCCCTGCTCCTTTAACCAGCTGAATGCTAGCACTCTCCAGGTGCTGTTGCCTAGGGATTTCTTGGTTTTGGAAGCACGTATGAGGATGAAATAGGTACATGAGCAGAACAGGGCGGCATAGATATAATTTCCCATTAAACACCATTTGGAGTTTAGATTCTATGGTTCTGTAATCCACTGGCAGGTTGTTCCAGTTAAACGGCGATGCAAAACTGTGCTTGAGCTGCAAAACGTGGGAGATATATTTAGCTGGACTAGATTAGTTACTGTGCATAGAGTATCGCAGATTGGTGGATAATTCGAAATATGTGTTGTTTCCAGAAGAAAGTGACGGATTCTGCAATCCTTATGCAAACTGAGTAACATGTACGCAAATAGCCCCACTGAAGCCAACAGAATTGCTTGCATGAATAAGAGGTAGCTTCCTTGAGGACAGCAAAATCAAGCTGATAGTCATTAGGAATATAAGAAATGTCAGATTAGCTCAGACGTGTGGGTCATCTAGTCCCAAATCCTGCCTCTGATAATGAGAACGATCAAATATTGCTGAGGATTTTTCCCTCCTCAATTAAAGGAGTTGGCTTATACTCAGAAGGATGAAGACCTTATATATATTTTATCCTAGATAATGTAGCCAGGGAGGCTCTGGTGCACCCCATATTTGTCATAGTAATATTATTATAATATGGTTTTGACATACTTTTGATGTATTTTGTACACCATACGTCATGTGAGGCGTCACTGGAAAAGTTATGATTCGGTGGATATGATTATCCTATTTGTATACATGTATCATTTTTGTATCTGAAGTTTTAAAATACTGATTATGTATCAGTACTTCCAATGTAATTACACCTGGGTAACACCCACTAGACAAGATGCTTTCAGTCTAGATAGCTGGTTGGGAATGGCCTATTCAGGGCAATGAGCCATTAGGGAATACAATGAGCCATAGGCTCCTCCTAGTGAGCCTTCCTGAGAACACTCCAGACAGCCTGTAAGTAATAGTGGCTAAGACTCTACAAGGACATGTGACTAGGCCACATGATTCTGGACTCCATCTTGGAATGTCAGTATTTTTCCACAAGCTGGTCTGGGAATCAAGTTTTGAAACAAAGGGTTCCCACATACGCTAAGGCTATATAAGTGGTATCATCTGTGGGTCTTCAGTCTCCACACAAGAAGACACCTGCAGAACAACAACTGAGCTGGGGGAAGTGCTGGACCCAGGCTAAAGGGATTTCTAGTCTGTGTATGAAAGACCTGGGGATTCCAAGATGTAAAGCAAGAACAGCTTGTCCCCTAAAAATCTGCAGACCACCTGTCTCCTCAGCCAGGGTGAGAATTTGTAATTCATATCCTATCTTTCTAGTATCTTAGCTTTAATTTGTGTTTTGTTTATTAACTACAAAAGACAGATTTTAAGTGATTATAAGTGATAGCAAACAGATCAAAGCAGCTTACCTAGTAAATAAACTTATTTTACATTTTGATCCAAACCTGGGAGCTTTGACTGGAGGGCTTGGGGAAAATCTCTGCTTGGTTACCACAAGTGTGCGTTGTTCTCTTCACATTATGGGAGAGGTGGACTGGGTATTAAGCCCATATGCTGGCCACATTTGACCAGGGAAGGACTGTACTGCCCTGGGGTCCCAAGCTGGGAAGCTGGTAGTTAGAGAGCCTGCGTGTAACTGCAGCTGGGTGTGTCCCTACATGTGTGAATGCTGGCGAAAGTGCAGGCTGGAGGGCTTTTCAGCTTATCACAGCAGTGCAGTATGAGAGGGAGCCTAAACTGGTGGGTCAGAGGGCTCGGTGGTACCCCATTTCCAGGTGGCTCCCCGGGAGGGAAGCTGTCACATTTCTCACTAGCCATATAAACATCTAATCCTGCTAAGCTCTTTACCTTAGTGATGTTTTGTGGCAATGAGTTCCACAGGTGAATTTTGTGTGGGTTAAAAAAAATCCTGTATCAGTTTTAAATGCATTTTCTTTAATGTAGTGTCACATGTAAGAGACAGGAGATAATTCTCCCACTCTACTCAGTCCTGGTGATGAATCACCTAGACTACGCTGTCCAATTCTGAGTGCCATGCTTCAGGAAAGACATGGACAAATTGGAGGGCGTCCAGAGGAGAGCAACAAAAATGATAAAAGGTTTAGAAAACCTGACCTATGAGAACAGGTTAAAAAGATTGGGCATGTTTAGTCTCAAGAAAAAAAGATTAAGGCCGGGGGGGTGGGAGGAGTCTGATAATAGTCTTCAGCTGAGGGCTATTATAAACAGGACTCTGATCAGTTGTTCTTCATGTAACACAAGAAGTTATAGGCTTACTCTTCAGCAATGGTGACTTAGGTTAGATCAGGGGTGGGCAAACTACAGCCTGCAGGCTAATTCTGTCCGCTCCCCCCCCCCCCCCCCGAGCTCCTGGCTGGGGAGGCTAGCTCCTGCCCCGTTTCCCCACTTCCCTCCCCGCCCCTGCCCCCTGCCCTGCAGCCTCAGTATGCCACACAAGCAGCACTCTGGAGGTGGAGGCAGGACTGCGCGCTCCATCCGATCAGCACGGCAGCGTATCTGGCTCTGGGCCAGACACGCTGTTGTGAGTGGCATGGTAAGGGGGCCAGAGCCTGGGGCGGGTGATTGGATAAGGGCCAGCAGGCCTGGGGGGCGGTCAGAGGATGGGGAGCAGGAGGCAGGGGATTGAATAGGGGAGGTCGGGTCTTGGTGGAGGTGATAAGGGGTGTGGGCATCTGGAAGGAGTAGTCAGGCCACAAGGAGCTGAGGGGGTTGGATGGGTTGGGAGTCCTGAGCGGGGGTAGGAAATGGAAGGGAATTGGATAGTAGGCAGGAGCAGGCTATTTGGGAAGGCACAGCCTTCCCTACCCAGCCCTCCATACAATTTTGAACAGCAATGTGGCCCTCGGGCCAAAAAGTTTCCCCACCCCTGGGTAGATACTAGAAAAATCTTTGTAACTGTACAGATAGTTAAGCTCTGGAATAGGCTTCCAAGGGGGGTTGTGGCATCCCAAACACTGGCAGGTTTTTTTACAAACAGATTGGACAAACACCTGACAGGGATGGTCTAGGTTTACTTGGTTCTGCCTCACTGCAGGGGGCTGGACTTGAGAACGTCTCAAAGTCCCTTCCAGCCCTACACACTTCTATGGGTCTGTGATTCCATAACTGGGTGTCACCGTGGGGTTTTTAATCTGGAACCAGGATCCCTAAATGCTCCTGACTACTTCTGCACCGTTCCTTATTTCATTTACTCTGCCTTGCCCTTTTGTCAATGCTCAGGCTACAGCTACTCTTAAACTGCTACAGTTCACTACGAGCACTGGGAAAGGTTCTGCCATCGCTGTATTTAAGCCACCCTTCCCCCTCCCCAGGTAGCTAGGTCAAGGGAAGAATTCTTCTGTCACTCTAGCACCATCTCTGCTGGAAGTTTAGGTTGGCTTAACTACATCGCTCAGGTGGATGGATTTTTTCACACCCTTTAACCATGTCACTGGGTTCATTTAACTTTTTGGTGTAAACCTGGCCTAAAGCAAATACATATTGTAATGCTAGACTTACAAAATATTTCTCCCACTGACTATCTTTGGCTTTGACAGGAACCCCTTATCTAGAGGTCTCATCTAGAACTCAAAGCAAAAACCCCTGACAGCTATTGTTCCTGCTCAGGAGTCTGGTGTCAAGCAAACGAATCAAGTCAATAGGTGTTGCCCTAAGAAGCAATTGCAATGTCTGGTGTCACAATTCGGAGGTCGGACTTCCAACAGGACTGCCCCGGTCTACCACAAACAGGCTGCAGGGAGGGAGCGGAGACCTACAGCACACTTAACTAGCACTGCATCCCACATAAGAGCAGCAGATGGCATCAGAAATGCAGAAAACTCCTTACTTCATCCCTCCTGCGGAAGAGTAGGAGGGAGAGTGGCCATCAATGGAATGGAAGGGTTGGCAATAGCTCAGCCCAGTGGCAAGGCTCTTTCATCTTCCATAAAGAACATGTTTCCTTGGACCTAGACTGAAACCTACTTAATCCTGTTACTCCTAACCCTCTTCTTTCCTACTTTCTAACATGGGGAAGGAATTATTCTCTCCTCCAGGCCCCTTTCTGCTTGGATGAGGCATTTCTCATCCAACAGATGTGTCCATTGGTGATCACACCTGGTCTTTAGCCTCTGCTCTTTCTGGTTCCGATCCTGCTCCCATGGAAGTCAACCGTGAGGCTCCACTGGATGGCAATAGGAATCAGGTCTCTATAACTCTTTCTGCAGTATACATGCAGCTGTATTTGATAACCAGGTCATGACACCTGTGTCTGGCCCCCTTCTGCTTTTGCAGATGTAGTTCTTTGATGCAGAAGGGCTGATGGACACAATGCAGTCCCATTGCTAATTTCATTATTCTTTCCCAAGTATGCATGCCATAGCAGCACATTAATTAGTAGCCATTGTCCGAGCATTCTGACTTCCCCTCCCATTGCAGGCATCATCATCGCTGTTTGGGGTGGAGACCAGTGTTTTGTTCTGTGTTTGTACCGCACCTAACACAATGGGAACTTGGTCCAGGACTGAGGCTCCTCGGCGTCACACAATACAAATCATAAATCATAGTCCTGTCACGTGACCCTTGGTCACAGACATTCCATCCCCTTTGATTATTAGATACACGTGGCACCTGGAGTCAGAGAGAAATGCCCCGTGGACTTCAATAGCTCTTCACCAATTTACATCAACTGAGGATCTGGGCCCATAAATCCTGAACCCTTGTAACAGGGCATTGGCTAAAAGTTGTGCACATCCCATTAGTCCTGGAACCCTGTCTTCTCCCCACCACCCTGGCTGCTTGTCTCCATCACCTGTTAGGTCTTGTCTATTAGCGTGTAAAGTCTTTAGGAGGGACTGTCACTTACTACTTGGCTGTATAGCTCCTAGCATTACTGGGCTCTCCTCTGGCTGACCTGTCCCACAATATAAATGGGAGCGTGACGCGGCGATCCTCTTGTTAGAAGCAAGAAGCCAAGGAATGAGTGGACCAAGGCAAATGAGCTTCCATCTCAACCCTAGGAGGGGTCCCACCAAAGTAACAAAGAAGTATCGCTTGTGATGCACTCAGCTGCCTGCTCTGGCCCGGTGGGTAAAGAGATCACTTCGTTCCCCAGCCCTTCAATCCAGCACGCTTCGCACCCTGACTTTGACTTTTCACGCCCATCCCTGTTTTCACATTTGTGGTCCCAAGTAATCCGTTGCTTGCTGGGCCAGCCAGAGGGTGGACTTTTCGTTTTGAGTGGTTTGTCTTTTAAATTGTAGGCTCCCCACTTCCCAGAACTCAAACAGGCCAGCACCCTTGCAGCGTAGAGCTCCCCTTGCTGGACACTCACCAGGTTGCTATGTCTGGACCGATGTAGCCTTACGCTTGCTTAGGCTCCAGCGTTGTCTGTTTCTTTGGTGCCACTGCCACACTTCTTGGGCACAGGCTCTCTGTCTGGCTGATACTTCTTCATGGAAATGGGACCTCATAGCCCACCTTCCCCTAGGACTCCAGGATAGCAACCAGAGAGCAAGCCCACCCAGGGCCCTGGCAACATATTCAGGTTGCCAACCCGGTCCACCATATCTACACTACTGTTGTTACCTGTGCTGGTTAAATGAAAGGTAGCATGGATAAGGCTATCCAGGCTACAAGCACACGTTCACCTGCAGTCAGGCCTGTGCGCAGGCTCTGTGGTTTTTAAGATGCAGTGCTAACAACACCTGATCTCTTTGTTCTGCTTCTAGGAAAATTCCACTCCTTCAAACCCCAGCGCCCTGCAGAGAGGCTGGAGAAAACTGGCTTCATCTAGAATGCAGCTACTCTTTTGTTCTGCCAGGTAAGATCTATTCAGATACTGATGGTCTTTAATGAGCCACTTGTTCGTGGACAGATGTGTAGATGCCCCTACGCCATCCCCACCCCATCTCCTTAGTTCAAGGAGCAAGAGGCACTGTGCAGTAAAAGACAGCTAGAAGACAAAAGGATTCACAGCGGATAAAATCCCGCTGGAATGCATAAGTTATACATAGAGACCACAAAGCATCTCAGACGTCATTCCCAAGCCTGTCAATCCAGCTTCGCCAGTGCTTTCATTCACTTGAAAAATGCATATAAATAATTGAATTAAATAAATGCCCTTTTGCTAACAACTGAACATGTATCTACTTCTGTGGGAGCGGAGTGGATTTATTTGTCACTAAAGGTTATAACTCAGTGTTGGGCTCTTATGAATAAAGGAGTATGCTGCAACATTTATACGGTATCTGAATAATTTTTAAAAGGAGAAGTGAGTTCCCATCTCAAAGCACATTAAACTCCCTACCAGGAATCTTGACAGATTGCTGAGCCAGCTGAGGGAACATGACAAAACCAGTGTTCCAATATTCATGCACACTCCGAAGAGTCAAATTTAAGCCCTTTTTGAGCCTTCACTCCCAATCTTTCATATGAACAATTTTTTTGGTTCTTTCTTGTTATTTGCACTAATACCCTAAACTAAGGTATTGGCACAAGGGCAAGTGAATTCAGTCTGTAGTCCGTCATTATTTGCCTTTTTAAAAAGTTTCCATCATCCAACCAGGTAGATGAACCAATAGCACATGATTAAATGGCCCAATCGCACACCATATAGTGACTAGGACAAGTGAACTATTTGCTGGGGTGAAAGTGGACCCCTACGCAGCCCACATGAAAGCCAGGACAGACCCTACCAACAGGGTGGTCGGGGAGGGGAGGGCGCAAAAGGGGCAACGGCAAATTAAAGGGCCCGGGGCAGCTGCTCCTTTTGCTCCCCCCCTCCCACACACACACAGGCGGCAGCAGGGATGTTAAAACACCGCCATGGCAGCTGGCAGGACCACCAAGGGGGGAGGCAAAAGGGGCAGGGACATCAAAGCACCAACCGGGTCAGGGGGAGGGAAGGTGTCAAAATGAGCAGCTGTCTCAGGCCCGGCGATTTAAAAGGGCCCGGAGCTCTGGCTGGTGAGAGCAGCAACCAGAGCCCTGGGCCCTTTAAATCACCACTGGAGCCCCGGGCAGCATGGAGGGGTTGGCTGGGGGACACTGATCTTTCGGGGGGGTGGGCGGAGCTGGCCCTCGTACCGGTAAGTTGTTCGATGTACTTTCACCCCTGCCGTTTGCAAACCAGCAACCCAGAGGCTGACATTTCTAACCTCGTTATCTCGAGTCAGGAACCTAAATCCATTTAGGCATACTCTCAATAGGTCTGTTTTTTCAGAAGTGCTGAACAGTTTGATTTCCCCCGGCGTTGTAGGTGCACTGCACTTTAGAAAAGCAGGCCAAATCTAATGAGGCATCTAATGGAGGGGTTCCAGCACTTGACTTTAGACAGGTAGGTGTGAAGATTGTGGCCAGTAACACCTCAAACAATGAAGAAAGCCATAAAAAATCAAAGCTTGCTCAAAAGACATTTGTGAATGGAGGGGGGAGGGGAATAAAAGATAAATTTGTTGGATAATCAATTCACAATGAATAATCTGACCAGAGCTCTAATGGCTGTGATCAGATTGACAACTGAAACTCACAACAATAAATACTGAAGGCAATTGGGGTAGATAGAGCAGATTGTAAAACAGACTGGATTCTTAGCACAGAATGAATTTTGCAGCGTGACCGTTTAATCTCGGCACATTCAAGTTTCCCTGCAAGCAAACAGCTAAGGACTGATACAATTTGTTCTTCCAGATCTAAGGACAAAAGGAATATCAACTGTCTGGCTCAGAGAGGTTTTATTAGTTGTTTTCCTCCCTAATTAAGCAATAACCATGGATGCAGTGGGCATTTCCTGGGATTAATGACTAGCAGGGGGTCATTGATGACCTGAGGTTACAGCTGAGATTAACCTTGGCTGCTCATTCATGGCCCTGTATTTAGGCCATTATTACCACTGTAAACTGAAAATGAAAAAGAGAAAAACATAAGCCTCTTAGATTTTTTTTTAAATAGGTGGTTCCATTTCAGGTGATAGGAAAAGGACATAATGGGGGGGTCAATGCTGAAAAATTATTTTAAAAATGTCATTGCGAGGTTGCCTATTAACTCTATTTTATTCTGGGCAAGTGGGCTCAGTGCATGAGGAAAAGGGCATTATAATTAAAGGATGCACGTTTTCCACCTACCCACGCCACAAACCCAACCCGCGCTGTGAACGCCAAGCTAGGGTCCTGCTGGCGCATGCAGCATTTCCAGCTCCAGCGTCCGCAGCACAGTCAGTGCTGCTAATGAGATGCAAACCTATTTAGAATCCAGCTCCTGCTCCTGTAGCTGTGTTAGCTTGACACCGCTAACAGGAATATGAACTGGTTCTCATCCCTAAAGCAAATGAGAGCTGACTCAGAAGACATGTGTAATTGAGCCATAGAGTACAAAGATGGAATTTTATATTGACAGTTTGCTTACTATAACTGCACTTACATGCCCTGTTTGCTAGCCAGATTGCTTGACTCATTCTGTCACCCTTCTTTCCATTTATAGTCCAGATCTGCCCGCTACCTATTAACCATTTCCTTCGAGATCCTTCACTGTCCTGCAGTCTGCAATTTGCTTCCCACTCTAATGGCTGTAATTATGACTCATCATGGCTGGGTGGGGTTGTTTTCAATTCAGTATGTATTGGGCTTCCAGGCCCTCTCTAAGTGCTGTGCTAACTACTCCTGCGCTTACCTCTGTCCTGCCAATGCATTGTTTGATCAAGGCATTCTGATTTAATCCCATAGTGAAGGGGTAGTGTGATTTTCCCAACCGGTAAAGAAATGTTTCTGAGCCCCCCGCCCCTAACGTGCCCGGCCCCACCACTCTGGGAAGGGTGGGGCCAAAGCTGAAGCCCTCAGGCTTTGGCTTTGGCTATGTGCAGTGGGGTGTGGGCTTCAACCCCAAGCCCCCATCAAGTCTAAGCCAGCCTTGGCAACTCTATTGAAAGGGGGTCATGACCCACTTTGGGGGCCAGACCCACTGTTTGAGAACCACTGGTGTAGATAAACATAGGACTGCCATAAAATGCACTTGGTTCCTTCAAGAAGTCAAGGCGCTGGAGCCCCCGAGCTGAGGAGGAGAGGGGAATTTATACTGTTCGTCTGCTAGGTAGTTCCTGGTTTGGGAATTTCAACACCACTTTTGCCTCTTGTAAGGATTGAGCCTGTTCAAATAGGCCTGTGTTCAGTCTGCAGGTGTCACGTCTAACCTGCCTCGGCGTACCTCACACCTGCAAGTCGCACTCATTGTCCTAGGCCTAAAGGCTCTGCTACGAAAATGTATTTAGGTGCCTAATTCCCAGTGAAGTCAGTGGGAGTTAGGTGTCTAAATACTGTTGAGGTGCCACAGCACCACCCTGCCACGGGGATTTTTATTTCGGAAAGCTAGTCACACCAGGAATAAAGCCCCATGAAACTGAGGTCATAGGACAAGTTCTGGCACCACAGGACTCAATCCCACAGTATTTAAACCCTCCGGCATAGAGCACGTTCTTGGGCTGCACATGAGAGTGCACATGTGGGCCACCGACAGCCACATCCGCAGGCATAGCCTGGTGCATGGATTTCAGCATTCACTGCTGTGGAGACAATTGCTCCTATTACATTTCAGAGCAAAACCAGGGACCTCTAGGGAGCGTGGTGTAGCTATTCCAATGAGGTTATGCTGGAAAAAAAAAAGTCTCTATTGTATATACAAATGGCACTTGAGCCCAGAACCTCAAACGTCTTCAGGCGCTTAATGCCCGTTGAAATCAATGGGCGATAGACATGTTAACACCTATGAGGGTCTGGGCCTTGCGTATTCTGCATCAGATCTTCTTTACTAATGACACATTAGGATCCAACGCTATAGCGTACACGTACACCACAATAAAAGCTGGTGTGGGTCAGCCGTCTGACTCGTGGGGCTCAGGCCGGGGGGCTATAAAATTGCAGTGTAGACGTTCAGGCTGAAGCTGGAGCCCCCAGCTCTGAAATCCCGCAAGGTTGGGGATAATGAGACTGGCCTCATTATAAAGCCCTTTGAGATCTACAGCTCAATAGCCCGGAATTATTATTACCTGCAATTTTTCTGAGACCTGAGGGCCTAAGAACTGAGCGAAGTTAGGTATGAGCTGAGGACACATTGCAAAACTGCACAATCTGAGATGAAAGGAAAATAATCTATTACACTTGCAAAATGTTGGGCACCCCATTTTCCTGTCCAGTATTTGTGTCACGAAAAATAATCCGGCCTCACACAGAAACACCAATGTTTATTGTTTTCCCCAAGATTATGTGTTCAGGGATAATTTCAACTATGGACAGATCCTCAGTGGATGTATTTCCATTGAAGTCAACAGAGTCATGCTGATTTACACCAGCTGAGATCTAGCCCTATACATTTCTGCCAGGAGGGAACTATTCTGGAATTTAAATCAATTGTCCTAGCGCTAAACACTTACAGAGACATAAGAAGTCAGCACTTGGTGTTTCAATTCCTAAAGTTCAATTAATTCATCAGAACAATTGGATACTGTCTCCAATGTGTTCATATTTTATATATATATATTTCTTAACCAGCAAGGTTTTTTCAATAATGCATGGAGGTTTTCAGTGTCAAGCAAACGCACTGCAACAACATGTGGCTTGCAAATGAATGCAATACGGCCTTGATCATGAATTGATTTATCACAGATGCTCACCCCATGGTGGGAAGTCTTTATGGAAAGCAAAAAGAAATAAAAATAAAAATAAAAAAAAACCACTGCCATTTTAAACTGTTATGGTTTGTCAGACCAAGGAGTGAATCTTCCATGTAAGCAATAAGATGATTTAAAACAAACGTTTTTATAAAATGATGGGCGCAAACTCCAACTCTTTTTCGCAAAGGAAGACACAGCTGCTTTTGCAGATTTAGTTCCCAGATCTGTATTTTGGCCATATGAGCCAAATTCTGCAGGATTTCATGGCTTGCTAAACCAGCAGGCACCATTAGATCATCTAATCTGACCTCCTATAAAACACTGGCCGGAGAATTTCAACCAGTTAATCTTGAACTGAGCCCAGTGAATTGTGTTTGGCTAAAGCATATTTTCCAGGAAGGCATCCAGTCTTGCTTTGAAGACCTCAGGAGATAAAGACTCCACCACTTCCTCTGGTAGTTTGTTCCAATGGTTAATCACTCTCGCTGTTTAAAAAAAACGTACCTTATTTCTAATTTTAATTTGTCGCCATGGGTTCTTGTTACGCCTTTCCAGCGTAGTTAAAAGGCCCTTCAGTAACTGGTATTTTCTTCCCAAGAAGGTTCTTATATAGGCAATGGGGATGTTGGGGGTGTCAATTTGCATTTTCCTAAGGAAGGAGCTAGTGATTTGGCCTTGTATTATATGAGCATTAATTACAAAGAACGGGCAAAGAACCAGTCCAGAGCCAATTAGAAATGGAAGCCAATGCTGCACTCCCTTAATACTGGCAAGACTCCCACTGATTCCAGTAGAAGTTTTGCTTAATTAATGGCTAAGACTCAACTCCTCGAAGGTATTTAGGGGCCTAACTCCCATTGAAAGTGATGTCCTATATCCTCAATGTCAACAAACTCTGCCTATTCCACACCAAGAAGTGGGGAGAAGGCGCAGAATCTTGTATAGGGTACATTCTCGCCCCTTGAAATCAATGGGGGTTAGGTCCCTAAACACCACTGAGGATCTGGGCCTATAGCTGAGCCAGAACCAAAAAACCCAGATCTAAATCCTGCCAAGTATTAACCTAGATCCACTTTTTGCAGCTGGGAGCCATCTCTAATCAGGCGCGGATGAACCTCTGGGTATCTGTTTCGGTTTAGACGCCAGACATTGGGGTGCCTGGCTGAGGCTGAAGTCTCTAAAGCAAAAGCGGTGTGCAAAACTTCGCTGGGCAGTTGGCAGCAAAGGCTTCCAGAGATTTCTAACTGAGCCAGCCTCAGCGGTGCCTCTGGTGGTACAGGGCATCAGGGTCAGAGCCAAGACCGTGTTGGAAATGCAGAGATGCTTGGAAAGGAAATCTAATGGAGGAGAAGCTATTTGACACTTTGTGCAACCTTGAAGGTCAGGCTTCAGCTGTAACTTGGTTGGGCCAGATGTTCTGATTTTTATTTCCCTCCTGATTTGTCCTGCAGAGTTTTAAGCTGCTAATTACCCCCACTTGGGTTGACCCCGTGGTTCACTGCACGGCACAAATACAGACGGTGAGAAAACAAACAGGAGAGCTGTCCAGGCAGCCAGAGCAGTGGGGCCAAAGGTGCCAGGTCTTAACAGTTGTTAGGTGTTGTGCTGCCAAAAAACACTCAGATGTTTGGTCTCATTGAAATCAATGGGAATTGTGCCATAGATTTCAATGAGATCACAATTTTGGCCTGTTTACTTCCACGGGGCGCAAGTCGGGAACAGAGGTCAGTACTCAGGCCAGGTTTCATCATCATCACAGCCCTGGTGCTTGTTCGAGGACTGGATGGGGGGAAATCGTCAGGCAACTAACTTCTCTGTTTTTTCCAGTGCTACAGCTTGTAAACAGCCAAAGCACCTTCAGCTACAACTATTTAACCCAGGCATCCCAACGATGTGATTAGAAGCCATCTAAGAAGTGGCATTTCCAATAGAAACAGTGGCAGCACTCCGGCAGCAGCACTTCTGCCAAGGCGCCTGCTGTAATAAAGAATTAATCTCCGCAGACTTTGAACTTTCCAAGTGCCAAATGAACAGGAACAGCAAAAGCTTTAGTTCTCACGAAAACCTCTCTCCTCCCCACAACCAGCCACGCAACTCAGAGGGACCCGCTTGGGACACTGGGCCTAGCAACCTCCACGTGGGAAACAACCGCAGCAGCCGGGAGGAACGGGCCTCTTCCCCCACCCTCAGTGAGTGTGGCTGAGAGGTGGCATATGCCACTGCAGAACCCCTGCCCTTGTGGGCGGGCGTCTCTCTGCCTGGGAGCTCTAGGCTCCGCCTGGGCAGTAAACTGGGCCAACGCTGCCTCTGATTCAGTCTTTGATCTAAAACCCTGGCTGGCTTCTTCTACATTTCTACAGCTCACCGCCTCCCGAAAGATCCCAAAGCATCCCTCGTACGGCCCAACCCCCTGCCGAAATCAGTGAAACTCTGAGTGGAAAGAATGCAGCACCAGCCCCGCTCCCACAGGCAGAGAATGAGCTGCAGGCATCAGGGGTCTGCTCCAGGGGAGCAAGTTCCACAGGCCGGCTGGAGGAACTCCTCACACGGCACCTCTCCGAACAGACTTGGACACTAACACCTGACAGCACTGCAAGGCCTCTTCTCTGACAGCACCAGTTAGGGTGACCAGATGTCCCGATTTTATAGGGACAGTCCCAATTTTGGGGTCTTTTTCTTCTATAGGCTCCTATTACTCCCCCACTCCCTTCCCCTTGTCCTGATTTTTCACACTTGCTGTCTGGTCACCCTACCATCAACTCCACCTGCTTCTTGAGACTCTGGGTATGTCTGCGCTGACTCACAAAGTACGTCCCGCTCCCCTCCTCGGGCAAAGCAAGGACACGCAGCCTCTTACCCAGGGCTCTCCCTGATTTAAACCTTCTCTGCTGTTGATCTGCAGACACGGGGTGTGATCGCAGCTCTAGCTGGCATGCCTGAGCGAGCTGTAATCTTAGCTGACTCTGGTACCAACTAGCGAAGCCGGGACAGCAGAGGCTTTGGCGTGGGCTGTACCAACCCGCACGGGACTCCAGGGAATTACTCACAGAGCTGGCCTGGCCTGAAGGCCGCGCTGCCGCAGCTGCCCTGGGTCCAGAGCCCACATTCGCAGCCCTACCCATTGTTACTGCTGGTCAGCGCCATGGTTGCCTCTGGGTCGTACTGTTTAGGGAGGGGAAGATAAAAGGCAATCAGGGTTATCAGAGCAGTGGGGCAAACTATGTCAAGTCCCCCCTTCCCCCGCCCCACCAATTCTCCAGCTCCCAGGAAGTCTGTAGCATCGCGACCAAGGCCATTCTGGGCAGGCTGTGTCCAGCCAGCAATTTTGTTTGCCTGACTGACCCAGAAATTCCCTTTGCCCCTGGGATGAGAAGGTTCATCGTGGGGAAGCTGATCTCTCCCATATAAAAGGGACAGTACAGGCTACAGCAATTCAGTAACGTCAGGACAGGCTTTGATCTCTGGGATTTTCATTTTACACATGACTTTTGCAGGCATCAGTGCTACCGATTTTCTCCCTGGAGGCTGGGTCGACCCTGCCACATCATTGCCATATCTCTCCTTATTCCTTCTCCATTTCTGCCCTTCCTTCCCCCTGCCTCTCAAGAGATTCACCTCACACTGGCAGCGGAGCCTTAAGAATCTGAAACGTGCACTTCAGCTCTTCCTCTCTCCAACTTTCTTCCAGTGTGGGGGCTTACCAAGGAAAACAGACTCTTTGCCTGGCTGAGGGAGCTGTGTTCCCTAAACATGTACGCACATATTTAACAATAAGCAGGTGAGTAGCCCCATTGGCTTCACTGGAGCAAAGCACAGTACATGTGTAAGTGTTTGCCAGATTGGTGCCTTAAGACAGCAATCACTGTGTGGCAGAGATTGTGCAAGGGCCTGTACAAACATAGAAGACACTACTCAATTCTGATTGGGTTCTCTGAGTGTTACTCTGATACAGCTAATAACTTAACAACATCATGTTAAACCGGGGAAAGATGTTCTTTCATTTTTTCCTGGACTCTGGGAAAAGGGTCAAGGTTTACCAGATTCACTTTTAAATACACATCAGCCTGCTCCCAAGAGACTTGAAACAAACGGCAAAAAATCTCTTTGGGATGGGTGGCTGTTGTCTTTTAGAACACGAAATGCAGTTCAGCTAAACCCAACAGTTACAATCTCCTGGTCTTATCATTTCTAGTTGCATTTATGCCCTATTTAGCATCCTGGCTGCTGTTTGTAAATACTGCACCACACAGATATTTCTACTGCGAGTCAAAAAGGCACGGATAAGCTAACCAAGCAAATCCCACAATGTAACCCTAAATCCTGTTCTTTAAGAAGCACAAGAATGCTCATACTATGCCATGAGAAAAGAAAGCAGCATATCAGGGACTCATTATGACACTGCACAATGAACCAAACCGTTGTTTAGCATTAGGTACAGCAATGCTTTTTGGAAAACACAAGTGACTCTTCTGGTGACACCATTTACGGAGCCTAAAGCTGCAGCTGATCTAGAGTTTTGAAACTTGTGAACTGTTGAAAGTCCCGATAAAAGAATATTCTTTCAAGTTTATTTCACATTTAATCTGTAAACTTTTTTATTTAATAAAAACTCATTACAGCAACTGCTGCTGATGTTTTATTTTTAAAGGTAAAGGAAAAGTTCCCCCCCCCTCCCGGATTCAGCTTTGAAAACTTATGTGGATGTAAACATTGGTGTCCAACTCCCATCATTCACCATGGGACTTTTGGAATTAATTACATCAAAACCAAGAGTAAAGGACTAAAACGCTCTTGGAAATAAAAAGTTCTCTTTCTCCTTTAAGAAAATTTGACAGCTGCTCTCCAGACAAATTCAAGTTTACAATGGAGTGATTTAAACATATCTTTCATCTTTCACATCATTCCTGTGACCTGTCAGTATTTAAACAAAGCTGTCATTATAATGTTAAAAGGTTTCCCCATAGTTTACTGTGAATGGCAAAGAAGTATTTCCTTTTTAATATTCTTCAGGAAGTTTTCCTCATGGCACAAGGATGTTAGATTTGTTGTTTTATAATAGATACTTCAGAAAAAGTGGTATTTTAATCTTCACTCTTTCTTTCCCATTCCAATATAATGTTATTTACACATTTTTAAAAACAGTATCATTACCCTATAAAATATAGGAGAAACTGTATGCAAGTTTCTCCAGTTTTAAAGGATTGTCCTGTATAAGATTCAGATCAAAAATGGACAGTTCACCAGTCTCCACTGAAGATGAAACTAGAAAATTAAAAACTTAAATCTTACCAGGTTACTCAAAAAGGCAAAATTGCTTTTGTGCATGAAACCCGGTTTCTTGTGCAGGAAACCCAGCAGGAATTAGAATGTCAAAAATCAATACAAATCAGATAACATGATATATGTAACCCTGATATTTACTTTAAAATGTTGTTATCTATTTACAATCAGGGGTGGGGAAAACAAGTTAGCATTGAACAGATTTCCGTGCTGCAAGGTAACGGGATATTACTTTCTATTAACCCTGTAAGAGCTTGATTGTTCTCGAGCATTACATTGCAAGCAAAATGAGCTCATTGTTCTCAGTCTTTGGGATCATTTCTGATTGCACTGTGTTTTCCCCGCAATTACCAGAAAGAGGAATGTTCCCTTTTCACCATTACTAAACAATAGAAAGCATAAAAAGGAAACAGAATCAGGTACATAAAAAAAAATCCTCCAATATGGTCAGGTCTGCGCTTACAAGCTTTATGGCCAAAAATCAAATAGCACATTGGAAATCTTGGTAATACTATCAAATTGCAGGGTTGATGAGATGGCTCCAATAGTTTTTATGCTTCAAGTTGTCAAGGCTATTCAAAGCATTCTTAGTTTCAAAGCTGACTGCCTTACAAAAATGAAGACAGATCGCAGGGATGGAACACTGTATTTTTACAAGGAGTTTAATGTTAATTACACATCCAAAAAAAATTGCTCATGTGGGCCTGTATATTTTCTCTTTGTTGTTGATTTCTGAATTTCATTTAAGTTTTTACAGAGTCAAGCGTATACGTCATGAACCCATCCAACGCCAGAAATGATCCACTCGGAAACCCAAATGCTGGTGCTGTGCGTTTCCTTGCTTGCTTTGGGGCTTGGTGTTTTAATAGTTTTAAAGGGGTCCCACCTGCTCATCAGAGGAAACTATTCACTTGCAAATCCAGCCCAAGGCAGCTGTGCATCACCCTCACATGGGAGAGCGTTTAGTTACCACTCATGCTGACAGAGAAGGGTCTGATCATCAAACAATCCTTTTCCTGTCTATCCTGCAGAGGATCTTTTTGAAGGCCCTCCTGAAGTCGTGGTTGAAGATGGTGTAGATGACAGGGTTCAGAGAGCTGTTGCAGTAACCAAACCAGAAGAAGAACTTGAAGAGGGTCTCGGGCACAGGGCAGCTCTTGCAGACGGCGGTGAGCGTGTAGGTGAAGAAAAAGGGGAACCAGCATACGACGAAGACCCCGATCACCACCGCCAGCACAAAGGTAAAGCGCTTCTCCCGGTTCTGCCTGCCCCTCCACCGGGAGGCTTTGGCGTTCCTCTCCTCCTCCATCCTGCCGGGCAAGCTGTCCCCGGGCTTGATCTGGCTTAGCTTGGTCTTGCCCTTGCATCTCTGGGGCCTCCCTTGCTTCCTGCATGGGTGGCTCTCATTGTGCTCAGAGGAGGACGTCTCCTCCATGTCTATGCCATTGAGCTCCCTCTCCTGCCCCCCGTCCCCTCCTCCTCCCTCTGTCACCTTCTCCCCATTGAGCTTGGCTGCTGCCGGCAGCTCCTCCCTGTCTGCCAAGCCATTCTGCCTCTTATTGGGGGCCCCTCCTCTCTTGCTGGGGGGCACCCGGGTTCTCCTCTTGGCAATCTGATAGATACGTACATAGACCAGGATCATGATGAGGCAGGGGGCGAAGAAGGAGCCGATGGAAGAGGAGATGATGTACCACTTCTCCTCGTTGATCTTGCACCATGCCGCCCGCTGGATGGCCTGCTGCCCGTTCTTCTTCTCGATGGAGATGAGGGGCGGGAAGGAGATGACGGCCGAGATGACCCAGACGATGAAGATGATGCACTTGATGCGGCGCGGCGTGCGCTTGAGGTTATACTCGATGGCCTGGGTGATGGACCAGTAGCGGTCCAGGCTGATGGCGCACAAGTGCACGATGGAGGAGGTGCAGAACAGCACGTCCAAGGCCAGGTAGATCTCGCACCAGACCTTCCCAAAGTACCAGTAGCCCATCATCTCGTTGGCCAGCGAGAAGGGGATGACCAGGGTGGCCACCAGGATGTCGGCGGAGGCCAGGGAGACCAGGAAGAGGTTCTGGGGGGCCTTGAGCCCGCGGCTGGTGAGGACGGCGATGATGACCAGCACGTTGCCGAAGACGGTGAAGAGCATGAGGAGCCCGGCCAGGCTGATGAGGGCGAGCGTGGTGTGGAGCGGGTACGGTGCGCCCGCCCTGGGCCCGGCCTCGCTGCCATTCAGGCTCCCGTTGGGGTCCGGGGGCGGGTAGCCCTCCTCTTCCAGCTGGTGCTGGTACTCCATGGAAGCAAAGAAGCGCCCCCTCTCCGTGAACGGGTTCTCCAGGTTAAACATCAACCCCCCACAGCCGCGGGGCTCCCGGCCAGGAGTCCCCCAGAAACTCAAGGGCCGGCAGCGGGGGCACCTGGCGGGTCTGTAGCCTCCTGCCAGGGGAGCTCGTGGCCAAGCTTAATTCAATCAGCAGCAGCCGCCTCCGGCTCCCAGGACTTGTGTTTACCGGAGCCACGGCGGCAGGGAGGGGACGGGCAGCGGCTCGGTCCTTTGCTCGGTCTGGGGCTTTTCGGAGCGGCTGATCCTCCGTCCCCGGGTCCAGCCGGCTGCCGGGGGGGTGGGGGAGGCAGACGCGGCTTTTCCCCGCTCCCCGCCCAGAGCAGGGTCCGCTCGGAGTTGTTGGTTCCCGTCCGAGGCTCCGGGGTCGAGATCGTCTCACCTGCGCGGGCGTGGGGGGCGGAGCGGTGCCTCGGGGTGCAGCGATCGGGGGGATTGTCCGGCTGGAAAAGCGGATCCGCGGGGAGGACCCACCTCGGGGGGTCCGGGCGGTGCCGCTGCCCCGCGGCCGCTCCAGGCGGAGCCGGAGCCCCGGCGGTCCCGAGCCGCGCTCCGCTGGAACCCGAGCCCGAGCGCTCGCGGGGGG
>ML677382.1:4120000-4349271 GCA_007922305.1 Dermatemys mawii
GGGGGGGGGGGGGGGCGTGGGTAATACTTGCATTTAGATTGTTCAGGCCGGGGGTCGGGGGGTTAGGGTCCATCTACACAGCAGCTGGGAGGTGTAGTTCCCAGCTCAGAGAGACACACCCAGGCCAGCTCTGCTTTAGCTAGTGCACGAAAATAGCCCTGTGGTTGCAGCAGCAGGGCAGAGGGCTTGGGCTAGCCACCAAGTACAGTTCCCCTCCCCCCACCCCCAGCTACCTACTGAGGAGGCTAGACCAAGCACTGCTCCAGCAAAGCAAGCCTGTCTGTCTCCCGGCCCTGGGACTTACACATGTAGCCACTGCTAACCTTACTGTGAATTTCTACAGTGCCTAGCACAACCGGGCTCAGCGTGGGGCCTTTTGGCGCTACGATAATACAAATAATTACTAATCACAGTCAGGTTTCAGAGCAGTAGCCGTGTTAGTACCATAATTCATTAGCCTATTAGAGTTGGTATGGCAACCTCCACCTTTTCATGTTCTCTTCTCTTTAACCCAGCAGGGTTTGCTCATGGGGGTGGGGGAGTTGTGAGGATGTCAGAGGTGAGATAGGCTGGAAACCAGCTTTTAAACTAAAGAGTCCAGCACGCTCGACAAATCCTGGGCTAGAGCAATACTCCTGCAGATGGTGCCAATGGCCCAGGGGACAGAGGGCCGGGGCGTAACTTACAGAACAGGACGGCCACACTGGGTCAGACCAATGGTCCATCCAGCCCAGGATCCTGTCTGCTGACAGTGGCCAGTGCCAGGTGCCCCAGAGGGAGTGAACAAAATAGGGCAGGTTAGTTTGGTTTCTGAAGGACTCCAGCATGAATTAGTGCATCATGCCTATTACAGATACTAGATGGTGTGTAAGGAACGAGGGGCTGACTTGAGCGTGGCAGTATTGACAGAGTGAGGATGCAGTGGCACCTACTGGCCATATTACGTTAGTGCAGGTAAAAATTCAGCATTTTTTTTTAAAATAAGGCTAAATCCCAGCTCGCCTGCAAACCGAGAAATGCCAGTTTCTGATTTTTTTGTACCGTGGGGACATGACAACTGTAAGCTTTTTATTTTTGAAGAGCAGGTGCAGAGCAAAAACTTTAGCCGCTAACAATTTCAGTGAAAGCTGAGTGACAATTCCTTTGAGGACCTGGGCTTAGAGACTAAAGTTTCCAGTTCACATGAACGTGTAATATTCAAGAGGGAAGAGAACTTCGAAAAGAAATAGAGGTGTGAACTCTGGCTCTCTCTCATGTTCATGGGTGACTAAAGCAACGTTATGACTTTCTCAGCCATAAATGAAAACGCTTTCAGATTATCATTTGCACTAATTTAAAGAGTTTAGCCATCTCAGCTAAGAAAGGCCCCATTGTAACAGACACACACACAGACACACCATTTCCCTATGCCAAAGAGCTTACAATCTAAATAGCTACAGGAGACAGACAAAGTGAAGCTAGTCAGAACATTTTTGATGAAACAAATTGTCATTAAAAATAGTGTTTTACTGACATTGAAACATTTCAGCTTCATGGAGACATAGCGATTTGCAACAAAGTTTTTGACAGAAGGGTTCTGAGGACCCGGGTGGCCTCTCCAATCACTAAGCGAGAGCGAGACCTGCATGGAAAATCTGACTTTTTTGATCTGATAACAGCTGACCTGACACCATTCCATTTCACTAGAGGGTGACCAGATGTTCCGATTTTATAGGGAACAGTCTGGACTTTCTGGGTCTTTTTCTTATATAGGCTCCTATTACTCCACTCCCCACCCAATCCCCGTTTTCCACACATGGTGTCTGGTCACCCTATTTCATAAACCCATTTGAACAGTTTTTGTCTTTGCTCCAGTAGGAAGCCGGATTATCCACCAGGAAATTTGTCAGTCATTAGTTCATGGTCACAGAGGAAATTTGCAGCAGAGCCGGGTATTGAACCCAGAGCCCAAGTCTAGACCCTTAACCACAGCAACATACACTTCACATAACTTCCTGCAACCAGAGATACTCTTGCTGGTATGGTTTATGGTTGCACAAGTGTTTGTGGTGCATTCAGTAACGTAGCTGGTGGGGAGGGGATCAGGGGAATGGCCGCTCCCCCCTGAGCCCAGAATTCCAAAGGTGGCGCCTTTTCAACTCACTGGCGCAGGGGGACCCACAGGGGGAGCCAGAGCCGAGCCCACCGGGATGGGGGATTGGCACGGCGGGGTCCGCTGCCTTCTCATCCCTGAACCCTCACTCTGAGAAGCGGGGGGGGGGGGGGGGCCGGGGCAAGGAGACTCGGGGCTGGAGCATGCCCAGGAGGTGCCTGGCCGGAGCCTCTCCCCCAGCCAGGGCTGGGCCCGGCGGGAGGCTGCAGCCTCTCCAGGCGCAATGCGGCCGGGGCCCCATAGAATAAATTGGTTTATTCCATGAGTGAAGTGGTGCCTTTGTGGGGGGTTTTGTGCTCGCTCCCCCTGATGTTAAAACCTGGCTACGCCACTGGGTGCATTACAAATAAAATGCCTGCCACAAGGAGCGTGTGATTTAAACAAAGCCAGAACCCAGGACAGGATGACAACAACTACAGGGAGAAGGAGCGAGCGTGTGGAAGACAGCGTAGAGAGATCAGTGGAAGGGCATATGTTTATTGATACACACGCTTCCTGCTAAGCCCTGTGTTAGTTTAAAAATGAATATATTCAAAGGCGGGATGTATTTCCACACCTTTATTATTATTTATAATACTGGAACACCTAGAGGTCCGGATGAGGGTACAGCGCCTTTTACTAGGCAGCGTATAAATAGATAGTAAAAGACAGTCCATTACCCCAATATCTCATAGTACCACTCGACAGGATGGACAAGTTTTCAGAGAAAGGGCGGCTTAGGCCATATTACAGATGGGGAAACCAAGGCACATAGTGTTATGGTTTTGGTTTCTTCCCAAGTGACTTTGCCCTAGGCCACACAGGAAGGCCAGCTGAGATCCTGCAAAGCGTTTCCTGAGCAAGGCAACACCGAAGGCACAGCCTGGCGAGCTGGCAGCGAAGGCAGCTTTATGCCACTAGGGCGGTGCCCAGATTCTGGGCTGCTGCAGAGGACACCGTCTCCAAAAATGTCACGTAGAGCAACTCCAGAAACAGCTTGAAGTGAGGGAGCCTCGCACTGTAGCCTGGGGAGGGGGGCGGGGCGACATTGCAGCTCAGAATCTCAATAAGGGCCCAACATTATGGCTACTTGTCTTCCTTCCCTGACACGTGCCGTCCTGGCACAACCCGCACCGTGGGGTGTGCCACTGGATGGGGAGGGACAGCAGCATGAGGAGGCTTATGTTAGCCCAACGCTGCACTGGCACGCTCTCTGCTGGGGCAAGAGCAGGGCCCGGACTCAACCCCTCTGACTTTAGAGCTGTGCTAGTAACTCAGTGCATCTTTTTCGTTCGTTTGGGGTTTTTTCCTGGAAAAAGCAACAGTGGCCTCCCAGGAAGCATGTCGAGGCCCAGCTGTGCTGCACAGAGCTGTCAGTTCCCCGGTCCAAGCGCACACAAGTGATGCAGAGCCACACACAGTACCTCCATCCCTGTCATTTCTAGATGTTCGGTTCGTCCTGTTCCCATTGATTTAGTGCCGCTCTGCTAGTGATACTGCGTAATGCAGCTTTAATTGAACTGACATGCTGAACACATGGGACAGTGAATCCATTTCCTTTGCAATGCCTGGGCAACACTGGAGTCCTTTCCCTGGACCACACAGGGGTGTCATAAATCACACCCCTCCCTGCTGCATGGGAACTGGGAGCAAGGGGGTGAAATTCCGAAAGGGCAAGATTTCGACAGCAAGAGCTTCCAGAAGATGGCAAAGGAAATCCCACCGTGTGGGACGATGCAAACACCAGGAAGTGAACACTGGAGCACTAAGGCCAGGTTCACAATTGAACTTAGGAACCTACCACCCATTGATATCAGTGAGTTGGGTCACAGTCTCCTACACATAAAGCCATAGGCGCCGGCTCCATGGGTGCTCCGGGGCTGGAGCACCCCCGGGGAAAAAATGGTGGGTGCTCAGCAGTCCACCTATCGGCTCTCCCATAGCTCCCAAGTGTTTACCACCCTCTGGCAGCCCCACTGATCAGCACCTCCCCCTCCTTCTCTGTGCCTCCTGCGCCCGCAATCAGCTGTTTTGCAGCATGCAGAAGGCTTTGGGAGGGAGGCAGAGGAGCAACGGCACAGCATGCTGGGGGGGGAAGAGGCAGAAGGGGGTGGGAAGAAGCAGGGCAGGGCGTTGGATGAAGGGGTGGAGTGGGGATGGTGCCCAGGGCACAGCCAGGCACATTGGGAAGTTGGCGCTTGTGCATAAAGCTAACGATCAGAAGACACCACCAGATTGGCTAGTCTGACCTCCTGCATATCACCCCACACCTGCAAACCAAGCCTAAGTACCCTTGCAGGCATGACCCTAGGCTAGCTGCCAGCAACTGATGCTCTAGGAGAACCATGCAATCGGCACCCTCACCTCCAAAGGCAGATCTAAGCCGAGGGTTTTGGTAAACTGGGAAACATTTTGCCCCTTTTTTCCTTTTAATGTTTTTAATTGTTTTTTTTAAAAAAAAACAAACAAACAAAAAACAGAGGCTTCATTATTCTTTGTCCGTCCGTCCATCTGTCCAACCAACGTTTCTGAGATCAGATAAAATAGAGACAAAATTTTTCAGAATAGATTTGTACATGACAGCTAGTTGATATTTCAGTCCGATTTAAAAAAATGCATTAAAATGTTAATTATAATTTTTATTACAAATCCAAAATCATCCATTACACTTAACTGCCATTACTACCACATCCAATACACAAAGAAATAAGAAAACTCTTCAATGCACTTTAACCTGTATTTACAAAACACTCCGAATAAAAAACACTCAGTATTCCTAAAACATGACTTTTCTTTCTTTAAGTTTTGAAAATTCAGTCACTAGTTCTTTTAGATCCAGTTTTCCAGCTATTTCATGCTCTATTGACATTGTGGCAAGTCCAACAAGGCTCTCTTGCACCATTGTTGAATGCAAATATGTTTTTATCAATTTTATCTTTGAGAAGCTACATTCCCCACTAGCTATGGAAACTGGCAAAGTTAGAAGAATGTGTAGAGCTATAAAAACGTTTGGAAAACTGTCTGAGAGTTTATTTTTGCAAACAAACGTCAGTACTTCTTCAAGAGTAGAATGTTTCGTAAGTTGTCTTAAAAAGCTCACTACACAACTCTGTTTCATTAATGTCTTTTGAATATTCATGAGTCAATGCTGACTCCAGTTTTATTCAAAATTATTTTATCTGTTTTCTTTTGCAAGCAGTGGATGTCATATAGAAAGCCAAATAATGACTCTAGCTGCTGCATCTGTTGAAATCTTTCATCAACAGAGTGAATAACAGTATCAAGGAATACAAAGTAGAAATTCACTTTGAACCTTTGTTTTGGGTTCTGAACGGGTGTGTCTTGTCCTTCATACAAAATATGCTCTTTCTTTTGCCAAATGCGAACTGGCTCTGGTTCTAATTCTGTCAGAAAGTCTATTTCTTCAGTAAGCTCAAGAGAATCTACCAGCATTCTTCCACTGGCGTCTGGCATTCAAGACCCTGGCATAACAAGGTCCTTTCAGTTCAGGGTGATCCCCTCATTTGGGATAGGTTAAGCACTGTTCTGATCCCTTTATTCATTCAATAAAGGAAATAGCACTGCTAACAATATTTCACTAGCCTGGCATTCAGTTCCAAAGTGATTTGTAACCCAACACCAAAGTTTATCACTTCGAGCAACATCTCTCTATCTGCTGGCTATCTAGGCAGAATAGGCGTGGTCATGTAAATACTGTTTGCTCCTGAAATCTCTTCTGCACCCCAACTAACTGTCATGGGGGAGTTTATTCAGACTCTTTTTTACAACCATAAGATCAACTTCTCTGCCTACATCCTGTTGCAGAACACCTGCTTTTACATGCCTCACAACCAAGGTGACAATTTATTACTGATTCCAGTTGCTTAATTAGGCAAGCAGCTTCCAGGTACATATGTCTCTCCATGAACTATAGCAGGAGGCTGTTTCTAGAGAATACAGGTGAATTGGGGCCATTGGCCTGCTTTTGAGCTCTAAACCAGGATTATAATAAATGAAAACACTCCAGCTGTCTTCCATCCATTAACTTAATGCCATAAAGCAAATCATGAATGGTAAGATATTCCATGGAAACAATAATGACAACGTGTACGAAAAATGTATGCTGTTTGTACAGTCAGTTCCAGGAAATATTTGTTTCCAGAATTACAACATGATTGTGGATTAAGGAAACATGACAATTGACAGTTAAGGGTTCAAATCTATTCTGTTTTCCAGATATTAGATACAAATCAGGTCTTAGCTATAGGGGGAAACAGTGTTATTACAGATGGGAGAATGGCCTTCGGACTTTTGATGGGGAGCCAGAATTTATCTGAAGAGAGCAGACGTTAGACAAGGATGTAGAAAATGTTCAAGATTTAAGAAATGTTTTATGAATGATTAGCCACTGGAGCATTGGTCGATTAGCATTGGTAGATTTTCCATGGTTGGAAATCGTTATCTCAAGACTGGCTGCCTTTCTGGAAGATGTGCTTCAGTCAAACTCGAGTTATCAGGCTTAATAAAGGATGGATTAACTTCTCTGGTCTGTTATATCAGAAGGTCTGGCTAGATGATCACAATAGTCCCTTTGCCCTTCAAATCTATGGCCAGGCTGAATGTTCCATTCAGTCTTCCAGCCATAAGATAAATGGGCCAAGGTACATACAGGAAATCGCTGTTTCGGCCCTGCTCTTTCTCCTGTGGAAGTGTATGGGAAAAGAAACAGGGGGGGCTCCTTTTTGCAAGTAGGATTTTTGTGAGCTTTCCCTCCTGGATCCTGATCCTGCAGCCCAAACACAGGCAAAATGCCCCTTGACTTCAAGGGGAACTTTGCTTCTGACACATCGGCAAGATGCCCTGGAGGAGGCAGAGATGGTGTTAATGCAAAGGAACAGCAGAGATCATGATCACATGATGAAGCCTAATGGAAAACTCAACCAGTGAGGTACATTTTTCCATTCAGTTCAGGGCCTGTGTTCAGAGAACACGAGGCGTGTGATGCTTTGGAGGGGCGTTATTTTAATGATCATTTTTAGTTTGAAAAACCGTTACATGCTCATGACCCATCAATCTCTGCACATGTCCTGCTCATGTCATCAGGTGATCGCACTACTGTTAGAAACTAGTGATGCTGGATTAAGCTACAGGTGTGCTCTCCTGGCAGTGGTAAACTATAGGGTTCTTTCTGGTTACCGTTTGTTGTTATCCAAGTAGATTTGTTCTTTGGTTCTTTGATTTCTTTCTTTGGTTCTTTCATATCCATCTTACACTGTTTGCTTATTCATGTCTAGCTACCAAGCCCTATTTGCAGCGGTGTATTTCCACCACGCTTGGCTGTTCAGCTGCTGGCTGTATTTGATACGTTACTTGAATAAATCAGTACAAAAATATAGTTTTCGTGTAGTGTTCTGTGCTGACACCTAATCTCTTTGTTTTGATGTGCAAGCCCGGAGACTGTCTCGGACCTGCGGACACATGGAGACTAGAGCGGGTTGCAGGGATGCCATGTTGAATATTACCTACTCCTTTGCATCTGTTTACCTTTGTGTTGAAAAAAGCTGAATACAGGAGCCTGCCTGGGACACGTAGGCTGAGAGATTTACATCGGTTATTATTTTGCCATTCTTTACTCTCCCTTTCAGGGCCATCCTTCCCAGACGCAAAGTACGCAGCTGCATAGGGCACCAGGAAATTTGGGGCACCACATTTCCTGGTGCCCTGCGCTGCTGCTTGCTGCTCTAGTCCCCGCCCTGACTCTTCCCACCCCAGCTCTGTCTTAGCCCCGACCTCCACTCCCCTGAGCTCTGCAGCAGGGCCAGGCCTGCACTCATGGGTGGTTCCCTCCTGCTCTCCCCTCCCGTGGAAGCCTGGGGACAGCCCCCTCGCTCCCCTCCCACAGAGGCCTCGGGCTAGCCCCCTGCTCTCTCCCCCGCAGAGGCCTGTCCCCCCGCCATGGGTGGCTGCGTAGGGCACCAGAATAGCTAGGGACAGCCCTACTCCCTCTGTATTTTTGTAAATTGCTTTTCTGTGGTTCTGGGCAAGTGTCTTCTATCTGCAGGTTTCTTTGGGCTTTGGTCACCTCTTCTGAAAGGATTCTTAATTGTGCAGGGCTCACCATCAGCATCACAGATTTTCTCAATATAGTGCAGGAGAGGAAACTAGCCATTGTGTTAGTCACTCGCAATAGCTCCATGGCAGAGATTATAGCTCAGAGGGGAGACGTGCTCTTGGGGCCATGGACAGCACTTATTTATTTTATGTATTAGTTACTGATATTTATCTTCTAGCATTTACTTCTAGCCAAAACCTCCCATAGGTTCTTTTTTTTTTTTTCCTTCTCATTTTTGCTTTAGACAATATTGGGTCATAGAACTTTGACATGAATAAGCTCCGGGGTTGGGCTAGCTCCGCCTAGACGACTATCAGGGCTTAGCTACTCTGCGGGTGCTACAATGACAGTGATGATGCGGGAGGACAGTAGGATAGATGCTGTCTACAGCACTGGAAGGGGTCTTCCTATGTTTGTAGGTGATCCACCTCCTCACACGGCAATAGCTCCATCCACAGAACCTTTCTGCCAGCGACCATGTCAGCCTAGCTACAGCATGCAGGGGGGTGAATTTACCCCTGACCGACATGCCTGTGTCCATCTAAAATTTTAAGTGTGGACCAGGCCTACATCTCTCTGCATGTGCCTGCCCACACGTGCCCTGAGTCTTCACCTCCCTGGGAAGGAATCCCACCCATCTCCCACTCTTCTGATGGGGGAGCTCTGCTGCACAGCATCCTATATACACCCCATGGCTGCTCAGCAGGCTGGATTGGAGTCAGTGACCCTGCGGTTCTTCCGTTGGGGGCGGTGGCTGGTGAGTGTCCCAAAAAGGCCTTTCCAAAAACAAAGGGTTATTTAAAGTCACCAGCCAGAAAAAGCATAACAAGGCTGGGATTTTTTTTCAACACAATGAATAATCTGCACCCCTTTGTCATACCTAAGGCTTAGGTGGACCTTGCTTAACCCAGGCCTCCCCACTTCTGGCACTCAAGGAGACAACCTGCTGCACCCCTTGCATTCCCTGATTGTCTCTCCCCAGAGCTTGAGTTTTTATTCCATTTCAGTTTTCTCTCCCTCCTGTTCTAAGGCAGGGGTGCTGAACTCAGCACTTCCAAAGGCTCAGTACCCCGTCTATTGCCTCTTTTAAGTAGCAGTGAACGGTGCTACCTGAAGCTTGCACTCCTGCTGGAATGACCCCTTGGGAACTGCAGAGCCCGCACCACAAGAAAAATTAAACTAGCAGGTGGAACGTGTACGTCATGAATATTTGGAGAGGCATCATCCATGGGCAGCTGGTCTTTTCCACTGGCCTCAGCGTGACCACGTGCATGAGCCAGGATGGATCCCCAGGCTGTCCATCTGGGTGAATTCTATGCAACCAGTGTTATGGAGGAGAGCAAAACTAGACAACCGCCATGGCCTACGGAGGCTTACAGAGGCAATTTGTCTGGTTATAAACCAGACAGGCCCCTTTTGATTGATTTGTCCCCATCTGGTCTGGTCCCACGCTCAAAGATGATGACTGTGGATCAGGAGGTCTGAGCTCTAGGCCCTGTTCTGCCATAATCTTCATTTGTGATCTTCTCAAAGTCCTTTGTTATCTCTACTGCTCAGGGTTTGTCCACACTTAACTCTACAGCAGCAGCGCCTCAACACTGATGTGGCGTCTCAGTGTACACACTAGCTATGCCGATGCTCGGCTTAGGTAATGCACCTCCCTGAGAGGCAATAGCTAGGTCAATGAATCCGACCTAGTACTTTCTACACCAAGGGTGAGGTTGGTTTAACTGCTTCCCTCAGGGGTGTGGCTTTTTCACACCCCTGAGTGACACAGCTGGGTCAACCTAACTTTTTAGTGTAAAAGAGGCCTCCGTCTTTCCACCTGTGAAGTGAGGACGACAACACATACCTATTGCTTGGGAGCCGAGGTTGTGAATATTCATTCACTTACTAGCAAGAGCCAAAATATTTCAAACTTGGAAATTTTAGAGGACATTTTCCCAGTTTTTTTCCCCAACCAGCTCTGTCCAGTCCATGCTTGTAGAGGGCTTCTTCACTGTAAAAGGATCTGTAAAAATAGATTAACAGAAGGGACCATCGTGATCCTCTTGTCTGAGGTCCTGAATAACAGGCCATAGAACTTTTCCCAAATCATTCCTAGAGCAGAGCTTTTAAAAAGAAACCTCCACCCTTGATTTAAAAATCTCCCATGATGGAAAATTCACCATGACCCGTGGTAAATTGTTAAGTACCCACTGTTAAAAATTTACAACTTATTGCCAGTTTGAATTTGTCCAGCTTCAACTTCCAGCCATTGAATCGTGTTCCACCTACCTCTGGCTAGATCAAAGAGCCCATTATTAAATACAGTAACTCCTTGCTTAATGTTGTAGTTTTGTTCCTGAGAAATGCTACTTTAAGCAAAATGTTGTTAAACGAATCCAATTTCCACATAAAATTTAATGTAAATAGAGGAGGTTAGGTTCCAAGGAAAATATTTTCACCAGACAAAAGCTCCCTCCATCTTGAGACCTGTCTTGTCATCCCCTCTCCCCCCCACTCTTTGGAGATAGGCTAATGTCAGGATGTCCCTCTCCCTCCTGCTCCTGACCCTCTCTCTTCTGCCCACCCACCGCACAGCAAGCAGGAGACTCCTAGGAGCAGCCCCACGGCAGAGGGCAGGAGCAACACATGGCAGTGGGGGGAGGGATACCTGAACTGCTGGCAATTAATAGCCTGCTGGGTGGTTTCTGCACAGGGGAGCTGAGGGGGCTGCTGCAGATCCTGGTTCCAAGCTCCCACCAGCTAGATCCACCAGGCTGCTCTTCCTGCAAGCAGTGAATAAAGTAGGCGGCTGCCAACAACATTATAAGGGAGCATTGCACAATTTCAAATGAGCACATTCCCTAATTGATCAGCAACGTTAACAGGGGCGACGTTAAGTGAGGAGTTACTGTCCTGTTCCCAGCGTAGGTACTTAGAGAGTGTAAGGGTGTAAGTCACCCTCTTCACCTTTCCTTTGTTAAGTTAAATAGATATGGTGTCAAACACTGAAAAGTGATCGTGTTGCAGGGTAGCAACTGAAAACACTCTGGAGTCCCATCTTGAAATGGGATTCTGGCACCACTGTACACTCCCAGTGGCTCCTCCCCCAGGATGCTAATTACAGTACCATGTCCCAAGAATGGGTCCCCACTGAAGGGTGGGGAGGGAGTAGCATAGGCCTTGTATAAATGGCCTCAGAACCACTTCACTGAAATGCAGAAAGACAACATGTTACTATTAACTATTTAAAACAGCATGAGGTGATGACTGCTTATTTCACTCTATTTCCCACGGGTTTTCTATCCACATTTCCAATTCACTCCCTCGAGCCTGGCAGCTTTAGGGTTACAAAGGTCAAAGCACCAGGCAGGGGCTGATGCAGCAGCAGCTGAGACATCTGAAACATCAAAGGGATAATTGGCTGAAATTGCAGGTTCCCAGAGAGCAAAGCACGCTGGAGTCATTTCACGAGCAAGGTGGCTCCGCAGTGAGGTTTGGGTACATGCGTGGATTACTTATTTCATCATCAAGCGGAAAAGCAAATAACGCTAAGGGATCCGCCAACTGTCAAACCCTGCTTGTAAAACTTCCTTTAGTGCCCAGCCCTTGGTTGTTATCCTCTCGGAGGTGAGGATGTATTTTAAACGCACCAAGGGGAGGCAACTATATTGTGGTTTGCACTGGGACGTAAAAGATGCCAGTTGTGATCTGAGCTTGATCAGCAAAGTAGACAGACTGGCAATACACCCCCAGCACATACGAGTTTCCCAAGTGGGCACTCAAACAGCACAACAATGTGCACCAATCGACTAAGATGGGTAATCCAGATGAAGGAGAACGAGGGGTTAGGGTGGATGGTGAGGAAGAAAGGATCAATGCAATGATACCATTCCTGCATTTCCCGGATGCCACATACGACAGCCCGGTCTCGTTGCTCTATGCACATGCTAATGCCTAGGGACCTGATTTTGTGAGTGCCTTGAACTTCCACGGGCACCAATGACAGTCGGGGACATTCAGAATCTGGCGGCATTTGACCCTAAGGGGATCCCACCTGTGGCACATAAACGGTGAGTGAGCATAGGGTATTTCTCTGTTTAAGAGTCATTTCCACTTGAAATGAGCAACATTTTCCCCCGGCTCCTCTCACTTCCTTTACTCTCCTCCAGTGCTGGGGTTTACGAGTACTGCACAAAAGGGACAGGGGACGTGATCACTCTTTACAGATGCGGTCGCTGTTCTTGCTGCAAGAATGTCCCCCGCATAAAGTGCTTCATCGTGGCCCTGGCTGAAAGGGGGAGTGGGGACCCTCTCTCTTAGCACACGCGCCCAGGAGGCCAGCAGAACTCTGACGCCAGCGCCCCCTCCTTCCCTTGCTCACAGCCAGCAGCGCTGAAAGCTGCAAAGGAGGCACAGGCAGGTTGGGGGGCAAGGAGAGGGCTCCCTTGTGCACACCCAAGTGCCATTTTAAAGGAGCAGTGAGTGCGGCTGCTGCATGCCCTCCCCTCCATAGACTTTGTGCCAGTGTTTGCATGGGGCAAGCAGAAGGCAGCTGGCCACTGCCGCTCAGAGTGTATCTGCACTGCAAAAGAAGGGGTGTTGTCAACTCAGGCAAGCTAAGCTGGGTTAAAATAGCGGTAAAGCTGCGACAAGTTGGCTTAGCCCTTGGGTCAACGCCTGGTTCCCCATAAGCTTTAATTCCACCTGGCAACTCAAGTTGCTGTGTCTTCACTGCTACATTAACCCAGGTTAGCTAATCTGAGTTCAGAACACACATTTTGGGGCAGTGTTGACATACCCTCAGACACTACCTACCTCCCCAGGTAGGCTGTAAAGGGGGGGATTCAGTCCAAAGATATTTCAACTAAAGGAACCGCTTTTAAATGCCACTGCTTTGTTTGTGTGTAAATAGCTGCCTGTCACCTGTTACAGACATAGGCCAAGTTCAAGCAGGTCTGAGCTTCACTTAATGACTCATTGTAAGCTCTTTGCAGCAGGAACCAGCTTTTTGTTGCATTTGTACAGCACCTGGCACAATGAGGTCCTGGGCAGGGCTCCTAGGGGCTATGGTAATATGCATAATAATGATAATATTCCCCCTTTACAATGGCATGTGTCCTGTGATACTTCAGAAAGGATAGGCTGGATGAAAATCCATCTGTGGTGTACTGAATCCTTGTAATTTAACACAGTAATCATTTCAAGTGGCAAGGGGTTTCCTGGTCCTGCTTGCAGGCAAGGGAGCTCTGGAGGGAAGCGTTCACTCTGAGCCTTGAGGTCAGGGTGCAGCCTAGAGCAAGGTGGGGTGAGCTCTGCCTTGCTCTCTGAGGGAGCAGCCTGCTTTTTCTCTCTCTGGTTTTGGTTCTTTTGTGGTAGAGTTCTGGATTCTGAAACAAAGTAGTGTGATGCTGCAACCTTCCAGAAAGAGGTTTTTTTAAAACTCTATCTTATCAGCATATATACCATAGACATAACAATAGTCTCCTCCTAGGTAGCTTGGAAAACTCAAGTTACTTCCACTGCATGCATCCGACGAAGTGGGTATTAGCCCACAAAAGCTTATGCTCTAATACTTTAGTTAGTCTTTAAGGTGCCACAGAACTCATTGTTACTTCTGCAATTCCAGACTAACACGGCTACCCCCCTGATTCTTGAAATTCAGCCATCTCTCCAGCAGATGGCATCAGTCTGTCAACCCCTCAGCAACACTCCCCAAGAACAGCAAGTGACAAGTGTCTTGCCCAATAGAAACTATAACTGGGAGTTCACAGGGTGACAGGGTTGCCAACAGGAACTGCAGCAGACTAGTGAGCTCATAGCCTTTCACAATCAAAATCAACATCCTTAAAGGTGGTGTCCTTAAAGACCTTACAGGAACTGTGGTTCTTCAAGATATTTTGCCTGCAAGGATCTGACATTCATGTGAAGCGCACATGTGCTGAATTATGAGGATGCTATATTACGTATAACTGGAAAACTTCCTTCAGTCCACCTCTCTACTGAAGCTCCTTAGAGAGAGAGAGAGAGAGAGAGAGAGAGAGAGAGAGAGAGAGAGCAAACACTTGCAGCCAGCATTTGATATACTTGTGAACACTTCCCACAGTGATTTTGTGGTGTTCCTCTATATCGACATCTGCCCCACTCTGCTGCTGCTATGTAAACTGCAGTGCCGGGTGCCAAAGATCCAGTTGAGCGCCTCCTCTTGGCCACCCTCCAGATTGCTGCAAGGGGAATCCAAGCCTCAGGATCCTGGGGGTTTTAAGCCTCCCAGAGTCTGAACCATACGCTGCCCCAGTCTTGGGATTGCCAGGCACACTTCTTTGCACGCAGATCCTCCCACCCCTTCCTGAGAGCTTGGTGCTGTAGTCCAACTTCCTAGCCCCCTGCTGACCCCTCCCCACTCCCCCTGCAATTCCAGACCTGGAGTCAACAGTGTGCCCTCAGCAAAAGGAGGCGGCTGTAGTCCAGACCCAAAGTGGCACAGGTTCGGGGACGCAGCTCTCCCAGCAGACACATCTCGGCCTTACCTTGTTCGGCATCTGAATTCACAGGGCTGGCTCCAACTCCCCTATTTATAACCTTTCCACACGGACCTCTGATTGGCTCAGCTCACAGCTGGTAGCTGCATGGTCTGCTAATCCGCTTAACCAAGGTAAAGGAAACCTTTTGACAGCTTCCCAGACAACTACTAAACATGCCCAGTAACTACCACACCCTCTCCTCTAGAGCAGCAGTTCTCAAGCAGGGATATGCATGCTCTGAGGCTATGCAGAGGTCAGCTGGGGGTACATCTATGTATTTGCCTAGTTTTACAACAGGCTAGATAAAAAGCACTAGCCAAGTCAGTATAGACTAAAATTTCATATCAATAATGACGTGTTTATACTGCTCTATGTATCACACACTGAAATGTAAGTACAATATTTATATTCCAATTGATTTATTTTGTAACTATATGGTAAAAATGAGAAAGTCAGCCATTTTTCAGTGCTAGTGGCTGAAACATTTGTGTATTTTTATGTCCAATTTTGTAAATAGGTCATTTTTAAATGAGGTGAAACTTTGGGGTATGCAAGACAAATCCGACTCCTGAAAGGGGTATAGTGGTCTGGGTACCTTGGGCCTCTACCCCTTGTCCGTGCACAGACACAGAGAATTCAGTTCTGCTCTTTAGACTTCACAAAAACCAAAAACAAACAAAACCACCAGTTGCTGCAGTACAAGCATGTGGGTTACACATGTGCCCCCTAAACTGGATCCACATAAAGATCTGATGAAGCAGCAGCAATTATTCTGTTTTCTGGGCTTGTTCTGCGGATTTTACAAAGGCAATTTTATTATGGCATGTAATACGCTTCCTTCTCCCCACTGTCCCCCTCTCCCATACCTTAATTTGGGACTTGTATCCCTCAAAAAGGGCAGCCCTCTACTGTGTGAACTAAAGGAATAACTCCATTGCTTTGCACCAGTGGTAGGCTATTCTCCTGTATGAGCTGATCATTGGAGGGCATGTAAGATACCCTTGACATGCATGTTACCCTACCACTTCTTGTCATTCCCATTGCCACCAGCAGGGGATGCTGGAAGGAAGCCATATTCAGGGGTTTCTACCTTATCCCTTAGGCCCTAAATGGAAAGGAATTGCCTTCACTCCATGGAGGAGGAGGGGCTGTCACACCAGGAAGGAATCCTATGAGGAGCTATAAATGCTGCTAGTGACACTCAGACAGAGGAAGCCAAGTAGCTATGCCTGGGCGACATCTCTCCAGGAACAGGAGATGGGCTGATGTTTGAACTCTGAATGGCAGACATTGCCATAGGGCTTGCATGTGCCCCTACATGACAGTATCCAAGCTACAGCTAAAAACACCAGATCTCATTGGGGATGGGGAAAAACCTCCTTTCTCAAGCCAGTATCTCCTGTCTGGTGTTGGTTTGTAGACTCCACAGACACTATGTTTCAGAGAGAAAGTATTCTTATTATATGTAATTTTGTCTCGTACTGAATTTATTACTACCCAGATCTGGGGGGGGTGGGGTGGTATTTGATTTTAAAAGATTCTCCGGTGAAGTTTAATGCTGACTTTTAGCTTTATCACTAATTCAGGGTTACTAGTTGCTTTCCAATGGTCTCAAACAGCTCTCTGCCCCAAAGAAGTGACCGCCTGAGATTCTACAGGAACAGGTGCTTTATGTATAATGATGTAGACATAATACAGTATGAAGACAAAGACATGGGGAGTTGGCTGGGAGAAGGGTTACAACAAAGAAAGTGCACTGCCTTGCATTGTAATTTGCGCACTGATTTCCGCTCCCCCCAGAAATCCTAAAATCCTTGGATGAAATTCTGTCCCCATTGAAATCAATAGCAAAATTTCCACTGACTTCTATTGGGCTAAGATTTCACCTCAGGACTTTAAATGTCACAGGTCAATTATTAAAACTCAGGATGGTGTGTATTAGATTGGTGTGAAAACATGGATGTTTTGGTTGGCTGGCTATTCCAAAAAATAGAAATAAATCAGGAGAAAAAAAATTTCACATCAAACTAAATGGTGGTTTACATTTTGTCCACTTTAAAATGCTTTTAAAAAAAATAAAATTAAAGGAAAATTTGAAATAAAAATTAATTTCAAATCAAATCATCAACCTGTTTCAAAAGTGGTGAAAAACTAAACATTTCAATTTTTCAGAACTTTTTTTTAAGGGTGTGGTTTTTTTGGGGTGGGAGGTGGATTTGACAAACAATTTGGCAAAATCAGCAGATTCCCTGACCGTTTTCGTGTTGCCAAATCTACCCCAGCATCAAAAAACTATGCAAAATCCTCCTACTCCACTTCAGCCTTTGAATGTGGGTGAGCACCACTGGGAGTGGATATCCCTATCAATTAATTATTTCACTGTTAACATCACAAATCACGTTGCCTGTTCTTCCCAAGTCATTTTGGGAGCAATGCCATTTAGGGCTGAAGAGACATTATTCCTTCACTTATTATTCTGCTATTTACTGTGCGTCAGTGTGACTTAAATCTAATGGCAGGAGGATTAAAAGGGAAAATAAACTTCAGGAGAAATGCTTACAACCTCCTACAGCTGGTTACAGCTGAACTTTTCCTGAACTCAGCTTTCCATTTATTGAGCCTGAATGATTTGCTGGGTTACAACAGTAATGAAGTGGTAATTGTCATATGGTGTCCAAGTGTTACTGAACACCAAGGGAAAGTAGTAAATGCAACTGAATGCACTGAGAAAGAGAGAACACCCTAAATCAGGCACAGTGGCCTAACTGTATATCCGGATTGAAAGCTCACCATCATCCAGAATGGAGCTTCTGGTCAGATTTCAATTTGTTTTAATTTATTCAAAACAAGTCTGTTTTAATTAGGCATTACTTACTATACTATAAAGCAACTTTAACACTGTCAATCTAATGACCTCCTGCTCTCAAGATTTTCTCATCCTGCAGAAGTTGACTAAGATGGCCGACTGGTAAATTAGCTTTGGTGCCATTTGATTTGCTTGACCCAGGGGTATAAGACCAGCTATGGTTAGGAGACTGGGTTTTTTCGTTGATGCTCTCTAGTCCTGGTGAGTGGTGACAGACAGTGGTCAGTTGTCCATGGTTTTATTTCTAGATCTGCAATCTTGGATACTGGTGATCATGTTCTGCCCAGCCATGGTGCTACGGAAGAACGTACTAGTCAGTGATTCTGCTCTTTCCTACTTGATGTGTTCCAAAGTGTAGCAGTGGTGCATTTCTCATGTTCAGCAAGCGCTCTCTCTCGTGTGCTGGTGTGCAATTTTCCATTCTGTTGTCCCTGTTATTTTACTGTCTATACACCATTATGCCTTGTCTTGTACAAGACAGTTTTTTTCAAAATCCCATTAGAAACCCATTGACATTTTTAGGTGCCTAAATACATGTAAATAACTGGCTCTGGGTCACTTAAAGCCCTGATTGGGTAAAGAACCCTATGTGAGTCCAGGGTCTTAGATAATCCTCTCACCCTTAAATACAGAATTTTTCTTAGAGGGATCCAGTAAATAAGGAAAATGTAAAACTAAGTTATGCCCTGTGAGAAATCACCACCACAGAAAAGGAAAGCAAGAGCAATTGAAGAAAATGAACACAGCGACAATGGAGATTTATAAATGGTTTCAGATAATTCTGAACATTAAAAGCTTAAGAAAGGCCAATTAAAATATTAATTGCTCTCCTGTCAAACAACGTTAAAGCCTTATTTTCCAGCCCCCTAGACTCTCCATCAATAGCATGAAAAAGTGCTTCTACTACTATAGATATTTCCTCTCACTGTATTTTAATCAAACAAGTTGAAGTTGTTTAAAATGAGGGCAATTTCTATTTGTCTCAAAATTAACTACAGGAGATAGTGTGATTTTTGCTATTATGGTTAATTCAATAAAGCATAGCTACTGCTGCAGTAATTTCTATATAACAGATTTAACCCCAAATTGATCATTTTGTAATGGGATCATTTTCAATAAATAGAATACTTGGCATGTATCTTCAGAGCCCATTACGAGCTTTAACTAATTAATTTTCACTAAATACCTGTATTATCCCTATTTTACAGATGGGAAATTGACAGACTAAAAGGTGAAGTGACATGCCAAAGGTCACCATGGGAAAGAGGATCAGAGCTGGGATCAGAACACAGGTGTCCCTGGCTCCTAGTCCTTTGCTCAGGTTACCAGATTGCTCATAGTATGCAGATTGACATACAAGTTGAAGATGTAATTATATAATTATGTAATTATGTAATTACTATAATTTTCAGACTCTTTGGCCAGGTCCTTAGCTGGTGTAAATTTGCATAGTTCCATTGACTTCAGTACAGCAGGGCTCAAATACTACAGTGATGAGCGGCAGTGCTACTTTTATGCTAGCTGAAAATCTGGCTCACTATTTTAAAGATACTCAGCCATGATTAGCCTTTTGATGGGGGTAGCAGGGGGTCTGGAGCAGAGCTGCAGGGGTTGCATCAAAGGTGAACCCTTAAGATGGTTTCATTTCAAACAAGTTTTAAGCCCTCTGTTTTTGGTTTGCAGAATATGATGTAAATATTTACTACTTGAAACACCGAATACATATCATACGAGCTAAATATACTTGCAAGATAACCTTCAAATCTACATAATATCACTTTGAAAATGTTTTCTTTTATGAAACCAAATATTAAATCCAGGTGATTTCTTATCTCTTAAGAGCTGTAGTTCCACATGTGTTGGAACACACTTTCATGTGTGTGGTTACTTGGAACTCATTTTGCACTAAAATCCATAGTCACTATTTCTTTTTCCTTCTAAAGAGAATGATCCTATTATTATTTTCTTTGCACCTTACTATATAATTATAACACATGAAAGTAAAAGGTTTTCCAACATTTGCTTTATAAAGGTGTGCAATTTACATTTTTATGTTTAGAGCAGTTACTGTCATGCAATTTTTGAAATATAAGTTTCCTGAAATCAGTATACATTAAACTTCATATTTTACTTGGAAAAACATCTTCAAAAGTATGAAGAGGTATATAATGAAAATGCAGTTCTCAATCATTTGTGACACTGCGAAAGTATGATTTACATCCAGGTTAAGTTAGATTTTAACACTAGAAAACTTTCAAAAGACTCAGTGGCAGCTCATTTACAAATATACTATTTATAATGAATGCATTGATACAGAATGACATTTATAAAAAAGCAAGGCAATCTTTTATATTATAGACATAACAATCAACATTACAATAATTCAGATTAAAAGTACATTTTTTGTAGACTGTTTACGCTTTTGTTTAGCTTTTGACCACAAATTAATGTGATCTGGTATTTTTCCACAGCAAAAATCCTGTGCAGATCCCTGTTTAAGACCTAAACATCAGAATAATAAACAATCTTTTGATAGAATAAAAACAAAAACCGTTAGATACTGGTTGCAGATACTATCATTTGTTTGTAACTGTCCCAACTGTGCCTTTTAAATTTGTGTGTTGTGCAAATTACTGCCAACTATACGTCTAATTAAAAGCAAGTTCTGGCATGCCAATTAAAGATACAATTGAGGTGCAATATTGACTATACAAAAATACTCTGCTGCATTCAGATTCTGTAATAATACAAAAGACATGTCCTCCCTTGATATGTTATGATTTTTGTATTGATCCTTAAGAGATAAATAAGGAAAGGAAGAAATATCTGATAAAAGTTTTTCCATTAAAAAAAGCTATTCTGCATCCTTTCAGGATTAAAGATGGTACTTGAAGTTTTTGCTTTTTAGATGCTGCAACAGGTTCAAGTGCTAACCAGCTGGACAATGTTTCTAAGTCCTGTTTTTTAAAAACCAGTTAAGTGAACAAACTTTATTGTTCTTTCAAGAAGTTTGAACACATGGTTTCTTACACAACATTAACAAAGCTGCACAAAAAAACCTAAAGCCAAAAGAGGCACCGAAGCATCAAATATTCTACAATACTAAGTTGTTTTAAAATAAAGTAACATGAATTTAAGAGTTTCCAATAGCATCGGGGAAGTTAAAAAAAGGTCAGGTATGCAACCATATGACCAAACTGCACAGGTTGTGTTTAGCTGGATGTTTTTGTTTAGGAAATAAATGTGAGGCGGCCGGAGAGGGAAATTACTATTTGTATAGCGTTTATGAAAACCAAGCATTTTCAAAGCCAAGAGTGAGCAGCCAAATTTCTATTTAGTCAATTTAAACACAATATAACTTGTTTCAAAACTAAAAGTCACATTGCTAGTTATTCTTCCTTTACATGTAATCTATGGTTTTAAAAAGACGGCCCTTATAATCAGTTTTATACTTATCAGAGTACCATAACACTGGTATTTTGTTTGTATTAATCAAGGCATAGTTCATGATAGTGTCCTATAAATACAAGTGCTGATACTTCCACAGGCAGGCAATAGAGCTCATGATTTGATTTGCACCCAAATTTCTAAGGATTGTCACACTTTTTATAATCGCTTCTTATTTATTTCAGATTGCACTACCCAAAACAGTATCGCAAGGGACAAAAGTTTTAACAGAAATCTGGCTCATCCCTTTGACTATCCTAGTCTTAAAAAGTACCCCTCAGAACCTTATTACTCCACTTTGCTCATGCTTCAATACCATGTATTTGTCAGGAGGACTGAGTTCTTTCTTCTCATTTTTAATTTAACCAGCATGATCCAAAATTCTTAAACATATATACAAACACAAATCCCACTGAATGGCATTTGGCATTATAGACAACCTAAAAACTGTACTCAGTTAACAGATGCACAATGCAACATCCTGGAAAATTAAAAAAAAGGTATGTCATGTTGTAGAATTGTTTTAAATGATCAAGGTGTCAGATAAATAGCTGAGGGACTAATAACACTTGTACATTAAAGCTTATTCCAAGCAATGATACTCATCCATTTAACACCAGAATTAAATAACCCATTTTATAAGGAAACTTCTTGAATTCTTTGAGTTAATTCTTTGAAATAGAACTTAATATCTCACACTGTTTTACTCACACACCCTCTAGACATTGCAAGAAGTGTTCACTTCAAAAAGTACAAAATTAAACTTCCGAACAGGACTCAGGACTATTTGGCATTGAAGCTATTTTAGCACAGGGATACACTGAAAAATATCCTGTTTTTAACATAGCTGTGTTTTAATTCATTACTTATTCCTACAAGTGGAGACAGGTTTGTTTGTTGTTTTTTTTTAGAGTGTTAAAAGTATTTTTGGTAAGCCAACTTCTCATCCAACCAGGTTTTTGGAAGAGGGGGTCAGCTCCAATTGTACAGTCATTAACCATGTACCTTAACAAGATGAATAAATCAGATCAAAATATTTACATACTAAACAATCTTAATTTCATAAATGCAGCCCAACAGCATCTATACCTGATGGTCTAGCAGTGGCAATGGAAACGCTTCAGGAGGAGGCAGCCTGCTATTAGATGCACTATTACTTGAAACTTTTAAGAAGCATCTCAATGACTCCTCTTGGGCTAGTTTCCTACTGTATTACATACCTAAAATCTTGCTCTACTGTAACAGATCTAGACACAAGTTTTCTTATAAATTAAAGGGAAAATTCTCTCATCAAAAATGGGATTGGGGTGCAAATGGGGAACACTGCGGATATGCTTAAGACACAGGGGCAGCCACCTTTGTTTTAAGGAATCATATTAATTAAAAGCTGTTTTCCCAAGTGAACTGAGGGAGCAAGAAGTAGGTTTCAGCAGTAAATTCAGAAGTTAGATTACAGTCTTCAAAGCTACACATTTCAGCATCTTCATATTTTAACACCTTACTGCTGAGAAAGATTAACTCCAGGCAGAGCTGTAAAACTAGTTTCTTTTATAAACTAAAATCTAAACTGAAAAGCTACAGTAGATGTAAAAAATAAGGGAGGGAACGGACATTACTTGGTAAAATCCAGTGACATCTACAATAGTTTTACAGCACATTTGAGCCCTCTATGGTTTTATATCTCCATCTGCCTTCCATTTAAAAGTTTTTCATTGTTAATGAAAAAACATCAGGCAAAACTGAATGTAAGTTACTGTTAATGCTGGAAAAACTTGACCAAAGGCAGCACATAAAATTAAGCATGTCTAAAAGCCAAAAATTATAGTCCCCCAAACTTCTGCATGTGAAATAGATTTTTTCTGACATCAACTGATTTAATTTCATTCAAAAGATACCGTCATCTCTAAGTCACAATAAGCAAGCAGTAATTCCATTATTATGAGTATAAACTGGACAGTTTAGTCAACAGCTGAAATGTAACTGCCTTTAAAGTTTCCATCTTCTAAAGAAAAGGTCATCTTAAACTGGCGCTTCAAGTGGAGTGATAGTATCTATTTCACTACAGCATCTTTAGCTTTCTAAGCAGCCAAGCAAATTAAAATAAAATCACGTAAACCACTTACAGCAAGGGTCAGCAACCTTTCAGAAGTGTTGTGCTGAGTTTTCATTCATTCACTCACTCTAAGGTTTTGCGTGCCAGTAATACATGTTAACTTTCTATAAGTCTATAATATATAACTAAGCTATTGTTGTATATAAAGTAAATAAGGTTTTTAAAATGTTTAAGAAGCTTCATTTAAAATTAAATTAAAATGCAGAGTCCCCCAGACCAGTGACCAGGACTCGGGCAGTGAGAATGCCACTGAAAATCAGCTTGTGTGCTGCCTTTGGCACGTATGCCATAGGTTGCCTACCCCTGACTTACAGTATTTCCACTGAGCTATCAACATCTGTGCACAAACGAAAAAGTGCCTCGTTTTAACAGAATGTTGTTTAATACTGAAATTGACAGGATGAGATTAAAAAAATAGATGTGGCACTGAACTGAATATTTTGAAGCAAGTGCCCCAGGTGTGGGGAAAAGTGCATTTTGTTCAGCAGCAAAACAGCACAGTGTGAAGCTATTGTGCTTAGACACAGAAGATCCATAATGGAAGGAGGTGTAAGGCAAGTCAAGATATAAAACCATAGTACGCTGTTAACCAACCTTAAAACTTACACATATTGCAGTGTTTAAAAGTAAGACATTCATTTATTGTACAAGGACTATGAAGAATCCTTAAAATTGCCTGCTGTACTTTATGACCCAACATAACAAAAAAAGACAATATATATTATTTCCTTGCCATTCAACTGTACTGTTAGATCTTATGAATTTGTAACTTCACAAAACAAAAACTGCTCTTCACTGAGACTATTCAATATTTTTACCAATCTGAAAGGTTACTTGTGCTAGAAAAGACCAGTCACAAAAGGCTCAGTTCAGATATGTTATGCCCACAACTGATAACTCAGGGAAGCAAGACTTACAAGAATTCAAGCTTTTTTGACTGTATCTTTTCCACCTACCAGTTGTTCTGATAAGTAAATATTTTTAGTATACAAACCAGCTGATAAAAATTCTTCAACAGAAGCATATAAATTCTAGATTGATTAAAACAGAGCAAATCAAAACAAAACAAAATCCAGTGATTTACTCTGACTGTAAACAATATAAAAACACCGCTTGTTTCAAATCTCAAAATAAATTAAAGAAAATCCCACCAACTTCAGGATGTGTGACCCTACCACGTTTTGACACATAGGAGAGGGAGGAAAACAGAAAAGGAACGTTCACCATAAAAGATTGTGCATTTTTTGCTAACTGAAAGTAGATCCAAGTAAAAACTACTCTTGTCCCTTAAATTTAACAACTTTTGAAGTCGTTGGCAATTGCTTTAAGTGAACTGGCATTTCCAGATTACTCAAACATCCACCAAATTCAGCAAAGAAAAGTCAGACAAGCATTTTTACAGAATTAAAAAAAAATCTAAATGGCTATGATTCCTCTATCAGCAGAAACACATAATGCAGTCTTAAATTTGCCTTTTTATATTATTTATATATTTTTGTATATATAATATAATATTATATGTATATTATATTATATATAATGACAACATTAATGCAGTTTGTATTTTGTACAGTGTATGGGACAATCCAATTTATATCAGACCATGGCACGATATGGTCCCTGCATTTTTAGGAACTGAATGATGAAGGAGGGTCCCCCAGCAACGATCTGAGGTGGAAGGTGGCTGAGTGGGCAGTTCTCAATACTCATTATTGACAGTTTGCTGCAGAGTGCCAGCTCAAAGGGGAGGCTGTGCAGATTGGGGTTGTCATTCAAATACAGTTCTTCCAGATTCTCCAGTGTACCTGGTTAAAATAAAACATTAATAAATAGAAAAGTAAATATCCTTTTTGGTTCACGTGGCTTATAACATCTGAGTAGAAGCTTTCAAACTTACAAGGGAAATTCAATTAGAAATTCTCTACCATGGAAACAACCCATGTCCACTTCTATTTTCAAGCACAGCAACCTCCTTACCCAAAGCTGTCTAAGAGTCACATTCAGCTCAATTCTCTGTAGTGATGGTCACTGCAAGGTTTCCACTCAAAGTGCGATTACTACATAAATCAACCAATAGGACGTGCTAGACAGCAGAGTAACATTCTCTCTCTTGCCAATGCTTATCTATCTTGGAGGCCAAACATCCAAACTAGATAACTGTAGAAGTCTATATAGAGATCTTTTCATTGCATTGCCTACAGATCATGTATACCCTAAGCACTGCTCCTATTCTGAGGGCCAGCTCCACTTTCGTTTAATAAAAATGGTAAAAAACCCCAAAACTGTTCATAATGGCAGGATACTATTGCACCAGTGGTTTGTCAAAGCCTCCCAGCAATGTTGCACTGGGGACAATGGCCGGAGTATTAACTGAGCAAAGATAGGTTTACACAGAGTAATTCTTTAAGGGAGCGAGTGGCCTGTGGAAAATGATGTACTTGGACACATACCGCAAAATGCCGATAAGAGTTTCAATGCTAATTGGAAATAGGTATTGTTAGAATTCTTTTACTATTATTTGTATTAGTGTAGTCACAATTAGCAGAATTTTTTCTATCATGTAACAGTTCACAGTCGCAGAGTCAGTAATGAGACTATGTAAATCTACTGAATACTCCTGCTGCCTTCCAACTCTCCCCTCTTGGTGAAACATCGAAGACCTAGTGGAGAAGCAGAGAGGGTGACAGGAGTATTAGAGGGTTAAAGAGCGTGTTGAGGAAGGAAAGGTTTCAGGACAACTGGTGGACTAGGGGAGTGTGTGAAAGGTTCAGAGTACAAGCAGGGAAACCACATGTAGAATCTGAGGAAGACTGGGGAGCCAGGGTGAGAGACTGCAAGGCAGAAAGGGCAGCGCTGAGTGGAACTCTGAGTGCTATCTGATAATTCTACACGAGGCAATCAAATTTGAGAACTTTAATAACCAGTCTTTACACCTTACTAGAGTGCTTTAAACATAGCAATTTATTTTAACGCTATAGATTAGAGTATAAGGCACTTGAGCTCAAATAATTTATGATCTAGAATGCACAGGGACAGGTTTAGCTGAGATTTGGCCCTTCTCACTCCAACATGTGCAAGATTTGCATTGGCTGTGATGGTGTTTCACTGGAGGTGCCGGACAGTTGAAGCATCTGTTTCCCTCTGCTCTAGCTGTGTGGCACTGTATTTCTCACTCCTTTTCATGGTGTTTAGGCCTCTGGTTTTTATTCTCTTTCTTCTCCTTTCCCTATATTTCCTTCTCCTCTACTCTTGTCTCAACAAGACGAGCAGCAATGTGATGATATGCAAATGGAAAGATTTGTAAAAAGAAAGTGCCTCTCCTAGATTCTTTCTGCAGCCCCTTCCCTCACACAAAATTTTACTTCTGCAGCATGACCAGAAAGAAAAGTCAGAGGATTAGTCCGATTCCTTTCCTGCTGAGCTCTTTACAAGGAAATGGCTAGAAAGTAAAGCTGCCTAACACTGACTGGCACAGCACAATCCTATAAATTTCTCTTTAGCACAGTGAGTGAAGATCTTGATAGAGAAGGAAACTACTTAACCCAAGTCAGTTTCCCTCTACAAATTTTTTACACACAAGGTAATTAATCAGAAAAAGCCAAGTCATTTCTCTCATGAAAATAGAGGAAGCATATAATATTGTAGTGCTGGCAGAAATTTCAAGTAGGGGTGCATACCTTCTCACAATAAAACTTTCTCCTTGAATTTTGTGGCCTCTGTTTCTGAACACAATAAATTCCTATCATTTTGTGTCTCCCAGAGATATTTGGAGGTTATTGCTTAACCATACTGTATATTTATATTTATCAGAAATAGCACCTTACCAATTTCTTCAGGAAGATGTGTGAGAAGATTCTCTCCTAGCCCAAGATGTGTCAGATTGGTGAGGTGACCAATTCCTCTTGGAAGGGTGGTCAACTGATTATTAGTCAAGACTAATTTCTGGTGGAGAAATAAGTTATTAAAATTACTAACAGTGCCTTCAAACAGCCAAGTAACATCAGAAATTGTAGCTATTGAATTGACAGATTGTATCTCTAGCATAAGGAGGGAAATCTCTAGTTCTCTATGGCATTCAAGTTCTCTGTTAAATATTATTAAACTTAATAATAAACAACATGTGCTTTTATCCAATGGTATAAACACACTTCATAAGCTTTACTGAAACCTCAGGACAATTCTGTGAAGTCTTATTTTATTCATTTTATACCTGGTCAAACTGGAGCAGAGAAGAGAGGTCACTAACTGTAAAGAGGTTCTTTGAGATGTGGGGTCCCTATCTGTATACCACACATTGGCACACAGGCACCTGCATCTGGAAGTTTTTCCAAGCAGTTTCTGTTGATCTGCACATTCACAGAATCTCCCCTCCTGCTTCTGAGGCTATAAAGGGCAGTACCAGTAAATGTCACTCCATTTCCTCCTCTTACTGCAATGTAACCAAGTCCAAAACAGAGGGAAAGTAGGTGGGGAGTTGAATACATCTTGAACCTCCAGTTACAATAAGTAACCTCCTCCTTTTTCTTGTGTGGCTCCCTATGTGTATTCCACACACGAGTGACTTGCAAGCAGTGATGAGCGTGGAGGGAGGTGCAAGAAGGCTGGCAGCAGAGCTGTATATAAAACGGTCCTTTCTACTGCCACATCCATGGCTGTCCAGACTTAGGGCATAGTGTGCCGTAAATGCGTGGATAGATTTACAAAGCTGTGACATGGCAATGTCCCACAACGGGATGTCAGATAAGAATGCTGTGGAAGCTGCCTGCAGTCATATGGAATGAGCTGTAACACTGCCGAGAGGAGGAAGTTTCGCTATCTTATAGAATTTTAGCATGCATCCCCACTTAAAATCCTCTGTGAGGATATGGCTTGCCCCTTAATCTTTCTGCTATGGTGACAGAGACTTTGGAAATTTTCTAATGGGCTTGATTCTCTGTAGGTAGAATGCCAGGGCCCATCTGACATCAGGAAGTACAGTTTCTTGTCCTCAGGAGAGGTATGAGGTTTTGGAAAAATATAGGTAAGTGAATTGGTTGGTTGATGGAATTCAGACACAATTTTGGGGAGGAATTTGGGATGTAGCTGGAGGGTGACCTTCTTCTTGTGGGAATACTGTGTAGGGAGGGTCTGTCATCATGGCCACTAGCTCACTGACCCTTCTGGCTATCAAGAATGCCACTTCCATGGGGAGGTGGGTCATTGCACAGGTTGCCTGAAGATACGGCATCCCTCTACTGGGGGAAGGAAAGCACTAATCACTGCTAAGTGTGTACACAGCAAGCTAAGGGCTAAACCTGATGTTTTCAGGGCGAGAAGATAACATGAATGCCCACCATGGTGACGGAAAAGTGGCGGCAGCACATCCAAGCAGAGGAGTGGCACCATTTAGATCCAGTAGCACATTCTGGTTGATTCTTTCTAGCTCTAGTTAAAGATCTCCTGGACCGAGACAGAGCACGAGCATTCCATGCCTGACGCCCACCCAAACACTGGGCCGTGAGGTGGAGGGAGCTTGGGCTGGGGTGCCTGAGCCTGTTTCGCAAATGAGCAGATCCTGATGGATGGGTGTATGGATAGCCTTAGGAGATCCGTGAACCAGAACTGTCTGGGCCAAAAGGGTGCTAGAAGGATGATGGTGGCTATGCCTGAATGAATCTTCTGAAGAACTTGTGATACGAGAGGAACAGGGGGGAAATGTATTGCAGGTCAACCGGGGAAGCAGGAGAGTGTCACCCTGAGTCGCTGCTGATGGCCTCCCTCCCTGGAGCAGAACATGGGAAGCTTTCTGTTAATCTGGGATACAAAGAGGTTCCAAAGGGGAGTACCCAACTATGTAAAGATATTGGGCAAAACTGTGTTGTGTATTTCCCATTCATGGTCTACATGGACACTTCTGCTTAGTCTGTCCACCACAGAGTTCTGAGCGCCTGGGAAATATGTGGCCTGTCAGGAAACCTGATTTCTGTCAGAAGGCCTTGCAGGCTATGCGGACTGCTCTCAGTTCCAGCAAGTTTCTAGGCAGCCTGGCTTCCAATGGTATCTATGTACCCTGAGCTACATGGTAGGCCAGGTGAACACCCCACCCTATCAGGGAGGAATCCATCACAATGGTGGCCTCTCAGTATGGGAGGGCTGCAGGGGGTCCCCACCATGGTCTGGGTGGGTTGGACCATCAAGCAAGAGAGGCGAGAACAGTAGCTCTGTAGTTGATGTGGTCCTTGGTCATCCTGTAGGTTGAGTGGAGCTGGGCAAAAGGTGTCACACAGTTGTATGCAGCCATGTGGCCAGTGAAGGAGAGGCACCAACACAGCATAGTTCAGGGTTTGCAAGTGACGTGCGTGATGAGGCCGCTCGCTGTGTAAGGAAAGCTCATGCCAAGACAGGATCCAGCCTTGCTCCTATTAAATTTATTGCCCTTGTAGGTGACAAAATGGACCTGTCTTCGTTTATGCAGACACCTAGGGAGGCAAGGAGACATTGAAGGGAATCTATTATGAAGACAGCTTCTCGTCGGGAATGTTCCACCAGAAGCTAACTGTGCAGGAATGGAAACATTGCATTTCCCTGGCACTGCATTTAAGCTGCTACTATCATGAATGCTTTCACAAAGACCTCTGATGCTATCATGACCTCCCTTTGGTCTTGCGAAACTGGTACTGTTCTTGGGTAATCCTGAGTCATAGGAATTTCCTATGTGACAGGCGAATGTCCACACGGAAATATGCATCCTTCATGTCAAGAGGTGTGAACTACATCCTCTCCTGGAGGAAGGTAATTATCAATGCCAGTGTAATCATGGTGCATTTCAGCTTCCTGATGAAAATATTGACCTGTCGAAGGTCCAGGATGGATCTCTACCCTCCACCTTTCTTGGGGATGAGAAAATATGGGGAGCAGAACACGTTTCCTCACTATTGAGATGGATGCTCGCTATCACTCGCTGGTGGAGTAGGAAGTCTGCCTCTTGTTGATTAATCAATAGGTGGGAAGAGTTCCCCCAGGAGTGGCCAGGTGGGAGGTTTGTGAGGAGGAAAGGAAAGGAAATCTACGGAGTATCCATGATGGATAATCTTCAGAACTCAACTGTCCATGATGACTTTGTTTCAAATGTGGGTGAAGAAGGTAAAGCAGCCTCCAAAGATGATGGGTGGTGAAGTAGGCATCATCAGTGGTGGTGTGCAGGTCTTGATCGGGATATCAAAAGCAGCCTTTGGCTTGCAGTTGTGAGTAAATGGACGATGAGGTAGTGGGTGGAGCCAGGAAACAGCCCCTCTGGGATCTCAGTCACTTGCAAGGGGGCTCACGTGCATGATGGTAGTAAAAGAGATAGGAAGGTGGCCATGGTCTGAAGGTCTGTTTCTGATGTATTCTTATGGGGGCTCGAGCACAGATCCCAGAAACGTAAGGCTGGATCTCGAGTCATTCAGGGAATGACTAGACTCGTCTGCCTTTTCATTGAAAAGATTGCCCTCAGTGAAGGGGAAGTCCTGAGTAGTATTTTGGACCTCCATTGGGAAGCCCAGTGATTGGAGCCAAGAGTTTCTAAGCATGACCAACCCTGTAACCAAGGACCCTGTAGCATCCACCGTGACCTGGAAAGCCACCATTGCCACCAACCTCCCCTCATCCATCAAGGAATGCAACTGGGCCTGATCTTCCCCAAGAGGTTTGTCTTTGAACTCCGCCAGCGTGGTGTAGGTATTAAAGTTGTACCTAGCCAATAATACCTGGTAATTGGCTATATAAAACTGAAGGCCTGTGGCGGAGACGACCTTGCTGCCCAGGAGATCCAGCCTCTTTGACCCTTTCTCTGGCAGGATGGACTTCTGCTGAGCTCCTTCCTCAGCCATTTGCACAGCTAGTGAATTAGGGGAAGGGTGTGTAGAGAGGAAATCAGCCCCTTTGGCAAGCATAAAATAGCATCTCTTTGCTTGCTTCCAGGTTGGGGCACACTATACAGGTAGGTGCCAAATCGTTCTGGCCAGTTGTAGTATGGCCTCATTTATGAAGACGGCCACCCTAGATAGCCCTGGGGCCATAAGATGTCCATGAGATGGTGCTGGGAGTCCTGGACCTCCTCTAATGGGATTTAGAAGTCAGTAGGGACCCTCTGGAGAAGATCTTGATATTACCAGTGGTCATCTGGCAGAGAGAGTGGCAAAAGGGATGAACATGTCATCCAGTGATGAGGCAGCTCTGGTCCAAACAGGTGGTACTGGCTTGATGTCTTCCTCTTCGTACACCGACAGAACCAGCTGACAAGAGGGCGATGAGTGGCAGGACTCCTGTAACAATGCGAGTGTCTGCTATAAAGGTGCCCTGTGTGGCCAGAGGAAGGGATCTATTAGTCATGGTGGGCCCACAGGAAATGATATCAGGCAGCCCTGGAGGAGGAGGGTTATAGCCAGGAGGATAGGGTTGCTGCAGCTGTCTGGACTCCTGTGCTGTGTCGGAGATTTCCTCTGAGTCTGAGGACAGTACCATTGGAAACAGCAGTATTGTTGGTACTGAAAGGCCCCTGTATGATGGATAGGGAAGAGGTGTCTCCTTTAGCAGTAGCAGAGGTTCATGCTCTGGACTAGGAACCTCTCTGAGAACTGTCAGCCCTGACAGAAGTAGAGACTGCAGGTAGTGGGGGAAGACCTCATCCAGTATCAGAAAAGTGTCCATATGGGCTGGAGTCCACAAGGCTCCCTTCAAGCCACCGGAGGAACCTGGTTTCACTGCTGGAGCTGGCCAGTCTCTGTATTGCCGAGGCAGTACCAATGGTACATCCGTACTGGTGCTCATGGATGCAACTGGCCTATCCTTGTTCCTCACACTGTTGTAGTCACCATCGGATTGCTCTCCTTTGCCTTACCCTCCAGCTGGGGGGCCCTCAGTGGCAGCTCTGTGGGATCTGTACATGACATCTCACCCAACCTGGCATGGCTTGGGGAGTAAATATGCTTCTTGTAGGCAAGTCCACTGTGTGGATCTGCCATTATGCCCATGAGAGTGTTTATTACTGTCACATGGAGCCCTGTCTCGTTGGGCTTCAGTGCCAGTGTTTCCACTCCATTGTTCATGCTCAGAGGTGTATTGCTGGTCAGCTGAGGCTGATGTACGGGGGCGGCGGGAGGAGACAGGAGGTCTCCCAGGCCAATCTCAGATCAGGGCCTTATAGCCTTTTCCATCGGATGCTTCCTTAGCCTTAGTTCTTGGGCCTCTCTGGTTCTGGGGTGGGAAGGACTTACAGATGCTGCACTTCACCGAGATAAGCTCCTCACCCAGACGGTAGACACACTATTGATCCTTGTTGATGATGGAAAAGGAGCAAAGGCATGAAACACAGTTCTTGAAGTCCAGGACCCTGGGCATAGTCTCTGGGATAAAGGGAGTTTCCCCACGACTGGTAGGAGGGGGAGAAGATAGCGTAGTTTTCTTATGTTATCCTGTATATACAACTAACATTACAGGGTAACTATTTATAGTAAACACATACACGTTCTTTTAGAGACTTAGAAGAGAGATGCAGGACAGGATTTCAACTCAGGCCACAGGGATCAACCCACACCACCCCTTAAACACTTGGTCAGGAGCACAAGGGGATACTGCACACATGTGGATCAATGGACGCTGTTTGGAAAAACTGCTGGACTCAGGGGCACAGCACACAGGTATACTCACATTTGGAATACACATAAGGACCAGCACTTGAAAAGGAATTAAATGTCAACCAGAGAATCAATCGCAAAATCAGGAATAAAACTCAAGAGTCCTGATTCTTTATACTCTTTGCTAACAGTAAACTCCTTCCGTTAACTTTCCTTAAAGAGCTAGAGACTATCCATTTGAGTGGAAAAGGTACAAATTAGCCTGCTGAAAGTAAAAGGCTTAGTATGTTTATCTCCTCTCATTATTGTTTCACCTGCAGATCCTTAAGGTAAGCGATTTCATTTGGCAACGATTCCAGCTTGTTCTCCTCTAGATCTAACTCTCTTATTTTCCGTAGGTTTCCAATGCCATGGGGAAGTTTCTTCAGAAGATTATTTGACAAGATAAGAACCTGAATGAAAAAAAAGGAAAATTTTTAGTAATGTAGCAACCAAATGCCAACTAAAATAGAATCCCTTTAGACTTCAGAATTAAGTAGCATACAATAAAATGCAAAATTAACACATTGTTCAACAAGTTTTGTAAAACTCCCATGAATCTGAACTAAAGGATAAAGTTAAACTTAAATCAGTAATCAAAACTAACAGTTACAAAATAGAGTTTAACAGAAGTGAAGTTTAAATTCAGAACAGATTTCATATTAACGGGACTATTTAAAAAAAAGTACATATTTTTAAAATAAACAGTGGAGAAGCAGAGAGCTAAGAGCCCATTTTAACCAAATGACTCAAGAAAAACAAACTACTATATAATTCCCCTATCATTTGTATTCTTTTACATGCCCACATCAGTGCCATCTTCATTGCTATCCCTTATGCACGACACTCCATCCCTGGCCCTATCTGCCAAATCTCCCTACCTCCTCTTACTTTTTATTCCACCTTCAAGAAGTTGAATTTGGGAAGAGACTACTATAACAAAATAGTTGGCTATGCTACACACAGGCATTGGTCTCCTATAATGACCCCGTCAGTCCCCTTTTTTAATTCTTCTGGTGCTCTTAGTTACTGTTTTCTCTCATTTTAAATTAGGGCTTGTTTACAGGGGGACATGCAGAAAAATTAATCCAAATTAACTGAAAGTGTGAATTTAAAGAGGATTAATTAAACTGCATTAAATCCCTGTCTGGGCATTCTTATAGAGAATTCAAGTGTCATTAATTGAATTTAGATTAATTCACTTCCAAAGTACATCAAATTAAGCCCACTTTAATTCTGAATAAGAGTCTTCACAGAGGCATTTTTTCAACTTTAACTAATCCACTTTAAAAATTATTTTGGATAAATGTTCTTGTCTCTCTCCATGTAGACAAGATCTCGGATTGTAAACTCCTCTAGGTAGAAAATCTCTCTTTTCTACGCTATAAAGTACCATGCTTATGCTCTGTATCAGAGGGGTAGCCATGTTAGTCTGGATCTGCAAAAGCAACAGAGTCCTGTGGCACCTTATAGACTAACAGATGTATTAGAGCATAAGCTTTCGTGGGTGAATACTGACAAAGTAGGTATTTACCCATGAAAGCTTATACTCTAATAAATGCTTATGTTATGTTCTTATGCTCATCTACGAAACCAATAATAGTTTGCAGTAATATAGCACCTTTCTCCAGAGGAGCACGAAATTGCTTACAAGCAACTCATAGCACCTCAGTGAGGTAGGTAATAAGCAAGATGAGGCACAGAAATGAAAGGCTGCATTTTTAGTGGTGCTGAGCACCCACAAAGCCCTGTCAAATCAATAGGGCTGCTGGTGCTTAGATCCTGATAATCCATGCTCTAAAGCAGGGGAGGGCAAAGTACGGCCACCGGCTGCATCCAGGCCACCATCCGTTTTAATCTGACCCTTGAGCTCCTGCTGGGGAGTGGAGTCTGGAGCTTGTCCCCGTTCTGGTGCTCCAGCTGGGGAGCAGTCGGGGGCCGCTTCATGCAGCTTCAGAAGTAGCGGCATGTGCCCTCTCCAGCTCCTGCGCATAGAGGCAGCCACTGGGCTCTGCTCCACGTGCTGCCACTGCCCCACAGCACTGCCTCTGCAGCTCCCATTGGCCGGGAACCATGCCAGGGGCAGCTCTTGAGGACAGGGCAGTGCGCAGAGCTGCCTGGCTACACCTCTGCATAGGAGCCGGAGGAGGGACATGCCGCTGCTTCCAGGAGTTCCTTGAGGTAAGCGCTGCCTGGAGCCTGCACTCTTGAGCCGCCCACCTCCCCTGCAATCATCTGCCCCAGCCCTGCTCACCCTTCCGCCCTCCAAACCCCTGAGTCCCAGCCCAGAGCACCTTCCCACAGCCCAAACCCTGCACCCCTAGTCTGAGCCCTCACCTTCTCCCACACCCGAACCCCAATTTCATGAGCATTCATGGCCTGCCATGCAATTTCTAGACCCAGATGTGATCCTCAGGCTAAAAGGTTTGCCCCCCCACCCACTCTAATGGCTACCTCTACATTGCAGCTGGCAGTAAGCCTCCCAGCCCAGGTAGACAGACAGACTGACAGATTTGTGCTAATGGGGCTCCAGCTAGTGCATGTTAAAAGGAGCACTGTGGATGTTGCAGCTCCCGTGAAGACTTAGGCAAGTCACGCAAGCTCAGACTTGGCGGATTGGGCAGGCTCGAGAGCCCAAGCCACAACTTCCACGCTGCTACCTCAAGACCTGCTAACTAGACTGGGAGGCTCACTCCCTGGTGCAGTGTAGACATACCCTTAGTGACATCACCACGGCCAGACACCTCTGGATGGGTGTCCGGCTGGCTTCAGATACTTAAGATCTCCCAGCTAAACCCAATAGGGTCTGGGAATTGATCCTAGCACTGTGCTATAATTGCTAGATATTTCTCCTTTTCAATCCTACCATGTTATTGTTTTAGGATATTAAAACACACACACACACACACACACACACAAGTGAGTAGTTTAACTGTTAATGCAAAATTCTACAGCAATGCATCGTTAGGGTTGTATGCAGTATTGATGAAGCCATGCCGATCCTGTATATTAGAGAGACAAGGCAAGGAAGGTGATATCCTTTATTGCACCAATAAATTTCTGTTGGTGAGACAGAAAGCTTTCAAGCTTATACAGAACTCTTCTTCTGGTCTGAGAAGCTTAATCAGGTTAGGGTTGCACAGTTAAAGTCAGGAAATGCTAAAGTTAAGGTTTGATGAACAAGATTTTCAGTAATCCTCTTCACATTTGACTTTGCTCTCTCGGAAGACGTCCAAGGCTGGGTTGCTTTAAAGCAGCGGCTCTCAAACTTTGTTACTGGTAATGCCTTTCACACAGCAAGCCTCTGAGTATGACCCCCTCCCCTTATAAATGAAAAACACTTTTTAATACATTTAACACTTTTATAAAATGATGGAGGCAAAGTGGGGTTTGGGATGGAGGCTGACAGCTTGCAACCCCTTATGTAATAACCTTGTGACACCCTGAGGGGTCCTGACTCCCAGTTTGAGAACCTCTGCTTTAAGGGAATTGTGGTTTTGGCTTCTGGGTAAACAGTAAGGTATTGTGGAAGCTGTTTTGTTGCTGGCTTGGTGAATCTAAGTATTAGAATAACCACTAATTTTGGGGATTATCTGCCCAATTCTTTGCTGTTCGCCCTAACTGAGCAATCTTCTGTGTGGTTTATCTGCGACCCCAGTCCACAATTACCTATGTGCAATATGGCTGAGTTAAAATGGCTGTAAGAACTTTCACTTTTGCATAAACACTACATAAGCAGTTCTTTCTGTTTAATTCCCTAGTGTTTTTACCTAGCTGTAAAGTTACCTAATTTCACAACATAAATATGCTCCTTGCTATTGGCACTCTAACAACAAAATCTGTTTAATGGACCAACTTAGTTCATGGATTCCATCTATAGAACTTTCTCTTTAATCTTTTGGTGGCTGGTTTCGAGACCCAGTCCAATGCTTTCTAATGAACTCAGTCCACTTTGCCATCCTTTTGCTGGAGTATTTTAGCCCACTTTGTATGCTGGCCCCTTTGGGTGTTCAGCCCAGTTTTATTTCATTTTGTTTTCTGCATTGTACATTTTGTGGTGTGGGGCTGTCTTTAGGTGAATAAATGAAAGAGGCACACAGGCTTATGGAATGAAACATTTAAAAAGTTATCCATGAAAGCCATAAGCTTATGAAACACTCACATGTTCAGTTAGGACACATTATGGAGGACATATACTTTCTTTTTAAACTGATCGTGCAAAATAATATTACTTAAATTTGAAACCAGAGAAGTTCATTTCTGAGGATTTGCTTAGTCAGACATTCAGCGTATTCCTCTCACCTCAAGTGAAACTAGCCCAGACACATCCTCAGGAATTTTTGTGAGCTGATTAGTGGCTAAATTCAGTTCCACCATGCTGGTCCAAGTTCCAAAGTCCAAAGGGAGTGAGGTTAGCTGATTGTCCTGCAATTTAACAAATAAAATATGTAGGTTTTGGCATGAAAAACCAGAAAGGTAGCTTGAAGATTAAATAAAATGAAGCATTTAGATAAACCAAAAATTTGATTGGTTCTTATATAAACCAATAGAAAAAAACTTTGTTAAATGGGTGCATCTTTAAAATGCATTCCCAAAATGTAATGAACACTATCCAATCTAGACAAGTGGAGCTGTATTTTTATTACCAATGTGATGGACTGAAATGGAAGCAACATATTACAAAGGCAATGACTCATGAAATTTCAAATAGTTAATTTCGACTTCTTACTCTTTTCAACATTATGTACTGTTGGATAGGATGTGAACACTTAAGACATAAATAAAAATAACACAACACCACACCATGTAAAGAACCTAGCAACAATTCTGCAATCCTAAGAATATGCAAAGTGTAAGATAAACAAACAAACAAAAAAATCCTAATAATAAAAGGTCAAGTACCATTACAAAACAACTTAAGTGTCAGACATTATTTCAGGATCTGGCCTAGGGCAGGCAGTTGGAACAGATGTCAGCCAGCAGTGCTCACAAGCTCCATGTTTGCTGACACTGGGATAGTTTTTAAAATAGCAAATACATCCAAATTGCTTATGTAGTAAAAAATCTGGAATGAAATCAGACACTCTCGCTATTTAAAGTGCTAGTCATATAATTTGGTCTAGAGTGGACGCTGTAAATTCTAAGAAATCCGACTGTTCAAACCATAGTACATATGACATTAAAGACTGATTGGTACTTTTAGAGAATTTTTTTTCTACCTTAAGGTGTCATCTAGATTACAAAAAGGAAGTTGCTGCCTCTTTTGTCTGATTTTTCCACATTGCCCCTACACCTGAAAAACTCTTTCCAAATAATGTGCCAGACACTATCTTCTCACCATTCAAATCTTTTGCCAAGACTAATTTCTGTTGTGAGGTCAACAAAAATTCAGTCACCTAATAACAGATGTATTGGAGGACAGTTAAACATAAGTTTTTAACAATAAAAAAAAAAATTTAACCCCCTTGAAATGACTAAAACATGCACCAGCCACTTTACTTTTATGTTGCGCCCTCTTCATCTGGTTCAGACTGGAAATAAAGCATAAATTTTTAAGAGTGTAAGTAATTAACCATTAAAATAATTTACCAAGGTTGTGCTGGATTCTCCATCAGTGACAATTTTTAAAACAAGATTGGGTGTTTTTTCTAAAAGATCTGCTCTATAAATTATTTTGGGGAAGTTCTATGACCTGTATTAAACATGAGCTCAGACTACATAATCACAGTGGTCCCTTCTGGCCTCGGTATCAATGAATCTATTTTTGTGTTTCAGAAAGCAAGCTCTTCACAGAAGAGACTCTCTTACATAGCTTTGAAATTGCCTTGAACATCGTAGGTGCTGTCACAATTAGTAATAAATAATAATTGCTATTTATTGATAAATACATTTTCTAAAATATAATGATATTAAGACATGGGGGGGCTATTTGTCGAGTTTCAAGAGAGACTGAAAATCTCTGAATGTGTATTCTGTTACATATTAAACTAAACTCAGTCACTTCACTGTCACACTATCATCCCTCATGGCTATTTTCTCCACCTTCAACCTGTTATCATATGCTTATATTGTGATCTTTAGAGGATGTAAACCATCTCTAAAAATATACAGTATCTAACACAATGGGATATGAGTTTTTACTGTGGTCTCTAGGCTACCTCAGTGTGAAAATAATAGTGATAACAAGGTCTTAATTTTAGATTTTGTAAAAATAAGCTTAAAAAGGCAACAGATATTTCTTTCCAGGATTCTATTTTTAATTTAAATAAAATGGTTTTCAAACAAAATATTCCCTGCAACATTTGCAATTTAACCATTCAGGTTCCTGAACATGCAAAGTATAACCAGCTTCACTGATTTTCTTTGTCCAATGTGAAGGTGATGTGAAATGCTAACAGAATAAGTAGTGAAAAATAAAATGGATCAGTAACAGAGGTAAAGGATGTGTGTCTGTGATATCTGAGTAAGGTGACAAAGGGTCCCTTTCATAAGCTACAAATTTATTCTTTGCATCATTAAATTTATTACAGTTCAGAGACTCTGCTATGGCTGTTACAAGCAGCAGAGCATTGCTGTGGCTCACCTTCATGTTCAGCTTACTTAATACTTTAGCTCTAGAGAAAATTCCAAACGGGATTTTGCTGATGCGGTTGTGTTCCATGTTGAGAGAGTAGATTGTGGAGAACTGTGATGGGCCACCCACTGGATATGACTGGAAGCAGTTCCTGGCCAATGTTAAACTAGTCAGGTTCACAAGACTCGATAAAAGACCCTGCAAAGGGGGAGAGGATGGGGAGAACCACACACAAAAACGTTCAGGATATAGTTTCACTTGAGTTTTACGTTTAGATTTATTTGAACATGTATTGTTTCACTGTACTGGGTCTCTTAAAAATAGCTTCCCCCCCAGACCACCCAACAAGAAAAGTGTTGCAATTTTAACTTCAGAAAAATCTCTCTCATCCATACATTCTCACCCACAATCACTAGGAGACAACTGTTTTTCCTCTTCTCCCACACATATATGGTGCCAGTATATAAAAAGTACCAACATTTAAAATCATAGCAATTGCTTTTTTTGTAATCTTTTTCTACTTGAAAAAATAAAATGGTTTTGAGCAACAGTGATAGCACTGGCTAGAGCCACCCAGAGAGCAGAGAGAGGCTGTCTGGAAAGCTCAGCAGAACAAAAAAAAAAAAAAAAATCACATCAGTCCTGACCAGCATTTCCAGTATTGGAGAAAATGCAACCAGTGCTGATGTAACAAATAGAATAGCTACTGTGTAGAGGAGGAGATGCAGCTAATTGTATTGAATTGTTGCAAGTCTCACTCAAAAAAAAATTACATCTGATTTCCAGTTTAACAGTGAGTGTAATCAAGCACTGGAACAATATAGCAAGCGTCATGGTAGAGTTTCCATCACTGGCAATTTTAAAATCAAGACTGGCTTTACTCTCAAAGATATCCTCTAGAAAAGATTTTGGGGAAGTTCAACAGCCTGTGTTATACAGGCAGTCAGACTAGATGATTACAATGGTCCCTCCTGACTGTGGAATCTATGAATATAGCAACTGTGCTTGAAAGAATCGGAGACCAAACTCATCCTCACTTTGATGACTACTCCAGTTGAAAATAAATGGAAATAGGTGTGAACCCAGTACACTACTTTTCGATGAGGGTTTGTTTTTGTTTTTTAAAATACAAATCTGTATTAACTTAATGAAAGTCTATGCTGTGAATTGACTTCACATCAAGAATGAATTCGCTTTACAGGTTCCTACAATTACTGCTAAAGCTTCAACCACTGAAGTCTGGCACGTCAGTACTTTAAAAACATCTTAAAATTCAAATAATGTACATACTAATAGAAATAGGCCAAAACATGCTCCCAGTGTTCAGGCACACTTGAAAAAACATTTTTCAGAAACACTAAATTTTTTTCATCTTAAGCCTATCATAAAATAATCTAAAATTGCTTGCATGTGTTTTTTTGTGACAAACGAATAAAGAAAAAAAATCAAACGCAAAACAATGAGAATTAACCAACTGGCTGCTTTCAGGTGTGTGTACGTGTGTGTGTGTACGTGTGTGTGTGTACGTGTAGATTGTAAGGTCTTTTTTAGCAGGAAACTCTGGTTTGTCAGTAAAGCACCCAAACACACAGGGTGACCAGATGTTCTGATTTTACGGGGACAGTCCCGATTTTGGGGTCTTTGTCTTATGTAGGCTCCTATTACTCCCCTCCTCTGATTTTTCACACTCGCTGTCTGGTCACCCTACAGACACACTACTGGCACCACAGAAATAAATAACAGATGCCAAATTAATGCTGAAATTTCATCTTTCGCTCATTACTATGCCAACCTTAATTCAGCCCTATTTGTTTAGGTATTGCAGGAATTAAAGATTCATGCATGATGTTACATACCAGAAATATTATAATATCTACAATCACAGACAGAATAGGAGCAAGCTCTCAAAGATCTCAATCAACTTCAAATATCTTTACTTTTCCTGGATAATAGTTTTATTATTGCAATTACAATAAAAATTTTATAGCACTGTTGTTTCAGGAATGAAAGGGTTTTTTGTTTTGTTTTTTAAATTAAGGGTTGTTTCATATTCATTATATAATAAACCATCCAATTGCCACTTGCTCTGCTTCATGCCATGGCTCAACAAATTTGTGGCTATTTGAACACAAGAAAAAAAAGTCATCTCAGAAAAATCAGTGAAGCAATTTTTTTTCTTAACTGTAAACAACAGAACTTTAAGTTGCAGAGAAATTAGTCGTATTAAAATCTCATTGTTATTTAGCACAATCTTTTAAGAGGAAATCCTGCCTTCAGTGATTTTATTATTTAGTTGGAATTTTTGGTTCTGTACTTTGCTATAGTACTTTGGGGTTGCCTAACACCTTATTGTTTCAGACTGACCATGGAATTTGCAAAGGTTGTTTTTTAAGTCTGGAATTATACATAAATGTTGATAATAATGTGTGCATTATCTGGTACATATAATTTTTCTAACAGCTCACAAGTAACTACCAATTAAAATGTCTTGGAAGGGAAGCTGTAGAGCTTAGTTATACACAGTCTAAAGGAAAACAATGCACTCAAAATTTATGAAAGCTGTGGGACTGTTGCCTTTCCCAACCTATCCTTTTAAAATACAATATTTATTAAGCATTGCATCATGAGCTCTGGTTCATTTTGCATTTCAGCAATTTCTTTGCAAATGAATTTTCTTTGTATTGCAGCCAAGAATGCTTAATTTGAAATAGACTACACTACTACATTAAGATTTGAGCTGCTTCTTTGTCACAACATATAACTTATTGTTAGTCTAACATTTTTAGGTTAAAGTAGCACTATTTGTTAAGGGAGTTTTTGATTAGGAGTCAACTTATTTTAGGATAAGCAATCAGTTCTCCAATCAGTTGCTTTTGTAAGTGTAATCACATTATAGTTACTTTCATAACATACTTGGGTGTGGTGAGTCAGCTTTGTTCTTAAAAGCAGCTGAGCAACTTTCCCTCAACAGCATTTTCTTAAAGCACAAGTCTACCTCAATATTTAATTATCTTTTATTTCCAGTCAGTTGTTGCTGAATTTAATAATTCATACACAGAAAAGCAATTATTGTACTTGGGTGCTTTCAATGGTCCTCTAATTTATGTTCACATCTTTTTCCTTTTTTCCCCCTGTATACATGTTCTCTCTTTTCCTCATTGGGTAGATTTTAATTATATGATATTTGCAATTTAATTTTAGATATCGTTCTTTGTAGAACAGATTAGGTAGACTGAACAAAAATAGTATTAATGTTGGGATCACTAACAGACAGAGCAGAATAAACTCTGTGTGCATTTTATCATGATGAATACTAAAACTCTCACCAGTTCTACAGGGTTGAGGAGGAATATCCTGTGACTTGGCTCAGGCAGCAAGGAACAACATAGGATTAGCAGGTGCAATAGCAGAGGCATGGAGCAAGAGAGCTGGTCCCTGCACAGTCCTAACCACCACAGGATTCCACAGATTTTTACCTTTCATAGCTAGTAGGTGATATGACACCCAAATGAAGGATGCACTGCACTGGTAGCAAAACGTTGTAAAGGGCAAACTCCTACACAGGACCGGTGTAACCACTAGGCAGCTGCCTAGGGCACCAAGATTTGGGGGCACCAAAAAGCAGTGCCCACAAATTTTTTTACGCTATTGCTGGAAAACAAATGAATAGAGAAATGTTGTTGAATGTGCATTTTAACTTGTCATTCTCTCTTACATTACAGCCATAGCCTACACCAGCTCTGCGTTACAGGCAAAAGCATACTGCTTCGCTATGGTACAAAGTGGCAACGATGTCATTTTTCTCACTGCGCATTGACAGGCTGCTTATAATGCTAAGTTTATTAGTTTTCGGAGGTTGTCGACTGAGGCTAACTGTTTTCATTGAGTTGTTTCAGATCTAAAATTCTGGCAAGTGCTGCTGCATCATTTCATTAATACTTTATCTTAAGTATTTGAGTGTATATGTTTATGTGCGAATATGCATGTGTAGGTTGTTGAAATTTGGCATATTGATATTGTCAGTTGTATGACAGAGTATCTCCCATTCTAATTTTATAAAATGTTATTAACAATAATTGGATATTCTAAAGGTAGAATAAAATGTAGTAGATTTTGATATGAAAGAATGAAGGAAGGAAGTATACGTGACTAAAAAGCGCGTATTTTTAAAAGTTTATAATAAGCGATGCTCAGGAGGGAGAGGTGCGGAAGGTGAAAGTTTTGCCTACGGCGCAAAATATCCTTGCACCGGCCCTGCTCCTACATTACATTATGATGGAAATGTTAACATTAAGTAGCTATGACAAATATAGGGGCCCTTTGTCCACCTGTTAAAGCAGAACAGTCCTGCTTCAGCACTAAAAGGACAGAGATCCCTCTTAGTTTTCTCTCTGCTTCCCCACTTAGCAACTGCAACAGGAACCTCACGTCCAGCTAAAATGATAAGCCCCTGGCTTCCTTGTTTAATTGTGCCATAGGAACATTTAGAAAATGGATAAAATGAGTTAGTGTCTTGTTGCCTGATGAGTTTCTTTTGAATTACTGTCTAACTGGTTAGACATACATGTCAATGTTGGTGGATTTACAGATCTTCAGTCTTACACACACACACACACACTCACTCAACACAGGTTCAAGTGAGGCTCATTCCTTAAAGCTTTTGATGCAGAAATCAATCTGAAATATTTTAATGTGCTCACAAAATTAAAATATCTATTACAACATTTCCCACAAAGTGAATACCTTGTGCCTCTCACCTCTGGTAAAGTGGAAATGTTGTTGTTTTCCAAATTCAGTTCATCAAGTTCACTACATTTTGCTAAAGACTTGGGGATTGCCGACAGTCTATTGTACCTTAGGCCAAGACGACTTAGACTGGACAAATTTCCTACAAATGCAAAACAAAGAGTAATTAATAATATGTCATTTAGGAGTTAGGGCACAGGACTCAGAATAAGGAATCTTGTTCTACATGCTGATTCTTCCACTGTGTGTGCCTAGTCAAGAAACAACCACTCTGAGGCTCAAGTTTCCCATCTGTAAAATGGAATTACCGCATCCTTCACAGGGACACTGAAAGTATTAGCTGATGTTCACAAAGTACTGTATTTTCAGATCCTTGGATGAAATATATAATAGAAGTAAAATATGCATGTGGTTTTCTGTTTCACAACAGGCAAAGACAGTGAGCAATCAATAAATCAATTTTTAGGTGCTCCTCCATTCTGGTATTTTCACCAGGAAATCCAGACTTTACCTGTAATTTTCCAGTTTTTCCCAAAATAACTTGTCAAAAGTTACAGTATTTTTACTACAGTAGACTCTCGATTACCCAGGATGATAGGGAAAAAAATAATCCTGCTTAATAAAATCCCGGATAATCACCATCCATAGGAAATATGGGGGGTGGGGGTTTGGTTCGCCAGCCACCCTGTGCCGGGGCGAGGGGGTATTGGTTCACTGGCTGCCCTGCGCCCTGGTGGGTGGTGGTTGTTTTTTGTGCTTGGGGCGGCAACAAAGCCAGAACCAGCCCTGCAAGTTACGCATATTTTTTTTTACATCCTGGTTAATCCACAACCTGCTTAACCCAATCCTGGATAATCGAGAGTCTACTGTATATGCAGTGGTGTTGTAGTCATTTGACTACATCATTACTACAAACTATTACAGTGGTAGACAAAAAATGATTAGCTGTAAGGCGATGAAGTTAAATAAAAGGAAAGGAAGGTTAAGTATCAGGGAAAATATCCCAACAATGAGATCTGTTAGCTGGGGAATAGTTTCCCCAAGGAATATGGTGAAAACCCCATTGCCTGGAACTTTTGAAACCAGACTGGACAAAGTGTATAATAAGGACCCCTCCCTGTATTGACAAGGGGATAGACTGAATTATCTAATAGGTCTTTCCATCTGTAATCTCTGATTCAGCATAGTTTCCATAGAGACTTTCTCATGAGTCTCTTAATAAGGCAGGAGACACTCAATGCAGTAGAAATATCTGCCCTACAGATAGTGGGCTTAAGTCCCAAAGAACCAGAAGGCACATCTGCAATGGATATCTGTGGCATTTTGCCCAAGAGCATGGGAAAGTGTTTAATTTATTGCTGATGAAGACAAAGCAAAAATTAAGAAAATGAAAGGAACAATGGCTGAGCTGGTGGCACATATTTATAATTATTACTATTATAACTAAAATTGTTAACTACATGCAGAGTTAGTATGTCCTAACTTCATTTATAATAGAGGAAGCATCTCATTTCATTGTGCTCATATTCACAAAGATCTTCAGGGTGAAACATTCTAGGGATGAGTCAAAACATTCTAACAGCACTTCTCAGAAATGAAACAGCATTTAACAATCTAGTCTATAAATGAACAACATCACACAAAATGTAAAAATCCATCGCTTGTTCTTTGCTCTCTGACATGCTTTCTGAGACAGATTTTGAATCCTAAGTTGTCATCTGGCACTGTGGAGGAGAATACAATATAAAGTAGCAGAGTAAAGGATATACATTGCCAACTGTTTAGCAATACAAATGTAGGCTATGCCAATGACAAGATTGTAAACAGGAGGTGTACTATGTCTAATCACACCAGCAATTTAGGAAAAATGGAACCTCAAAGGAGCTGCTGTCAGAGGGTCAGAATTATACAGTATTTTCCAGAAAATAAAGTACACTGGAAAATCATTTTTAAATTATCAAAAGTACAAATACCACCTCTCAAACCATCTCCAAATCTCATCTTTGTTTCTGTCCCTTTCCATTAATCTCTCTCCTCCTAATGAAAGACCCTTACTAGTGGCTGCAATACATCACTCACAAGTACTGACCCTGCAGCGCACAATATGCCTAGTGCATCAGCACACACAGAGCTCTCCTCAGCCCAACACTGTGGTCGCTAATCCAGGATCAGTAAGTGTCAAATCTTAAGTGGTTCTCATAGCATTTGCACCGGTCTGCTAAGGCTTTTTTTTAATCCAAGCAGGTTGATAATAGACCTTAAACATCACATTTTTATTACTGTCTTCTCCCCTGCCCCTTCATCTCCATTCCAAAAACTAATTCAGCAGCAGATTGTATGAATGGCTGGAGTTATGGGGCTTGACTTTCAGAGATATTGAGCATGCATAGCTCCCATTAACTAAAACTGCAGTTGTGGGTGCTCAGAACCTCTGAAAATAAGGTCCTAATGCTTTGCACACCTATTTTAGCATTTTTATCATGCTCATTGAGACAATCACTAAACTCATACTAGAACTGAAATGGGATGTGGGGGGAGCATAGTCATCAGAATGAATTTGAAGGTCCACAGAAATTGCAGTCCTGGATCAGACTAATGATCCTGCCAGTCCAGTATCCTGTCACTAGCAGTGGCAAGTACCACAGGGTTCAGAAGAAGGTTCAAGAAATTCCAATATGGAGAAACTTGTCCACAAGAGAAACTTCTTCCTAACTCCCCTCAATTAGCGTCTGACTTTTGTTGGGAGTATAGGGTTTATATCCCTTCTAAAGACAAAAGTGGAGCAAGGCTGCAGACAGGTGAACATCTGACGTGATCGCCAACAATAGGTAAACCAAAACCAGCATGTGTTCACTTGATTTACTTGGCATGAGTGTGTAAAATGGACAGCAACTACAGAATGATCAGGTTCATGTTCAGTTGTATTTTTGTCATTAGAACTACACCTCAACAATTCTTCTAGGCATGACCCCGTAGACGTGCAGGCGGAATGTCTCAAAGGAGAGCAGCATTAGATATTTATGAGCATGTCAGTTTGGCATCAAACTGAAGAGAAATATTAGATAGGAAAAGCAGCAAGCTATCAATAAACAAGTAAAGATAACTCCAACTCCTCTACAGGGCAAATGTCTTTTAAAAATATTTATACCCCCAATTTTGTGATTATTTCATACAACTTTTTTTAAGTATGATTTGCAAGCCATGTTAAGCCTCAACTTATTTTTCTTCTAATGGAAGATGCCAACCCTAACAAAACCTCTGAAAAATAATTTTTCTTAACTTTCTTCATGCAAGATCCAGATTGCCTTGGGGGAATCAGATTTTAGACATCCACCTTTGTACCAGTTATTTCAGTTCTGTTTTACTAAACGCAAATTTGGTCATTAGAGCGTTATGTTCTTCTTATCAGGCTCCACTCCTTTTCAGGATGACATACCTTTCATGGGGTCCTAGTTTTGCAGCATCTGAAGCACAGAATCCCCAATCACTTCATTAGCGTGGCTACAAAACCAGGTACTACAAGCTTCACAAAGATGTGGCTATTTAATTTATACAAAAGTGAATTTAAAAACTGCTTTGGCGAATATAGAAAATATTCCACAAATTATTTAAATTCAATGTATGTTACTATAAACAGACATCTAAATAGGTTATTATAAAATAAATTCTCTGTTAAGGACTTTTTCAGATGCCATGGGGGGAAAAAAGATTGACTGCGGCAATCTGCCAACTGCTGTGAGGAAAGGACCGAAAAGACGAAGAAATGCACACATGCAGAAATATTACTGATCTGCAGAAAGACCATTTAAGGTGGTTTTTCAGTTTCTCCTACATTATCAGTTTCTCTTTGAGAGAGGAGGAACAATACCTCTTCTGCTCAGAATATTTCAAAATGTAAAGAGACATGATCTAGCAGTCGCAACACAGAACTAGGGAGTCCTGAATTTACTTCCAGCTCTGCTACTAAGGTCTACAGTATGAAATTATATCGAATTTATAGAAGTCGATTTTTTTTTTAACAGATTGTGTGCATTTGATTGTGTGTGTCCCCACTAAACGTGCTAAGTCGGCAGAGTGCATTCACAGTATCAAGGCTACCATCAACTCTCAGAGCGGTGCACTGTGGGTACCTTTCCCACAGTTCCCTCAATCTCCGCTGCCCATTGGAATTCAGGGTTGAGCTCCCAATGCCTGATGGGGCAAAAAATTTGTCACGGGTGGCTTTGGGTACATGTCGTCAGTCACCCCCTCCCTCTGTGAAAGCAACGGCAGACAATCATTTCGCGCCCTTTTCCCTGGATTGCCCATGCAGATGCCATAGAACCACAAGTATGGAGCCTGCTCAGATCACCACGGCAGTTAGGAGCATTGTAAACACCTTGCGCATTGTCATGCAGTTTGTGCAGAACCAGAACCTGCAAAAGAAGGCAAGGAGGCAACAGCAGCACAGTGACAAGAGTGATAAGGATATGGACACAGACTTCTCTGAAATCATGGGCTCCAGCAATCTGGACATCCTAATGGCAATGGGGCAGACTCATGCCATGGAATGCCAATTCTCGGCCTGGAAACAAGCAAAGACTGGTGGGACTCCATAGTGTTGCAGGTCTGGGATGATTCCCAGTGGCTCCAAAACTTTCGAATGCGTAAGGCCACTTTCATGGAAATTTGTAACTTGCTTTTCCCTGCCCTGAAGCGCAAGAATACCAAGATGAGAACAGCCTTCACAGTTCAGAAGTGAGTGGCGATAGCCCTCTGGAAGCTTGCAACGCTAGACATCTACTGGTCAGTCGGGAATCAATTTGGAGTGGGCAGCTGTAATGCAAGTAGCCCACGCAATCACTGAGCTGCTGCTATCCAAGGTAATGACTCTGGGAAATGTGCAGGTTATAGTAGAGGGCTTTGCTGCAATGGGATTCCCTAACTGTGGTGGGGCGATAGACGGAACGCATATCCCTATCTTGGGACCGGACCACCTTGGCAGCCAGTACGTAAACCGGAAGGGGTACTTTTCAATGGTGCTGCAAAGCGCTGGTGGATCACAAGGGACATTTCACCGACATCAACGTGAGATGGCGAGGAAAGGTACATGACACTCCCATCTGCAGGAACTCTGGTCTGCTTGAACAGCTGCAGGAAGGGACTTACTTCCCAGACCAAAAAATTACTGTTGGGGATGTTGAAATGCCTATAGTTATTGTTGGGGACCCAGCCTACCCCTTAATGCCATGGCTCATGAAGCCATACAACGGGCACCCTGGACAGCAGTAAGGAGCAGTTCAACTTTAGGCTGAGCAAGTGCAGAATGGTGGTAGAGGTGCATTTGGACGTTTAAAGGCTTGCTGGCGCAGTTTACTGATTCATATAGACCTCAGTGAAACCAATATTCCCATTGTTATTGCTGCTTGCTGTGTGTTCCACAATATCTGTGAGAGTAAGGGGGAGATGTTTATGGCAGGATGGGAGGTTGAGGCAAATCGCCTGTCCGCTGATTATGCGCAGCCAGACACCAGGGCGATTAGAAGAGCACAGCAGGATGCGCTGCACATCAGAGAAGCCTTGAAAACTAGTTTCATGACTGGCCAGGCTACAGTGGGACAGTTCTGTTTATTTCTCCTTGATGAAAACCCGTCCCCTTGGTCCACTCTACTTGACTGCAAGCCAATCGCCCTCCCAGCTTCGATCACCGCTTGCAGAGGCAATAAAGTCATTGTTGTTTCAAAATCATGCATTCTTTATTAATTCACACTAATAGAGGGATAACTGCCAAGATAGCCCGGGGAGAGCGGGGGGGTGGAGGAATAGGGAAGCACTGGGTAGGGTGTTCATGAGGGGAGGAGGGAAGGACAAGGCCACACTGCACTTCAAAACTTATTGAATGTCAGCCTTCTGTTGCTTGGGCAGTCCTCAGGGGTGGAGTGATTGGGTGCCCAGAGCCTCCAGCCCCCTGCCACATTCTTGGGAGTCTGAGGGAGGAGGCGGCTATGGAATTGGGGAGGAGGGCAGGTGGTTACACAAGGACTGCAGTGGCGGTCTGTGCTCCTGCTGCCTTTCCTGCAGGTCCACCATATGCTGGAGCATGTCAGTTTGATCCCCCAGTAGCAACAGCATTGCATCCTGCCTCCTCTCGTTGTGCTCCCGCCACCTCTCATCTCGATTGTCCCTCCTGTCCTCACGTTCATTTACCACTGTCCTGGACTGTAACACTGTTTCTCTCCACCCATTCTGGTGGGCTCTTTCAGTGCGGTAGGACTGCATGAGCTCAGAGAACATTTCATCGCATGTGTGTTTTTTTCGCCTTCTTATCTGAGCTAGCCTCTGGGACAGAGATGATTCGGGGAAGGGTTGAAACATTAGCAGCTGCGGGAGGGAAAAAAAGGAGAGTAGTACTTAAAAAGACATTTTACAGCACAGTGGGTATACTTTTTCATAGTGAACCGAACTATTCACATTACATAGCATGTGTGCTTTCAGTACAAGGTCGCATTTTGCATCTTATATTGAGTGCCTACGGGTTTGGTGTGAGATCACACATGCAGGTCCTGGGAACAGAATTCAGCTTGCAGGTAGCCATGGTAAGCCATAGTCTTTCGGCTTCTTCAACCTTCATAACATGTGGGAATGGTTTTAAAAAGTAGTGCCCTCCTTTCCCATACTAAATAAAGCAAAGCTTTGTTGAGTTGGCCATTTAAAAGGAGGTGCTGTGGTTTTTTGGTTAACGGGCAGCAGAAACCCAACTAACCCCTTCCCCCTCCCAATTTTCTGGGATTATCGCTTTGCCCCTCCCCCCACCGAGTGGCCAGTATCAGGGAAGATCCCTGCTAGCCAAACGTGAACAGCTCAGCATGAACAGCTCCCCCGCCCCACACCGCATGGCTAACTGCGGGGAGGATTTCTTTTCAGACACAGGCAAACAGCCCAGCAGGAACGGCAACCTCTGAATGTCCCCTTAATACAATTCCCCTATCTCAACCAGGTGACCATGAATGATATCACTCTCCTGAGGATAACAGAGATATAAAGAACCGATGTTGCTTGAATGCCAGCAAACACAGGGACCATACGCTGCCAGGCTTTGTCATGCAATGATGCCAGACTACTTGCTACTGGCCTGGCGTGGTAAAGTGTCTTACCATGGAGGACAGAATAAGGCTGCTCTCCACAGAAACCTTCTCTGAAGGCTTTTAGAGTACCTCCAAGAGAGCTTCATGGAGATGTCCCTGGAGGATTTCCGCTCCATCCCCAGACACATTAACAGACTTTTCAAGTAGTGGTACTGGCCACGAATATATCCCAAGTCCTCATGGCAAATTAATCATTAAGCACACTTGCCTTTAAACCATGTATTATATTTACAAAGGTACACTCACCAGAGGTATCTTCTGTGGCCTTACGGTCCGGGATCCTACCTTGGGAGGGGATCGGCTCCAGTGTAATAAAAAGTTCCTGGCTGTCAAGGAGAATGGTGTCTCCACTTGCCTGCTGTCTGCTATCCTCAACCTCATCCTCCTCCGCCTCATCTTCCTTGTTCCCAAAGTCCTCATCCCTGTCCCGTGAGACTCCTCCATTGCAAGTGTCCACAGACGGGGTGGACTAGTGGTAACCCCCCCTCCCCCCCCAGCATTGCATGCAGCTTATCATAGAAGCGGCATGTCTGGGGGGGTCTGACCCGGAGCGTCCGTTTGACTCTGAGTTTTCTGGTACACTTGTCTGAGCTCTTTCATTTTCACATGGCACTGCTGCGGGTTTCTGTTGTAGCCTCTGTCCATCATGCCCTTGAAGACTTTGGCAAAAGTACTGGCATTTTGTCTTTTTGAATGTAGTTCTGACAGCACGGATTCATCTCTCCATACAGAGATCAAATCCAGCACCTCACGTTCAGTCCATGCTGGAGCTCTTTTGTGATTCTGGGACTGCATGGTCTCCTGTGATGTTGGGCTCTGAATGGTCACCTGTGCTGATGACCTTGCCACATTGGCCAAACAGGAAATGAAATTCAAAAGTTCCCGGGGCTTTTCCTGTCTACCAGGTCAGTGCATCCAAGTTGAGAGTGCTGTTCAGAGCAGTCACAATGGAGCACTCTGGGATAGCTCCCGGAGGCTAATACCATTGAACTGCATCCACACTAACCCAAATTCGACCCGGCAATGTCAGTTTCAGTGCTAATCCCCTCCTCGGGGAGGAGTACAGAAATCGATCTTAAGAGCCCTTTAAGTCGACAAGAATGGCTTCATTGTGTGGACAGGTGCAGGGTTAAATCGACCTAACGCTGCTAAATTCGACCTAAACTCGTAGTGTAGACCAGGGCTAAGGGACTGAGAAAGGTCCCTCTTTACTGCAGCTTTACCATGCTTCTCTCTCCTCTACCTTCAGTTATTTTAAACCCTTTGAGACTCTTCAGTGAAGAGTACTAGAGAAGTTTAAAGCATCACAACAAAATGGGTAATGATTACTCTGCACTATGTAACTTAATGCGTTATAGGTTAGTTTACTATCCAACTGGAATTTTTTAAAACTGTAATGGAAGCACTTAAACCAACATAAAATGTTCACTGGAACAAGTGACTTTCGTATAATTACATTAAAATACAAAGCTTTTTATGTTTATAAAACCTGTGCATTAAAAAGCTTTTCTGTTTTAGTTCTTAAAAGGGGGGAGATTTATTGGCTATCAAAGGATTTAAAGCCTTTAGCAGTCTGCAACAGATAACTGCAACAATATATCAAATAGAACATTGAAATCTATTAAAATTGTTAGGGGGGCACATTTTATCTACAAGTTTTATAGACATTTTGCAGCAAATTTTGATATCACACTTTCTAAGTACAGTAGTCATGTGTTAGAACTTATATTCGCATTATTACATTGTCCTGGTTCACTCATAGATCATTTTCTACTGAGTGTTTATTGCTTTCACATGTAGGAAAGGACAACTGATGCCATTTTTAACATAACCTGTGCCCACAGTTCCCTGTTAAGACAAACCGCATGGCATTTTTCAGATGACAAAAAATTGCAGTATGCTTAATTAAGAGCGCAAAATATGAGGTTGCAGATGGAAGAAAAGGAACATAGGTCTTGTCTGCTTTAGGTCTTATATTCAATTGTAGCATCTTATCTAGACTGAACCTAAGTGTTTCTAAAAGGTTGAGAAATGGTGTTTTGTCACCTTCTAAGAGAGGTTGGGTAGGCAACAGTTAATCCACTGGATCTTGGTGAAGTGTAAAGGGTCTAGTCAGGTGTCTGATGAATAGCCTAGAGGTAGCCTAAAACATACGTAGGCTACAGTACTGTGTTTGAACATGGTTAAGATGTTCCTAGTCAAGGTTAGGCACATGGTGTAGTATAGAAGCTGCCTAAAGCTAGCTTACTCTGTAGATATCAGACTTTAGTCTTTGCAGATATCAGTCAAGCACCATCCACAAATCACTAAATGGTACTTCAAGGAATACAGCAAAAGGATACTCTTCCCCATATTTTTAAGCCAATAATACAGACCAAATAATCTTAATTTTGAAATAAGAAAGGAAGAGGGCAAACCCATGAACTGATCACCAGTTTATAACTTTCATTAACGACTGTCACCTTCAAGTGTGTGCACACATAGTGGATATTAACAAGCTGCTCACAAATAATTAAGCACCCCAAAAGCCAAAACTGGACTTTGAATTTTGTGTTACATTTTTACAATGTTGGCAAGCATAAAACATTGACACACACTTCTGGAATGTTTTCTCAGCTATGAAAACTAGATTTGATTTGTGGTTCAATCACTCAAGCTTTGAACATAGATTCAAACGACATGAAAGGGACTTCGAGAGGTCATCTAGTCCAGTCCCCTGCACTCATGGCAGGACTAAGTGTTAACTAGGCCATCCTTGACAGGTATTTGTCTAACCTGCTCTTAAAAATCTCCAAAGATGGAGATTCCACAACCTCCCTGGGAAATTCATTCCAGTGCTTAACCACCCTGACAGGAAGTTTTTCCTGATGTCCAACTTAAACCTCCCTTGTTGCAAGGCATCAACACGTATGCAGCAATAGCAGACTTGCTTTTTTCATTCTGTCTTGTTCCCTCAGATCTTTCTTACTTCACCTGATGCCACCTCCTTGCATGAATAAAATAATTATTGGTATTGTTTCTTCATACTGTACAAAAATACTTTTAAAAATGCTGAGTCACAGCTTAGATTCCTATATCCATAAATATCTGATGGTACCTACCACTGACTAAAAAAATAACCCTATCCCCTAACCTAGCAAGAGGAATGAGTGACCAACATGAGTACAGGGAAATAAAGAACATTAAAAACAAATACACACAAAGCAAATGAAATCCAGAGTTAGTAAACCACAGTTAAGAAACCAGAAATCAATCTGATTTATACAAAAGAACAGTACGTAAGCACTTACTCTATTTAATTTGTTTGTGTTAGGGGATTTCTTTTAGATAAAATATGGCCAGTTTAATTTTTCCGTTTCAAAGTTGTGGGTGATGGCTCCAGTAACAAAATGCTTTAGAATATATATTATAGTGTTCTGCAGCAAACCGTAAAACACAAGCCAGGACTTCTTCCTCTTAGAATTTCAAAATGAATTACTGATTATTTAAGTTTAGTAAAACTATTTCATACCCCACAGTGAAGTAATTCAATTCTGTTCCTCTGTATTTTTACATGGTATTCACTCATCCCTCTTATTTAATCAAAGTGCAACAGTGAGTGATAGAGGTAAAATCTAAAACACCCTGAAGTAGCTCCCAGCAGAATTTCAACTGTCTCACATGTCAATGGCTCTTTCCAAAATATCTGGTTCCATGGCAGTTGCCATTTTAGCATTAGGCTCAAATACAATGGCATGGGGCATAGAGTCTAATTTCAGAACATCTCTCTTTTTACTCCTGGACCATCGTTCAAAAAGAACACCAGAGTCAGAAAATGGAAAATGTGTCCAGCAATGCTTTTGATGCTATTAAAGAATCATTTTGGAGCTACCACTACTCCACTTACAACCCACTATTCTTTTCCTATTAAAATGCCTGTTGCTCTAAATATTCATAAATATAAGACATATCTGACTATGATGAAGCAAAACACATTTTAGAAGAACATGTACAAAACTGTAGAAAGATGAAAGCAGGTAAGAAAGCTTGTAGATATAGAAAAAGAATTTAAAATGATTTCTTACCTGAATTCTAATGTTACCTGTTGAATTTCTCCCTCAGATAACTTTACCTTTTTTAAAAATAAAAAAGCTATTAAATTTACATTTAGGGGATGAAACTATTTAAGTTTGCTGAAGAGAAATTATAATTGTAATGTGGCATTGAGTGAACAACTTTTAAAAAATCTTGTAATCCGATGGCCAATTAAATTAAAAGCTATACTTCCCTCTGTCTCAAAGATCCACTAAAGTGTTCTTTACCTCATTTTATCTCTCTTTTGGATGCTTCCCCCAAGCATCCAAAAGAGAGATAGCTGTACTTCAAGTTGGCATAAGGCACTTCATAACTAAGAGTAGATAAACTGTATATTTCCCAAATATTTCTTCAGCATGAAACACTGGCTCATCCTTAAAAAATATTGTATCATAACTACTTTAATTTTTACACTAGACAGTCTCTCTTTTGCTTTATGGTACTTGGAAAATGCTAGGCTATTACACAAAGCACATTTTTCTTACAGGAAGTGATCTACATGTAAAGTAATTTACTATTTTCAATCAACAGAAAATACTGATATGACTGCATTAAGCCAATATGTGTAGAACAAGACATTAGGTCACTTCCTGATATCTAATATCTAAACTGCCATTTGTTATAGTACAAAAGCGTTCCTTGAAACAAAAACTATACACTTATGCACAGTGACTAAATTGGCTTTGCTGCCCTTTTTAATCTTGGATGTTGCGTACTCTTTCATTCCCCTCACTTTCCATTACAACTATGCCCTTTCGCTAGCAACTCCTCAACATTACAGTACAGTCCTATTAGCGTGTGAGAAAGCATTCCTTTAGAGTTTTGTGTTTTATTAGAAGTCTTACAGCACACCCAGAAAGCTGTCTGCAGTCCGACAAGGCTCAGCTAGCTAACCAAGCAGTAAATGCTTCCTATCCAAGAAACACCCAGCAAGTAAACACAAACCGTGATAAACCTTCCCTCTTACAAACAAAACAGGATTTCATTAAAAGATGTTTCCTGGGAGGGAAAAGAGACAGGCCTAGCAAACTGGAAAGGCAAAATAAATTGTTAGAACAGATTGATTCTAAATTAGATATTTATGATTAACAGATGTCTTTGGTTAGGTTTTCGGCACTGACTAAATCAGTGAAACTTCAACAGTACTTAGACATCAAACATGCTGGAACCTGGCAATGTGTAGATGTTGCAAGAAACACTCATCACACCCAACCACCAGGTAAGTGTCACAGTAAAAGAAAAAACAGGGGAGGCTAAGAAAGAGAGGAGAGATTAAAAAGTTGGAAAGAAAATTCTCCAGCCTAGGAAAAAAAGCCCACACATCTGAAATAAAGCAAGCCAGACTTTGGATTCCAAGGCCATAGGCGATTCACTGTGTCTCTATCTTCGTGCTAAAATGCCCTCACTGCACTATTCTAACCACAAAACAAGCTATAATCTAAAAATCAAGCCACAACTTGCTTTAATGTTATACCAAAAGCTTCATGACTAAGAAATAAAGCCACTGTTGCTGAACCAGCTAAGACTGCCTTTTCTGAACTATGCATAAATGTAGGTCGATCATTATCAATCAGTGGAGTTTTGTTCCCCCCACCACTACCTTCTGGATTTAATGGACTTATTCCAAACTTTATATACATAGCAACAAATAATTCATTCTGAATGACAGATTCCTCCTCCATGAGTAATACCTATATATGACTTTCTGATAATGGCCGATAGAGTGTTTTTTCCCATTGGTGCAAAAATATAATCAGGCTAAAATCATCAGTTAGCATAGTGCAATGGTATCTTCCACTAGTCAGCATCTGATGTGGCAGACTGTAGAGCTGCAAAGCACTGATGTTCTGCAGAGATAAGCACCATGCAGGTACAGCTATATGTTTAGAGAAAGAACATAAGTAACTGTAAAAGGCTACAAAAATACCTTTAAAAGCCAGAAATGTGTCATTGGGAAACTTAAACCATCAAGAATATATGTTCAGAAAAGCCAATGTTAGCGGATGAGGAGTTGATTCATTGACAGCAACAAACTAAAGATTACTATCACTTTTTTAGTAAACACATGCCTACAAGAGACCCAAGCTATTTCAACTGCATTGTCAGTAATTTCCAACCCCTATTAACTTATAAACTGATTATCTAAAAGTTGCATGACTTTTTCATATCCTCTTAAGACTATCTTCTTTAAGCATGGTCTTTCCATGTAGCCTATTCTAAAGCTTTACACACAGCTTTGAGAACTTTAATGATTGCCTTTCAACAGATCTCTCAATATAGTGTATCAATATTTTGCATAGAAACTAACACTAATGGCCTAGAACAGCTCCCTGGCAAGGGAAGGTGTTCATCTATAATACATAGGTATTAGCCCATTTAACTGGAGACATTTCTTTTCATAGTTCTCTAGGTGGTAAGCTGCTACTAATCCTTACAAATAGTTTCCATCAGGCTGCTAAGGCAAAAGGAAATCTATCTTAAATATAACTCCATTCAGCAACTTAACACACTCTTTATACTGATGAAATCAAAGGCTAAAAAAAGAATGAATTCTCTCTTTTACTGTAAGTCTTTCTAAATAATGAACCACATACTTAAGGCTAGAGAATTACAAATACATTAGAAGTACTAAATGACAAGTTTTGATTAGGGTGATGTGAAAAAAGGAACTTTAAGATATCCAAGCTCATTTTCTGGAATTTATGTCTATTAAAATGTCTAAGTTCTGTGTAGAAATCTTTGAGACATATTTGATGTCAATTAGAAGAGCATTTATTGGTAGAGAGTGCAAAAATAAAACAAGAGAAAGATAGTCTATTAGGTGCGCGCGCACACACGCACAAAATGTTAAAATCTAACAGCAGCAACTGTTTACTGGCCACATTGATAAGGAACAGAGGTGTAGCCACAAAGAAGAGCAACAGAAAGGGGAGCGGGACTTTTTCCTGAAACAGTTATATATTTTTTAAAAAGAAATGCACAGCGCCCTCTTCCACAAAAAAAGTCCACCAAACAGGAAAATTATGAATATAATACCTTTGAGAAACACCAGAAAATATTGTTAGTAAAAAGAGATAACCTATAGTAGTGCAGAAATAATACTTATGCTTACAGAACATGTTTCATTATCTTAAAGCGTTTTACACAGGCAAAAAATTTTTTCCTTTTACAAAGGGCGAAAGTTAGGCACAGGGAACTTATGCGACTTTCCCAAGGTCACATCCAGTCAGCATCAGAGCCAGGAACAGAATCCAGGTTTCCTGACTCCTATGTGTTTCCACTACAAAAGAGTAGGTCTATGGGAAAAATGCTAGGAAATCATAGAAATCATAAGTTAGAGAGCATATTAAGTGCTTATCTATACAAGGAAGTTTAACCAGTTTAACTTAAGGTGTGATTTTAAAGCAACTGAGTTAAACTACTTCAAAAAGCTTCACACACACTTATTTTGGTTTATCTTAAATCAATTACAAATCAATTTAACGAGCTGCTCTTATTCTGAAACAAGTGTTTATACAGTGATTTGCAATGTTTTAAAAAACAATTTACGTTAAACGAGTGCACCTTTCTCATAAAGACAAGGCCTAGATCATCTCACCCATTCTCTGCTAATGCAGAATTGTTTCATACAGTACATTTTCTAATGCCTTGTCTAGCCTAGCTTCACATGTCCTAGGATATGAGGTTTCCACCCTCTCTCTTTGGAGATTATGCTTATAATTCTCACTGGCAGGAACTTTTCCTAATATTCACCCTAATTTTCCTGTGATGCCCAGATCCACCAAAGCATTTAGGCATTTGCTTAACTTTAACTACTGGTTTAAATGGGATTAAATTTAAATACTTTACATTTAAATACTTAAATTTAAATATATATTATAAATTTAAATTTATGATATTATTTATAATATTAATATATTATAATATATAAATTTAAATATATATAATAATATATACATTTAAATACTTACATTTAAATACTTGCCTATGTGTTTGGTGGATTGAGGCTTTAATTTAATCTGATGCTTTTACTTAACTGAGGCTGCAAGGCCATATCCTCAGTTTAATTGCATTTCTCTGTTTGCAACTTGATAACTTTTTCATATTGCATCTGATCAATTCCAAAATCTCAGGGAACATTCTAGGTATCAAAGACCAGAACCCTATTGATTTTGAGAAAAGTCTGAAAACTGAAAAGGGAAAAATGGAGACACATGGCACACTGGCCATCTGTTTAGTACAGTACTGCCTCAGCTTCAAGCACCTCTGCAAAGGCCTACAGATCAAACAATTGGTGGATAGCACCCATTAATGCCTTCCAGCATAACAATACTTCTTTCTTAGCTCTGCTCAGATTCTCAATAGAGTTTAACATGTTGACAGCCTAAGACTGTCTACATTGCACTTCTGTTGGCCAGGGATGGTTTTATTTTGCCAGCAGGAGAGCTCTCTCCTGCCATCAAAGAACAGCTACCCTTCATACCTTACAGCAGCATGGCTGTAGCGGCACAGCTATGCCGCTGTAAGGTACACAGAACAGACACAGTCTAAGTGACTTCTCTCTCAGCAAGAAAGAAAACAAACAGCAGTTCTGGAGGGAGCGCACACAGCCCCTTGCATAGAGGGAAAGGGAGGGAGCATGGGGGAGCTGGTATGGAGGGACTACACAAAACCCTTAGCATGAGGGGAAAGGGGACAGAACTCCTGCTACGGGCCAAGACATGCACATGGAGCCCCCTCTCATGATGGGGGAGGAAGATTTTCGGATATAGAGCCCCAGGCATGAGGAGGTGGGGGAAGTTGCAAGGAGTCTCTGAAACAGAGGGGAATGAGATGGTGATACACAGGTAGCTTGGTGGGTGGGTGTGTAGGTGAGTGGAAATGGAGGAACGCAAGTACCCCCTGGTTTGCCAAATGAGCTAAGCCTACAGAAGCCACAAAGTATGTGACTCTCTAGTTCTACCTCTTGTACCATCCTAGCTCCTGTCATTTTCTTGGTTGTTATAACCTTCAGATATTTGTAAATGTGTGTACCCTCTTAGTTTCTTTAGTTAACCAAGCTACCTGTATTCACTATTTTTAATCTTTGACATAATATTTTTGACATCCTTACAGCCCCGGAAACATTTTTGTTGCCTTTCTCTAAATTTCCTCCAATTCTCAATCACCTTGGTAGCCATCTTTTTCTACTCTAGCCCTTAGCCATTTTGAAGACTCCAGCCTTGATCTTTCCAAAATCCTAATTACCTCCCTAATGTAGACTGACAATTTACAAAGATAATGCACTACACCTGTAGACTGAAGTTAGGACAGTCTTATTTTGGTGGTGACATTGCCAATCTTGATAAAAAAAAGTTGAAGTTAGAGTTATGCTTACAAATTGTGCAATCAGATGCAAATTCCAACTGGAAAGATGTCTCCTAGTTTTTAAATAATACATTAAGTGGAGAAGATGAAATTCAGCAACAATGGGTATTTCATCCATATAAGCTCAATTTAGCTAGAGCTTTCTGGGTAAAAAGGCCCATTATCTTCACAGTCAACAATTTGCTGCAAAAAAATAGCTGGTGTCTTTCTAAATGGTTCTTCACTCTTCTGCTCATCCATTTATTTCCCCATTATATATATAAAAATAATACTGAAATGATCTATTAATATATATATTAGATGTTGCCTAACTGGTGCAATTTTGTCTTTTATTTGTCCCCTCAATAAGGCTGAAGGAGTTTACAACCATGATGCACTGTGTTTTTAAACAATTTGTTTCATTCCACCATCTGTTCAACAGATTTAATTAAATAAGAAAAGTCCTCACATGTGCAGTCCTATATGTGATTCTGAAGCCCACTAGGGAAAAGCCAGTTTATTTCAGTACTCTTTCTCCCAATCCCAACAACAAAACCTGTATTTTACTGAGTATGATAATAAGTTTGGGAACTTGGAAGTAGATTTTCAAATTATATTATTAAAAAGTAGAAAATACAAAGAATATATTAATACTTGAAACTGATTCTGTAAGTCCTCTCTATTTTTCTCTACTCAAAGCAAATACTGAAATACAACCCAGCACGTTATCCTTAAACTAATAAGTTTTAGCACTTATGTAGCACCATTCATCTACAAATAGATTTATTAACATGAACTACTCACTACTCAATTTCACTATGTGGTGGATAAGGAAACAGATTTTCTATTTATAAAATAGAAATACTAAGACAGAGGTTAAGTGACTTGCCCCAGGTGACAGAAAACGGTGGTGTCAGAGCCAGGTTTAAAACCCAGGAGTTTTTTGTTCTCAGCCTCATGTTCAGAACATACTTCTCAGGGTATATTCCCACTTAAAATGCTATAGCCACACAGCTGTAGTGTAGACAGTACTTACACCAACGGAAGAACCTCAAGAGGTGGTAGCTAGGCCAATGGAAGAATTCTTTTGTTGACCTAGCGAGGTCAAGAAGTGGACTTAGTTTGGCTTAACTCCGTCACTCAGAGGTGTGGATTTTTCACACCCCTGAGCAACATAGCTGGGTTGACCTAATTTTCCAGTGTAGACCACCCCTTACAGTAGTTAGGATTAACAATGTCTGGGTTTGAGAGAGTTTACATTTTTAGAAAGTATATATCCCTTTGAGATCTTGATAGTGAAAATGCCCACAACAAAAATTCCTATTCCTTCTATAGTTACAGGCCATGTTTTATTCTTAGATTTTCTATTCTATTGTTCAGTGACTTGAACATTTGAAAAGCAGTGATTTCTCTCCCCAACCCCACTTTCACATACCTATGGTTTCTGGTAGGTCCAAGAGCTCATTGTGCTGCAAGTCAAGGTTGGTGATTTGTGTACAATTTCCAATCTCCTTTGGAAGATGTTCAAGCTGATTGTGCGCAACATCCAGAGTTATGAGGTTACACAACTCACCTATGAACACACCAAAAAACACAGAGATTTATTTTGAATGTCTAGTTCCACCAAATAAAACTACAACATGAAAGAAAAAAATAAGTGGTCAGATATACACAACTACAGTTTTAAAACAAAGTATTGTGTGTACCTTAAAGTTATGGCTGCAAAATATTTCTGACATACCAGGATCACAATCTAGTACAGTCAGATTCAAAACCTCATCAGCATCCTTCGAAAGCATAAAATATAGATTCCAGATATCTAAATGAATCTCAGTGTATTAAAAAAGACCATGCCAGCTATCCCTGCTTTTGATTTGGTACTGTAAGCTAAGGAATGACATGAGAAGTATAAGAGCTTTGTTATTCTTCTCATTATTCATTCTCTTCAGCTTAATCAAAGCTACGAACCATCATGGACATAAGCCATTTGTACTCAATTTTGAAAAATTCAGATCTAATTTTAAACAAACCATCATCACAGTAATAACGTACAGAGAAACCACCACATAGAATTATTTTCAGGCTGCAAAGAACAAATAAACAGTTTGTGAAATATCAAAACAGAACCAATTATTTTGCTGACAAGCTGGATAACCAAGAAAACTACTACTGATTGAGACTTACAAATGGCAGTTTGTTACATTAAACAGGAAACCTATTCCTACAGAATAATGCATGTTAAATACTCAATAGTAGCTAAAAATGTAAGGAAGGCTGAAATAAAATCTTATTTGTTAAGTCAAACAAAAAGGGCCTGGATTCTCTTCTGATTTATCTGTTTTACACCAGTAAAACTTCATGCCTGATTTACCCTGAAGTATGGGAGGTAAGAATCAGGCACAATTCTCTGAAACGATAAAGTTTCATTGACTTCAGTGTCAGCAACAAAAGATCCAAAATATTTTTAATGCTTTTTTTTGTATGTTTTGATTTCAATGGAGCTGAAATTAACAGTGAAGATTTTAATAGCTCCAACTTCTATTCACCGGCTAAGTGACAATTTTTGGAACAATAGTAAATTAATATTGCAGAAAGAATGCCTATTTTATGAATATACTCTCCAGTGCTATTTTATTAATCTTTATCCTGCTAGGGCATCCTTGCAGATCTTGACGACTAGCTTGGGGTAAACTCTGATGCCATGGATTACACTGTAAGGATGAACGGTAAATTTCACTACAAATTCTAAACATCTATGAATTTTGTTTACTTAACTGCTTCAGATGATAGCAAGCACTTTGCTGGAGGTAAAAAAAATTAAAACCCATTTACTAAAAGGCTTGCAAAGTTAAACACATATTGTCTATTCACCATTTGATTATTCTGATTTTTTCAGCTTGTATCACAGTTATGCTCTGCAAAGACCTACACAGTTCAGAGGTACATAGTACAAATGGTATTTTGTCATCAAATCCCACACTATAGTGTCTATGTTCACTGCACTTCCCCCAAAATACTCTCACATCAAGTGTGAAAATATTGTTTATGTGCTCCTACATCACTTGAAATGCACTCCATTTATACATGTAGCAATGAACATTGCAATGGAAACAATCAAGAGGAGTGAACCTAGCAATACATGACCAATGAACAGAAATCCCATAACACATGGAAGAGAATGAAAGAGCAAAGAGGATAGGCAACAATACAGTCCTAGAGTGCCCCAACATTTTGGGAGTCTGTGCTCTACTAGTTTCTTGGGACATGCAGTTCTGTTTAGAATGAAATACAAAGTGGGAGGGAAGGAACACATTTAACCCATTTTTATATCATATTGCATGTGTTATTAAAGGTAATCTGAGAATCTTGGCAACATTTTAGGGCACTACTTCTCAATTTATGATCAGCAAAGCTTAGGTTTGGAACAAGATTCAAGCTCTGTGAGACAGAACAGAAAGTTATAGTCAGAGACGAAGTCAAGTTCATGCTGTGGCACAATTCCATTTCATCATATATAATTTTCATCCCCCATGGCTAGTTGTGGGAGGAGGGGTCAGTATATCTGCTGAAATTTCAGGAACACTTTGACTTGGGGAGCAACATTCTCTCTACTCCATTCCTTGCATCTACAGAGAATTTGGCAACAGAGACATACATGGTTGCAACACTACATATGGACAGTTCATTTTGTTTGGACACGGCTGCCTTGAATGCTAGGAATATTTGGATTTTGAGTCTTGGGAGAAAATTAAGGATCAGTGCCTGTCTAGCACTCTGTCTCGATTCCAGATAGTTATAGAAGATCATGTTGCTTTTGCTTGTGTGGGATTAAAGACAGGTTTTATTTTAAACAAACTGTTGGTACAAAAAATGACATGTGCAACAGATTTTTATTTCAAGTAAGTGATCAATCCTAAAACTCAGTGAAGGCTGTTGCCCTATATAAATTCGATTTTGGAATACGAACCGGATGACATTATGATGTTGTTTAGTGACTCAAGGAAAAGAATTTCAAGAGACACTGTATAGTAAACAGTTTAATGACTATTGTTAGGCCTTCAGTTCCACATAGCGTACAGAGCATGTGATGAGAAGCTGTCAAACCATGCAATGGTCCAAAATAAAGTGCAACATCATTTTATAACCTTTTTTTTTTTGGGGGGGGGGGGGGGGTTGGAAGAAGTTGCAGAGACGTGAAATTTTTCTAATCTTTGTTTCATTCATACTTGTCAGTCCACACTGACATACAACTCAGCAGAAAGAGCCTGATGAAGCAACAAAACTAAGTTTCCCTTCTTGCCCACTTTATTAAAAATGGGAAAAATTCTCACATTGGAGATGCTTTCTTTACTATATGAAAAAAAACCAGTGAAAGTGATTCTGCCAGCTAATATAATCAAAGATACTAGTAGAGATCCACTGTCCAAGATCAATGCATTGGGTGGATTGAATACAGATCTATCTACAGACTACAACAGAGAACACAGAAATGCTATAAGAAATCAGATGCTCTCCAACAGCAGTTCTCTTAAAAGGAGGGCCAGAATGAACAAATGGAGTCAACTGTTGTTATGACAAATAGTTAATTATAAGAACAAACATTTTTCTGGCCCAAATATGTTGCCATCTGTACAGAATAGTTCTGATAACAGAAAATGTAAAGGGATTTGTCATTAGTGAACAATCTACCACAGTAACAATATCTCACTGCATTCTTCACAAAGAATTTCTCATAGCCTAACCTGTGCTCAGTGAACTAAGTTGTGAAGATGACAAACTTCATCAGGATATATCTGAATTCTTGGATCTTTGCCTTATCAGGGAGATAACTGAGAGCAGAGCATTAAAGCATACAGAAGATGGCTCTCTCAAAGAAAGATTCCTGCAGGAACTAAGACATGAAATGCTGGAGAGCTAAGAACTCAATAATATTCAGACTAGAAGAATCAACTTTTTGGGCTTTCACATGATTTCTGGCATGCTAAATTTGATTACTTTGTTGAAATGTTGGGTATTTGAATCAAACAAACAGAAACATGTCAGTTACAAACATTTCAGATTTGATTATCAGAGAATGAAATTTAGCCATGTGAAGACAATATTTTAATTCTTGGAAAATTGGTATGTTCCCACTACTTTTTGCGGAAGATCCAGAATCACTTCCACACGTGAAGAATATTTTGGACACGAGAGAAGTCATCAAAAGATGCAAATGATTGTTTTAGGAAGAAAACTTACTCATAGATGAATAATCCATATTGAAGTTACCTTACTCTTTCAGATACATCTAGCGGCTAAGATAAAACACAAACAACATATTAAATAGATTATAAAGTGACCTGCTAGACAAGTTCTGGCTGGTCTCATGGAAAGGTCATCTCAAAAACAAGGGCAGGATTAGTAAAATAATTGAAAATGTCACTATTTGGGGGTGGGGGAGAGAATCATTCTCCCTCACTATGGCTGATATAAAAGCAGCAATGAAGTAGAATAATAATTGTCACCGAAGCAGACAAAATTGTGTGCATCAGTCCTCTTGACAGAGAAAAATCACTAAATGGGAGCAATTTTAAAATAAAATGCATTTCTCCATAATTAAAATAATCTCCCCTATAAGACTAACTTTCAATTCCCCAATAACTTCAAAAAATTAAAAAGTGCCCACTTTTCTGCAAATTCGTAGAAGATAAACTTAGTAGATTGTTCATATAAACGTTCAGAGAAACAAGAGTAGTTACTCTGGGAAGATGCCAAAATGCTTTCTTTTTAAAACATGTCCGTAAAGTATAAAGAGCAGCAAACATCTTACCATCATTTTCTCATGTACAGTATGTGTTATACAAGCAGCATGACAAAATCACACATAAATGCTGATTGACAATCATATTGTTATTACGAAAAGACTAATAATGTCTCCATAATTAAGGCTGAAACCTGGGTCCTACGTAAGGCTGATTTTGAATACCTGTCATGAAAACGGGATCAACTCATATATCCAGAAAATTTAAAATGCCTGAGTTACTCAAAAAACAGAATACAGATTTGTTGTATATTATTTTATGTTAGTATGTACATATGTATTATATATGCACATCTACAGATTAATATTAAATTAGGGGAAGCGGTTATGTCAATATCAAACGGGGCTCAGTATTTCCTGAGGGGAAATTTCCTGAGGGGAATATTTTCCTTAGGGGGAAAAAACCTTGGGCTGTATTTTCAACATATTTCAACATAACCCCTTTTCCACTGGATTAAATCTTCTGACTAACCATTCTCTCTCTTCCCATGTTTAAGCAGACTGAAATTCTGAAATCCTTTACTACATGATAAATCTTGGACCAGATGACATAGCAACAGAATAAAGAGCTCTTGTTGGACAGTACAAGGAATTGGACAGTGCTAGTATTAGTGATACCTTTTCATTTTAGCCTCAATGTCTTATTAAGTACTATATCAAGCTGTATTGCTTTCAAGTTTACATTTTAAAAAATTAATCTAGGTTCACTACCACAAGCAATACATTACAAATATTTTCCATAGCTATAATATTTATTAATCCCTCACCAGGTTCTCTGACTGCAGAATAAAGCAAAATAATCTAGTCTACCCAGAAAGCTATACAAGATACATTAAAGATAAAAAAAAGTCCTGACCCTAGAAAGTATTACAAAGTAACTGTGTAACTTCAGCACAAGGGGAAGTTACCCACCTTGCAGTAACTGAAGTTCTTTGAGATGCGTGCCCCTGTGGGTGCTCCACTTTAGGTTTCGGTGCATCCCAGCACTATGGATCAGAGATTTTCCATAACAGTGCCTGGTCGGGACGCAGGCTCTCAGATGGTATCTCCCATCTCATTGGAATCTTCCTGAACTCCTGTGTCCTGCACCCTCCTCAGTTCCTTCTCCACCATGGAGCGATTATAGTAGTACTCCAAAGTAGACGGGAGGTGGGTGAGGAGTGGAGCACCCACAGGGACACACATCTCAAAGAACTTCAGTTACTGCAAGGTGAGTAACTTCCCCTTCTTCTTTGAGAGCTGTCTCTGCGGGTGCTCCACTCTAGGTAAAGGTGTAGCAGTTCCCACTATGGTCAGTGGGTGTCATAAAAGTATAAAGTAGCCTAGAAATTAGTGTTTACCTGTAAGAGGTTAAGCTAAAGGTAACCTGAGAGGTGGACAACTGACCAATGAGAAATTCCTCAGGAGACAAAGGATTTTGAGTTTCAGTTTCTCTCTGGCTCTCTTCTCTGTTCAACTCGGCTATGGGATGAACCACACCTATTTCTTTTACTATAACTATCAGTTTATAACTAACTCCCTCCCCTAATTTCTCCTCCTTCTGAAGCTTTACAGTATTAGAGAAACACAGAGATAAATTTCTACCGACTGAAGAGTTTTCGAAGTGATAAAAAGAAGGTAAACTTACTCACTACCTTACTTGATAAAAAACTGATAGGTATGGTTCATCCTATAGCCGAGTTGAACAGAGAAGAGAGCCAGAGAGAAACTGAAACGCAAAATCCTTTGTCTTCTGAGGAATTTCTCATTGGTCAGTTGTCCACCTCTCAGGTTACCTTTAGCTTAACCCCTTACAGGTAAACCCTAATTCTAGGCTACTTTATACTTATGACAGTGGGACTTTGGAGATTCCGCAGTGAGTACTGCAGAGAGTACTATATGGCCTACTATGGTGTCTACCTAGGTATCTTGTGTGATAGCATAGTGTTTGGCAAACGTGTTCAGATGACCATGTAGCCACTTTACAGATGTCAGAAATGGGTACGTTATGTAGGAAAGCAATGGATGGTGACATAGCTCAAGTGGAACGAGTTCTAATGCATTCGGGCCGTTGAATATTTTGAATACGGTAAGAGGATCTGATGCAGTCAGAGATCCACTTGGACAGACATTGTTTAGGGATAGTCGTACCTTTTGATCTTTCGGTGACGGAGACAAAGAGTCGTGGTGACTTACGAAATGGCTTAGTCCTATCTAAGTAAAAAGCAATTGCTCGCCTTGAAGTGTCTCACCATAGGAATTGCCTTTGATGAGGCAATCGTCCAGGTAGGGGAAAAGTGTGATCCCATGTTTGTGGAGGTGAGCCACGACCACAACTAGAGTTCTGGAAAAGACTCTCGGCGCTGTGAAGAGGCCGAAAGGAAGAACTCTGTATTGAAAGTGGTCATGCCCAATTGCAAATCATCGGAAGCGTCTCTGAGCTGGATGAATTGATATATGAAAATAAGCGTCCTATAGGTCGAGGGCTGTGAACCAGTCCCCTTGATCCAGTGCAGGTATTATTCTGCCCAGTGTGACTATTTTGAATTTTTGTATCCTCACAAATCTGTTCAGTCGGCATAGGTCTAGTATAGGCGTCCATCCCCCGGTTTTTTTCTGGGTTAGAAAGTAATGGGAGTAGAACAATTTTCCATGATGTTGCATTGGTACAGGTTCCACTGCACCTAGCTGGAGAAGGTGAGCCACTTCTATGCAAAGTGAGAGGGGTCCCCGAAGAGGGACGGAGAAGGGGGAAGGGTAGGAGGGCAGGATATGAATGGGATAGAATAACCGAACTGAACTATTTCGAGGACCCGGCGGTCCTGTGTAATTTGCTGCCAGGCATGTTGGAAACTCTGGAGGTAGTGGCCAAATCGGCAAGTAGGTTGTGGAATCAGGGGGTGATTGCACAGACCCTCAGCCAACTCTTCAGAATTGGTGTTTATTTCCGGGTGGGAGGGAGGTGGTTGATTGAGCTTGATTTTCCTGCGCTTAGGGGGTCTAGTGCAATTCCTGTTTACATCATATAGTTTGGGTTGAAGCCGATAATATTATTGTGTGTGTGGTCTTTCGTAGGGTTGGTATCGTTGTTTCCTGGGAAGAGATTAGTGAATGCCCAAGGTGTGCAGAGTCACTTTAGAATCTTTCATGGTGTGAAGTAGTTTGGGTTTTTTGGAAAACAGTTTGTCTTTATCAAAGGAAAGGTCCTCCACTTTGGTCTGCAGATCTTTAGGGATGCCAGATGCAGAAAGCCATGAAGATCTGCGCATAACCACAGCAGTTGCAGTAGTATGGGCTGCTGTGTCTGCCGTGTCTAAAAAGGCTTGGAGGGCTGTCCTGGAAATCAACTGGCCCTCGCCCAGAATTGATTCAAAGTCCGCTCTCCTATCTCTGGAATGTAGGAGGCAAATTCGAAATGTTTATTGTAGTTAGCAAAGTCATAGCTGGCGAGGAGTGCAGAATAGTTTGCAACCCAGAATTGCAGAGTGGAGGATGTGTAAACCTTGTGACCCAAAACGTGTAGGAGTTTAAGGTCCTTGTCCTGCAAGGTGTTCTGATATTGTGGCTATTTCATCCTTTGTGTGACTGCTTCCATGACGAGAGAGTTTGGTTGTGGGTGAGAAAATAGGAAGTCAACGTCCTTAGCCGGAAAATAGTATTTATGTTCAGCTCTTCTGCAGGTCAGTAATAAAGAAGCCGGAGATTGCCAGTGTGTGTCAGCTGGTTCCAGGAGTGCTTCATTTATAGAAAGTGTGATTTTTGAGGGTGAAGAGGGTTGAAGGATTCTGAGGAGTTTGTGTTGTGTCTCGTGAACCTGTTCTAGGGGTATGTCTTGACTGTCACCCACTTTAAAAGCTCTTGGACTTGTTTGCAATCGTCCACATTCTGTGGAGGCAGGGGTAACAGGGCTCCATCTGGAGCCAATGGAGTTAGGTTTGGTGAGTCAGGATATGGTTCGTAGCTCACGTTTTCAGGAGGGGTTTCAGGTACTCTAGAGGTGGACGGAGCTGAAGATTGAGGCACAGAAGCAGGTAATGGTTTTGTGAAAGAGGTCTGAGGATGAGTGGCAGGAAGATGTGGCCAAGGGTACTACTGAGGCCAAGGCATAGAGTAGGAGAATCCAGGTGCCGGGCAGGGGAGTAGGGAAACTGAGGCTGGTGGCTGTGGGCCGTAGCCTGAGGTGGAATAGGTTCTGGTGGAAGACAAGAAGCAGGTGGGGAGAACTCAATCTGCTCCTGTATATCAGGTTCACTGTCAGAGAAGGTAGCCAGTTCAGGTGGTGAGAGTGGGCAGAGCCCCCCAGAGGGGGAGGGCAAGTGGGGCAATTTGCTGCAGGGGCCTTCACGAGAATACATGTTACTGTAATATTGCACTTAGTTAGCCTAAGAAACACACCTGAAAACTGAAATGCTTCCTTGACTTCACCACCCCAAGACTTTTCCTCTGGTTCTTTGTACTTCTCATGCATTGCACACAATCTGAATCACTATCGCTTTTGCATTTTTCTATTCCACCTTCATCGCTGTGACCTCAATGGAATGGAGATTTCCTAGATATGGAGACTAAGCTGGAGTCCACCTTGGAGGCAGATTTCCATAGTTATTGTTAGGAAGTTTACAGAGCTCAGCATTAGCTATTGTCAGGAATATTTTTTCAGTTCGTATCTTTCCCATGGGGAAGGACTAACAATTCAACAGGTAGGTGAAAAAAGAAAAACTCCTTGGTATCCTCCTCCAGGGAAATTTTACTGACTTTCATTTCTGAGACTAGAGCAGAATATAACTAACAGCAAGATTTTAAGGTTTGCACTAAACCAGGGTACATCTATACTGCAATAAAAAACCCACTGCATTGAGTCAGAGTTCAGAACAACTGACTTTGTCAGGTAAGGCTGCTGGACTAAAAATAGACAGTTGGACTCGGATGGAGCATGGATCTGAAACCCACTCCCATCAAGGAGTTTCAGAGCCCAGGCTCCAGTGTGAGCCTGAATGTCTACATTGCAGTTTTTAGGCCTGCACTCTGAGCCCCATGAGCCTGAGACAGCAGACTGGGCCTATGGCAGCTGTACCATGGATTTTTAACTGCAATGTAGACATACCCCTGTATCCCACAAAAAAGCAGAACTGCAGTGCTAGTGAGGGATAAGAACAGAATCTAAATTATAGCAAGTAAAATGTAAGGTGGAAATTTGAAGTTAAGAGTAATTTTGAAGAGCGGGTAACCAAAAGCCTCCAAATTTTATGTCCTTCATAAAAATAAACAAAGCAAGCCTTCAGCCTACTTAGAAGCAAGAAGACAACTGCTGAGACTACTGAAATATAGAAAGCAATTAAGACAGACAAGGATATTGCAGAGAAACTAAGTTATTTCTTTACATCAGTCCTCAAATACAAGATGTTGGGGAAATACCTATTCAGAATCTGTTTTTTCAGGTTATAAAGAAAAAGTACTGCCAGAAACTAAAGTGTCAAGAGGAGACGATTCTGAAACAAGTTTTAAAGGCCAAAGGTCACCAGGACCAGATGGTATACATCCAGCACTTCTAAACAAACTATAGAGTAGCAAATATACTTAGGTTTTAAAAAGATATTAGATGATCCTGGGAAGTAGAGAGCAGTGAAACATTAATACAGCAATAGTTAAATTAACTGAAATGGCCATTACAATAGAACTATTAAACTGCTTGCATACAGTAGAACCTCAGAGTTACAAACATCTTGGGAATGGAGGTTGATTGTAACTCTGAACTGTTCGTAACTAACAACATTATGGTTGTTCTTTCAAAAGTTTACACCTGAACATTGACTTAACAGCTTTGAACCTTTACTATGCAGAAGAAAAATGTTGCTTTTCCTTTATTTTTATTAGTAGTCTACGTTTAACACAGTACTATACTGTATTTGCCTCTTTTCTTTGGTCTCTGCTGCTGCCCGACTGCATACTTTCTGTTCCAAATGAGGTGTGTGGTTGACTGGTCAGTTCATAACTCTGGTGTTTGTAAATTTGAGGTTCTACTGTACATGTGATATGACAGCGACAAATCAGCATTTTTTCTGTTAAAGAAAACCTTGTCTCTAATCTACTACAATTATTTGAGTATGTCAAACTGATTGACACAATTTCTTTGTATGCAGCCTATGTAGCTATAGCCACGTCATCATTTAAGGCTTTTAAAAAGCCTTCAACAAATATCCTAACAAGGCTCCTTCGCGGGAAAAGGGATAAGGAAGGATCGGAAGAATTGGTTTAGGGAAACATTCTTTTGGGGTAAGAAAACTGTGCTTTTTCATTTAGGATGGGATTGTGGGGAGCATTTGGGACAGGGAAAGAGTTGTAGACAGGTGATAATTTTGCACTGGAGAAATCCTCTCACCCTACAGAGAACATAGCAAAAGATCTGCTTCAGAGCATGAGGAGAACAGCTCTACCAGAACACAAATGAATCATCACCATTATCAGGAAAGGAGAAAGATGAGGGTGGAGTAAAAAACAAGTGAAATAGTGATGAGTACCCAAGTGAAAATGTAAATAATGTTTTTTTGATGTGGTACTGTAGGCAGGCCCGCAAGGTCCTGTCTCATTTTGTCTATGAGGCACCTACCATACTTTTGTGTTCTGCGTAAATACTAATTCAACTATATTTACAAAGACCTTTGGTCTCTGAACATGTGATTTGAGAATATTCCAGGAATGATATTTCTTTGGTACTATGAACATTTTATGGTATTGTACAAGAAAAAAGTGGAAGGAGGTGGGGAAGGGAACAATGGTAACAAATGAAAGAGGTGATCAAATGATGAGACATAGCACCTGATTCTCAGAAGTGGCTCCGGGTTTTGACATTAGATAGGACTGCTACCAGGTAGGTACTTGATTTGAGGGTTCAATCAGGTAGTCAGACATTATGTGCTATGAAGTACACCCACAAAAATCACAATTTGCACTGAAACATATATATAATTAGAATCATACAGTGCTTCTGGAGAACACAGAGCAGGAAAACCCATTTTAGCATCCTTTGGTACACATTCCAATAAATCCAATAAAATAGTCAAGTTTTGCTGTTAATTTATAGAGAGGACTTCAAAGTGGAATGGCAGTCAAATGCAGCTCAGTAAAAATGGCACATACCAATTCAAAATTTCTGCACACTGGCTTTGAATCAGTTTGGCTTACTTTACTCACAAAATTTTCAGTCCTATGGGCACACAGCCTATAAAGCTCTGGAAAAGCCAGACAGAAAGATGTGGAAGGCAGAATAGAAACTGTGTGGAACTGTGGCACTGTGTGGAAGGCAGAATAGCAACTAAATAATCACTTAGGTACTGATGGAAGAACCTTTGTTACTGGTGATAATTTAAAAGGGGAATGGGAAACAATTTGATTTTCAGACTGAGTTTGCAGAACTAGCAATTGGAAAAAATAATTTGATTTCTAATGTGGGCACATTTGAAGTACTTTTTGATAAATATGCAATCAATGTTTTTACATTGTTTATTTTCTAAGTATTAGGACATTACAATATGACTGCTGTTCAGTATTTTTTTTTCTACAAAGAGGTCAGGGTTCACGTAGTAATGTCTTATTTGCTCTCTGCTAAATTTAAATTATTCTTAAAACAAACCTCACCAATTCAGCTAAAATCTTTGCTCTTTAATTTTAATTCTAAGTAGTACCCCTCTTTCAGAAGGTTTAGATTTCAAGATAATGCACACTGTAGCAGACCAACACAGTTTCAAGGCGGCTTTCAATAACACAATCCTATCACCCATGTAGTTTTGCACACAGTTTTTTCAAAGCTATATTTACTTTTAATTAGGTGTTTGTTTTATCTATTAGAAACCTGTTTTACAGGCCAACAATCTCCTGAAGTCTCCATCATGAAGCCGTCATAATTATGAACTTTAAGGATATCTTTACTTGACTGAACAGAAGGAGATCACAATCCCCCATGCATCAGGACAGTAGACACTGAAATTTCAGTTTCATGACATAATTCTATCCAGCCACCTTTGGTTTTTCAATACTGCTTCTCATTGTAGCATAGCAGCAATATTCCCGCCTTTTATGCAGGAGATTAGGATTCTATTTCCTGTCCAGGTCAACACTCCACAAAACACACTCATTACCACAGCACAGGATTCTACCAATTTAGCTAAATGAGCTGACAGCTGCAGTAGGGTCTTATCCTCCAGGGACCAGCCACTAGCACAACATACTTAGCCAGCATGTCATGTAAGTCTGCTTGCTAATATTTTTACCACCAGATAAGAGAGTCTTGAATCTTAGAACAATATAATACTTAAAAAGAGAAGAAACTGAAATCTGACTTGCTCAATGTGATACTGTTTCATAAAAAGATAATGGTTCATTCTGCCTCCTGCTTTGGAACATAAATCTTGGACTATTTGCAAACTGATATTACATTATATTTATTGTATATGTACTAGATCTCTATATGTGAAAGGAAAGACTTAAAAGAATATAAAGGCACCTAAGTCAAATTTGGCCAAAAATACAGATTTTGAATAGAATAAGTATATTGTATTTGTAAAAGCTTAAAATCAAGAAGAAATGCTTCAATGACATTTCCAAAAACTATCCCGTGGAAGCTAACAAGTACATTTCTCTGCAATTCAAAGATATGCACACTACATACTACCCAACAGTACAGCTTTGTGCTAGAATCTAACTCAGTGAAATTGACTAGAAACTGATTCCAAAAGTGAAACTGATTATTCTTCTCATTGTTTAGGCAGAGAGAAATGCTATAACTGAACATAAGTGAAAATAAGACTTTTTTAGTGCTAGGTTCTCAGATTTAGGTGCATACTCCTAATTTAAACAAACCAACCAATTATTTATTGACTGTAACCTGTTACATGCATTCTCAGCTGATTTGCAAAGATCAGGTGAGCAAAAATTTGTGAGCCTAAATCTCAAAGCTGAAAATAATTTTTCACCTCTAATTCTTCAAGTTATAAGTAAACTAAGTAAATATCATTAGCTTAAATGTTTAAATGCTGTTAAACTCGATAGTGTTCTTTTAAAGAAATTTAAAACTGTAAATTCTTTGGGGAAGGAACTGTCTTTTGGTTTACACAGTGCCTAGCACAATGGGATCCAGGTCCATAACTGAGTCTTCTAAGCGCTAGAGCAATACAAATAATTTAGATACAAATTGGATGCGTGAACAAAAAACATAGTGCTCAGGCTAGCATTTGGTCCTGTTTGGTAAAGTACCAAATACATTCTCAACAAATATAGTAAATAACAACAAAAAGTCAGAAAAGGCTGTAATAGCAAGAACTCAAACAACTCAAAGTACTGTATATGCCTATTATACACTGATAGTTTCTCCATGAAGCCATTACACACACTCTGTCTTTCAAGATTGTTGAGACCAAGTGTATAAATGGGGGGAAAAAACATTTCAATGCAACATTGGCCTTGAGAGTTGAAAAATACGAGTTAGGAAATGAAGTTTCAGCTTGTATAGTCATCATTCAAGACCTCCTTTCTGTAGTAGTGTTAAAGCTATCTACACAAAGTTTTTAAGAAGCTATGCCAAAAGTAAACTGGAAAAAATCTTGTGATAAACTCACATGCACACACACTTCATGCATGTGCACAAGCACAATAAGGCATGCTTAAAATGGTTTTCTGAACAGAGATGCCTTCCTGAATCAAGGCCTGTCAGAAGGTGGTTCAACAATTCATATCACTACATCAATCACTGCTTGAAATGACTAAACAACATTAACTGATACCCCATTTACTTTAAAGTTTGAAAGATAACTCTGTGTAATAGCTTTAGAATAGTTATTTGTGAGTTATATACTTCTTCATTAATTCAAAAAATGTGTACACAATTAGCAATGATGCATGCAATACCTGGTCATAGCACTAAAAGATTCCATTTATAAATAAATTTGTTAACCGTTTACAAGCAGCTGATGTTTCATACATGGCTGACCAATAGTTATAGATTGTTACAGTATACAATGTTTCTTATAGCTGTAATTTATAACCATACATAATGCATTTTACTGACGTGTTTTAACTATCACACTTCATATTCACGCCTGTAATGTGCTTATAAAAAAAATCTATCAATAATTTATTACCCTTTATAAATGGCACCTAAATATCAAGTGTGACCCAACATCTTTTTTAATTAACAGATATACACACAATATATTGATATATCCCAGCATAATCTAACACTGTGGTAATGTGGCTGAGAGCCAAAGAACCTAATCTCAAATTATTATTCTCATTGATGATGATGACAATAAAAGAAGGGCAATATCTATAAACAATTTCATAAAGCAGTGATCTGTGTGTATTTCCCTGCATTACAAAGTGAACTAAAAAAATATTTACCATAAACTTTAAAATCACAGTGTAAATGCTTACCAATTTCAGCAGGTAGTTGCTTGATTTTGTTCTCTCGTATGCTAAGCATGGTGAGTTTTGACAAGCTTTTGATATCCTTTTCCACAGTAGTTATACGATTAAAGCGTAGGTAAAGAGTGGCAAGAGAATTTAGCCTGTACACCACTGAAGGAATTTCTCTAAGTTTGTTATGCCGTAGATCAAGCATGCGCAGTTTCTTCAAGTTATCAAGAGAGTCAGGCAAACTGGTAAGTGAGTTCTCACTTAAAGCCAGTGTCATCAGATTCACAAGACAGCCCACCTCTGCAGGTAGAGACTGCAATTTGTTACTGTATAAATAAAGTTCCGTTAACTGTGTCAACTCTTTGATAGATGATGGAAGCATGTGTATAGACCTCTTGGACAAGTCCAAGCGCATTGAATTCTCTTCTCGGCATTTATTTAGCTCTTTGATCACCTCAGCATTGCTGGATTTTTTGCGAGCAGCTGGGGCTGGATTCGGTCGTTTTATTGTGTTGTCCACTGAAAAAGCTACCCCAGGCTGTGCACTACTGGAGTCCTTCTTTCCATCTTTGGTATCTTTCCCTTTGGTCTTAGGCTCCTTTTCTTTGCTTTCTTTCCCAAATCCTCCAGAGGCCTTAGCCTCCTTCTCCCGTTCTTTTGCCAGTGGGACTTTTGGATCCTTCTCTTTACAGTCTTTTTCTTTTCCTAGATTACTACTCATGATGATTCAATGTTTAGCAAGCACCACATGAAATCCACTTTTTTCGGTTAACAAAAAAAAAAATTAATTCACCGCTGAAAGTACAAGGATCCTTAGAACACAAATATGTTGGCTTGAGGGACCAACTTCAGTTGAGAGATACCCATTTGCTACATACTGATTCTGAAGACTTTTGTTCCTAATCCTGGTATCAAAAGGTTCAAATTTAAGAGATCAGATGGTCAAATGCTCCTTATTAGAATTTCTGCAACACAAGAGAAAAAAAAATAAACCAAGGTTAATGTAAATATAACTTTATTTTAGGTTAAATATTGAGTATCTTGATAGCAGGCATGTGGATACTTAATCAGATCTATAATGTCCCCATATATTTCATATGAAGAATCCAATCCTAACATACAAATCCTAAGAACACTACTTAGGAATGACTGGTATGTAACCTATCACTTAAATCAATCTCTGTACCAGATGATTGGAGGATAGCTAATATAATGCTGATTTTTTTTAAAAGCCTCCAGAGACAATTACAGGCTGGTAAGCCTGACTTCAGCACCAGGCAAACTGGTTGAAACTATAGTACAGAACAGAATTAATTGACACACAGATAAACACAATATGTTGGGGAGGAGACAACATAGCTTTTGTAAAGGGAAATCATGCCTCACCAATATATTAGAATCAACAACCATCTCTTAAGGTCAACAAGCACGTGGACAAGGGTAATCCAGTGGATATAGTGTACTTGGACTTCAGGAAAACTTTTGACAAAGTGCCTCATCAAAGGCTCTTAAGCAAAACAAGCAGTCATGGTATGAGAAAGAAGGCCCACACATGGATCAGTAACTTGTTAAAAGATGGGGTGGAAAAAAAGGTAGGAATAAATGGTTAGTTATCACAGTACAGAGAGGTAAACAGAGGGGTCCCTCAAGGATCAATATTGGGACCAGTGCTGTTCAATATATTAATAAATGATCTGGAAAAAATGGTAAACAGGTGACAAAGTTTGCAGATGATATACAGTTACTCATGATAGCTAATACCAAAGCAGACTGCGAAGAGTTACAAAGATTTCACAACACTGGATGGCTGGTCAACAAAATGGCAGATGAAATTCAATGTTGATAAATGCAAAGTAATACACATTGGAAAATATAATGCCAACTATGCATACAAAATGGTGATCTAAATGAGCTGTTCCCACTCAAGGAAGATCTTGAGAGACCGAGGATAGGTCTCTGAAAACATCTGCTCAATGCACAGCAGCAATCAAAAAGGTAACAGAATGTTAGGAACCATTAGGGAAGGGATAGGGAATATCATAATGCCACTCTATAAATCCATGGCATGCCCGCACCTTGAAAACTGAGTGCACCTCTGGTTGACCCATCTCAAAAACGACAGATTAGAAATGGAAAAAGTACAAAGAAGGACAACAACTGCATCAGCCTCGCTATAGCCTGTGTTGCTATAGTGCAGGTTCGTGTACAGCATGGTCGTTGCCATGGATCCCAAATTTAAATATTTAAAATGGGATCCATGACAACACGTCCCCCGCATTAGTGCGGGACCACGCATGGATCCCAAACCCCGGTCTATAGTGAGGGTCCGGTGCATGATTAGGTGCATGAACAGCTTCCGTATGAGGAGAGATTAAAAAGACTGGGACTATTCATCTTAGAAAAGAAACGACTAAGGGGAGATATTTTAGAGGTCTATAAAATCATGAATGGTGTGGAGAAAGTGAATAAGGAAGTGTTATTTACCCTTTTACATAACACAAACACCAAGCATCACCCAATGAAATTAACAGGCAGCAGGTTTAAAACAAACATAAGGAAATACTTCACAAAATGCACAATCAATCTGTGGAACTCATTGCCAGGGATGTCGTGCAGGCCAAAAAGTAAAACTGGCCTCAAAAAAGAATTAGATAAGTTCATGGAGGATAGGTCCATCAATGGCTATTAGCCAAGATGGTCAGGGACACAACCCAATGCTCTGGGTGGTCCTTAAACCTCTGACTGCCAGAATCTGGGACTGGATGACAAGGGATGGATCACACAATAACTGCCCTGTTCTGTTCATTCCCTCTAAAGCATCCGGCATCAGCCCCTGTGATAAGACAGGATACTGGGCTAGATGGATTGTTGGGATTTGACCCAGTATGGCCATTCTTATGTAATACTACTTGATTGTGGAAGAACTGACTATTAAATAAAAGATGAAAAAGAGTAAGCTTTAATTTTTAAATGCAGTACTGCCTTCATTAAAACGTATGAGTCACACGTTCTTGTCACTAGAAGCTAATGCACAACTTTAGTGTATCCCACTGATCAGGGTGGGTGGCATATCTCCCTCTGAAGTTACAACTTTCATCTGAAGAGCCTTGTTCTTTTGTTCAAGCTATAGAGACCCTGTTTTCAACTCTGGAGGCCCCCAGTTCAAGCTCTAATGTTAGCCAAGCTGGAGCCATCAAGTTTATGTTTCATATCAAGAAATTTCTTCTAAACTTTCCTGAATCACAATCCTCTCTATTTCTGCAATACATTAAACAAAACCTTACCACCTATCAACAGGTTTGTGGATTTTGAGATGCAAACAAGCAGCTGAAATTAGATTTGAAGTTCCATTTCAAACAATCTTACCAAAACAAACAAATACATAAATCAATCAAAAAAGTTTTGAAGGGATATAAGTCCTGATCTTTCAAGACAGGCAAACCTGCAATTAAGCCAGTAAGGAAGAAACCTCTCCTACAGGCAGTTGATTCCCTAACTGCTCATTTCAAGATATTTTGCATCTTCCTCTAAAGCATCTGGTATTAGCTACAAGATTCAAATGACCTCTGGTCTCAATCCTGTCTGGCAATTTCTATTAATAGTTCTAATTTGATTCAAGCCCATGACAATTATCAATCCCATAAACCATCGGGTTATTTCAAAACTCGCCACCAACACATTTTGAATCTGCCCCTCAAATACATGTCTGTAAAAGACAATAAAAAGCCAATTTTATCCTTTGATACTAAGCTGCCCTTTTGCCTATAAAAGCAACATACCTTAGGAACATAAGAATGGCCATACTGGGTCAGACCAAAGGTCCATCTAGCCCAGGATCCTGTCTTTCGACAGTGGCCCCAAAAGGAATGAACAGAACAAGTAATCATCAAGTGATCCATCCTGTCTCCCATTCCCAGCTTCTGGCAAACAGAGGCTAGGGATACCATCCCTCCCCTCCTGGCTGACAGCCACTGAGGACCTATCTTCCATGAATTACATAGGGTGTTTTTTTTAACCCTGTTACAGTCTTAGCCTTCGCAAGGAGTTCCACAGGTTGACTTGTGCGTTGTGTGAAAAACTATGCATCGTGTGTGTTCTGCAGAATTTGTTGATGAGGAATAACTTAGCATTATACAAAAGGGTCTTGTTTGCCTCAACCACAAAAGTCATTTTCGTTCTTATCAACACTATGTTAGGAACTGTATTCTCTTTCTGCCACTTGTCTTCTGTACTAGTTCATATAGTCCACAGTTATAGTCATAGCAAAATTAAATTTTATACCCTTAAGTAAATAATCAGCACAAACTGAAGACACTGAAATCTTACAGCTAAACACAAAGTTCTATTCATGTTTAAAATACTCATTCACTTACTTGTGAATAGGCACACATGCTCGCACACAGATTTTTGTTTCCAAGAAATCTCTGATATCAAATTATGGTCACTCACTATCCACCATTTTTAGTCACATCTAAGTAGTATCAAAGACGAAAAACAAATCCAAAATTTTATATTTGAGGGTGGAAGTTGGGGGAGAGAGGGCTACCATAGTTTTCCCCTTGTAATTTGCAGATAGTGCTTCCTAATGGCAGAGATGGGAACAGAAGATTTAACTTCCAGTCCTCTGCTTTGACTTGTTACTTCTATCAAGTAATCTCTGTGCCTTAGTTTATAATGCTTTGGAGAATTTCGCTGAAACGTGCTAATAATAATACTTTGTAGCCTGTAAATTGGATTAAATTTACAGTAGACTAATGTGTTATCATGTAGGCTAACTTTAATGTACTCAGTTGATCCTGTTTTTGTGTAATCCCTTTTGGGGTTCTGTTTTTTTGTCTTTTAAAAAAAATAATCCAGTTTGAACACTCTTATAACAGAAATTGTCTCCAATATAGATTCCTCTGAATGTGGACCAAATGGGGTCAATTAATGAGACACATGGTTTCAATTATAAAGAGTCCTATGTGACTTTTAAAGTATTCAATAACCTGCATTTTGTTTTAGAATAGCAACCCCACTATGTTACATTTTAAACAATTTTTCAGCACTATATAATTTGTATGCTTTTATGTGGGTAGTAAAGGAAAGATATTGGCACAATTCTCAATATACACAAATCCAGGTGGAGATGAGTTGCCTATCAGCGGACTAAAGAGTAAAGTCTCAAATGGAAGTTAACTTGTTTTCAGTACAATTCGAATAGAATACATTTCGAGGCATAAGTCACAATACTGTAAAATACTATTTCAAAGTTTCGATAAATATGGAAAACTATATCAATGTATCGTTAATTAAGGTCAGTCAAGATCCAGGTCCTATTATGCAAGATGCAGTAAAAGCCACCTAGTCCCTGCTCCCCAAAAGAGCTTTCAATCTAATCAAATTTAAGAGTGTTTTGCCTAATACATTATAGGCAGCGCAAAAGAGGTTGCTCTCGAAGGTATTTGAAAGGGGAGATAGCTCAGGGAGAACATTGCACGTGTAAGGGATGGCCTGTCCTTACATGTATTTTTTTATATACATTTCAATTAGTTATTAGAATTATTGACAAGTGTACCATAAAATTAACTTTTGTTCTTGCTCAGTAGCAGATTACGGTTTTCATTACAAATATAAAACTATAATGAACACATACACACTTGCATCATTAACAAAGGCTTGCCCACCCCCATTTTTACCCACTTAACCACTTTCACATCTTTTTTTTTTAAAAAAAGTATTCCTTTTTAAGATAGGAACAAGATAAAACAGGGGTGGAAAAACTTTTTGGCCCAAGGGCCATAAAGTTGATTGCAAAACTGTATGGAAGGCCGGGTAGGGAAGGCTGTGACTCCAGCCTGGCTCCCACCCCCATCCACCTCCTCCCACTTCCCACCTCGTGACTGCTCCCCTCAGAACCCGCTACCTATCCAACCCCCCCCCCCCCTTGCTCCTTGGCCCCTAACCATCCCCTCCTGAGACCCCCTGTCCCTAACTGCCCCCTCCCCCAGGACCCATCCCATGTCAACCCCCTCTCCTCCCAGACTACCCCAACCACTATCAGTCCCCTCAGAACTCCCACACCCATCCAACCCCCCCTGCTCCCTGTCCCCTGACTGCCGCCCCCAGAACCTCTGCCCCATTCAATCCCCCTGCCCTGGCTCCTTGTCCCCTGACCCTTATCCAGCCCTGGCCCCCTGCCCTCTTACCATGCCGCTCAGAGCAGCATGTCTGGCAGCCACGCTGCCCGGTTGGAGCCAGACACGCTGTCGTGCTACCCTACTGCTGCACAGCGAGCTGAGGCTGCAGGGAAAGAGGGAAGGTGGGGCAGAGGGCTAGCCTTCCCAGCGGAGAGCTCAGGGGCCGGGCTGGACAGGCCCACGGGCCATAGTCTGCCCACCTCTGAGATAAACGGTTACTACCAGAGAATTCAGTCTTTCATAGCTTTCTTCAGAGGTGACGCTGTCTGCAGGCAGTCAGCTCTGATACCAAATGACATGCAGAAATTTAAGACTAACGGCCAGATTTGCAGCACAAACCATACATTCAAAACAGTAAATTAAAAGCACTGAGTGGGAAAAAACTAAGCCTTAAATATACCGCACACATTTATATTAATGATTTTATTTTGTTTTATTTAAGTTTGAGAATGGAAGTTGTACTGGAAACATACTGTATCTTTTCAGACCCTGTCTCTTCAAATTAAATGTTTCTCCTACTCCAAGAAAGATTTGCAACTAGCATTTTCTAGACAAACTTAAAATTAACAGAGACAAAACAGTTAGTGAGAAGTTCATTGGACAGACCATGCCTCTGAAACCAGACTAGAGAACACAGAAATACTGTTAAGTCTGGAAACAAGGTTCTGTAGAAGATAAAAATAAGGAATTGAACCACTTTTGCCAAGTATGATTACACTAGTATCTTACATACTGGTAGAATGCCCAGTGTAATGGGGTATTGGATCCTGATGAGTCCTCTGGGATCTAGTATTCTAATTGTAAGTGGAGCTGGTAGCATCCCTTATTCTTGGTTGCTTGACACTTCCCCTTATAAGACCCAATTTTCAGTTGGTTTTAACTAGGGCTCTACCAAATTCACTATCCATTTTGGTCAAACACACACACACCTCATCAGAAATTTCAGAATGTTATAACCATGAGGCTCCTGGCCTCAAAAAAGGTTGTGGGAGAGGTCCCAAGGCTATTGTAGAGGGGTTGCAGTATTGCCACCCTTAGCAGCAGGAGCGCAAAAGTGACAGAGCTGCGGCCTTCAGAGCTGAGCAGGCAAAGAGCAGTGGGCTGCATGGTATAGGGAGGTCACCACTTTTGGGGGGAGGTGCAGGACCAGTCTTACAGGTGGGTGACCACCCAGGCCCCATAGTCAGGGGGCACTGTAGTCCCCCCACCCTCCCACCCCACAGCCAGCACAAGTCCCCTTTAACCCCAAGCCCAAGACAGGGGCAGGACTGGAGGCAAGGTTGCCAGAACCACCAGCTCCAAAGTGGGGAGGGGCCAGGAGGCCACATCCTCCAATTTTTAACATGGGTGTAGTTTGGGGGGCAGGGATAAGCATTCCCCCACCCCCAAACTGCAAGCCTCGGACAGGCACATCATGAGAGCTGATAACAGTGATATCAACACTCACCTGACTCCAGTGATCTCTGGAGACAGGTGAACATTACCTCATCGTAGTCCCAAACTGCCCAAAGGAAGGGGGGTGACTCACTTTGTTGCTCCCTAGGTCAGTGTCCTTTGTTCATGTGAGGTTGGTCTAGGTTTGTCCCATACATGCCCTAATGAGATGTGAACTGCCCCTCTGCTCTTGGAGAGTTTTTGTATGAGTTTGTTTTAAGCCATGAGGACACATTTTCAGCCACGTTAACTGTATACATGAAATAATAAGCTATACCATTACTATAACAACAATGCTCAGAGCATCATGAGGCTTCTGAAGACACCCAACGTGACAAACTTTACAATGGATACCACACAATCATTTTATAAGGATAAACATCGGAGATGTAGGGGGTTCCCCCACGGCACGTGTCACAGTGTGATCATAAATAAAAAACTATTCATAATGCACCCACGCCAGGGAGACAAATTAAGGTCAACAGACTACTTTAATTCTGGAATTTCTTAATTTTTGTATGCTTGAGTTTGCCACCTTAACAATGTTCTTCAAAATAGTTTGTGTTGGAGAAATACAAATACCTGACAACTATATTTAAGGTTGCAACAAAATTTGCATTTAGCAGGATTTTAGTCCTCCTATTTCATAATTTAAGGACCGACTTAGCCATGAAAATTAATATAGTAACTTCAGACTTTTTTTAAAAAAAAAGTTTTGTAAATTCCCAATCTTCCAAACACTTATGCAAGTGAAGTGCTTTACATTCATGAGCAGTTCTATAGAATCTTGACTTCAACGGAGCATCATTCAAGTCAAAGAGAATACTCACACATAAATCCAGGCATTTATCTAAGTGCTTGTAGAATGGAGACAATTACTTATTTTACAGAGGCAACAAATATATTCATGTCTCATTCACTTTTTTCAGATCTCTCTAGCTAAAGAGCCAGAGTCACCACCAATTCTAATCTGCACACAAACATTCATATAGCATTTCAAAGAGAGGATTTTTTTCAACTTTTAAAACGTGAGGTATTTTTAGCAAAACAAAGTTGAACAAAACTGGCCAGCTCTACCAGCTACTTCTAGTTTTCAATGTTGTTCAGACTGTGTTCCTGATATACTGAGAAAAAGTAGGTTAGGTAATATCTTTCATTGGACCAACTTCTGTTGGTGAAGGAGACACGGTTTCAATCTTACAGAGTTCTTCTTCAGGTCCTGATATACTGATACAGAATATTTTTTAAAGCTATTCGGTGATAAAGGGCCTAGGGAAACAGAGGGTTACTCTTGTATGAGTTGGGATCACCAAGCAAAAAAAATAGTTTCAAGAGAATTAACAAAAATCTCTCTCATGGTATGTTGTTAATATTACTAAAAAAAAAATTTTGTGAGATACTGATATTGGTTATTCGTAACTCAGAACTTTGTTTTTCTTGTTTTAGATGACCAAAATACATTTCCCAGAATTATTTTGTAATCCAGTTTAATTATTTTGTAATCTAATTTTGTGGAAGTCCAAAAGGACAAACAATTAAACTCTTCTAAACTAAGTCATCTTTCTTTAGTGATCTGAAAAAGGAACACCACCACTTAGTTCTTATACAGAATTTTTCATCTATAGATTTCAATGTACTTTACAAATGGAGGTCAGTTTCATTATCCCCATTTTATAGATGTGGAAGCTCCCTATCATACAGGTTCTTTGCTAAAAACTTTACAGATTTGTGGGTAATTGGGTGACAAATAAAAAAAGAGAATAAACCTGGAGAAGTTCTTTTGAATCAAGAGAGCAAAACAATATATACAAATCATGGGAAAACTGTATGAAATGGTGTTTATATTTCTATTGCTGAATACAATCCTGAAAGGTTTATATAAAATAACTGCTTTACAGAAACACAAACTTTTTTTTTTAATCACATGCGTGGAAACTAGGAATAGTTACTATTGAAATTCCAAGAACAACATGAAATTAATCATCTACAGCTCAGAAATATAAGTACTACTGCTTTCTGGTCAGCTACCAAATGGAACATGGTCCTTGTCACAAAGGAAATCCAGCTAACTGGTAACTGGGGGAAGACATTAAGCTTTGTAATAGCACAATGGGTTAACAAAAAATTACACTTGCAATATCACATATCCTAATATTAGTATGAAGATGTTTTACTTGATGTTGTTTCTAAGTGCCATGGATACAGGCTAGCATCATTTCCAAGTAGAAACAAAGAACCAAGAAATATTTTAAAAAGTAATATTAACTACAGAAAAAAATTAGACTTAAAGTAACAATCTTTCACAGTTCTTAGACTTACCAATAGCAATCCTCCTTTGTTAGGACTGCGAATAGCCATCTCTTTAAGAATGGTCACTTTTCGGTTCCACTTATACACTCAGAGTCATTGATTCATCTCAGTGTGTACTTGAGATGGGAAAGTAGATATCTTAAAACATAAATCAATCTCGATCCAGCACATTTCAAAATGAAATGCAGCTGCCACTAAATTATAATGCACTGAGATGTAAAATATCACTAATTTTCTTGTATGATATACCAAGAAGTTTACCTATATAAAGGAGAACTGCTATTGCATCACGTGTAATTCTGAGAGGATGACCATTTCCCCCACTCAAACACAGGTCACAGAAAGAAACATTTCCCTTACTCCTTTATGAATATCAAGTGTACCAAAGGAGTCAGGCATAGCATTAACAGAAAAGAGATCATAACTACAGACAGAATTGGTGAGCAACGATTCAAAGCCATAACAAAAGGAGAAAAATACTTTGAGGATCCAACTCTGACCTAGGAAACTCAGTTAGTCAGATTTAAGGAGGAGTTTTCTTTTTGAGAGGGGAGGAATGAAGCTGAAAATACTATTTAGTAATTTTAGCACCCCCACACAAACAAGCACACAACCAAAATCCTTAAAAATATACCCTCCTGAAAGTACTGAAATTTTACTGAGGAACAGTATGGGATGTATCCGAAAAATATTCCATTATACCATAACTTAGCACATATGGGAAAACAAAGAATACATTTTTTAAAATTAGCTGAACGAACTGAAAAGGATTTCCCTCTTCTGCACCCCAGCCACACTACTTTCATTCGAAAACCCAAACAACTCAAGCCAACCAGCCTACTGAAAAATAATTCTCTCCCACAATTTACAGGCTTCAGACATCTGACCTGCAGCCTTTTCATCTACAAAAGGGGTGTACGGACTTCAGCTACTTCAACCAAACCAGTTGGGATGAATTGCTCAGTCAGTCACCAGGTGGCTGCACTACTGCTACAAAAAGCAAAACCTGTCTTTAGAAAGCATGTAGACTGGCCTGCATCAACCATTTTTATAAATGTGGGCATCAGGCAGAGTAGAAAGACAGTGTCGTAGCACCCCTATACAAGGGTAAGGGACATAGGTGCTGACTTTTATTTTCCCCTGGCAGTGCTCCACCCCTTGGGAGTGCTCCATCCCGAGGACCCACCCCCTCTCTGCCCCTTCCCCCAAGGCTCCACCCTCACTCCACCGCTCCCTGGCCCCACTCCAGCCCATCCCGGGCTCCATCTCTTCTTGACCCTGCTTCACCCTCTTCCCTGAAGACCCGCCCTCTCTCCGCCTCTTCCTCACTATGCTCCAATCCCTCCCCCAAGGCCATTTCCCACCAGCTGCTCGCTACTTTCTGCCCTCCCTCAAATGCCTTGCTCAACTGCCAAACAGCTGATCGGCAGCACTGTCAAACAGCTGGGGCTGGTGGGTGCTGAGCACCTAATATTTTTTTCTGTGGGTGCTTGAGCCCCATAGCACCCATGGAGTCAGCACCTAAGGTAAAGGATGTCGCACCGAGTGCCTCAAAAACAAAATAATGTAATTATTTTCATTCCCTGCAAAGGTCTTCACTCATGTGCTTGGAATGATGCAGTCGCTTAACAGACATCATCCACAGCAACAATCAGGTTTCACTCCTAGAATCATAGAATATCAGAGTTGGAAGGGACCTCAGGACGTCATCTAGTCCAACACTCTGCTCAAAGCAAGACCAATCCCCAACTAAATCACCATAGACAGGGCTTTGTCAAGCCTGACCTTAAAAACCTCTAAAAGAGGAGATTGCACCACCTCCCTAGGTATCCAATTCCAGGGTTTCACCACCCTCCTAGTGAAGAAGTTTTTCCTAATATCCAACCTAAACTTCCCCACTGCAACTTGAGACCATTACTCCTTGTTCTGTCATCTGATACCACTGAGAACAGTCTAGATCCATCTTCCTTGGAACCCCCTTTCACGTAGTTGAAAGCAGCTATCAAATCCCCCCTCATTGTTCTCTTCTGCAGACTAAACAATCCCAGTTCCCTCAGCCTCTTCTCATAAGTCATATGCTCCAGCCCCCTAATCATTTTTGTTGCCTTCCACTGGACTCTTCACAATTTTTCTACATCCATCTTGTAGTGTGGGGCCCAAAACTGGACACAATACTCCAGATGAGGCCTGACCAACACCAAATAGAGGGGAACGATCACATCCTCAATCTGCTGGCAATGCTCCTACTTATACAGTCCAAAATGCCGTTAGCCTTCTTGGCAACAAGGACACACTATTGACTCATATCCAGCTTCTCGTCCACTGTAACCTTTAGGTCCTTTTCTGCAGAACTGCTACCTAGCCACTCGGTCCCTAGTCTGTAGCACTGCATGGGATTCTTCCATCCTAAGTGCAGGACTCTGCACTTGTCATTGCTGAACCTCATCAGATTTCTTTTGGCCCAATCCTCTAATACGTGCAGGTCCCTCTATATCCTATCCCTACCCTCCAGAGTATCAGCCACTTCTCCCAATTTAGTGTCATCTGCAATCCATGCCATTCTCCAGATCAGTCAACAATCAACTCTATCCTTACCCTCCAGCTTCTGGCTGTCTTGCGTTGAGAATTTAGCCACCTGCTTTGTATGGCATTTATCGATCTCAAAGTGGCTTTTGATTCAGGTGACAGGTCAGCACTTTGACTCACATTGAAAGATGCTGGCATCCTAGCTGTTCTGATAAATCTTGTGTGCTATCTTCACACTTGTACCAGTGAGAGAATGAACACTGCTTCATGGTTTTCACTGCATTTTTCCACACCCTCATATATGCAACAGGGATGAATTCTTGCCTTGGTACTACTCTGTTGGAGAACTGGATGTTAGGACTTACCGCTTCACTCACCAGAATCAAGGATGGTCAAGAATTATTCAGTCAAGACTACAACTACAATGCCTTGCTTGTGGAGAAGTTACAGTACTTCATCTCTGAGCGACAGTGGTGATGCTTGTGTATATGGTATAGTTCACCGAGACTGCTAACCTCACTTCACTCAAGCCAATGAACAGTGAGATGGTAACTTTCAGACTGTATCAACCTGATCTGAATTCAGTATGTAAACCTATGAGCTTCATGGCACACAGAAGCAGCAGCTTATGTCAGCACACATCCAGCTCTGTGGGCTCTTGTCATGGGACAACGGACTGGTTAGGAAAACAAGTTCAACCAAATTTCTCTGCAGGGAATTCAAAGTGGGGAGTGGAAAATTCCCAGCAGCAGAACAAAGGAATTAAGTAGAGAGACTGTTAAATACAGAAAGTAGGATTTAAGTGGTTCCAAGTAGTATCAGACAGAACAAAATGAATTACCAAGTAAAATAAAATAAAATATGCAAGTCTCTCTCTAATACAATAATAAAACTGAATACAGTTAAAACATCACCCTCAGTGGTTTGTTGCTGGTGGGACATACTAATCTGAGAAACTCACTAACTCAGAAGCAGGAAGCTTTGGATAGGACAGAAGAAGTGACAAGCATGCGTCCATGGGAAGGGAGAGGGTACGGTTTAAGTGCAGGACTGGCCATGATCAGAGAAAGCTGGCTGACCTAGAAAGGCTCATTGATTCTGAAGAGAAATCCTGAGCTATAAGAGAAGGATCCCAGACACCCCAAACCCAAGAATTCTCTAGAGCCAGGAGGAAATAGTGGCATGGAAAATGTGTGTGTTATTTTGTCTCAATATGAATTTCCCATGCTACTAGGTAAAGAGTAAGTGATGTTTTAGAATCCTGCGCAAAGTGTGTCTGTTAGCATTCACTATCGTCTCTCTCTGAAGAGCTAAATTGTAAACTCAGAGTGCTCATATGGCTGGAGATCTGGGGAAAGGATGTGTTTAAGCTGTGGGGAAGCCTGAGGGGTCAGCTCTAGTCACAGAGGATAGGCAGATGGAAAGTGGGGGTCCTAGCTCTTAGGAGGAGGTGCTATGAAGGGGAGTTGTACCCAGAGTATGCCTAGAGATGCCATGCCAGGGACAGTGCTTGGACTCTGTTCACACTCTTGAGACGAAGCCCAAGAGGCCCAATGGGCTGGAAGTGTCCAGCCAGAGGGGGAGCTCTACTGAGTATGTGTGTGCTTGTGTGGGGGTATCAGAAAGTCTATTACAATGCCTCAAATTGCAAAACACTTCAACCCACTACAAGATCCTTTATATATCACTTGCATATTAAAAGCCTAGCAAGCAAAGTCCAGGACTGCCAAAATGAAGAAAGTGTTATAATGAAAATAAATACTAGTAGAAAAGCACCGATGTATTAACATACAGTATATACTCACATCTACTAATTATTTCTACTGAATACTTGTTTCCGTATTTTCACTTCTGCCCTTTCTGGAATATTATTGTGCAGTCTTAAAATACCATTTTTATTGATATGCAAAAAACACCAGAACTCTTTCTGAGTATTTAGCATCAAACTCCTGAAAGCAGCTTGTATTAACACACAGACTGGTAGCTTCTGCACATGTGGCTCCTTAACATGTACATTTTGAGTGTGCTCACTGTTGCCATGGTAATTTGTAATGCCTCTAGGCAGTGTAATCTTGCATAAATTATGAAATCTGAAAACTACAAATTGTCATGTGAAGTGAGTATGGAGCCCCGCTGGGCAGGGCCTGCATAAAAATACACACCACCACCACCACTCTGGTGGGGTTGACAGTCTCAGCAGAGACCAACAACTAAAGAGGTATGAGTTATGTCTGTTCAGGCTACAGCTGAGGCACGTTTAGCAGCATGGAGAACAAACCAATATACTGTCCCTGTGTGTACTGTACCCGTTATGTGAATACAAGATTTAAGCATTCAATATATTATGTCACCTTTCACCATCTCAAAAGGTACAGAGTCACATTGTTCAAGACGACAATCTGTTAATTTCTCTTTCAAAGACAGCCTCGCTACAGCAATGTAGCTTTCTTCCTTCCCTCTGTGGGGAAAAAACCAAACTTCACTACCACCACTTAATCACTAGAAGTTCCCCTGTTACCAGATTCTGCAATAATTACTCTAAAAAGGGCACTTACTATTTTGCTACTATTGAATATAAATTTCTCAGGAGGGAGCGATTCACACGTACTTCATTGGTCTCCTTAGAGGGAGGATGTGGATACAGAAGGAATTTTGTTTAGCACAGAAGAGAACCCATGCTAAAGCAAGCAGCAGCTCCTTTCCTTTTGATCATTCATTTTCCCTTAGCAACATAGCAATATACCCGAGGGTTAGGAAAGAAGAGAAAGAGAGGAGGTGATAACTGTGTAATATATTCTCTATTATACACTTAATTTCTTTGAAAACTGCCTTGCCATCATAGGTACATAAACAAGCCTAAACTGTTAAACAGTATCTGAGACAAGATGGGTGAGAATATTTTTTTATTGGACCACCTTCTGTTGGTGAGAGAGACGAGCTTTTGACCTTACACAAAGTTTGAAAGCTTCTCTCTCTCACCAACACAAGTTGGTCCAATAAAAAAATATTACCTCACCCACTTTGTGTCTCTAATATTCTGGGACTGACACAGCTACAACAATGCTGCAAACAAACAATTTCTGTTCAGGTACCTCTTGATGAACATTGCAGCAATCTTCCACCCAACTGACTCCTCTACTACCTGCCCACTTAAGATCCTCCTCTGGTTTCCACCACCAATGATCACTACAAATCTCTTCTCCAGAAAATTAAAAGCATATTTACTCTAAAATGTTTGGTTTCTCAATCTGAGTGTGTGATCTAATAAGCATCCTGTTTGCTTCAACCCAAAGTACTTTTAGATGCCCCAGTTTTGGCCTGTACTACAAAGTTTAGAACTGCATGACATTTTCAGTGCTTGAGTTTTCTGTCCATAATTAGCAAGTCGCTGGAGGTCACAAGATCTATTTCTCAGAAAGTAAGGATTCCAAAGAAAACAGTGTGTTTAAAGATGCAAGCAAGAAATCCTATTAGGTCAAGATTAAATATGAAAAATTAAAGATATCTGCTAGATAATATGACAAAGAACCTGTGTTACATTAACTCCATAATACAGCTACACACACTACAAAACCTGCATATTGTTAAATGCTTTAAACCAAAATTTATTTTTACCCTTGCCCTTCAATTTAGGACAGAGAAAAACTCAGATGAAAGAGAGAGGCAGCAATAATTTACACCAGGGGTTCTCAAACTTCATTGTACCGTGATCCCTTTCTGACAACAAAAATTACTACACGACCCCAGGAGGTGGGACCGAAGCCTGAGCCTCTCTGAGCCCTGCCAATGCAGGTGGGGGCTAAAGCCTAAAGACTTTGGCCCCAGGCAGGGGGACTGGGGTTCCAGCAAGTCTACCACTAGCCCTGGTGACCCCATTAAAACGGGATCCCGACCTACGGTTCGAGAGCTGCTGGTTTAAATACTGACAATAGACTTAAAAATAAATGTATGAACCATGGGCACCTACATTAGATTTCTTTTCCAGTCGGTCAGTGTAGTTAGTTTGAAGGAAGCATGACTGCCAGGTAAAGGCTAGAAATTCCATATTTATTTAGTTGACAGCTACTACACCCGCCTTCCCTGGTAATAAACATTTTTTGTATCTAAACTGCTCCCAGGAAATGAAAATCTAACTGAACAGGCCACAATCCTCTGTAAAGACAACATGATAACCATTACCAGTTTCAGCTACGTCCAATATTAATTACATTTAATATGAATTAGAACCAAGTGAAATTTTGATTATTAAAAAAAGCTAAAAGCTTCTGTCTTCACAGGATGGCTTTATCTACAATTGCTCATTTCTAATTCTGTTTAAGACATGAGCGCCTGAAACCCTTATTTCCTATTAGTATATATATTTTTTGAAGGACTGCATCCTTTTCAGATATTTATCTTGAAAATTTAAACATTTAAGACTGCAAACAATCAAAACTGTGCAAGCCTGGAATATTCTACATGGAATAAGTGGTTTTCCCCACAGCTCCTGAATTCACCACTTCAGACAATGATTTTATCAGCTCTCACAAGCTGAACTGATGCAAGCCTGGTTAGTGCCTGGATGGGATGAGGGAATCAGGGAGCTGTAAGAAGCGTTTCTGGTAATTTAGTAGAGAGTACCGTATTCTTCCCTTGGAGTTAGTATTTTATCACATCCCCAGCATGGCATGTTAGGGGCATTGTGCTGCTGACATTCGGATGAAAGAAAACTGAGATCCTAACCACTTGTGGCCAACAGAAATCCCATCTCTCTTTTAGTCAGCTCTGTTATCCCGGCCAAATCTTAATCCTTATTCTTACACCTTGAGGTCAATAACATTCTGCCTACCTAAATTCTCATTGCGGTTTCAATTGCATATTGTATTATTTGCTTCCTGTCCTTAGCTTGCTGTGCAGTGCTACTGTGCTCTGTAAAACAGTTGCCACATTTCAACCAAAAGATAGCTGTATTGCAGTCGTGATTCTTACATATAACTTGCAAATCCATAGACAAATGTATAAAGAGCTTTACTAACTTTGTGGATAAAAAGGTGCTACATAAACAAAGGTTTTTTATGCACTGTGACAAGGGGCTGGTCTTCACTAGCGTGGGGGATTGACTGTAGATACACAATTTCAGCTACGTTAATAACGTAGCTGAAATCAGCATATCTACAGCCGACTTACCTGCCGTCCTCACGGCAGCGGCGAGCAGTGGCGCACTCCCTCGTCGACTCCAGCTTGTGCCTTTTGGCAAGCTGGAGTTACAGAGTCGACGGGGGCGCCGCTGGCAATCGATTTATCGCGTCTTTATGAGACACAATAAATTGACCGCCATAAGATCGATCTCTCCCAGCTCTAGTGAAGACAAGCCCAAGAAGGTGCAGAATAAGATTATACTCAAGTTTTTTCAGAATCTCCAAATGTTTGCCACTAACAGCAAAGCAGAATTAAAAATACTGACAAGCTGTGAAACTCAGTTTAAATATTATTCAGCCAGACATATTATAAGCATATTATAGGCAGAAGTAGCAATGTCCTTAAAGATGTCCAACATTTTTCATTAAGACCCTCTTTTTCAGTAGCTTATAACTTTGCCATACTTAACTATATGGGCTGACATTTTCCATGTTCGGTGTTTGCCTAAGGTTGAATTGGGGGAGACGGGGTATTTCAGCTAAAATGGTTCAACCATTTCCGATAACGAAACTGAGAAAAATACATTTAGTCCACTGTAAAAAAATTCTTACATCTGTTTCATTGAGAAACTCTAGTGGCCTTCCAGCTTTGAAGCAAGCACCCGAAATTTGGCCGTGGGAGAGGAAGGTCTCGTGGTGTTAAGGATGGGCACCTTTTCCCATCCATCTGAAAATTCACCAAAATCTGGCAAAGTTATAAAACTCTTAGAGACTTGTTGCAAGTCTGGAAACTAAAATCTCTGAAAATGTCATCTGCCCTGAGCATCAGCCATTCCTCACAGCTTCTTCAGGACAACCAGACTGTACATGGGTCACCCCCCACAGAGCAATTCAGTATGCTCCATCCTGCACCTGCAAGGGGCTGAGCAAAACTCTCTCTCCACTTGCTCCTCCCATTTGCTGGGGGCTGCAGCTGATTGGGCATTGGTAGGGCCCTACTAAATTCACAGCCCATTTTGGTAACTTTCACGGCCATAGTATTTTTTAAATATTGAATTTCATAGTTGCAGATATTTAAGTCTTACATTTCATGGTGTTGGAACAAGGCATGAATACTTATTTTAAAACAAACACATAAAGCCCTTAAGTCAGCATTTCTTAAACTGAGGGCCCTGACCCAAAAGGGAGTTGGCAAGGCTACTATAGGTGGTCTTGCCACCCTTACTTCTGCGCTGCCTTCAGAGCTGGACAGTTGGAGAGTGGCGGCTGCTGGCTATGCCGTTCTCTAAAAGCAGTGCCACCACCAGCAGTGCAGACATAAGGGTGGCAATACCATACATGCCACCTTTACTTCTGTGCTGCTGCTGGCAGCAACACTGCCTTCAGAAGCTGGACACCTGACCAGCAGCTGCCGCTGTCCAACCACCCAGCTCTGAAGTTAGAACAGAAATAAGGGTGGCAATATTGTGATTCCCTCTATAACCACCTTGCAACCCCCTTTAGGATCTAGACCCACAGTTTGAGTATAGGGTAAAAGTACAAAAAGTATGGGGAACAGAAGGCACTGATAATGAAGAGGGCAGGCACATGTTTGATAGTATCCTTCCTCAGGAGGGTGTCTGCCTCATGTTGAAGGCAGATGTCATGGGCGGAGCTCCCCAGAGAGGGCCTGGGAGCATGCCCTGATAAGGTGGAAAGGTAAGAAATTCTATTGTGTAGCAGTATCCCACGATCTCCAAAACCCATCCATCTGTAGTGAGCTTACCCCAATGGTGGGTGAATACAGCAAGATGGCCCCCAAAGATGGTACAGGGGGCTGCTGCAGGTGACATGGAGATTTCATAGCTTTTGACCATCACATCAAAATTGTACCTTCTGCTGGTGGCAAGGCATGGCAGCAAACGTGACAGTGGCCAAGGCTCTGGGAGTGGGGGCACAAGTGGGCCCGCTCCTGGTACCTAGTGTAGGTAGGTTGGCCAGCGTGGGTGCTTCTAGAACTGTGGCTTAGATCGGGGTTCTTGTGTCAAATTTTTTGGTGGCCTCAGAGTAAGGCCACCAACTGTTGCTGATGGCAGCACTGATACTTTTTCCTAAAATTATTTATTTTTAACTTAATAAAGTAATATGCACATATATACATCCAAATCGTAATTGATGCAAGGCTTTGGGGTTGTTTTTTTTTTGCAGACTCAACAACAAAAACAATGCGGTTATCTTTATTCTTTACTGGACCTAACAGAACAGGCACACAAATAAGGTGCTTTGCATGTTCGTCTTTTTTATTATTGTTTCTTTTGCTTTTTTGGTAAAAGTGGTTGTCTGTACAACAATTCTGAAGTATATTTAAAAATGCTTTCACATGACAGAAGTCCAAATAACAATGAAAAACATATCTGGGCTGCTTGGATCTGGGGAGAGGAAGGGAGGCATAGTTGCAGCTGGCCCAGGGCGACTCAGGGCTTTGGCCAACCCGAAGTTCCACTGGGCAGGTGTGGGGGAGGGAGAAGGAGATGGTCTTGGAGCTTCGGCCAGCCTGGGGCTCCTCCGGTTGATGGTTAGTGCTTGGGGCTTCTCCGGGTGCGGAGCTTGTGGCTCCAGCCACAGGGCGGTACAGGGAATCTTGTGGCTCCAGCTGCAGGGGTTACGGGCAGAAGGGGTGGAGTCAGGGGCTAGCCTCCCCAAACGGGGGGCTCCACCCACTGCCCATGCACCAACTACTCGCCACCTCATCTGTCACTCATCTCCTGTGTTCCTCCTCAGTCTTCCACCCGCCACTTGTCTCCTCACTCCCCTGTCACAGACACCGCCCTGCCAGCCACAGGTCAGGTGGTTGGTAATATATCCCTACTTATTCTTATTGTTAGAGCATAGAATTACTATCCACAGAGATTCTATGGTACAGTTTGATTCATTTAAGATTTTTATTTAATTTGACCTTTCACATATAGTGCTACTCCCCCCACCAGCACAACCTGTTCTGTCCTTCTGATATATTTTGTACTCTGATATTACTGTGTCCCATTGATTATCCTCATTTCATCAAATTTCTGTGATGTCTATTGCATCAATATCCTCATTTAATTAATTTTGTTATATTTAATCTGTAGCATGCTGAGTATGCTAACTTTGGGAACAGGCATTTCCTCTTACACACCCATTAGCTATGGCAACGGCTAGGGGAGCCAGAAGCCATTGAAATTATAAACAGGTCTGCATGGAATATTCCACCCGGTGCATAAAGTTTTCCATGCATCATTGGAAGCCTTGTACCGTTATCAACTTTGTGAGAACGGCAATTATGTTTTCAGTTTGCAGGAAAAACTTTACTATAAGATGGGAATCCATTTTCAATTTAAGCAACTTCCTTCTCTCCAGAACCACCCTCCTCAAGATCTCCCTGTTCTGGGCCCCCAAAACCACTCCTAGCTCTTTTTCTGCCCCAATGAAGCCTGCAAAGATCATTCTCCCATACCGACCTTCAGAGGCCCACAGAAGCCTTCCCTCAAGCTCTTTACAAAGAGCACGTGCACAGTCAGTTCACTCTTCACTATGTGAGTAAGCTATGCACACTGCACCCTTCCTGAGCTGCACATTTTATGAGCTCAGCATGCAAACCGTGATTTAAAATGTAATGCTTATCAACAAAATATTTTCAGGTCACATCTCTGAAATCAAAACCAAATTCACCAGAACACTCCAGACACTCTTGATGATTATTAGCATGTGTTTAGGCTGTAGACCTCATTAAAGATGGAGGGTTTTTTTATAAATACAAAACTGAGAAGGCTTTTCCACCCATTCTCTCATGCTTTCCAAGAGGTGAACTCTGTTTTCTTAAACTTTAAACTAAACTAAGCTTAACAAACAAACAATTTTTGATAAAACCCGAGCCTGGAAGATTTCAGCCAGATAAGTGAGTTTTCCATCAAAAAAACAAACAATACAGGTGTTTGCAATGGAAACCATCAACCTCAAATACAATTGCCTCTACAGCTCCTGATATCATTTCACACTGTCTGTTTGCTCGTCTTCAGAGCTTGCTCTCAAAAATGTCTCAGGTCCTTTGCATGTGAGAAACAGGACTATCTTTTTAGGAACAAGAAGCAGAAACTAGTTCTTCATTCTGGATTCTTTATCTTCTGAACAAATTCCATAATATTTAACAGAAGACGTTGCCTTTAGCATGGACAATCCAGCTTTATGAAGGATCTTCCTAAACTTGTTTACTGCCATCTCTTGGATCTCCTTTTGTTAGGGTCACTACAGACAATTCCTCTGACGACTTGAACTCTAAAATCCTGGTCCCATGCATTTGCATTTAAATTCTCATGCAACTTTCACCTACAGTTCCTCTATACTCTTATTTCTCTTTTGTTTTATATTATTAGGTTGTTTAATGCTTATTTTAATTTTATAGTTAAATTTTATAATGCATATTTTAAATAAAAAGTTAATTAGAAAGGAAGCACCAATAAGCAGCGCTCATTCCCCAATTTCCAGTCAAGCTGATTCTCTTCATTACATCTAAGGCTATATTAGACACTCACATTCTATAAGGAGAATCCTTTTTCTTCCAGAAATTGCATGTGTAACTACAGATGGCAAAAATATGGCATATCGCTTTAGATATAGTTAAGAATTAATAGTTAAGCAAATAAAAGCTCAATAGCCAGACAACTGTACCTAGTAAAGGTTGTTTTTTATTAGAGTAGAGATCTCAGCCAAATACATCTGAACCCCGAGCATTCCTAACATATGGAAGAATACTGCTGTAGCAATACTTTTTACACTGTAACATTTTCATAAATCATTTTAAGATCAAGCCAATGAATAGCACCAGTGGTTTAAAATCACAGAAAGTTTTATCACTATAAAAAAGTTCCTGACGACTAATTCTATTTCTACTCTGCTTCTTAATTTGCTCTATTCATATTCCCCTTATGTAACCATGAGGATTCTGTTCAAATATTATACGCAACTCCCAATTTGGGACTTGAAGTTAATCCCTTTGCACAATCACTAGATACCAACTACCTAAAGTAGGAAAAACTTGAAATAAAAATTTTACCCATGTTTTAACATAGTATTTCCAAAACGTACGTTGAAGTGTCTGATTTGGAGGTACCAAAAGGAAGGCAAGAATGTCTGAACAAATTTCAGTTGACACCTAGGATAATTAGCTAAGCATTGCTGTTTATTTCAGGTATCTTACATTAAACAATTTCCTAAAACATCCTCTTCACCATATTGTCATCCTAGCTTCTATGTCAAGAAGGCAATGGTATATTTAATGCTAAATACCAAATAGGAAAGCTATGCAGGAACCTGCACTCATTTCCCATTGGCCAACAGATCTACTTAGAACCATAGAATCTCAGGCTTGGAAGGGACCTCAGGAGGTCATCTAGTCCAACCCCCTGCTCAAAAGCAGGATCATCCCCAACTAAATCATTCCAGCCAGGGCTTTGTCCAGCCTGACCTTAGAAACCTCTAAGAAAGGAGATTCCCTAGGTAACCCATTCCAGTGCTTCACCACCCTCCTAGTGAAAAAGTTTTTCCTAATATCCAACCTAAACCTCCCCTACTTCAATGTTCTGATCTACAAAATCTTTAATGAGACCAGCCCAAGAATTGCAACTATTTCAGGGCACCACCAGGACAATTACAATTAGGTATAAACTCAAAGGAGTCAGAGACAAAGCATTATCAATGATGGGCCCAATTATCTAAAACTGATATCAGAAAGAGCCCAACCTTCACCATACGCATGTCACATATCAAGACTCACCCCTTCACAAAGCATTCCTCAGAGAACCAGAAAACTCTCAGCAGTTCAATTTGAGAGAAAAACCACCATTAAACTGCAGAGTAGAATCTTAACCTGTACAGACCTCACTGTTTTCTATACACTATCCTCATGCATTACAACAATAGGTACTTTGCTGGCAGCTCCCGGCCAGGAGCCCAGCTGCCCCATAGGCTCCCAGCGGGTTACTCCCCCATCACCTCCCCCAATCCCGGCAGGGTAAGGAGGGAAGCCACCTAGGGCTTCTTGCCTCCCCATTCCACAGCAGGAGCAGGGGGAAGCCAACCAGGTCTTCTTGCCCCTGGGGAGCGCGGTCCAGCTGCCCTGTTTCATCACTTCCCCCTAGCTGCCGGGCGGCCTGGTCAAAAATTGACAAGACAGACTATGCTCCCTGTTGGGAGCACGGTGGTGGGGAGTAGGGAGAAGCTGCTTAGGCTTCTTGCCCCGTCTTCCAGCAGGGAATGGGGTCCAGCCATCCAAATCTCTAGGAAAGCGGGGATAACTGGGGTCTAGCTGCCCGGTTTTCTTGTCAATGTCACTCAGCCACCCTAACTACACCAACAGATGGTCTTTGGCTCTCGTGGAGGTGGAGTTATGATGTCAATGTAGCAGGGCACTTACATCAGCGGAAGCAAGACTGTAGCATAGACACGGACATAATTAGGTCGACAAAAGCTGCCTTATGTCAACCTAACTTTGTAGCGTAGACCACGTCTATGTCTATGTTAAGAGGCCAGTATATTTATACCAGCAGAACTTTTAAGTGTAGACTAGGCCTTAGATCAAATCAGCCTTGTGAACCAGTATCAACAATTATTGTACCCATTCCATTAAAAAAAACCATGCTAGTTGTGTCAGTTATAAAGTTATTAGTGGAGACAGAATATTTTTATAGAATCCAGTAATGCTGCTGCAGTTGACTTTTTTGGAGGACGGAAACAGAGTATAGGTTAATTTCTTGGCAATGAAATGCTGGTTTAGAAATATGCATTCAGTACTACATACTAGAGACCATCAAAACAGCACTATCCCCACCAAATCTAGAACAGAAGAAAGCAGCAGAAGATTCACATCTGAAACCTAAACGGCATCAGAAGGAAGAGTCAGATTGGCAGTGCCTTCCTTTCCCCTAAAAGCTTCTCTGTGGAATGACACGAGAATACAGCAAAATGGAGGATGACAGGGGACAGCCAGCCTATGTGGCATAATTTCCTAGCAAACTAAGAAGAATTTTCACCATGAAAGGTAATGTTAACCACAAAGAAAAATCATCACTGCAAAGAGGCAGTCAGCCCTTGTGAAGATTTCTTCACAGACCTGGACATTCACATAGCTGAGGACAAGGGTTCCTACCTTCTCTCATAGGAGCATTAGTTGGGGACTTAGTTTCATGCTTCCATGAATGTTCCCAAAATAGGGCAGAATTTGATTCGAGACAATTAGAATATGGAGCATGTTGTTCGTCAAATACTAAGAGCTAAATGGAGGACTGGGACCTGAAACAGATGAGATACTTGGCCCCAAGTACTAAAGGTGTTCCTTTATATGGAAAAGAACAAAAAATTTGTTGCACAGAGCCATTTTAGCACTTGGGACTGGATATGAAATCTAGTACAACACCACAAAAAAATGTTCAAACATAATGCAGCAATTTTTTTGAAGTTTAGTAACGCAAGCCAAAATTACTTCAGATTAACTAAGTAGTGAGCACTGTTGTTTTCTGAACTATGAGCCTGATAAGGTTAGTTTGTGCATGCTTGTGATTTTGAAAAATACTGTCACAATAAATTGAGTAACTTCACAGGAACAAGATGCCTTCCTTCATAAGAAAAAATATGATCCTTTCTAAGCAGATTCTTCAAAGTCTGCTAGGATGAGACATCATTTTTTACACAAAACAAATGTCTTCAATGACATTTCTACTGTTAACAGAGAAGAAAAACATGATTTCTTCTTGCCATGACCAGTTGGACCCTAAAAACTCTTTAAAACGTGTTAATCATTTTTGTACTGTACTGTTTTAAAAAAAAAGTACAACAGGAGCAACTTTTGTATCTCAAAGTTTCCTGTAGCCTAACCAAGAAAAAAAATCAGAAGTGAACAAAACTACATTGAACAGTTTGGATCAACAATTCAAGCTCCAGGGCAGCTCATCGCTACATAGGAGTTCATACTATTGGTATTGTTGACATACTATACCAATTGTATGTAAAGAAAGGAAACCAAAAGGAAAATTCTATTTCATGCTGATTTTTAATCAATTCACTTATTCTTACCTCTCTTTGACCTTCACATTAGATAAAAGCAAGTATGTTTTTAAATGTTCTAAGTAATTTGGCAAGAAATCATCTCATCTGTTCATGTTTATAAAATCTATTCATGAACATTTAAAAACTGTTATCAAAGAAATAACCAATAAAAAATGTAACCTTTCTACTATTTCAGCACATATTTTCAACAGTAATTAAATGGAAGAGATGAGGTAAGATTGACTGATATTATCCAAATAGCACATGTATTTTGGTCTGTGGGATTGCACCACTGGTATAAAATCCATTCCAACACTACACAATTTTTCCATTCAGGATAACATGGCATGCTGCCTCATTAGGAAATTGCTAGTATGGACACTTGCATTAGACAGTATCTATATGAGATAAATGAACCAGTGAGACAATACCAGTTTGAGAACAAATGGTTTAAGGCTTCCACACTAGTGGTTCTACTTATGCCAGGGCTGAATTTGGCATTATGACACTTGGGAATGATGTAGACTGACATGTGTGGGAGAGAAATGAGGGCCTTTATCATATACTCCTTTGTTAGTTGCTTTTCCTGTACTCTCCCTTTTACCTCCATGCGTTTAATTTACATTTGTTTGCATACCAAATCTGTGCAAGTTAAAACAGGCATAACAGGAAACTAGCATATGACCAATTTATACAACCATTTACCCTATCACTAAATTAAGCCCAGAGGACTACAGCAGTAGTTGGAGCCATTTACTGCTGGCTGTATTTGGTTAAGCCTCATATATGTTTTAGAATTTTTTTCCCCCATATCTTGGGGCTTGGCTACACTTACATTTTATCACGCTGTAACTTGCTGGCTCAGGGCTGTGAAAAGTCAGCCCCCTGAGCGCAGCAAGTCTAAGCGCTTTAAAGTGCTAGTGTGGACAGGGCTCCCAGTGTTCGGAGCTAATCCCCTCGTGGAGGTGAATTACCAGCAGCGCTTAGGAGAGCTCTCGCCCAGCACTCGCGCTTCAAAGCACTATCACAGGAGCGTTCCTGCGACAGCAGTTTGAAGTTTCCAGTATAGCCATGCCCTTGCTAACATTTTAAATTTGTAAAATTGAAAGTTATTTTTTGAACCAAGGGCTTTTCAAATTTCTTCTTTGAAAGGGGTCATCACCACCTTGCAGAGAGAATCTTGTGAATGCACTTCTCTCTCCCATTCACAATCATGTTACAACCCTGTGGCAATTTCATCAATTGCCTGTATGGAACAAGTAACAGCAGGAAGGTATTTAATGAGTTTTTAGATGTCTTAACTGAGTACAGGCACCATACAACAAGCCAGCTCTCTACAAACCACTAAACAAGCACTGTTTAAAATCTGTTTTAAATAATTATTTTTCACTTGTTTTGGTCATCTATTTCTTACATTTCTTTAAGTTTGAGCAAAAAAATCAGCTAGTCAGTTTCTTTCAGGTACTCAAACATTGCAGCATTCTCCTAGTATGGGTAGGAAATATTACAGGGGAAATTTATCTAAAAACTTTGTTTGACCTGCTCTACCCTACAAAGTGTGATTGACATGAGCCACTTTTGCACTGACCTAGCTATGCACGTGTCTACACTTACATTTGTCTCTCACCAATATAAGTGCCCCATCATAGGGACACCTGCTCGAGCAGCATTTAGCCATGGTCAAAGCATAGACATGAGATGGAAACAGCTGCAGGCTGGGAAGTTGACACCTTGCTCCCAACATACCTGTGTGACTTGTTTCTGCCCCATCATGCATTGCCAAAACTTCCTAAAAGACAGTGTGCTGTATAGTGGCAAGCTGAACACCTACCTACAGGGCACTGAACTGTGAATTAATACAAGCACCCTTGGTGTGTACACACAGTGCCAATGCAAGAAGCCAAGTATGCATGCACACAAGCAACTTACTAACTGTGGTGGCTTTATACCAACATAACTTGTGTTAACCAAAGTTTGTAGTGTAGATCGGCCCTTAGAGGATTTGGGGAGGTGGGGGGATTAAGTCACGGAAATACTTCTATTTGTCTTTTGTTTGGTTAAAGTTGTTTTAAAAAAAACCCTACATTTTGGACCAAATTTAACCCAAGAACTTCTTTTAAGAACTAGATTATAACTAGAATGTACTAATTCAACTGGAATTTGAGTAGCTATCAAGATTGTATCTTTATAGATGTAAATCAAGTGTCCTTCCTCAAAGAATATTGTTCCAGGTACATAACTCAGTGTTTCACAGGCCATATACACCCTCCCATAACATTTTATTCACTACTCTACATGGTTTCTTTTCACTGAAATACTATTTACCACTTAAATTATGTAGGATACTGTGCAACATTAGGAACCATATAAACACAATTTATGTAACCACTGGATTTCAAAAACTTTGCCTGACTGCAAATGCTCGGGGATAAATATTAGCGACAACACTTGGAAAAACCACCTTAAATGTTTTAAGAACATACACAATGACTTTATTTTTAGTTTAGGAAAATGCTACATGTCATGTTTGCTTCCTGAGTTCTACGTAATGGTGGAATCTCTTACTGGAATGTGCTTGGAATCTCTGAAAAATGTTTTACATTCCTTTAAAAGTTAATTGTTTATTGCTCCACAACTCTCTTCAAGTGTTGTCTGATGCAATCCACAAAGATATCCCACAGTCTAAATTCAGCACTTCTGTTCCCGCAAAAAATTGCCAAACTCAATCTCTTGATATCACAACAGTGCTATATATTATGCATTTAATTGTAATTTACATGCAGTAAGTGCTATTTTTTAAGCGTTCTAATTATCGAGTTCAAAAACTAAGTTCCAAAAACAATGTGAGCTTTTAAGACCTCTTGCAATCAAATGGAAAAACTCTCTAACACCTGAGGCCAAACAGAAGACTGCAGCTACAAAAATAAATGGTTTTTGGAAGGATCACTACTCTTCCATTATGAAGACAGAGCTAATCAGAAAATCTATTTTGTGGGATTAACACTTTCCTTTTTAAAAACAAGTTTTCTAATGTAAAATTATAGAATTATCTATCCTCCTACTCTAGATCAGTACAAGTGTTTATTGTGTCTTATTTTTAAACAATCCCCAAAACTCACGAACTTTGTGCAGATGTGAGAACAGAATAGTATTGAGCAGATTTTTACTACGTGAATTTAATAGGCAAGACTTTTATTCCAAGTTTCTAAAGCTTGTGGAATAGACGTTCTCTAAGGGTTTGCCTAGTCACAGCAAACAAAGTATAGGATTGCAACACAGCAGTCCTGCATTCTACTCCTACCTCTGCTCTTAGTTTTTCATTTTCTGAGCATGGGCAAGCATCAGAAGGGAAAGAGGCACAAAGTAATGGTGCACAAAGTAATGGTGTGACTTGCCCCAGGGTCACTGACAAAACCAGAAACAGACTCCCAGTCCTATGCCCTAGCCACTGGACCATGTTATACATGAACATATATACAGCCCCTTAGGGTTCTGAAACTCTGTAGGAAGCAAAGACGATACATAAATACCAAAAAATTAAGCAAACCTTAAAAGACTTCCATGCCTTTGCTGACATTTCAAAAGTGAATGAGGGGGAGTGGGAGAAATACAAGATATCCATAGGCAAGCTAAACAGAAATGAGACTGAAAAATCTTCAGTTCTAAAATCAAGCTTAAAAGACTACATTCTATCTCCACTGTCAGAAATCTGAGAATCTGGAGGACCTCAATGCTGAGCTGGATGCTTAAAGATACTGCCATGATGTAATACTTTGCCTGGAGAGAGTGAAAAATAAGAGGGAAACATGCATTTCATTTTCTTCTATACATTAGTATAGCAGAAAAAGATTATTATAGAACATATAAAAGGAGAGGAAAGCACTGATTAATAAGGCATAAACTTTTGTCGACACTTGAAATTCAGCAATCAATAATAGCCATTTACCAGTAGGGCTGCACTAGTGCAAACTACAAGTATAGTAAATCCTAAATATAGACAAGACAGCAATGGAACAGATTTACTATTAACTAAATTGTTTTGCCACTGTGCATTTAGTGCAGCACTAATATAAACTTTTTAAAATGAAACTTCATTTCACTATTCCATAGAGTGACACTTGGCATTATTAACACTTTAATGAGAGGATTTCAGGAAGCTTCACAAACACTAAACCTCATGGCATCTCTCTAAGGCAGATACAGGAGGCAGGGGACATGGGCATCTCCGCTCACCGCTGCTACACAATCTGTAGAGGGAGAAATACAGTAGCTGTCTACACACTTATCAGAGAAGAAAGAACAATTATAAAGGAAGAATACTGTATGCAAATGAAGCTACATACGGATTTTTGGTACATAGATTTTAATGGTCTAAATTGGAATCTAACTATTAAAAACACAACGATGAATATGCTATTAAGGATATTGTCTCAAGATCTTCAATGACCAGAAGTAGCTAGAACTTTGCATCCCCAGTACCAATACTTCAGGACTATATGAATTTTCTATTTAAGACTTCTTCGCACATACTGAACCAGTCCATCCTTGCTTAGTTCAGGATATTTAACAAATCCACAGCACAAGGTGTCTGACTTCAGGCAACAGATCTTCAGTGTTTCAAGAGATGAGAAATTATCCCAGTGAGTCAGAGACTTTGAAATTTACATGTTTTTTTAAAAAAATGGTATTAAGACCACAGAAAAATTGATAAGAGAACCAGCAAATCTGTGATGCTGATGTGGGTTGAAAAATACCATCTGTTGCTATTAAAGTTTCTTCCTCCCCGATTTTGCAATCAAAGAGCTCTCAATTTATTATGATTTTTCTATACTGTATCAAATGCTAATAGATTTGTTTGACTAAAATAGACATACTTCACAGAGAACTACTGAACGTCAATCAGAAATATCAAAAGCAAGCTGAGACAATTCACACTAGTCTTTTGCAGTCTAGTTTAACTTAAACTACTTAAAAAGACTACAATTAATCACTAAATGACCCATTTACATGAATACCAGTACATTACACAAACATTTCCAGCACCAGATATCAAAGAGTGGACCTTATAGTAAATTAAGCGCTTGATTTGTAAGAAGCTGTTGAATCACCCCACCGGACCATTGTCTATTTTCTGGAAAACAATCACGTTTTTTCTGCCTTAAGATAAAACACTCATTCCTGAATGTCAACATTTTTTAAGTTTGGCTATTTTATACTACTAACTTCATATTAGGCCATAGGTGTAATGCAGATGCAAGACCTACAGCACAACTGCAGTCAAAAGCAGCCAGTCCTTTAATATTTAAGGGGTCAAGGATACTGTCTGTGGAGGGGATGGGATTATGCACCCAAACCTCCCAGACACCAAGATTATTGTCCAATGGCTGCTAATTAAGAGTTTTGGAAGCAGGGAGACCAAAAACCAACCTCAATTCTGAATTTTACAGCTGGTTCCTATCGCTACAGTGGGCCAAACCAAATCTCACATCTGAACAGAGTCATCTTCAAGAGTATCCAAAATTTGTAGTCACTGAATAACTTCACACATTTTGCTTGTGTGTGTGTGTACACATGTGTGTATATACATACACACACACATATATATATATAGACACAGACACCATACAGCCTGCAGTGTACACTGAAGAGCAGTTAAATAATGTATTACCTGTAAAAAAAAGAACTTCTTTAAACAATTTCTTTAATATATACACACACACTCCCACAATAGCTTATATATACATAGCGTATAATTTAAAGAAAAATCTTAATAAAACATACAGCCAAGGCAAAACTCTGTCAAACCTGGCACTTTCCCTTGTAATTGGCAATCTCCCATTAAAAATATTCCCCGAATATCAAAAGGAAAAATCTTCAAAACAATACCATTTGAAAAGGTAAATCAGAGAGGGGGAGAAAAACTAAATCTGTGTTGGAATATACAGTTGTAAGACTATGTTATATATTATATCTAAATGCCTTAACATGAACATTATTTGAAGCACTGTCTGCATGCATTTTAACATGAATAGTGAGAGAAAGATTGATTTTAATTTCAGTTTGCTTTTGTGACCCACATATAATACACACAAGACTCTGCCTCTTTGGCTCACTATCCCTTGATCATCATATCTAAACATGGGGAAAGTCATGGTTTGTGACTGCAAAAAAAGAAAAAAGCAAAAGCAAAACACACAATTTTCTATTTAAAAAGGTTAAATCGATGTCATACGTAGTTTAAAGATACTGTTTAACATGAAAAAAAAATTACACCTGCCTGAAAACTTTACTTTTACCTTTGTTACAAGACCCAAAATATACATGAAGATTACAGAAGTATTTATTTTTTCAACAGTGGGGGTTTTTAATATTTGACAGCCCTTTGTGCAATCTCAGTTACTCTGTGAAAGACACGCACACTGAAACAATGGAGACAAAAAATAAGACTGTAAAGCTACAAAACTTGACTGGAGACTGAGCAGATGTAACACCTGAAATAATTTTTTAACTCATTTTCTTAAACTGTCTCTAGATTACAAGTGAACATTTATCTTCAAAAGAATAATAAACCACTTCATAAAGAATCAATTCAGTACAAATTCTTGAGAGAGTCTTACTAAAAAATCAGGTAGACTGGAGTGAAAGACTATTTTTAGTAAAAATACTAGAAGTCACATCTTTCAGCACAGAAGTCATGGTTGCGAAAAACACACAGCCATACTCATTACACAAACTTACATGACCCCTGCAACACCAGAAGAAAAAATGTAAATTGTGGACATTGACCATTACTTTTGACTTTGAGATCATTGCTGCCCTCCATTATTTCACAGGGCCAATAATCACATTCATGTTCAACAGATATAGGCAAACAAAAGTGACCTTTTTAAAATCATGGATCATATTTGAGGCCTATGAACCTTGACAGACCACATCTTACTGGTGGAAAACAGAGGGGTTAAAACTGCAAAATACATTTTTCCTAAAGTTTGAAAACAAGAAATTTTCTGTGATATCTCCTCACCTTAGGATATTCCCAGGAAATGTTCTGATTCATGGCATCCTATGTATCTAACATGCTTATGTTTACATGCTGAAATTAAGAAATAATGCCACTTAAGATTTCAGAGAGAGAGAACAGTCTTATATCTGCTGCTTTCCTACGTTTTTACTTGTTTGAAACGGGAATCTGTCTAGTGGTCAGAACACACAATTAGGAGTCAGGTGTTCTACGTGACAATCCAGCTCAACTACTTACTCATTGTGGCCTTCTGCCTCAATGTGACTGGGCCTATTTTCAAAGGTCCAGATAGGAATTTGACATTCACCTCCCATTGACACACAGTCAAATGGAGCTTATCACCTAACTTCTATTTCATGTTTTGAAAAATCTCCCCTGTAGTCTATCTGACCCAGCTTTTCCATCGGTAACACAAGAGGGAATAGTGCCTAACTGATAAAAGTGTTGGAAGGCTAAAATCTATCAATTCTCTAAAGTGCTTTGAGGCCTTTCGATGACAGAAGCTATAAATGCAAACTGTAATGTTTGTTATATCACATCAACTCAAAAATTTCACAAACTATTTTTTAAAGCTGCTTTTGATGCAGCACATGCAATCAAGAGTGGTGCTGTTTGTTGGGAGGGGCAAATGCTAAGAGAGAGAAATAGTTCCCTGCTTTCATCCTTTTCCTTCTCAATTTTACACAATTTGATGTCTGAGAAAAATGTTTTTCACTACCACAGGAAGGCAGCAGTATGTAAAGCTGCTATTGATCTGTATGAAAAGAGTAGAGGAAAGAATGGGGGGGGCTGAAACAAAGAGAGGAAAGCCAGAGATGCAGAGAGGGATGGAAAGTCAGTCATACCAGTGAAGCTAACTGCTTGTTAAATGAGGAGCATGCGTACCATCGGTCTGTTGCAGAAAGGCTGGAACAGTTTCAACAACATTTCAGAATACACGTCACTGAATATACGGTCCGATCATGTAATCCTCCCTCTTAAAAACAGACCCACTGATTTCAATGGGATTATACACATAAATCAGGAGTGCAGGATTTGAACCCACATCCTTGTTATACATTAACTGACACCGTTCTTTGAGAATGAAGATCTTCCTGTTGCCAGTACTGCAATTTGTTGATATATATACACATTTCAGAAAAGTTCTGGTTTCCACTCAACAGCTAAATGATTCAATAAATAAAGTCTTGCTTTAGGAGGACACCACTACCACAGATAAGTTTGTAACTAAAGCCTAATCAATGACTGTTTGTGTATAACTGAAGTCTTCTAGAATGATGAAGTTTGCATAAAGTCATTTTAGAATCATTATTCTGTAAGTCTTATACGAGAGAGATACCAGTCAACCAACACGTGTCTGTACGCACTGCCCTAACCAGGAAAAAACAAAGTAAATGTGATGGCTAAATGATTGCCCAAGACAAGGAAAATAAAATTATGGGCAAAGCAATGAAAAAATATCCAGTTTGATCTACTCAGGGTAGCATTAATTAAATTTTTACTTCCTCCACCAGACCTGCCAGTTCCAAGTAGAAGCCACACAACACTTTACAGTAAAGACCTGTTTACATGCGGATGTCGGGAGTCAAGCTGTCATGACCGTGTGTTAATGGACTGGGGGTTAAGAGGGCCATGCTGAAATATCTTAAGATATCTATATATACACGTATAATTATCTAGGATTAAATATATATTCACAGCATCCCAAAAGCTGCAGGCCAATCTGTTAACGGTGCTCTGCAAGAATATAAATTCAAACGTATAATCTAATAAAAACATTAAATACGCAGTAAATCACTAAAACTTTGAAAAAGTACCAGTTTAAGCTAAAAAAGTGTAACACACTTCGCGAAGGAAAGGTTTCCTGCTAGAATCAAAATAACAAGAATCAAACAATTTAGAAATCTATTAGCACAGACTATATTTTACATGTACCAAGAGGCCACAACGATATATAGTCCTTGGCTCTTAAAAGTGTCTATGATTCACTTAGAAAAAAACATTGTTATTTTCTGCTCTTTCTGGCTCACTTTTTTTTCGTCTCTTATGAAGTCTGTCATTCGCCGCAGAAGAAAGATTTCAATATTTTCCGCATTTTGCTCTTCCATAAATCTTACAACAGTTTCTACAGAACTAAGGGCTTCTGTGGGAGTGACAATGACTAAGCGTGTGTGATACGTCTTTACCAATACCGGTGATCAACAGAAAGAATAAACACCAGTAGGCCTACAACACGTTTTCACTCTGCACTTCTTGTCGATTTCTATGTCAGTGAGAATCAGACGGGCAGCCGTGTTAGTTTGGAATTGCAGAAGTGACAAAGAGTCCTGTGGCACCTTAAAGACTAACTAAATAGTCTTTAGTTAGTCTTTAGTCTTTAAGGTGCCACAGGACTCTCTGTCACTATGTCAGTGAGTTAGCGAGCAAATCTGTAGCGCTACACAGTAAGTTCCTGTACCGCGTATTAACAAGCCTCGCATGTTAAATAGGTAGCACTGGGAGGCATCGTACTACTGCGCGTTAAGCGGAGTCGCACATAAACGGGTCTATACTGTACGTGTTATTAAGCAAGCTACTAATCAGTTTTCCCAGTATATCAGCCAGCAAATATATTTGCTTTTTACTTCTGGTTATGTAACAATCTACAATCTGCCCTAATTTGCACCTTGTACAATACACTTGTACCATGAACTTCAAAGGAATTATACAAGGTGCAAGTCAGCACAAAATTTGCCCCCTTCAGTACAAGTTCCCACTGTTTTCTAATTCAAATAATTTGCTGACACAAATCTCTCTTCTCTTATGACTGAGCAGAAGTTTAGATTAACAAAACCCTGATAAACTCAATACAAAAATCTTCATCCAAAATTAAATTCAATACAGTTGAAACACTCTTCCCATAGTATAAAATTCTGATCAGCTTGAAAGTAACCTTTTAGTTACTTTTCAAATTTTGCATATGTTGTATATTACAAAGCTCAGAAGGATAAGATTTTTATTGATAAATGTTGGTAGACATCCATTTCATTGTACACACATAAACTGATGAAAAAATATTTCCACTGATGATAACTGAAGTTTACCAATAGGCAAAGTAAGAAAAATGCAGCTTGAGAACTAGAGTTTGATTTAATATATTTACTTTGTATAATTTGACATGGGATGTTAATTTGTGTTTTAAGTTATAAAGCTTTAACTTTTTGCATCTCAACATCTAGTCATTAAATAATTGTCTACATAATCTCCTGCAACTGTGAAAATTTAAAATAGATCATTTAAAAATCCTTAACCACCAAACTTTATCCACTGAAATTATTTTTTTAATCGAATTCTGCCAGTCCTGCATGTTACATACAGTCACTAAATTTTAGACTATATTAGAAAGAAATTGTTACAGGCTTAACAGCAGCTCAAGTCACTTTTTATATGCATCATTTGGTTTCCCCCTTCCCCATGATAAATAAATTGTGGGAAGGAGCTACTTTTGCATATTTCCTACAAGATGTTTTGTTTTTTAATCCTTTTGATTACATACTCATCTGTCAACAATATACAGATGTAAACAGATGTAAACAAATACTCTGCTATCAGAGGCAATTCCAGACTGTGTGGGTTTTCAAGGCAAATTCCGCATATTCTTCTGTGCTCAGCATTTTATACAACACACATACTAATACATACACAGCTCCTCTGGTAGCCCTTCACTTCCTTGTTTAGAAGGTAATTTTTGCACTGTTTATTTTTATAAAGACCTATTTTAGGCTTCTATGGGCTTGTGTTTACATATTAAACCACCTGATCCCTCCAGCTTTTACAGGAGCCATATAGTTTGCTAGTGAAGTCATGTTCTCTCTGATACATTCGGTGAGCTCCCTGGAACAAAAGGCTTCTAAAAAGAAATTAACATTTATGGAGATATAAAAGGAATAGCCTCTGCCTACTCATTCTTTATTTAATCCTAAACATTCTTAATACATGGTTCTACTTTTCAGATGCAGCTGACAACCCATCGGAAAAATACTAAGAAATTATCTTAGCAGCACAAAATCCACAAAGTTACAACTTCACAAATACTAGAATTCATACAATAAAAATAGCCAGGGTCAAGCAACTATTATTTTTATCTTGGCCAATCAAGCAAGTTTTCCTTTTGATTACAGGACTTGTTAAAGGGAAAGAAAATAGGTATCAATATTTTACTAAACTGCACATAACCCAAGAGAAAGAAACAGATCTGTTGATTGGGTAAGGATTTGAATTAGTCTTTCATATTCTACAGGCTACACTATCTACATTTGCTTTGTACATGGAGCACTAGACAATTATTCAGAATTATTCTATTAACTTAGATTTACTGTGTTGTCATACAAAGCTTTAAATTACAAGTGACACTGAATTGGTTTCTCTTGTTAGAACTGGCACAGCTCTATTTTTTTTTCCCCCAGGAAGTTAAAATAATCAAACACATTTGGAGATAATGTAAACGTTTCTACTCTCATACTATTATCAGTAAAAACTGTTAATTTCATGAGTTATAGCACAAAGCAATATAATTTAGAGACTAAAAAAGGCAGTAAATCTTAAATACAAGAGATTGATATCTCAGATATTACTATTATAATAGGCATTTACTGGCAATGCAAGCAGAGAAGCCATATCCTGACTAAAACAAGGAGACTGAACTCCCCTTTCATCAAGATTAGGGTGACTTGGGAGTGGTGGAAGAGACAGAAGGAAAGAAGTTTACGACACTATGATCCACAGCGCAAATAGTCTGAGGATAAAGAGTGGGCTTCAGCCTCCCTAGCTGCCAATCAGGTAGCTTTCCGACGACACAAAATGCACTTTAAAAATGTCTGAATCTACAAACACCGTAGGAGCTGATGGTTGTTCTAAGAAATCAAGCTTTCATTTAAAGAAATGATTCAATTTCTAGCAGTGACAATTAAGATCCCTTTAGATTTTGAGTACAGATAGTTTAGATCTAAATCTGAAAATCCCATGGCACAAGTGGTAACCAGTTGTTCTATGTTCTTCAAGATACCACAGCAAGATTACATGTGTTACACTCTAGAAATAACTAAAATCCAAATGCACATGAAAATTCTGAAGTATCGGCTAAAGTTTCTCAGTCTCTTGATTGCAAGATTAAAGAGTATTCAGTGAAGGAATAAAAATAATCTTATACTTCATGGAAGTGATTGTTATCACCATAGTTACTTCATCTAAACTCCTGATATTCACACTGCAAGATTACACTATCATGAATACTGTTAAAAATGAAATGTTCGAGTGATATCTATTGCATTTTTTTGGCAGCACTTTGCAGGACACTATTAAGAGGTTCATAACTGCAGGAGAGCTGACAGAAATGTTATGGTTTTGCAATATTTGTCACTTGCAAGTTCAGGCCCTCCCAGATTTTCATAATTAGACATCTTTAATTCCAACAACAGGACCAATCCTTATTTCATGACTTTTATTAGCTATCGCCTTGTCATATTATTCAAGAAGCTTTTACATTTTTAAACATGCCAATTTACTTTCATTAGGCATTTAGAAATAGGAAAAACTCATTGGATCAAACATGTCTATCATTTTGGGGTGTTGTTTACATCAGCTTACAAAGACAGTGTAAAAGAGTAAACCCTAAAACTAGAATTGATTAAGCAAAACAATAAGATAAAACAACAAGCAAAACAATTGAACTACTTGCTATGTCATTCTAACTCCCCATATATATTGTTGCCATAACACACGATAAGGCAGTATCTAAGGGAATTAAAATTTTATTTAAATGCATTTTGTCCCTACATGACTAGCAATCATGAGGGCACCCAAAACTTTAGTGGTACAATAAGTTTGCCATTGACAGACAAAGTGAATAGTCAGAAAGCCCACTGTAAGAACCTAACCAGAGTTCAAGCCAGGCAGTGCTTGATCTGCAAGGAGGTCACATCTCTTTGGGATTTGCCATGATAATGATGACGACGACGACAACAACTAAATTTAAACTTTGGCAAAAATTGGTATTTTATGCTAGTAAAACAACACGGAACATCTGCTCACCAATACAGTCAGGTAAATGGCACACAAGTTAACATCACTTAACAGCTTTGAAAAGGAACCTCGTAACAGACAAAGCATCTGTCCCTTTCAGTTCTTACAAATTGTGCCTGGGTTCAGTTATATCAATGTGCAGATACTGTCAACAGAAACTAAGAATGTCTTTAGTAATGCTAATCAGGAGTCCTGTAGATTTTATTACCATACTACCGAAACAACAAGGAAGCCCGATTCTGCATTCTTTGCACACCCAACATTCTCAGGGAAATCTACAGGAGTTTGGGGTTCTCGAGGAATGAAGAGGCAGGTTCCAAGTAAACAACAGTTCTTCAACCTCACATATAAAGTAGTTTTGGAAATAGTTGTTGAAAAGAATCACTTATGTTTAAAAAAAAGTTGTTTTATCTCTAAATGCCTATATCAACATATGGGCAGAAAGGATGGGAGACTGGAAGATGGACAAATGAAAATTGTACCTCATCACAAACAGGCTTCACCACTTAATGACGTGCTTAGAACCCCCTTCTAAAACACTGCCAGCCATGAACAAGATCTATATTCAAATAAAGAGTCTATTTTAAAACACCAACAGGCTAGGCAGTGAGAGAGTGAACTGAGATGTGCTGCAATATTTAGGCAGTCATTATAATGTAAATGTGTAAGGTATTAAAAAGTCTATACAAGGTGTATAGCTTCTGTGATCTATATATAATGCCAAAATAACAATCAATCAATCTAAACCCATACCTAATGATAAGCCTCTGAGTACTGGTGTACACACAGGTCCATTGAACCAGACCATGTCTGTGTAATCATTATGATTCCACAGGCGTATTGTCTGATGGATCACATCATATACCCTGCCCATACTTTGGATGTGGGCCACTTTAAGAGGCAGCCATAGGCTCACAAAGGACTGGTATGAGAAAGGGAAGAGTAAACTACCTCCAATTTGCTCTGAACATCACATTTCCCATCATGAACAGTTAGGCTCCCATACAGCTTGTGTCACAAATAATATCCCTTTTAGCAAGGTAATTGCCACTTGGAGCCAAGTTTTAAATATAAACTCTTTTCAAAATATATTTACATGATTTTCATATAAGGAAGTGTACTCTTCAGCAAAAGAATATTCATAACAAAAGGGGTACATATTTCATGCAACTTAAATATATATTTAGAAAATAAAGATGCACTTTAACATCACCTGCATGTAGACTACAAGCTATCCTTTGGCACATATGGGAAGGGAACTCAGAAGGAAAAGTTAAAACTGTTCAAGCTTTTCCCATTTCTCACTTTTCAAAGGACTACGATGTGTCTAAATAATTAACAGTAAACCAATAAAATGCTAAAATAACTAAGGATACAATCATGCCAAAATCATTAAGAGAGCTCCCACAGTGGGACCAATTTACACTACTTCAGGGTATCCTAGCATGTTTTAGCTGTAAGCAGCATGTATCATTTTACGAGATCATGTACAGTAAAATTTTCCTTACAATATACCACAGATTCTTCTTACTCTGTACTAATCTTTACAGGGGCTGAAATTAACTATCTGATGTGAAGTCTGAGTTTTTAAGAAGAATTACAAACACAGCGCAATCTATTTATTTATTTTTAAAGAGAAGCACATATATTACCTAGAGGTTAGCGACTGTGCTACTCCTTTGTAATCAAAGCCATCTCTTTATAAAGAAATACTATGCTGAACAGAGTTTGATTCCAGAATATGCACCTATTTAAAGAGAGGTTTAGTACTACGATACCTAAATGACAACATCGGACCTCGGTAGTGCAGACACAGTGAGCATAAAAATGTTAAAATGTTAGTACCTCAAATATTACTTTATCATCAAATGTTGTATTAATACATTTTGTAACATTCCAAACCGTATTTCAGACACACAGAAAATATGCAGTATTGTTAGACAGGGCAACTGTAACGTAAACAAGAATTATTTCGGTCTTTGCAAGCTTGCTGAGGAGGCTGTTAAATCTTCCATATCTTCAATTCCTTTCCTCCTCCATCAAAAAAATCTCTATAAAGAAATGCAGTCATCTCCTCCTAGATGAAGCACAATGCAATGTGTAATCAAAATTAAATGTATGATATAAAACAGAGGAAAAAAAGGCAAGGATTTGTTCAATCCAAAAAGCATCCACAAACAGCCACCCCAGGAAACAAGCACACACAATGAACTTCAAATTATTTCAGAAACCCTGCTGATGCAGGTCTTAACAGGACTTCCCAACAGTGGGTTAAATTAACCTTTGGGCTGGTGCAACATATCAACATTTACTTAACACACACACACACCCATACACACACCAAGGATGCAGCCAGAAACCTCATGCTGCTCTTACACTACCAAGATAACCTGTACCAGACCAGCAAGCATCAAGATCCTCTGAAAGACACTGAAAAAGCCAACAACTAACTAAGGATGGGAAAAGAGGAACAGCCATCAGAATATTATGGAAAAGAGAAATAATTGAGTGAATCATCCCAGCTGTAGATAGGTACAGGGAAGAGGAAACAATCCCCAGCACCTCTCCCACAAGGTGCAATTAGCATGGAGGGCAATTCTTCATCTTTCCTCAGAAGTTTGAAAAGCCAGTAGCAAGGGAGAATTGTCTGTATTTAATCATCATTCAAATTTAAATGATAACAGCTGCTATTCTAGCCACATCTTAAATCTTCAAATACTCTCCCAGTGAGAATTTTATTCCCTTATTGTAAAATGCAATCTTTCCGAAAAATACTATTCTTGGACCCTGAGCACAGCTAAAGATTGGTGGGAAAGATATCTATTAGACAAGGCTGATATCAATGTAAAATCTGATCCCTGTCTGTATAGTTTTACATTCTTAATACCGTTAAGATATGGACATACCTAACGTTCTTTACTAAATAGCCCTAGACTTGGTGTACATATACAGTGGGACCCCGCAATACCACAACGATCGGGATCCAAAAAAACCCAACCGTGATAACGGCGAGGTCGCGGTATTGCAGGGTTCCGCTGCATCAAAGCAGCGGCAACCGCCGACATCTGGAGCCAGCCGCGCACCACATCATAAGCGTATTCGCGCTATAGCGGGGCGCAGTATTCCGGGGTCTCACTGTATTACATACAGACTAGTAAACAGTTCCTTCATGATAACAATACCAAAACAAGGACCATCACACATTCTTTCAGCAGAAATGCTCACTTCATAGAAAGCCACGATCATGTAACAGTAAATTTAAGGACTTCCTAATTGGAGCACATGCAGCGAAAATGTTAAAAGAAAAATCACATGCAGAAAGCTACAAAAATTATTCATTGGTCAGAGGAAAACCTTTCAATAATCTAGTGTTCTTAAAGTAAAGTACTTCCATTAGTATGATTTAATTGTCAAGATAACAAAGGAATGCCCCTCCCCATACTCGTTGCCTTACAGATATATCATGTTGGGAAGAATTATACCAGGATCAGCAGCTATTCACAATCAGTACTATTTACCAATCCTACCTCTGCTCTTATGTGATGTAGGGGATTCTGCTTTACATTTCTATAAAAAGTAGAATAGGGAATATTATGTTGCTCTGATTCTGACAAAACACGGAAAAAGCATTCCCTTTTGAAATGAGGAATCCAAGATATATCAATGATGTTTTTTTGTTCAAAACCATGTTGCTTTACTAGCAGATTATACGTAGGTGATTGTTGCCTGATCATTTCACTTGTTCCATCTACAGAAATCCAGCACCTTAGCATAACAAGTGTATGTGTATATAAAATATGTTTAACATTAACTGAAAGGATCCAGCTTCAGCCTCCTAAATTTTTCATTTCACTTGCTCAGAGCTCAAGATTAACCAAACAGGAAATCAAAATATTCAAACTCAAACCTTTTTAAGAAGAATTTACAATATTAAGGTATTTTTTAAAATTGCAATGTATCTACAATACAGTATTAAACTTTCAAGATGTAGAAATTCTTTTCAGAAATCAGCTTAGGGTTATACTGAGATCATTATACAAGCTATGCTTAAAATATGGCTGTACATGTTGTATTACTTAATATGACCACCACCTTTTTCACGCCCTTAATTTTATAAATAGATGCATCCAATAATACCTAAAGATAGATAGATCTATAGTTACATGAAAAGTGTGTGATTTTTTTCCAATTAGAAACAATATATAATTATGACACCAAAGCAATTTGTCAAAAAAATCAGTGGCTAATTTTTGTTTCAGTAATTTTTGATTCCAAAAGGCTGAGACTGTGTCACTACTGCAACAATTACAATACATGCAATTAAAACTCAATCATTAATATTCTGTCATTAAAAGGTCTTTGTGCACACGCATGCATAATTAAATAAAATGCATGCTTTCACAGTCTATATCAATTTCAAACATATTAACTAAAAATTACAATTAGCATAATCTTTTACCACTTTTTAATATGACATTTTTTAAAAATTTCCATATCTCCTCATAAATCCCTACAGTCTGAACACAATATTTCTACATTAAACTTCTGTCATGCTGAACTGCTATGTAGTTCACAAACACAGCCACAGTCAAGTATATGCAACAATCCAATACAATTATGATTACTATAAGTCTCTAGTGACAAAGATATATTTGTGTAATTTACATAGACAATGAACACACTTTTTACAACATGTGTATTAGAAGCTGTCACTAAATGTTCTTCACAACACATCTACAGTTCAGATACAAAAAATATTTGATTGCAGAATACATGTTTTTAAAGAGAGGCTTTTTGTATGGCTCCAACACAATTTCCACAAAATAAATGCAGTGAAACAGGAAAATTTTACTCCTATATAAAAAGATGGGGGGGAAGAGGTATAGCTAGCACAGCCACACAGTAGATCTCATGATTACCCTGAATGTCAGGTAATCATTACTCTGTATGTTAATTGCTACTAAATACATACATAAAGCATCTTTAATTTCTCTTCAGCCTGCTCACAATATTTTGGTTGGAGGGAAGATAGGATTGTAAAGACTGTGCTTCGTTATTTTTTTTAATATCACCATTTCACAATATGAAAAAGATGTATCATAAAGTAGTATCCCAAGGTGCACGGAGACATGACACCACTGATTAAGTGTTAACTATACACTAAAGAAATTCACACCCAGGCACCCAATATGCAGTAATTTGAGTTCATCCCACCTGCTCATAAACCGAGAGGCTACACAACTGATCAGTACCATGCCAGGCAAAGCTTTATTAGCATTGTTCCCTGCAAACCAGGGGGCAACATGCAATATATTTCTAAATGATGACTGCTATGTTTGTCTCCTGCAAGTGTTTGAGCCTGTCCATAACCAGTCTCTAGAAAGGGTTTCCTCTAATAATTATGAAGCTGACAACACCCCTCACTTTGTTTTTAGCGGGGGTGGGGAGGGAGCTCATAGAAAATATATTTTTAAAGCATGACACCACGGCATTTTATTGCAAAACCAATAGCCACCATCTCCACGCCCCCCCCCCACCTCTTCTCCCAATAAGCCTGTTTTACCTGTTCATAAAAGGGCCTTAGTGCCTTTGTGTTTGGGGCTTCCTGCTTCTGCTCTCTACCATCTCGGCTGTTGTTCCTGCTTCTTCTGTCTTGCTGCCTTTTAGGCCCAACCCCTGTCAGCAACGGCAGCCTCAGCCCAACTTGAAGCCGAGACTCCTCCACCTACAGGCTCTCCCTGGCAGCAGCAAGTGATGTGAGAGTGTCCGTAGCTAGAGCTACAGAATATACTCAACAACCCTTTCACCACCACAGCAGCCTCTCCAGTCCCTTCTCTCTCCACCCTGCCCTCTGCCTTAAGCCACACACAGCCTCCTACCCCACCCCTCAGCCATCCCCCACACAGCCCCACTAAATCACTCTTACCCCACCCCTATTTCTCCAAACCGACTCCCTCTCCCCAATTCCCCACATCTCCCATTCCCCATGTTCAAACCCCTCCATTCCCTAATCCCAAATCCCTCCACTCCCTATTCCCCACCCCCATGCCCCATCCCCTCCATTCACCAGCCTCTTAACCCCCCAACTCCTCCTCCATTCCCCCAGGTCCCAACTCCCTCCATTCCCAGTCCCCTATTCCCTAACCCTCAACTCCTTCCACCCCCATTCCCTCACCCCCCCAACCCCCATTCCCTCACCCCCCAACCCCCATTCCCTCACCCCCACTCCCTCCACGCCCAGCCCCCTATTACTTAATCCTCAACTCCTACTACCCCATTCCCAAACCTCACCACCCCAACCCCCTATTCCCTAACCCCCACCGCCCCTACCCCTAATTCCCTCACTCCCCACCTTCCTCCACCCCTATACCCTCACCCTCACCTCCCTCCACCCCAGTCCCCTATTCCCTAACCCCCACTCCTCAGCTCCCTCTTCCCTAACTCCCCTATTCTCCAGCCCCACCGAGTTCATCCCCGCACCCCTAGCTCCCCTCTCACACCCAAGCCTGCCTCGCCGTGCCCACCGCACAGCCCCCTCCTACTCCCCAGCCCCGCGCCTCTCCACACAACCCTCCCTGGGGACCCCCGCCTCCCGTCCTGCCCCCACCCGCGACTGCCCAGCACCAGCTCCCCTTACCGTGAGGGATCCGCCATCCTCCTCAGGCCCGGCCCCGCCGCCCCCCCTGCCGGCCGCCGTCACCGCGCACCGACCCGTCACGGGACTGCCCACCCACAGGCCTCCGCCACACCATAGAAAGCGCCACAGCGGCAGGTAGAGCGCCGCCCGGCGCCGCCATCTTGGATTAGGGCGGAAGTGCCCTTGTTGCCATGGGCAACGGTTGGGCAATGACACTAATTTTTTTTTTTTAAGGGGAGGCTAAAATAAAGGAAACTTGTAAATTCTACAAGTCAGTGAGTAAAATGTAATGAAGAAAAAAAGGCATGTTCACACACACCCCACCATGAGAGGTCCCACCACTGACACTCACCTGCCCTGGCCTGCCTAATGAGGGGCCTCATGATGCAACACCCTGTGCGGTGACCAGGCCGCAAAAGTGAAAAATCAGGATGGGGTGGGGGGTAATAGAAACCTATATAAAAAAAGACCCCAAAATTGTGTCTGTCCCTATAACATCAGGACATCTGGTCACTCTAGCACAGACCAAATACCCACCACTCTCTGCCACGAGCAGCCCCTTCTTTTATTAGTCTTCTGATAGTACTTGGTCTATCACCTTAGCGAGTTCGGGACAGTCAGGTCCAGCCTCCCTGACCCTGCTCTGGGCGTTGGCAGGGCGTCTCTAATACATGGATTCAGAGCTTTCTCCCCTTCCCTAAGCATACAGGGGGCAAGTTTTAATCCCACAAAACCATCTCCCTGTGTAAGCACTCCCTCGTTAAATAGATGCTAACGAATGCCAACTCTTGCCACTCTATTCCCCGGCTCAAAGTGCTGGCTGTTTTTCTGGAAGCCCCAACTGCTGGAATCAGGAGACGGAGTGTGAATCTCAGCTTTCATTTGAAAAAAATAGCAAGTGGTTGCATAGGAAAACTGGAAAACATGACTCTAGTGAACCCTCAAGGCTCAGAAACTGGAGAGCACTTTAAAAGAACCAAACAATTTTTATTTTTATTAACATAAGAACAGCCATACTGGGTCAGACCAACAGACATCTAGTCCAGGATCCGGTTTTCTGCCAGTGACAGAGCCAGCTGGCTCAGCTGGAACGAACTGAACAGGGCAATTATCGAGTGATCCATCCCATTGTCTAGTCCCAGCTTATAGCAGTCAAAGGTTTCGTTTAAACTTTAGGGACACCTAGAGCACGGTGTTGCATCCCTAAGTCATATCGGCTACTAGCCATTGATGGACTTATCCTCCATGAACTTATCTAATTCTTTTTTTGAACCCAGTTATACTTTTGGCCTTCCCAATATCCCCTGCAGCAGTGGATTAGTGCACAGGCCAATAGGGCCCGTGTCCAGGGGCCCTGGCCAATGTAGGGGCCCCCAGCTCTGGTTGAGGTACCCAGAGTCCAGCCATGAGACTTTGGGCTCAGACCCTGGGACCCCGACTGCAGGCTTTGGGATACAGCCACAGAGTGAGAGGCTCTGGTCTTGAGCTTAAACCTCCACCCTTCCCCACCATCGTCCCTGGCCCCTGCTGCCTCCTCCGGGCCCGGGCTTTGCTGTGCAGTGGGAGGCTCTGTTCCCCAGCCACAGGGTCCCGGGCTCCAGCCCCAGGCTCATCATCCCACCCCCATCGCCCCTTGTCCTAACTGCCTTCTCCAGCCCCTGGCCATGCGGCAGTGCGCTCTGGTGCTGGGCTCACTACCCCCATTGCCCCGACCCCTGTTGCCTTCTCCAACTCCAATCCCCCAGTCATGAGGCGGTGAGTGCTAGCACTGGGTTCAAGCCTCCCCATTTTCCCTGGCCCCCACTGTTGCTCCGAACCTCTTTCCCTCCCACATCGCCCCTGGCCCCCACTGCCTCTTCAAACACTGGGCTTAGGCCGCAGGCTCCGTCCCCACACTGCAGGACTTTGGGCTTCAGCCCTATGATCTGGCCGTGGGGCTTCATGCTCTCTGGCTCCAGCCTCAAACTCTGGCCCCCGGCCATGTGGCAGTGGGTGCTGACCCTGGGCTCATACTCCCAATCAACCCTGGCCCCCACTGCTGCCCTGTCTCCTCACCTCCCCATGGACTCTGGCCCCTATCCATTCCCCACATCACCCCAACTCCTGCTGCCTTCCTGCCCACCTCTCAAATGAGGGCTTAATTTGTCCCCAGGCTTTCCGGGGCTGAGTAATTCTGCTCTGAAAGGTGCTGTTTGTATATTTGTTAATGTCACTTTTCACAGCAGACTTAGTAGCTAGCTGGGAAGAGTGATATTAACATACAAGTATAACTTTTCACAGCAGCTGATTTACCAGATAGCAAGTCTTTTAAAAAAGCAACCAAAAAAGCAAAAGAAATAACAGAAAAAAAAAAACGTGCAAAGCACCTTAACTGTGTTACTATTCTGTTTAGATACAGTAAAGAAGAGAGACAATTGTACATTTTTATTACTGAGTCTGCAAAAAGAAAAATCCTACATAAATAAACTACAATGATTTGGACACGTATACGTGTGCATTTGTTTATTTTTCCTCAAGTTAATTAAGCATCTTAGGGGAAAGTGTCAGAGAGGCCACCAGCAAGAGTCACAGCCGGTAGTAAGGGTCTCCCTCTGCCTAATGGTCAGATTTAAGAAAGTTGGGGGAGATGCAAGAACCACTTGTTGACCTCTGAATGACTGATTCTTGTAATACCAATGTTGTCCAGATTAGCAATGAACATTTTTGTGTTATGGTATGGATAAGCTCTAGCCAGATTCATTGTCTATTAATTTAGGTATAATGAACTGGTCTATGATTTGCTTCATTATTAATTCAGTGTGTAAACAGTGAATGGAGTCTTTGTATTAATGCATTCTGATATATTTGTGTTTTTAATAGGGGCCCAAATGTTCTTTGTGTCCAGGGCCCCAATAAATTTAAATCTGTCTCTGATCCCCAGACGAGTTCCACAAGTAAAATATCTCATGATTTTTAAGCCAATCTCATGATTTCTTTGGGGCCTGACTCTTGATTTTTGACCTAGCACAGTTTGAAACAGTCTGATGCAAATCCCCTCCTTCTTCAGTTGCTGAGACTTCAGTCTCTTAGTTACAATGTCACATTTTTTAGACCTGTTCAGAAAATTGCTCCCAAAATAATGTTAATGTTGCCTCTCCAGGCAGTAACAGGTCTTTGTGAACCAGTTTCTTGTTTGGAGCAGAAATTGGTGAAATTGCAGTAAGCAAATACATCCTTCTATTTGTTTATTTACAAAATATACACAGGTCCTGTTTTCTGAAACAGATGTGGTAAAAAACCCACTTCATGAACACAGGCACCCTGCTCTGTCCCAATGAAGCAGCGTTCTTCCTCTGCCTCACTCCACAGACCCATAAAGATTCATAGCCAAAACCGACTGACATTGAACACACGGGCTTTCTACAACAACTGGTAACTCAACACATAGTTTAAAACCCATCTGATTTCAACACATGATCCTTGCTCTGGCCTCTAGCTCCACCTCTAAGCCCTGGTCTACATTAGGCGGGGAGGTCGACCTAAGAAACACAACTTCAGCTTCAAGAATAGTGTAGCTGAAGTCGACGTATCTCAGGTTGACTTACCTCACATCCTCACGGCACCGGGTTGCTCCCCGATCAACTACACTTCCACCTCTCGTCTTGGTGGATTACAGCAGTCGAAGGCAGAGCGATCGGGGATCAATTTATCGCGTCTTCACTACAGACGATAAATCGATCCCCGATAGATAGATCACTACCTGCCAATCCAGCGGGTAGTGAAGACATACCCTAAGACTACAAAGTCTGAAATCCATGCATCTGGGTGTCAATCTTCCTTTTGCTTAGCTACTTTCCAGCACAAAAAGTACTTAACTAAGGTTTCCCTGCATGATTAGAAGAATCCATAATTAGTCTCTAAATCCAATAATTGCATCAATGACTACCAATGACAACCTATTGTGAAAAATGGGAAAATTTCTCACCAGATGTAATAATGTATCTACTACTCAAGTAAACCATACTGTCCTTCAGGTACACATGACCTGAAATTCTAATGTAGCTAACAAAACAAACTCTTTCAGTCATTATATGCATCATAATAATATTAAAAGACTCAAATCAAATTTTCCCCATTGCAGGTCATGGTTAACTACTGTTCTGACATGCTGCAGGGACAGAGTGGAAAAAATTAAAATATTTTGCTACAGAATGGGCACCGTCCCTGGCTGGCATTCATTACGACCTTACAGCAAGGTACTTTGCATTATGTTTATATCAGACCTTACAAGCTTTGCAGGGTCAGGCTACCACTGAAAGGAACATGTGGGTACTGCAGGAAGTGGTTTTGGCTGTGCAGCAGGATGACAACCTTCCTTCTGAGTGAGTAACGAATGCATATTCTGCAGGCTGGTGATGAGCACTTTCTGCGGCTGGAGCTATCGTCTTTCATACGGCATGAAAAAGCAAGCTCCCATTGCTCATTACTGCACACGCCGTGACATTTTTAGCCTCAGTGTATAGCCGTCCTGGGCGTGATGTTAAACTGCATCGTCTGCTGCCTTATGGATACTTCCTGGCTGAAGAAAAGCTAAGGGGGTCTCACCCCGACAGAAAGGGCACTCGCGCTGAAGCAAAAGGCAGTTAGGTTGCTCTCTAACAGAAGCTACAACTTTTGCGTCACTGAACAGCCAGAGTCACTCTGGCCTTTGGATTCTGGCTCAGTGGTCATGGACAGCAGGCAGTTTAAGCAGGGGGAGGCTGTGCCTCCTCAAACAGTACCATGCTCTGCCCCAAGACCCCCTCCTGCTTGCCACTAGTTGGCCCCAGACCTGGCAGGCTGCTCCTCTTCCGGGAATCCTGCTGGGGCTGGGGCTGGGGCAGCTGGGACTTGGGTGGCTGGGGCTTTGGGTATGGGGGGGCCACATTCTGTCCACCTGGTGCTGTAGGGGTAAACACCAGCCATTCGGCGCTCTGGGGCTGGCGGTGCTTGGGCAGCCCGGGGTTAGGCAGGGCTGTGGGGGGGGGCTCTAGGCTTGTGTGGGGAAAGAGAGGCAGAAGGGGCAGGGCCTCAGGTGGAAGAGGTGGGCCAGGCCAGGAGCTAGCCTCCCCAATACTGTGGTTCACCCACTGCCATGTCAGTGGTTTAAAGGGGGAATAACAAGTCTTTGGCAGCCTCCAGTCCTCCATAACTTTGCCTAAGCATATGCACTGAAGGTCTTGGCAAGATGATTGCAGAAATATGAGAGAGAGCCCTAGGGTCGCTACCAAGAGTTCCATGCAGCCCAGTTTTGGGATGGCCTGATTGCCTCATGTGAGGGTGACCCTAGAAAAGGTGGGTCAATAAGCCCTGCCTCGTTGTTTACATTCTGGCTCAACTGTTTTTATAAACAAAATTGCTTGCTGGAATATTCGGACTTTAACCCCTGGATATGACTTTGACCTCAATTCGGATTGGAGGAAAATGACAGTGTTGAGTAACGAACCTGCATCTTCCAGAACTAATAGTGCAGCTCTTTTGGAAACTTGCTTCTCAGACACAGGCTTCATAAGGGAGAAGGACGACACCATTTAGTGGCATGAGAAACCTGAGGAAGTAAGGAGAGAGTATGGCATAGATGTTGCTATCAGAAAAGAACATATGTCATCATGTGAAGTTCCAATTGCAGTGTCCTTACCTATCATGACACTTCAAGTTAGTTTACAGAAGGGATTCATCAACCTTATCAGTGTCTATGCTCCAACTCTGCAGGCTAGTGATGAGAAAGAAGGATAGCTTTTACCAACAGCTAGAAGAATTGATGAGCAGGATTCCATGGAAGGAATCCATCCTAGTACGTGGAGACTTCAATGCAAGAGTTAGGTCCAGTGCTGAGATCTGGCCTGGGATTCTGGGCAGGCATGGCATTGGATGTATGAATGACAATGGTCAGAGAGTTTTCAAGCTCCAGGCAGTCAAGACTTATCAGTGACCACCTTCTTTGCTAGTAACATCAGAAGAACATCATCGAGGAGACACTTGACATTCAAGCACTGGCACCAGCTGGACTTGGTACTGACAAAATGTACATATTTGAAAGATATGTTACATACATGATCCTTCCAAAGCACTGACTGTGATACAGTCCACTCTCTTATCTGCTGCAAAGTGAAATTTCAAGCTAAGATCCACAATAACAACACTGTCATACAACCTCATATTCACTTATGCCAAATCAATTATCCTCTCAAGAAATAGCTTTTTAATGAAGTAGCAAAGACAGCCAAAATGAATGAAACTGCTCCAGATGCATTGAACGTCCTGAAGACAAGTATGTACAATGCAGCAATCAAGAGTTTTGGAAATACCAAGAAAAATGTTGAATGGTTCATAGACCATTTGGAGATACTGCTGTCACTCATTAAGAGGAAAAGATCTGTCCTGATCATCTACAAATCTATGCCTACTACTGATTCGCTCAACAATCAACAATATAGCTTCCAGGAGGTGTGCTCAAGAATTCTGGCTGGGTCTCTGAAACAGCACCCAACAAGCGGCTGATGCAGGTTCCCTCATACAACCTTCTACTGTCATTAGAAAGGCCAACGGGCCAATAAAAAACAAGACATCTCCACTGAAAGATGTGGATGGCCATTTTATAACTAATAAAGGGAAGCAAATGGAGAAGTGGATTGAGAACTATGGAATGATATACTAAATGGAGTTCTTAGTAGACCAGGGTGTGTTAGATTAATTGCCTGGCTTTGAAGTTATGACTTTGCTGGATGCCAAACCTACACTAGAGGAACCTGAACAAAGCATCAGAAAGATGCTTCAGGACAACAACAAAGCTTCAGGATCTGACTATTTACCTTCTGAAAGCTAGAAATGTGCAAAGACTTGCAGCAAAGACTGCACGAGGTATTGCTACTCTGTTGGAAGGAAGAAACTGTTCTGTCAGATTTTAAGGATGTTCCTTTCATCCAACTCTATAAAAACAAAGGAGACAGAAGTGTTTTTAATAACTACAGAGGTATATCTCTTCTTAACATTGTGAGAAAAATCTTAAGCTGTATTCTTTTACCTAGACTTCAAACTTTAGTTGAGAGAACTTATCCTGAGAGCCAGCATGGCTTCCGCTCGGGAAGGTCCACCATAGACATGCTCTTCTCTGCGTGACAGCTTCAGGAAAATTGCAGAGAGATGTGTATTCCATTGCACATGGCTTTTATAGATTTAACAAAAGCCTTTGACAGGATTAGTCAGTCAGGGCTTTATATTGTTCTGAAGAAGCTTGTCCACCTATATTGCTAAACCTTGTGAAATCCTTACAGGATGGCACGAAGGCAACTTTAATGTATGAAAACTGAGTCTGACTCATTTAACATCAACAATGAAGTGAATTAGGGTTGGGTATTGGCTTCTACCCTTTTAAATATTTACTTCTCATTACTACTTCAACACGCATTCCGTGATGTTCGAGAGGATATCTATCTTAGCACTAGACAAGATGGAGGTTTGTTCAACATTGTACGGGTTCAGGGCTAAGATGAAGGTGAAGGAGATCAAAACAAGGGACCTATAATATGCAGCCTTTGTGGCTCACAGTGTTGATGACCAACAACATCTTATTACCAAGTTTTCTGATTCACACAAAATCTTTGGGCTAGCAATAAACTTAAAGAAGACTGTTATCATGCACCAAGGCTCTTCAGAACAAGTTCCACATAGCACCTTAGATCAGTGGTGGGCAACCTGCGACCCGTCAGGGCAAGCTGCTGGCAGGCCGCCAGACCATTGGTTGACATTTACACAGCTACTTTCCACAGCTCCCATTGGCTGGCAACGGCAAAATGCGGCCAGCGAAAGCAGCGGGCGGCCGCTCACATGCAAACAAATGGTCTGATGGCCTGCCCTGACGGGCTGCGTACATGCCTTAGATGGTATTCTTCTAGACTCTTAAATTGTCCAAAGTAAAGGGAAAGATCCCAGAATGTCATTTTAGCCTATAAACATTTTATGTAAAACTGTTGTTAAAAAGCACAAAATGGAGTCAAAGAAATGTTGTAAACCATGGACCTACTATGCATGTGCTTACCTTTACGCCCAAGGTACCTCATCCAAAGCCCAGTGGAGTCTTTTAATTGACTTTAGCGGGCTTTGATCAGGCCCATGACAGCCCTATTGAATTTAACGGGACTACTCGTGTGTAAAATTAAGTATCTGCAAAAAATTTTGCAGGACCAAAGCCATGAACTACTCATGTGTGTAAAGTTAAGCACATGTGTTAGCATATTCTGAATCAGGCCACAAAGTTGTTTTGACAAAGTAATTGCTAATTAAGATTTTTCAGGGCTCCTGATAAGGTTACACAGATTATAGTAGTAAACCAAATAAAAGTAGAGTTCATACAGTGACTACTGGAAATTTGGTTTCATGAGGCAATTTTAATGGAATGAGGCTACCACCCCCTTTGAACATTTCTGCTCAGTGGAGAATTTGGCAACTTAGTGTGACAGAAAGGATGGCAGGGGGCTTTGAGCAGCAGCATTATTTCTATGTCCCCTTTATTCTTACAGCCATCTTCTCCTGAGTGTGAAGGATTTACTATCATGCTCTTTGCCCTTCCTTTTCCTGATCTTGGAAAACAGTCCATTTGGACAAAAGGAGGACTGAATCAGTTGACACCACTGCTATAGCTGTGTCCTGAGCAACTTCTTAGTAATGAACCTAAGGCTTCTGCTGTCCTCCCTTTCTGCGTGAATTTCCTCCCTGATACTGATTGTTAACCTCTTTCCCGTCTCCCATTTTTACCTTCTCTCTAACAACCATCTGGCTTAACCAGCCAGAACAAATCTAAACTTGAAACACTTTGCAACTAGGTACAAGGTACAAGCAAGGCAAGGTACAAGCAATTCTTGCTTGCCAGGAGTGGCTAATTGGGTCACATGTTGTGCCCTATGGTCTTCCAGGAATAGATCCTCAGCTGATGTAAATTGAAATCAATGGAGCTGTGACAATCTACCTATCTAAACGGCAAACATCAGCCACAGAAGCTACATTTTCCTCACCCTTGCCATTCTTTTCTTTCTCCCTGTTGGTATGCATTTGTCTTTTCTCTTAATGGAGTAAAATATAAAGTTTTAAGAACAAAGTCTACAACTAATTTTTCCTATTCCTCCCACAAAACAAAAACAAGCCCATCTCCACGAATAAAGTATTTTTTAAATTTTCAAACAATGGTTTTTCTAACTAGAAAGAAAAAGAATAAAGAAGTTGGCTACAATTGTTTGTATTAAGATGAAGATTTTCTTAAAGTTTCCAATAAGTTGATTACCTGTTGATTTCTTTTTATGTGTTAAATACCATTTTTTTAAAAAAATCTGGTTTGATTATGGAAAAGGGAAATGAACTCCCTGTCAACACAACACCAAAACCAAATTACTGTTAATGTTCTAGTAATTAAAAAGAAAACAAATAATACATCTTAAATATTATAACCCTGTCAGGTCCTCACAACACTATGGGTTGGACTAGATGACCTCCTGAGGTCCCTTCCAACCCTGATATTCTATGACTCTATGTCCTTTGAGAAACATGTTGCTAGATCATAGGACTTAGCGTCAGGATACTGGAGTTTTGTTCCTGCATCTGCCACAGATCCTGGCCTCCATTCCGGCTACTTTGTGCCAATTTAACCAGCCAGCTGGGACCTACACTTTCATAAGGGTAACCCCAAGGTGGAATAGAGACAGTATAGTGGCTCTTCTTAGCCTATTCTCAGCACAAGGGGCATTCACAGGGAATAGAAGATGTGGGCAAAGTACCTCTGCTCTCCAGCTATTTCTGGCAGCTCGACTGGCCACTTGTACAACTGAGCCTACGTCAAAGCAGCCTTCACCCAGCTTCAGAAGCAGGGATCATAAAGCCACTTTTTCTTAGCAGAACCAAAGTCCTTGATGTATAATTTGACAAGTCACAACGTCTGTCATTTAATCACTGATTTCTGCATGAGCAGGATTCGGTTCTCCAAGCCTCATTTTCCTCATCTGTGAAATGTGGTAAATACTACTTGCCGAGCTCAAGACTAAATCTACTAACTTTTGTTAAGCACTTTGAAATCTTCAGACAGAAGATGCAAACTAGCAATATATTAGTTCATATGTGTACCTCTTGCTCACTTTCTATCCTTCCAGTTCTTAATCGTTTAATACAATCTTTCTGCAAGTGTCACCAGGTGTTTTAAAAATAAATCTACTGGCAACTTCTGCAAACAATCACCAGTAACTACCCATACATCAGCACGACCCTACGGATCAGCATAATCAGAAGAACGCTAAGTTGGCATTTGGCTAGCTGAGAAAATGGATTTAGCACACTGCCAGATCCCAAATCTCAATCAGTAAAATGCTCTCAGGTAACAAATCAAGGTGACCATTGTTTCATAGCATCAAGGAAAAACACTGGCAAGAAAAACATTTTGGAAAGTAACTCCCTATTTGACTGAGATAAGGTTTAGCTGCTGTAAATGCCAGTACTTACATAATGCTGGACTCCAAACAACCATCTGCAATGAACACGCAGCTAGAAAGCCCTACACCAGGAATTCAAGTTAGTGCCACGTTGTATTTAATTAAACTTCTTGTCACTTTAAGGCTCTTTTTTGCTAGCACAGGAAGATGCAGAATTTTCATTCATAATTGGCATCTTGCAAAAACGGAAATGTACTTTACAATTTAATACTTCCATAGTATAAGGATCTGATTATAAAGATAGTCTAGTTCGTTTCTAACTGGGCCATTTACCAACTTAAAAAATAAGTGCCAGTTAGATTTCCAGATTGCAAATGCATAAATTACACACATCATGTTAAATTTCCTCTTCTAAAATAGTCCCCAAACAAGATAAATAAGGCCTTAATCCTGTTTTTCTTCAAAATCATGGGAAAACTCCAGTGGGTGCAATTCTAAGGCATCAGACAAAACCTTTCCCATTAAAGGCAATGGGAAAACTCCCACAGACTTTAAAGGATGAAGAGGTGGGCCCTGAAATGAGTGTGACAATGTGATAGCTTCATCAGTGTCAAGATTATGACTTGTGGATTTTGAAACTGGAAGAAGTGGATCACAGATAAATGATGGATCCACTTTTCCTTTCCCCTGGAACAAGACAGAAAGCATTACTTTTGGCCAGCTCCACAACAAGCAGAAAGTAAAAGGCTTGTTCTTGCCCTCTGCAGGTTGCAATATTGGCATCAAACGTGACAAACAGACAAAAACTTCAAGTAAAGTGACAGCTGTCTTAACTGACTACCTGAAGGACCAATTCCTAACATAGATTGCCTTAAAGGAAAGAGAAAATTGTCCTTTCTCAATGCTTGCAGATGCTTGAAATAGCTTTTGAAGAGATGGTGTTGCTTACTGGAAGTTGCATTCTTAGTACAGGTTTCACTGTAACCCCACAAATGCATTAGGAATAGCAGCGAAGGATCATCCAATGGGCCAACTAACTGCACAGCATCCAAGTCAGCTGAGAGGAACATGACCAAGTGAAATCAAAACCAGAAAGAAAACTTACTGTGGAAAAAAATATTTTCCTCATTCTCTTTTGATCACTGAACAGTGCCATTGTTTATAATTTCCTCAAATCTTTGTCCATAGCTAATATACTTCACTATGAAAAACGTTACCAGAATCTGCTGTTTCTTACTACATCTAAAGGGGTCACTAATACTAGCTGAGATTGTGGTTAGCAGGTTTACAGATGTTAACCATTCCTACATGTGAGCTTTTCCCTCTACAAATTACTGAAGTAAAGGGCAGGGTATACAGGCCATACAAACAACATCATTAGCAAAAACTAAAATTACAGTTCAGCTTGGAATTGAATTAGTACTTGAATACCATATACATGCAGAGCGAGGAAGCTGATGCTGCAGGTGCTGACCTCTGTGTTAGCACATTTACTTCCAAGTGCTCTTCAGCTAAAGCTACTACTAAATGACAAAGAATCCTCCAAAACACAGACAGGCCCTGCGTCTGTTTGAGTGATGTGAGGAATGCTGGCAAATCTGGTTTTGCTGCATTTGTGCTTTTAACATTTAGAAGTATCCCAGCCTTTGATTGCGGTTTATACAGTGGCACCACTCATACTACAAGTTCTAGGACATCAGATTAAAACTTTGATCAGAATTTAAAATCCTGGAAAAATCACTAATTGGCAATATCAGTTGATATTTTCAAACAAGTGTAGAGTGAACTTGATGTCAGTGAAAGGGGGTGATTTGGTGGCCTTGGAGAAGGAAATCTTGCTCTTGCTAGGTACTGAATACATCTCCTCGTGTTGATGTCAGTAGGAGTTGCAGAAGCTCAGCACTTCTCAAGATTGCACAGTGGTAATATAGACTTCTCTACATAGCCCTACCAAGGACCATCAGTGCTGACAGGGAGAAACCAACGGTGGGCTGACAAGTTCAAGTTCCATGGCTCATTCAGTTTTCTCAGCCTGACAATGAGGGGACAACTCAGGATAAGTATAGTGGGCAGCTTCTGTACTGTAGAGGCCTGTCGCTTAGGAATTGGGCATAAGTTCACCACCTCCCTTTCATGTAGATGCCATTAAGCAAGTTGCCAAGTGATAACTTCTTATAGCTTCCAACCTAGGCTGGGCTAAAACTAGAGATCAAAGGCAAAAGACATTCTATTCCCTACAGTCCCCCTTAGTGTTTTTCCAAAATATCCTAGAAATATGTTCAATGGAAAAGGTTACCATCTAGCCAGTTTTTAATTCATTTGGACAGATTTTGTGGTGCCCGACTGGTTCCTAATGAAAAGATTTAATATGCTGGGTTTGTGTTTTCACTTGGGACCAACATTCCTGTAAAATGCAAACACACACAGCTGTGCATCAAAATCTAATTGCCATATGCATCACACGGTGTGGGGCAGGACCAATCCCTGGACCCATTCTACATGCTGGGCCTTCAGCCTGCCAAAACAACAACAGACCCAAAGGTCGTGGGGGGTGGGTGCACGGCTCCTGGGTGGAATCCTTGTAGGGCTGAGGGAGAGCGGATGTTTTTTCTGTTCTCAAAGGAGAAAAACCCTTGCAGAGTCCAGAGTAGCTGGGACCCAGGTAGGGAGGCTGTAAACCGACACAGGTCAGTTTCCACAGCTATGGGTGTGCTCCCTCTGAAGGAGGCTGCTCAACACTCCCAGGTGAGGGCCACATGCCAGCAGCCTGGGGGCAAAGCTTCATTTGCAATAAGGCAGGGTAGACTGAGGCGGTACTAATTATGGAGGTGCGGTGTGCCAAGCCTGGCTCTCACATCCTCCAGACTGGGCCCCTGCATACAAGAGGCCCTGGACAGCGCCAGGCTTCCCACTGGGTTATAAGCAGAACCCACCAATGCACCACAATTCCCAGCATGCAGTGGGCTACCCCCGGACTACAATTCCCAGCATGCAGTACCCCCCTCAAGCGACCAGGCTTCTGAGCGTACGGAACAAGGCAGCGCTGCGCATGGTGGGAGCGCAAATGATTTTGGGGCCACTGCGCATGCGTTGAGACCGCCACCAAAAGGAGGGGGTCGATGGGCAGCGCGCATGCGTCTGCGCGCCCAGGCGCTGGGGCGAGGAGACGGCGGTGGGACGGTGAAGTACCTTGTGACGTCAGGACGCTGCGTACGCGTTCACCTGCTGTCTGCCCAGGCCCTAGCAGCCTCAGCGCCGCGCGGTAGCCGCCATGCCTGAGGGCAAGTCCCTCTTCCGCGAGGTGCTGCCTAAGCAAGGTAAGTGCCGTGCGCCCCACAGCCCGTCCGGCCCCTCCCCACTCCCTCCACCAGGCTCGGAGTAAGAACCATGGCGGCCGCCCGTTCTCCGGCCCGCCCTGCCCCCCTCCCAAACCGAGCTGTGGGGCCCGCTCCAGCCTCCCCCATCTCCTCCCCGCGGGGCTCACGCCGCCGGCAAGCCAGAGCAAATCCAGGCTGCCTGCCGCTGGCAACAGCGGCGAGGGGAAGGGGGCTCGCACCCCGACTTCTCGGCGGGCTGCTTCCTGGGACACTGAGCCCGGGGTTGCCCGCATTAAGTTAGCACAGGTGTGTGTGTGTGGGGGTCTCTGCCCCGCCCAGGGTAAGTTATTAAAATGAGACTCCCTGCTTTAGTTTCCTCTTAAGCACCAGGCATCGCTATGGTGTTCGATCAGGGAGGAGTCACACCATCCCTTACAGCAGGGCTTCTCAAAGTGCGGGTCACAACGCATCAGGGGTCACGAACTGAGGTCCCCCCCCCACACACATACACCCTGCTTTGCCTCCAGCATTTATAATAAACTATTTTAAAAAATGTTTCTAATTTACAGGGAGGGGGTTGCTCTCAAACTTGCTGTGTGAAAGGGGTCTCCTGTGCAAAAGTGTGAGAACCACTGCCTTACAGCAAACCCAATGCTAACTACTGCTGAACCTTCCTGATGTAGACTGGACCAGTTAAGTGTGTGTAGGCATATTCTCAAAAGCAGGCATCCTGTTTTTATTTTGCTCACTCTGCCCTTACTGGTCAAGGTACTTAAAAGCACATGCATTAGTGTTTATAAACTAACCTAAGCCCTGCTGGAAAACAGTAGAAAGGAAGTTCATATTATGATTACCATTTTACTTACCTTCCCCATTATCCACCCCCCATCCTAATCATAAAATGGTTTTGACAACTTCAAATTCCTAGTTCTGGCAGTGTCCTCTGAAAGTTGGGTTTGCAGGGCTGCTTTCAGATGATATAAAGCACTGAGTTCTAGCAGCTGTGTTAGTAAAAATGTAGGAACTGAAAGGCAGGAAAGCTGTCATGAGGAAATAAGGCATTATATTACATAAGCAATCAGCTTGTCTACCATTGGAAAGCTGAGAATCCAAGTCATTAAACTTGATTTTTAAAAGAGAAATAGAAGGAGCAATGATAGTCTAAAATATTTCTTTTTTGCACAGATCTGAACATGCAAGTCCCAACCCTCAGCCATGTGACTTCAGTTGCTGAAAAATTATTTTTTTTCACAGTGGTTCAAAATCAGTATAGGTCTACTTCTGGAAAGCACTTTTCTTTATCAGTTGAAATTAATAATCATGCTTTTGAAAACCTTACTCCCAAAAGAACAGTATATTCTCTCTGAAAATTAATGCTGTCTTGTCCAAAATTATGTACATATTTACACAAGGTTTTTCAATGAATTTAGTGTTCTTATTTGAGATGTATTTAAGTGGTTGTAAAATTCATGCCAATTATATGAAATTTACATATTCTTATTTTTCCTTCTACACTTCAGGGCAGTTGTCAGTGGAGGATGTGGCTACCATGGTGTTATGTAAGCCAAAACTGTTGCCTTTAAAATCTGTTACCCTAGAAAAGCTAGAGAAAATGCAGCGAGCAGCACAGGAGACAATTCACCAGCAAGAAGTGGCACAGAGGGAGCAGCTGCAACAAAGCCAGCAATAGTGTGCAGGATGGCTCATTCCCTTTAAGAAATATTTCATCTAAATATTGTACCTTAGCTTGAGTACCTTTATCTAGTGATGTTTGTACAGTTATTAAAAATGACATGCTGCAACTGTTGAACTAAGTTCAAGCTCTATCCACAGCAGTTTTCTGAGGATGGGTTGTGCAGATGTTGCTTTGCCCTCAGTGTGATTTCAGGGCAAGAGTTCTAAAAGATGCCTCCTGCCCAATTTCTAATTTTACTTTAGATTGTCAAAGATCTTGGTATTAATTTAATAGGGGGAAGATGACTGACTAAGCAGCTAGAGTAATGTAATCGTGCTTTATATTCTAACCCCATTCTGAACAATGAGACTAAGATGCTGAGTCATTTGGTCAAATGGCTAAGTGATGTACCCATTTTCAGGGAAGTCTTTGGTAAAATGTTCCTTTCAATTTATTCATTAATCCTCTGCAAAATGCTATGCAAAAGGGTACTTTTTAGATACAGTGGAACCCCGCAATACTGTGCCCTGCAATAGCGCGAACCTGCTTATCACCCGGGGTGTGCATGGCTCCTGATGGTAGCAGCGGGCGCCGCTTTGATGCAGCGGAACCCCGCAATACCACAACCCCACGTTTATCGCGATCGATATTTTTGGACCCTGATTGTCACAGTATTGCAGGGTTCCACTGTATTTTATTGGCACCTGGTTCAAAGATTATCAGCAGAGGACCTCAAGAGCTTTCCAAAACTGCTTATATAAAAACAAAGGAAAAAGGATAGCTTTACAAATATTTATTTTATAATATATTCTACCAGAACTGTTCATTTTCCAGTTTTGTAGAGAAACAAATGTTCCACCTTTTACTGCACTGGTCTTTAAGACCAATCAGTGCCTTCCCCTGGAAAAGATGAATATCTTATGACCAATCCATTTTTTAAATTCTTTAAAGAAATAACCATTTTTCCTCCCAAAGCACAGCATTTCAACAGCAGCAGCCAAAATGAGGTTACAGCAGCTTAACTTGACCCCTCTATAATAAAGCTTTGTATAAACCAGTGATTTTACTACAAAAACACTGTCCTTGAAGGAAAGGAGTGGCAGTCAGACATCAATGCAGAACATGGAATGATTAGGTCATGAACATATGGCACTTACAAAAGTTTAGCTTATTTGAAGGCACCACCACTGAAATGTGGTTACTTGTTCTGTCCTACTGTATGCCTAGAGAAATTTCCTTCCTGAATATAAATTTAAAAAACTATTTCAGAAATGATTTATACCCAGAACAAGTGCTTTTTAAAAAAATGAAGTATGCTAAGCAACTCTTACAATTTAGATAAAGAATATATTTTTTCCCTTTTAAACATCTAAGGCTGCAAGAGTTGGCTCCTGTACTCAGTAGCTCTCTAGTTTAAGACGACCTCCATCTCCTTCACTTACAAAGCGCTTCCTTCCCCTGTAAGGAAAAACAAAATATATTATAATTGTATATTGTGGTCAATAGTCCTTCCTTATTTACCATAGGTTAGTGATCTCCTGCACCATTTCACAGGTCCTGGGCATAACATGGAAGTGGCTAGTGATCAGCAATATTTCCTGTCAAATTTTTGATCATCTGAAAAGGTCACATAATCAATGTGAATTTTCTACTCAGAACCCCATTTGGTTATTTATACTATGCTTTTCAAAACTTGACTCAGTTTCTTAACACGCATAATACTACTTTCTCCCTTTCTTAGAATTCCATGTAGTATTAGAACCTGAGAAAAGTGCTAGCTTGACAGCCAAGATATACTGCAGCTCTGTTTAGCCAAAGAGCAGGAGTAGTACAGAGGCATGCAAAGCATCCTTATCTATGCTGCCCTGTCATTGGGCCTCAAACTCAAGTGGGAGGAATATGTTCTAGAACTGAAAGTTATAATCCTTTGCACATTTTATAGGGCCTTCCAATTACAAAGCTCAAAGTGCTTTACAAACATTAATCTGGAGAGGTGAGAGTTTAATTAAAGGTTACAAAAAGTTATTTTGATAGTGCTTCTGCATACAGTCACTAGAACTGAAGTATAATGGAGCTTCAATTTTAAATTACTTTAACACACTATACCAGGGAATATGGCAGTATAAAACCTAATGGATTTGACTCCTCAAAGAACAGAACAAGGGACAATTTTAAGTCCTTAGTTTATGTTGGCTCTCCTGGGAATGAGAATAAACTCATTAAAATTTTACAAACTGGCTTATTTGCCATCAGGAAGATTAGTTGCTCTGCTGAAAATAATTTCTGTATGAGAAACCTAAAGGACCTTTTTTAAAAAATACAGTATATAACCTAACCCATAGTAACAATGACTTATGAATAGGGAGCATAATTTGAAAAATCTCGCTTTTTTTAAAAAGTGAAAGAAGTGTTAAGAGCTCAATGTCCCAGAATGCAAGAAATAAGGCATGGGGCCACCTACTGAACAAAACATTGACTAACTGCTCGTTACATGAGCATTACTTATTTTATGTGCTAAGGCAGGGGTCCTGTGGAAAGATAGTAAATATGACCATGTAATAAAGACTGCACCATAAAGCATATTTACAAGGGGCCAAATTAAGGTTGCATGTTTCCTAGCATTTCCTAACTTGTGTGCTTGTCTTCGCATCTTTGCATTCTTTTAATGTAGTTGTGTGTAAATTCCTAGGTTTTAAAAAAAGAACACTTAAAACAAATTCCATCACGTGGCAAAACATGTTTATGGTTCATCAGCAGGACTGAAACCTTTAGATCCACAGAGCTCGGCCCCTTTAGCTAACCGAGTAAGTGATAGCACTAGTAGGTTATCTGCATTACAAAGCCATTGGACGCTTTGTCACTTGGTTCTCCAGATACTTTCTAACAGCACATGAATGGTGAGATGCAGGAATTCTCAGTTTCCATTCCAGTTTCTGGAAGGGAGTCTGATCCAGTCAGTATAGGCTCCTCGATCTCTGTTTCCCCCTCCCTCCGTGATGTCCTATGTTTGGCCCTTCTACCCATCTCCTCCAATCTCACCCTATCCCAGTCCTCTCTCTTCCCCACAGCTCCACATCCCAGTCTCCTTGTCCAGCAGGTCCTATGCTTACCCCTCCAGACTCCCAGTCTTGGTCTCCTTGCCCAGCCAGTTCCTCCAACTCCCAGCTTCTCATCTGATCTGTCTCTCCCTGCAACCCTGACCTCCAGTTGCTGCCCCTCCTTCATATTACTCATCCCTAGCCTCCCTCCCAAATTCATCACCCAGTGTCGTCATTCCCCAATTCCTTGTCCGAATCTCTTCACATGGCTTATTCCAGTTCTCCTAACCCTGCTGTCCCATCCGCATTCAAATCAGGTAACTTCATCCTCCGTGCTACCCAAAAAGGAATCTCCTTGAGAACACAGATGAGACTCTCCCTCCTCTGGCCTGCAGCAGGCCAGAGCTGCAATTACATGGGAAGTCCTGGAGTGGGGCATACCAAGTGCAGATGGAATCGTTGGGGAATGTAGCTGTTAAAATCTAAGACATATAAGAGCATGCGTGAACTGAGTTTTCAAAAGGCTTATAAACTGAGCAAATGATGACAGATTTTCATAGGGATGGCAAAAGCTGTCCCTGAAACAACAGCCACCTCCTGCCAAATTTCTGCTCCAAAGTATAGGAGCTCTAGAGCTTTCCAAAGAAGGGTGCCATGATTTTTTAACATTGACCAAATGATGTATTATTTCCTAGGTTCATTCTCAGCAACTACTCTATCCTTTTGGCCAATATTTTCCAAAACAAGTCCACCACAGGCAGACACCCAGCATGGAAAGTTTCAGTCTAAATGCTTAAAGTTTGGCAAAGTTCTAAGCAACTGAAGACAGGGTCTTATTATGGGAAATGTCAGGCAAACTTAATATACCAACTCTATAATTATATGAAAAGTACCTTGAAGGACAGAGGTCTCTCAGTGGTTTGGAAATGATTCCAGCCTGAAAGCACTCCTCTACAAACCGCTCAAGCATAGAGTATGAATGTGGCACATCCAGGTTAATATCTGGGATTTCACGGTAAACTCGTTCGTAACCCTGCAAGAGCAGAGTTAGGGTAATGAAGTCACATTTTGCTACAAGGAAGGTGACCCTTTTATTCTCTGAGGGGATTATAATAGTCATTTATTTTTTAAAAAATATTAAAAATTAATTTCAAGGAATCTACACCACCCCCGCTGCAAGTTAGCACCACACTATAGAACACAGTATTAACTAGATGTAGCTACTTACCTAGGTAGAGTAACTGAACTTTAAGATTCCCAAAAATCAGAGGACCTGACTGACCAAGCTAACTTGCCTGCACAGTACAGTCTTATGGTTAGTAACATCAGAGAGGGAGCAGTTTTAGCTATTCCTCCAATCATTAAACAAAGAATGGGTCATCTCCCTAACACACCAGCTCCGACAGCTGAATAATCTGTGCCTGACTCAAATCACTTCCCCTCAGAGCAAGGGAAGCTGAGTGGATGGTAGGGGAGGAAATGGACACTAGATTGAGAATGTGTCAGAGTGGTTCCCAGTGTGTGGGACAACACAGCTATATGCTGTCACTTGTTCAGGGCTTATGGGAGAATCACAATTTGGTTCAGATATAGCTAAATGATTTTAGTTTTATACTCTTTTTTTAAAATCAAGTAACTTATAAACTCATTCATTAGCCCATTCATTTATAAGCCAACCCCCCCAAGATGGAATGGATAAAAATGGCAAAACCCGTATGCCCCTTTCATAAGCCGACCCTATATTTCAGGGGTTGGCAAACTTTGGCTCCCGGCCCATCAGAGTAAGCCGCTGGCAGGCCGGGACGTTTACCTAACAAAACGTTCTGGTCTGCCAGAGACCTACTCTGATAGGCCGGGAGCCAAAGTTTGTCAACCCTGATCTACAATGATAAATGTATTAGATATTCAGTTCAGTAGAGCTTAAAATTGTCAACTTTTGGTGTAGACCTGTTGATAAGCAGACCCCACTCTTTGATGCTTCACTTTTTACCAAAAAAAATTTGGCTTATGAACAAGTATATACGGTAAATCTAAATAAAAGTATTTCAAAAAGAATGGCAGGTCAAGCACCCTTAAAACATCCCTATTTTATATTGCAACATTATGAAAGTTAAATTTTTAGTAATTAAATAGCATAATTCAGTAAGGCACCTCAGTTTCCTTGTTTTAGAACATATTTTAATTATTCTCAACTCTAGCTCCACAAGACAACACCGTTAAAGCTCATTTTTACCTCCTGTGATATGCAACATTTAACTTGGAAACATCAGCTATGGCCTATTTGTAAAAGTCACCGTAGGGCAAAGAAAACCATAGCAGTACCATTGATAACAATGGATCACCATCTATAGTTTAAGGGAAGGTGTAAAACAGAAACAACATTTGAGAACACAATTTTTTGTGACTTACTATTCCAGTTATATTCTGGAAAAATACACTTACTCTTTTCATTTGGTCCAGAGTAATGACAGTAGAGGTCCAGAGGGATTTCAACAAATCAAGCATCATTTTAAAGGTTGTTTCTCCAGTTGATTCTAAAACCATCACAATTGCCTAAAATAAAGCCGGAGGAAGTGTTGTACTTTTTGCACTGTCTTTTAGTTCATCTTATAAGAAATGAAAAGTGAATGCTGCAAACAGAGTTGCAAATTTCCACATGGAGAAATGTATATTTATCACATGTGCATACAATGCTAGTATACTACAATATAACAACAAAGCATGTGGTGAAAAATTATTTGAGTAAGGATATGAAGCATGAAAACAAGGAAAATGTTACCATAGGTATACAGACGACCAGGCAAGAGGAGAAAGAGAACAAAAGCTTTCTGGACTATTTCTAGAGGTACTCTAAATCACATTACCCTGTACTTGGGCATCAGTTAGCAGCAGTGTGGATGGCTCTATTTTGTAATGTTATGTATTTGCATCAACCACCACAATGGAGATTTATACACATTTGAAGGGTGTAAACACCAACACAAAAGAGCTTCTTGAGAGCAACGGAGCAAGTTTATAAAAAATTAGGTTCAATATCAACAAAAGTGCAGTCAGAAGGCAGTATTGGACCGTGAAATAGTCTCTCCTCCCTCTCTCAGGGCATTTAAAAATAGATTAAACAAAATATTAGGAAGTATACTACAGAGAGCATTCCTCCACTGATGAAGGATTGACTGTATAACCTAACAGACCTATTAAAAGAGCAATCCATCTGCTTGTAACCTGCTGTAATAAATAGCTCATAGCACTACCAACAAGAAAATCTAGGTTTTACAAAACTGAAGCATGGGTTTTTTCTTGCCGTTATTCCACAGCAGACAACAGTGAAATGGCCCTTTCAGTACAAAATATCCAGTAACTGCCCCATTCATTTAATAAATAGTTTAATTTTACATCTTCCTGAAGACACCAACAGTTTACCTGAGCACAAGTAGCATGCACTGTACATTAATTCTTGGGAGCTGAACATCAGATTCCAGTTACATTACTTGCACGTCCACACTTGAAATAAAACCTAGAATCTTCTCATATTTATTCACAATTTTAAAAAAGTTACAACAATAAAAGGAATCCGATTTGTGTCTTACTTCATATACAAGTTCATGGTGAAAATGAGGCACTTCTAGTTCCTGAAGGCAACGCTCAGCTTCTGATACATCTCCAGAAAGTAGGTACTCCTTCAGCAACATATCAATCTATTGGATTTGTTTAAAAAAAAAAAACAACTAGGTATAGTTTAAAATTTTACAATTAATCTGATAAATCCACTACTTAGCCGAGCAACAAGCTAGTGCCATGCATTTTTTTAAAAAACTTGTATCCTAAACTGCAACTAGTTTTAATAAACACACATCTTAAATTGAGAAGTTATGTAACTATACAGATAGTATGAAGCCGAACACTTATCCAGACACCATTTCAAAACATGCAGTGTCTGCACACACATATGTTTAATGTGCAGCCCATAATTAGAAATAATGCTTGATAAAATGTCCATGGGCCACTCAAGCTTAATATGGTGAAGATCAAACTAATTTTTTTCTCCAAATCTTCTCCCATTTTGTGTCACTTATGGTGGCTCTACCATTCTCCAGCTAAGCCAGGTTTGCAACCTCAAAGTCACAGACTCCTTCCTTTAAATTTTCTACTAATATCTGGAATGTATCCCAAGCTTTCTGCTGCTTCTTCCCCATCCTAACTGGAGTCTCTGAAAAAGCTACCCTCCAACCATGAGGCCAAAGGGAGACTAATAAAACACAATTATCCCAACCTCTGGATTTCTCAGGCTTCTTATCTTTTATCAGCCTCTCTTTTTAAGACTATAAACTCTTAACTGCAGGTATTATCTTTACAGTGTTCATTGTACAAAACCAAGTACTAAACAAGCCTACAGAGGACAAACATCCTTCTCAGTCAATGTAATTGTCAACATCTTTAATTCATAACAAATACACATCTCAAAAGAGCAGAATACGATTTAGGTGCAGGGTTAATGCTCCTCTTTCCTTCCTCCCAGTCAATCTGCATGAGCTTTGATACACTCTCCTCCACAAGACAAGGTTTTGTACAAATTAGCTACCTCTTTAACAAGATGTTTTACAGATTGCTGGCCACCGCCCGATCCCCATACGCTGTCTATACGCTTTCCACCTTTTTTCATACTCAACAGCACAGTAGCTCGGTCCAATGCAGCTCTATAAAGCAAAGGTTGTGTTACAAAATTATTTACATAAATTCACTACAGAGAAGGGAAGAGAGAGAACAAGGAATTTCCCTTATGTCAAGACTTGGTTCTGTGGGCCAGGCTATGTTCCAAGTTTCTTCATCATCAACTATCCTTCACTCATTTAACACAAGAGGGCAGAACACCTAGTTCATTCTACTCAGCTGGTAATAGCTTCCCACAATAAACTATAGGGAGATCCAAGAAAGTTTATGCCTTATTTCAAGGCAACCTGACAAATATGCATCACAAATGCCATCCTCCTCACATGATATGCTCACACTTTATCACAGGTAGTTCAGAAGACACTGTTCAGCAATTCAATGACAATCTGGAACTGAGCCATCAGGTGAGCTCCCTGAAGATCTCTTCCCCACCAAATTCTCCCTTCAGCTACATTCTGATAGGGACAGCCCACACAGTAGTGGCAGCCTACCTGAATTGTCAAGGCAGGACCACAGACATTCCTCTACCCAGTGGAAAAAGTATGTTGGATTCCCTCTAGAGTAAAATCTAGGGTCTCTCAAGGCCCTTCATTTGCTTAGTAATTTAAGTTTCCAAACACATGGCTAAACCTAAAGTGCCTTTATCTTGGAAAATGGTTACTCCCTTTGGGTTCAGAGTTCTGGGACTCCTCAGGTCTGGAGACAAAACAGTGCTTCAGCAACGAAACACCAACAGAGTTTCCAAAGACACAGGGGAACTAGAGAAACTTGCCACCTCATTGGGAAGAGGAACTGGGTGTGAAACATCCTAGATCCAGACTGGCTACCATATACCTGAACAAGGAGGAGTACTCAGCCATTTATTCAGGCTCATCATAGCCATATTATGGAAAACTGTACTCGCTATTTCGAGTGGCTAGGTGAGGTGAAAAGTAAACAGTCTCAGAAGTGGAGGTGGCCATGCTAGTTGTATGGATATACTTAATTATTGGGACCAAAAATCCTTCAACCACATTAAAAGGATTTGCATAATTGAATGACAAAGTTTTCACACTTGGGTGCCTAAAAGTAGGTAACCTAAACAGTAACCTAGTTTTCAGAGGTACCAATTACCAACACCAATAACTGAGGTCAGTGGAAGCTATCAGTGCTCAACACCTCCGAAAGCCAAAAGGTCAACACTGTACACAAAAACTGATGTATCCAAAATCTGAGGGCATTTTTCAAACTCTCTTTTCCTCCCCATCCCTTATACATAAGCTGCTCCTTCAAACAGTTTTGACTATGAAACTGATTCCTCATATCCACATAGGACAATAGAAAGTCTGAGAAAGTGCTGGACAGAGAGTGTCAAATCTTCACAAAGCAAGAAACAAAAAAGGTTGAACTATTTCTTTCACAAAATCCTTACGTTGCTTCTTCTGATGCTGTATTTACCTACTGGTCATATGAAGTCTTTTTCTAAAGCAAAACGCTCCCTAATAGTTACTGATTTGATCAGAATTTTTCTTAAATACAAGTTAGTAAGCTCTTTTCAAGTAGCTGAGGAAAGATTAAACTGTAAGAATTCACAGTTTGTAAAAATGCTAGTCAAATCTCATTTACTGCCCGAGTTAAATAGACTCAACTAGACACTAAAGATTGAGTTGCTGGAAGCGTTTATTATCTCTTGGTTTAAAATTTTTTGTTGTTGAGACTTATTTTTATAACAGAAGTGAGTGGCCACGCCTACTTTATTTTAAAATACCAAATGACTGGTTTGTTTGCTGAGGATTTAAAAAACTGAACTACACATGCTAACTACAAAGAACAATCAATCACTTACCGAGCCTGGACGCAATCCACAGTGCCTTTGTAGCTGTCTATGTAAGTACTACATAAAATCCCATCTCCAACTGCTCTAGCAATAAATTGGCCCACTAACTGAAACAGAAAAGAAATATTTTTGAGAGACTGAATTCCATATGATTTCTGAATAGACATTTTAACTTGCATAATTATTCAGGTTTTGTTTTTAAAATGTGGAGGTTATTCACCTTGGGTAGTAGCTGGAATTACTCGATGTGTGTGTCCCTATGGGTGCTCCACTTTGGGTGCACACAGATCCCATGCGCCTTTGATTGGAGATTTTCGATAGCAGTGCCCATTTGACCTAGTCATGAGCTCGTCATCCTCATGCCCCTTACCAAGTATATACACAGTTGTGCAGGTAAGGCACCCTCAGCTCCTTCTCTACCATGAGGTCATGCAAGATAAAACTTTGAAGCAAAGGGGAAGGAAGGCAGATAGTAGAGTACCCATAGGGATACACATCTAGAAGAACTCCCATTACTGCACAAGATGAGCAACTTCTCTTTATTTGAATATTGGTCTATGGGGGCTTCACTTCAGGTGACTCCTAAGTGGTATCCCTTGAAGAAAGAGGGGGCTTTGGAGATGGATCCGATACCGAAGAAAAGACTGCCATGACAACAGCAACCACCAATCTAGAGGCATGTATCAGGGTGTACTGCTTGGAGAAAGTGTGCACTAATGCCCAGGTTGCTGCTTAGCAAATTGAAGCCATTGGTACATTTAACAATGCCAAAGTTAGAACATGTAGAGACAGACCAGAAACCTGAGACAGCAGACAGGAAGTGGTTGGAAGCTGAAAAAATGGAAAAGAAGCAAGGCACATCAGGTAAGCATACCAAACCTGCCTCGGCCAAGCTGCTGCAACTAGAGTAACTCTGGTTTTGTTCAACACCTGCAAAATCAATGGTGTTAGAGGATATGCATAGAGAAGGATTCATTCCATGAATGGGAAAAAAAAAAAAAAAAAAAAAGACCTCGCCCAAAGGCTGATGACTCAGATCTTCTCTCAAACCAAATTTCTTGTACTTTGTTGGCGGCAGCTGCAAAGATGTCCACTCACAGAAACCTTCAGGTCAAAAAAATCTGAGGGTTCAAGGGTCCAGCTTCCACTCATCATCCTGGGAGAACTGAGACCACCAGCCCTGGTGTTCTGCTTGCCAGGAAGGCCAGAAGCTCAGATGAGAATGTGAGTGGCCATACACGAATTCCATAGCTTTATTGCTTCAGCACAAGAAAGGGGATCTCATCCCTTTCTGATGATTCAGATAGAAGATTCGGGCTACACTGTCTCATGACTTTGACAGATTGTATCTGCTTTCTTCCCTTAATCAGAAGCCAGGCATTTTCAACTGCCCATAATTCTAGGAGATTGACGTGTAGGAGACTCGAAGCAACCATTTGTTTTGGATGGTGTGCTCCTCCTCTCCCCCCCACCCCCTGCCTCCCAAGCAGAGCTCCCTGTCCCACAACTGGCGCATCCAAAATTACAGTAAATGGTAGGTAGAGGGTGGGTAAAGGAACTCCTGCACAGACTTTGGATGGACCCTTCCACCGAGTGAATCTACCAGGGATAGACATCAACTTGCCTAGACCATGTTTGTTAAGGATATAAACAATTCTGGAGCAACCTGGACACAGCGAAGATGTAGCTGGCATGTTGTGTGACAAAAGTATAATCTGCCAAATGACCCAGCAGTTGGAGGCAATTTGTTACCGTTGGTACTGGGGGGTTATTTCAAATTTTGGCAATAAGTCTCTGAATGGCTCCTATGAAATCTGTTGAAGTATAGTTAGGATTTTTCTGTATCATTTTGAGGTTTTAGGCTGCAGAATAGGGACATGGCTGTCTACATTGCAAAGAGAACTTTGATACATGACCAGAATTTGAACTGCCAATCGTCAATGTAGGGGAAGATGATGATTCTTCTTCCCTGAAAGAGGTGAACAGTTATTACTGTCAGGAATTTGGAAATACCCTCGCGGGCAGATGAGAGGCTGAAACGGAGCACTCTGTACTAGAAACCTTTTGTAAGAGATGTGAAAAATATGTGACCTGGAGGTCGAGGCTGCAAAACAATCTCTGGAATCTAATGACAGAAGTATATTTGTGAGAGTTATCATTCTGAATTTCTGTGATTTCATGAAGGTGTTTGGAAATCATGATCCAATACTGGTCTCCATCCCCTCTTCTTTTTTGGGACAAAAATTACTTGGAGTAAAATCTCTTCCTTTTGTGACAGGCTAAAACAAGTTCCATGACTCCTATACATAGAAGAGAGGTAGTCTCCTGTCTCAGCAAATGTTAGTGAAAAGTGTCTCTGAGGAGGGACAGGGAAATGGTTTGAATAACCTGAAGTTATAACCTCCAAAACCCATTTGTCAGATGTAATTTACTCCCATGCAGGTTGAAAACCGGAGAAACTATCTCCAAAAGGAGGGAAGCAATAGTATGTTGTAGCTGAAGAATCCCAAGACAGAGATTTTCTGAACCTTCAACCACACCGCCAAATTTGAGGTTTCAATGATGATACAAGGTTGGGTGAGGTTAGTGGTCGGGGGGGGGGGGGGGCGGGGCTCTTCTTTTGATATCCTGGTCTCTTAGGCAGTTTGTCTGGAAGCTAAAAAATTGGATCAGATGGGATTTCTGTGTCATTTGGACTCCGCTAAATTTTCTTTTACTGCAGTTGTATATAAACACCAAAACCTGTGTGTGGCCCTTGAATCCAGTAAAGGTGTGCAAGGATTAGTCAGTGGACTCACTCAAGTGTCACTCCATGAAATGGAAGGTCTTCTATAGTAATCTGGACCTCCTTAGGCAATCCTGACAGCTGCAGCCAAGATGCTCAACATGACAATAACAGTCGAGATGGAAGAAGCTGCAGGGTCAACTGCATGTAGGGAAACTTGCAAGATGGTCCTTGCTCACAGATGATGCTCAGTTACAGTAGCCTAGAACTGTTTCCAGTGTTCTGAAGGAAAGATGATCATTTTAACAAAGAAGTGTTGAGTTTGCTATATTTGGTGTGATCATAGTTTGCCAGAGTCTGATAATTCTCTTTTCTGAACTGGAGAGTTGCAAAGAAGTAGCTTTCATGTCCAAAGAGGTTGAGGCACTTCTGATCTTTACTGAACAGTGTAGACTTAGTAGGATGTTGTCTGCCACGCTCAACAACAACCCTCACAAGTCTTTTTAGTTGTGAGGAACGTACAAGAATAAAAAAGTCCAAAATGGTCTATCTTGATGGTGAATGAAGATCTTTTGACGTAGGCTCTATCTTAGGAGATCCAGAAGGCTGCTTCTTGGAAGATTTAATCTTATGAAGACCTAGGTGGCAGATAGTGGAGTCAACAGGTTGCCCTGATCACTTGGAGGCCGAAGTCCAGGGCAGTGGGGGTGGTATCTAGGCCTCGATCCAAGGCTGATCAGAGGCAGTGTTCCATCAGAAGGAGGCAAAGTTTAATCTATTTTTTTCCTAGATCTACTTTTAGAAACTGAGGTCTTGCACTTGGCTGAGATGTGGGTATCTCCTACACAACAGATACGGGATAGGGATACTGGAATACCTGACTGACAACAATCCCTCAGGCAAACCCCTCAGAATTGAGGAGATGGGTATCAAGTGCAAAATCCCCAATAAACTTCATAATTATGTGTGAGGGTTCTCTGGGTACCCAGGATTGTGAGTCACCTTGTTACCCACATGCCTGCAACATAATGGTCTTGCTTGTGGTAACTGGGTGTTTGCTTGAATGGCTAACAGGCTGGTGGTATTAGGGAGCTCTCTCTCCTCTGGACTGTTTAAGCCCTGTTTTTCCCTGGCAGGTTAACAACAGGTGCACCTCAGCCCCAGAGTCCCATTGAATCATTCCCCTGTGATATCCAGCCCCCATCACTGGCTAATCAGAGAAATCCCAGATCCTCTGCTCCCAAAGGAGCAGTGTACCCCAGTTCACTAGTTATACCTTAAACTACTGTTCCTGTAAAAAAATATTTAAAAAAAAAAAAAATACACACAGCACATATGAGTACAATAAAACAAAACTAGGTTTACTTAAAAAAGAATGCAGAATTAACTAGAAACTGGAGAGTGGTAGAAACAAATGAATACAAAACAAAATCCTAAAACCTACAAACCTGTGTCTACGCTTATTAACAGTTACGTTCCCTATTTAATAAAGTAGGTTTTCCCTGCCCAGTTCAGTCTGTTGAAGAGCTCGCTGGCTTCACAGGAACCAGGATTCAATTTTTCCTGAGAACATCCCTGCTCCCCAAGATATCTCCTCACTGAAAGGAGGAAGAATGTTTTTCTTCTCTGTCTCCTATATTGAATCAGTCTTATATCTTTATTTATAGACAGGTTGAACCTTTTTAAGGTTTTGCCTTTTTTTACCCCCATGAATAGTTTTAGGATGGAGCAAGGCTAAGCAACTGAGTCTTGCCTTACAATCCAACTAATCAGGCTGGCATGACAATACCCTCCTGCTTGAATGGAACACCACAGAGACTTATTGTCCCTTAGTGACTAAATTTACTTCAAGTCTATAAAGCATACTTTCTATATAAATATTACATGTATGTACAGCTTGCGATAATTATTAATCTTGACAAGTTAAGAGCTTTTAGTAGATACCTTACCTTGCTACTCTTTATGAATAATAAATACCCTGCAAGACATGTGTTTGCCATGTTGAGATAAGAGTTGTTTGCAAAGAACAGGAGACTCTCTGTGTTACAGTATGATTATCAAAAGAACTAAAACTGAACTCAGGGCAAGCTAGAGCAAAGCTAAAGTGTGCACACTAGAAGCTTTGTCTCAGGCCATTAGGCAGCTCAGGACAGTTTGCCTTCACAGCTTTATGTATCCTTGGAATGGGGCACAAGAATATCTGGAGTGCCTGCGAGGGCTAAAAGGGCACTACTACAAACAAAAAAAATCTCTGATCAGAGGTAAATGGGGCACATGTGCATTTAAAAAAAAAAACAAAGGGAAACTTCTCAAATTAAAACATCGATCTGGGAGTTAGGAAGGGGAGTGGTGAGACAGAAGGTGAGGAACTATAGCATAAAAATGATAATGCCACTAAAATAACATTACACCTTATTTCATGAAGCAGTGAACAACACTAGCCAGGGATGTTAAACTCAAAGATCTGGTGCAAAGGACTGTAGGCATACCTGTGGTGCTCTGGGAGAATCCAACATCAATTCAGGTAGTTCTTTAAGTAATCTATCAAATGATTTTTCCACATCACTCGTGCTCACTACTGTCCCACAAAGATCAGAGAGCAGCTTAGATGTCATTTCTCTGTGACTAGCCTTCCCCTCTAATGACAATGATACGGCCAACACTGGCACACTGTACTTCATTTCACCAAGATTTAAATCCCTCAGCATCTCCTAAATAAGATTTAAATAAAAAATAATGTTAATTAATAAAACACTTTAAAGATTTAATTTAAAAAAATTCAAATAATCACTACAATGGCAGAGGGAAGGTTGTTTGGATGCCTTAACTATGCATTTCCATATCAGCACCTCTATAATCTCCTTTGTACCTGGCTGATTTCCCATGCCAAGTGTGGTATTTTTAAAAATACTAGTTGTCAGACATACCGCAACTTCATTAGTATCTCCATGTTCAAAGTATTCCTGTAACATTGGTGTTAAAGTTTTATCAAATGCTCTTTCATCCAAAGGTGGAACTACAGTTTCATAGACACAATTCTCCTATTTAAAAAAAACAAGAAATCAGATACTGCATCTGAACAGCAACAGCATCTCTCTTGCTCTTTATTGCAGAGCTTAGCTGTTTTTTAAACCATTAACTCTTTGGTACAGGCAGCCAAGATTTCAATCAGCAACGACTGCATTATGCCTTTGTAATCAGCTCTAAAACAAAGATTACATTTCCCAGAAGTATAAAAGCTGAATTTACTGGTAAGTAACATTATAACTTCCAACATCATAAGCACCTAGGATTCTTCTGGCACCATACTGTTAGAAACAAAGTTTTTGTGTACCATACATGGAAGGGAAGGAGACAAACTCATATCCAGCTCTGCAGAAAGGCCGAAGCTTAACCAGACACCTTGCATCCTTCCCCACAAGCTACTCTCCCCTCCCCAATAAAAAAGTAGCCTGTTTTTCAAAACGGCCACATGGCAAGACAGACAATAACATGTAAAAAGTATGAAGGATGAAAAGAACTGGGCATTTAATTTTCAGGGTGTTTGGTAAAGTCAGTTAGAGGCACTCACAAGGGGGAAGAGATCACGCAGCAACTGGCCACGGGGCAGCCTGACCTTGCAGGGCAACATAAGTCTAAGAACCAGAACTCGAACACAGCCAATCTTCCTCTATATCCCTCAGTCCCCCACTCTTCCTGGACGGACCTGCTAATATTCAGAGGTAAGTTGGTAGGTAGGGATGTGAGTGTGAAAGGAATGGGCTGGAAGGACAATTACATAACAGGTAATGTCTTGGGGGAGACGGGATGGATATATTAGTGTCCTGGACCATCTTGACAGAATCTGTGCTGCACACTGCATATGGTATTTATTTGTCATTCAGAGAGGTACTGCAGCCTCCGTGTACAAGAGAGCCAGTATAGGGAAGAGTACAGCTTGGACAAAAGGTGTAACATGATTAGGGTGACCAGATGTCCCGATTTTATAGAGACACTCCCAATTTTTCGATCTTTTTCTCACATAGGCACCTATTACCCCCCACCTCCTGTCCCAATTTTTGACATTTGTAATCTGGTCAGCCTAAACATGGCGAAGCCTCTTGGGGAAGCTAAAGATGAAACCAGTACTTAACATGGTCTCAAAAAAGCCTGCCAGAGTGTGTATCATAATCTCAGAGTAGCAGCTTTGGTAAGACAGTGCTTAAAGTGACCGACTCAGCAGTTTGGCTTGATTTTTAAATTTTTGGAGGGTTTTGTTGATATTGTTTTTTCAACTGGGTCTACAACTCCCTGTGACCCACTCAACTGTAAGCATTGGGAAAGCCACATTTGGGGGTGGACATTTACATACTTATCCTAGGCCAGTGGTCCCCAAACTTTTCACTGTCATGCCACCTCCTTACCCCTGTCTGCACCCCCTCGTCCCAGGAGCTGGGGCCCCACTCCCAGCCCTGGAGGTGGGCACAGACAGGAGTTAGGCGGTGAAGCTGGGGCCACAGCTGGGGGCAATGCTGGAGTCTGGAACAGAGCCATGGTTGTAGGCTAGGGCCAGAGCCAAGGCTGGAGCAGAGCTGGGGGACGGAGCAGGGCTAGATGGTGCTCCCACCCCACCCACCATGGGGCATGGCCCGGGCCTCACCATGCCCCTCCCCTACCCCGAACACTTCTGCGCACCCCCTAGGGGATGCACCTCAGAGTTTGGAGACCTATGTCCTAGGCTCTTAAAATATTGGCTGTAGCCTTAGATTCAGACTCTCTATTCTCAGCCCTCCACAAGCTACTATATGCTATTTGAGAGGGCCAAGATACAACCGTGACTACTTCATGCAGCTCTCTTTTTAGCTGTAAAGATAGGCCCCCTTAAGCTTTGACACACAGTGTGAGCAATGGTGTCAACATCACTGTTATAAATCTAATGGCTGAAGTCAAAAGATTCTTTATTTTACCTTCCAATCAGAGAATCAAGCAGATTTCCAAGATCTGATGTGCACCACTGTATTAAAAAGCCAGTGTTCCACCTTGAAATTGATTTTATCTTGGTTTATACCCAAATACTGAAGATAGGAACAAATGACCAGTTTTTCCCTCTACCAAATGCACAGAGTCTGTACGATGAGCAACTGCAGAAAGAGTTAAAAACTGAAAGCTGTACTGCAGGGGTCGGCAACCTTTTAGAAGTAGTGTGCCGAGTGTTCATTTATTCACTCTAATTTAAGCTTTCGCGTGCCGGTAATACATTTTAATGTTTTTTAGAAGGTCTCTCTGTATAAATCTATGTATTATGTAACTAAACTAGTATCGTATTGTAAAATAAACAAGGTTTTCAAAATACTTAAGAAGCTTCATTTAAAATAAAATTAAAATGCAGACCTTATCAGTTTAGTGTGATCCTTGCCCTTGCTTTTCCTGAGTCTTCCAATGTGGGCCACAGCAGGGGCTGGCTCTGGCTTTTTTGTCACCCCAACCCCTTCTCCCAGCTCGCAGGGCGGCCTCGGAATGGAGAGCCAAACCCTCCCCCTGAGGGCGCAGGGCAGCGGATCACGGAGTCAAAGCCCCCACCCCTCCCGCCAGGGCGGCCGGAGCGGGGATTCAAACCCTCCCCCCCCTCCCCCGCAGGGGCAGGGGAGGGGGGACGAGGAGGCAAACCTCCCCCCCCCGCGCAGGGCAGCTGCAATGGGGAGCCAAACCCTCCCCCCCACAGGGCGCAGGGCGGCTGCAACCGGGAGTCAAACCTCCCCCACCCCACCCAGGGCGGCTGCAACGGGGAGCCAAACCTCCCCTTCTCCCCCATGCATGGCAGCTGGAATGGGGAGCCGACCCCCATCCCCTGAAGGGGCGGCTCAAGGGGAAAAAAAAAAAAAAAATATGTGCAAACGTCAGCCGCCCCGGGAACATGCTGGTGCCTGGAACTGGGTTGTGGCTGCCGGCCCCTTGTCTGCCAGGGTCTCGGCCACCGGCCCACTCAGCCCACTGCCAGCTTGGGGTTCTGTTCACCCAGGCTGGCAGTGGGCTGAGCGGGGCTGGTGGCCAGGACCTCGGCGTGCCATTAAAAATCAGCTCGCGTGCCAACTTTGGCACGCGTGCCGGGGGTTGCCAACCCCTGCTGTACTGGCTTTGAACTCCTTCAGAGACCTGCAGTATTTAGTGTTCATGTCTAACAATTTAAAACAAAAAAGAGAAAAAGCTACCACATACTTAGCAGTTCTACCTCTCTGTCTTTAGCACATAGTATATGCCAAGAGCCTGATTTAGCTACTATTCTTTTCATCTTTATGCAATAGGCGCCTTAAAAATCAGTACCAACACTAGCAGTATCTAAATACTGAAAATGGAATTTGTTTTCACTTCTATTGATACCAACTGAACACTGCAAAATATTACTGTAGCAAGAGACCCTGATGATTTGTGAACACTAATTTTGTAGTAAAACCAATACAAAAATGTAGGCATTTTTATAACAAGATTAAGAAAAAACTACCAAATTAATATACATTTGAATTACAATTTGAAGGACTGAGAAACAAATATTTTTTCTTGAATTTCGATCAGTTTTTACAGAATTAGACTCAATCCTGCAAGGTGCTAAGTACCATGGCCCTGACCCAGCAAAGCACTTTAAGCACAGGTTTAATTTAAGCATGAGTAGTCCTACGAGACAAATCAAGACCACCTTAGCGGGCCACACCAACCTCTCTTCTAGTGAATGAACCTACTCGTGTACTTAAAGTTAAATATGCACTTTATCACATCTTTAGGATCAAGCCTTTACAAATGTCACATCAATTACAGTGAATAAAAAGGTTATTTGCATCTCAGACTTGCACTGTATATAACAGAACATTTGCTCACTTGGTCATCATCATAGTTGGGATCTTTAATATCCACTTCCTCCACATCATACACTTGTCCTGGTGTACCCCAAACACCTTTGCCACCTGCACCACCTAGCAAAAAATGCAAAAGTGAAGAAATAAAAATAATAAAAAAAAAAAGACGACGACGACAGAAAGCTTATGGTAAATGATGAGTTGAGCCCAAAGTCTCTCCATATTATCATGCCTCATTCAGGCACGTGTGTGTAAGCCCCAGATTTTGCAGAACATGCAGAAGTATTTGCATAATATCCTTCCACTCCCAGCCATTTGGGCTTTGCACCACTTGAGTCAGGAAACTGTAAGCAACATGAGGCAGCATGAGGAGTGCCGAAGGTTGAAATAATTGTGCTTTAAGTTATTAAAGGGAATATCCCTGATATAAATTCCATCATAAACCTCAAGATCTGTAGACTGCAGTGTACATTATGATACAACAACAATGTCATATCCTAAAGAAAGAAGCTGATTGTGCTTGGTATAATGAATAATGCATGTGTGCATACACACCATAATCCATTACTGAAGATCGCTATCTGCAGTGGCCATCCCCATATAAAAAGAACTACTCAATGGGAGGATAGACAGAAAATGTTGTTTAGGGAGAAGAGAATTCAAATGGAAAAATATTCCTTTAGATAAAAGCCCATTAACAGAGACCCTTCTTAGCAGGCTACACAAACCTTTCTTTGGTAGTCCCCTTCCTTTTCCAGACCGGGATCGTCTATCCAGAAATTTTCCCTTTGGACTAGTTGGTGCAGTGACTCCACTTTTCAGTGCCTCTCCATTATCACTAACAGAGTCTCCTCTCCCAGAATCACGAGAAGAATTTTTCCTTAACCGCCTCTTTGCTCTAGCATTAATTTTAGCTTCATTAATGGAAGATGCAGCTATCCAATTTCCATTGATTTCAGTCTTTATTTCCTCACTTCCACCATTTTCTTCCTCACCAGAAAACGGAGTGTCGCTTAGATGATCAAGTTCTCAAAAGAGAGAAAAAAAAAAAATTACCTAGTTACTGCTTCAAGCAGTTATCATAAAAGTCATACAAAATATTCATCGTGATTTTAAAAAACTGCATGTTTAAAATGGAAACCTGTAATATAAAAGAAATATTAGATGTAAGGTTGCTGAACCAAAGTACCTGACCACATTCCACTTGCTTTTATTTAAGGCAAATTTGTTGCTTTTCCATTTCCTTGCTCCTCCGCCCAGGCTACAAGCCAAAGAACATGTATGTGGGTGGGTGAAGAGCAACTGAATGAACAATTTGCAAATAGATAAACCAAGTGAAGTGTTTCTGTAAACAAGCATGGAGCTACTTTGGTTTATAATGTCTCTCCAACTCAGTAAAACATATCCATTTTCCTTAAGGAAAATTCATAGAGTACCACTGTCTGCAATAGAAGAGATAATAAACTGCAAGAGTACACACTTGGAAGTTTCTCAGCATGCCACCAATTAAGAAATGGCTTACCGGTTGATAAGCAGTAATACAACTTTTTTTAAAAAAATTGGAATCATTACCTAGGTGTGACGGCATAAAACAGAAAGTGCTTCAGTATATTTTATTGGGCTGGTTCTCCAAACACTCCCAGACACAATGCTTACACCTGCATATTGTCTCATTAATGGGACTAAACTCTTAAGTAAGAGCTACACCCAATAATAAGCTTTTAGATTCAGACTTTAGTTTTTAAAATAGAATTCCAACTATGTGTACGTACTGAAGGTTTGCAGAGTGGGGCCCTTAGCATTTTTTAGATTTTTAAAAAAGACCACTTGAAAACATGTCTGCCTGTACTTAACCTGTTCTGTGGATGAACAGAAGACTTTAAACTTCCCAGCTATCAATCTAGCACTTCCACATGCACTAAATTCATGTGCAAATTTTAATATTTTTTTAAAGTGACGTTACTTCATTATAGTAAACATTACCTGGCAATCTCCATTTGGCTACATTTCTCAGACCTGAAACATTTTCAAAACTAAGCAGTTTTATGGAAGGTAATTAAAAACAAAATGCAGTCATGAAGCAATTCCAACTTCAAAGTATATGCCGAGGTCAAAGAAGATTACAGTTTATAAAATTTACATATTTCAGAATGAAGAAAGTGTTTTTTTCCCCCTACAATCAATGAAATAATGCTGAGATATTAGTGTTTCCAGATCTGAAAGTTAGAATAGAATGGCTGCATTACCGTTTAACTGCAAGTCATCCTTTTCCACTAATTACTTTAATTACTTAAAAAATGGTTCCTTTCATGTTGGAAACAAGCTAAAAAAACAAACAAACCCCAAGACCCTTGTCTGTGAAAAATATCCCCCCTAACTTGGGCTTTATATAAATTTGCTTTCTTGCTTCTCAGGAAGAGACTGGCTGAAAATTACCCTGAGCCAGCTTTGGCCTTACTACTGAAGGGAGAGTTGTGACTGTATAAAAAAAGGTGACCCTCTACCATTGTGGCAACCACTGTTATACAATCGCGATAAATCTTGTGCAAAGTATGTCTTGTAAGGTATCATTGGAAAAATGATCTATTGAACAATGTTATCATGTTTATATTCAGGAATTATCATGATATATGAAGTTAAGAATCTTTACTATATGTTTGTATCTCAAACATGTTGTGTCCCTGGGTAACATGCCCAAGACAGATTTACATCAAAGCCAGCCAGCCATGATTCAAAGGCCATTAAAGATACTCAGCTCTTCCTGAGACTGCCTCAGAGAGCATGTAGACAATGGATGCCTCATGACTCAGCAAGGCACATAACATATGATCCTTGACTCCATGTTTGAGACAGTAACTCTCCACGCACATGGACTGTGGGGTATAAATTGGAGAGAGTGACGACATTTCTTTGTCTCTTTCCTGTTCCACATCTCTGGACTGTGATTTCCAACAACAAAAGCTTTGAACAATGGACTGAGGATTCCAATACCACAGTAACTTTTTACAAAATGTCATATTTAACATCACTCCTAATATCCCTATCTACAAATTCTGAAATCAGCTGTAATGTATATGATTCACTTTAACCATTTAGTAACTCTTCTTTATTACTAAATCTTTAGTTAGGTTACTAAGGATTGGCTGAGGCATGGTATTTGGCGAGACCATGAAAGTACATGTTGATCTGGGTTGTCTGGCTGGCTCTCTGGAGTTGGAAGAACCTAATATATGTGATTTCTGGTTTTAATGGTCATTTATCACAGAAGTCTGGTTGGTACATGCCTGAAGGGAACTCTCTCTGGCTTCATAATAACTAGTATAGTATTTTGAAAGCAAACATGTGGTATTGGCTTGGTTATAGAATACACCAGTCTGGGGTACATGCCCTGTATTTTGGCAATATGACCTGAGATTGGCGCTTTTAGTTGTATACCAGGCAGTGTGACAAGAGTGAAGATACAGTCAACCCTGGTCATTCAACCCTGATCTCAGTCTCTAGATCAGTAATGTGGAATTCTTCCCAGAAGTACTAAACCTCAAAGGGCCAGCACACTGTTACAATGCTGAAATATTACATACTTACTCTGAACCCCAGCGTGACTATTTTAAAAATAAAATCTGAACAAAGGCTATTGAGAAAAGATATTTTCTCCCTTTTGTGCATTAACAGCTTACCTTTAATAGTTCTGTAAGCAACTAGTCCACAGTGAGAATGTCACTTCATTAAACTAAGAATATTTTAAACAATTAGGCATTAGTTTTGGCACTGAGCCATATACAATTACCAGTATGCTTTAAGCTCTATAGTCTTGCCCTTCCACCAAAGCACTGGGTAAATGCATTAAGTGCAGCCTGAGAAGAGTAACTAGAAGTTTAGATCTCTAAAAATTACTTAAACTATTTATTTAAATTTTAAACAAAAACAGAAAAAAGGATTTCCTTTTGAATAGTTTCACTGCAATGAAAAGCATTCTATCATTAAGCCTTTACCCATAATAAAAAAGTGAACCAGTTTAGCAAAATTGATCTAGTTAAACTGAAATAACCACCAATGTAGACACACTTTAACCTTGGCTTATATAAAATTATCTTAAAATTGATCATCTAAAGCAATTTAAACAAATTAATCTGCACAAAATGCACCTATATCGGGTTTAACGCCATTAATTTAGTTAAGTTAGTCCAGTTTTCTAGTTTAAAGAAAGCCTGAGACTCATAGTCCTTACTGAGCAAGTACAACCAGTTCATCTTTTATTAACTTTATGATCAAGATGAGTTTAGCAATATAGAGGCTTTTGTAAAAGGAAATCATGCTTCTCCATCTATTAGAATTCTTTGAGAGGGTCAACAGGCATGGGGAGGACAAGGGCAATCCAATCGATATAACATACTTGGACTTTCAGAAAGCCTTTGCCAAGGTCCCTTACCAATAGCTCTTAAGCAAAGTAAGAAGTCATGGGATAAGAGGGAAGGTCCTCTCGTTGATCAGTAACTGTTTAAAAGATAGGAAACAAAGGGTAGGAATAAATGGTCATTTTTCAGAGTGGAAAAGGGTCAACAACAAGGTCTCCTGAGGATTTGTACTGGGCTCAGTGCTGTTCAATGTATTCATAAGATATGTGGAAAATGGAGAGAACAGTTAGATGGCAAAGTCTGCAGATGGTTCAAAATTACTCAAAATTGCAGTCAGCTTTGGACCTTACTAAGAGTTACCAAGGAATCTCACAAAACTAGGTGACCAGGCAACAAAATGGCAGATGAAATTCAATGATGATAAATGTGAAGTGCTGCAGATTGGAAAACATATAACGTGATGGGGTCTAAATCTGCTGTTACCACTCAAAGATCTTGGAGTGGTCATGTATAATTCTCTGAAAACTTCTGCTCAGTGGCAGTCAAAAAAGCTAACAATGTTAGGAACTATTAGGAAAGGGCTAGATAATAAGACAAAATTATATATATATATTATATATATATTATATTAAAAAGAACTACGGTACTCTTACACCTTGAATACTGCAAACAGTTCTGATAGCCCCGTCTCAAATAAAGACATATTAGAAATTGAAACGTACAGAGAAGAACAACAAAAACAATTATAGGTATGGAATTGCTTCCACAAGATACTTCTGGGGGAATTCTGCGCCACTGCACACATGCAGAATTCATGTCCCCTGCAGATTCCTCCCCACCCTTGCAGAAAATACATTTTGCCAGAGAGTCACTGCAATTACACCTTTCGCCCACGAGGGGCTGCTCTGGCACCACAAGAGAGGGAAGCTAGCTCACAAGTTGCAGCAGCCAGCCACAGAGAGGGAGGAGGCAGAGGTAAGGTGGAGGCGGCACAGGAAATGGGGGAGGGACAGACAGAGTAGGGAACATAGGGCTGCTGGAGGTCATGCACTGGCGTTCAGAAAGGTTAGCGGGGGGACAGACTGGGGTGGGGACACAGGAGCGAATGGGGTGACAGCACTGAGCCAGGTGCTGAATGGGAGGGGGTGCCAGGCCACATGGGGACAGAGGCACATGCGCCTGATTCAAACCTCTCTACTAATATGCGTATTAAGGAATCTATTTGTCAAAAAACACTTCCTGAATCTTTTTTGTTGTCTGTATTGTTACAAACATACTTACTGACATGTATTTTGAAATAAATTACCAAAATAACTGAAACTAGTACTACTATATTGTGTTGCTTTAACAAATAAAATATGCAGAATTTTAAAATACTGTGTGCAGAATTTTTAATTTTTTGGCATAGAATTCCCTCAGGAGTAATAAAAGGAGAAACTAAAAAGACTAGGACTGTTCGGCTTGGGAAAGAGATGATTGAGAGGGAATATGACAGAAGATTATAAAATCATGAATGGTGTGGTGAAAGTGACTAAAGAAGTGTTATTTACCCCTTCACATAACACAAGAACCAGGGCTCACCTAAAGAAATTAATAAACAACTGGTTTTAAACAAACAAAAGGAAGTACTTCTTCACTGTCAACCTGTGGACCTCATTGCCAGGAGATGTTATGAAGTCCAAAAGTATAACTGGGTGCACAAAAAAATTAGGTAAGTTCACAGAAAACAAGTCCACAACAGTTATTAACCAATATGGTCAGGGACACAACCTCATGCTCTAGGTGTCCCTAAACCTCTGACTGCCAGAAGCCAGAAATGGAGGACATGGGATGGATTACTCAGTATCTTGCTGTGTTCTGTTAATTCCCTCTGCAGCATCTGGCACTGGCCACTGTCAGAAGACAGGATACTGCACTGGTCTTACCCAGTACGGCCATGCTTATGTTATGTTCTTATTATACGTTTCCTCTGCTTTTAATCTTAGAGACAATTACATGAGAGCAAAAATCTCTGCTCCAAAGGAGTTTATTTGCTCTTGTTTAATCTTGACGTTAAGACTTTCCTGTGTTTGTGACATCACAACTAATTGCTGTGACAGTAATTATAAACATCAGATTATTATGACTTCAAAGTCACTGTAATCTAATATTCTAGTTACGCAACCACTTGGGATGTTACATACAAAAAACAAACAAGGAAAAGAGGAACTCCTAAGGAACAGAGGTTTATTTGCATGCAATTATTCCAACTTTAAAAGAAATAAATCAGGCAACAAATGTAATATAGTTAGTAGAACTGTTTCTTAATACAGTACAAACCCATTTACGTGCGAATCCACTTAACGTGCAATAGCACCATGCTTCCCAGTGCTAACTATTTAACACGTGAGACTTGTTAACATGCGGTACAGAAACTTGCTGTGTAGCGCTACAGATTTGCTCACTAACTCACTGACATAGAAATTGACAGGAAGTGTGGAGCAGAAACATATTGTAGGCCTTCTGGCGTTTCCTCTTCCTTTTGATCACCGATATTGGTAAAAAAATGGGACTTACCGGTACGGGGCTGGGCTGGGCTGGGCCTGGGCCGGCTCTGGCCTGCAGAAAGGGCTGGGCTCCGGGCAGAAGGGGCAGGGACATTAAAGAGCCAGCCCTTGTCCGCCCCGTACCTGTAAGTGCCTTCCCCTCCGCCTCCCACCGTTGGGGCGGGGGGAGGCAGGGGGAAGAGAAGTGGCAGGGACATTAAAGCGCTGCCATGGCAGCGCTTCAAGGGTCCTTTGCCGCAGCAGCGCTTTAACATTGCTGCACCCCTCTACTGGCAGGGCCGCTGATGGAGGGGCGCATAGCAACATTAAAGTGCTGCTGCAGCAGCAAAGGAACCTTAAAGCGCTGTCGTGGCAGCGCTTTAACGTCCCTGCCCCTTTTGCCTCCCATGTCGTGTCGGGGGCCCTGCCGGTACAGACCCTACTGGCAGGGCTGCTAACTTGGGGGGGGGAGGGGCAGGGACATTAGAGCACTGCTACAGCAGCATTTTGCGGATCCTTGAAGCACTGTCACGGCAGCACTTTAATGGTGCACCGTCCCCCGCCCCTACCCTGGTAGGGTCTGTATCAGCAGGGCCCCCTGACAGGGGAGGCAAAAGGGGCAGGGACATTAAAGCGCAACCGCGGCAGCGCTTTAATATGGGGTGAATAGGGCCGATACGGATTATTACCGGTATACCGTATTGGCCTGTACCAGCCCACTTTCACCCCTGTATATACTACATTAGATATCTTAAGATATTTCAGCATGGCTCTCTTAACCCACAGTCTGTTAACACGTGGTCATGATGGCTTGACTCCTGACACCCGTGCACAAACAGGGTCTGCACTGTAGATTATTTCTCCAAGTTTGTCATGAAGATCTTTAAAGAAACAGGCTTATTAATAAAGCCACCACGATGCAATATACAAATAAAAGACATTCCAGTGTCAATTAAACAATAGTTTAAATACAAAAACTAAAGATCTTATATACCTGTTGGGTTAACATTATATATCTGCTCATTTTCTACTTCCATAGTTGTTTAATTGCCCTTCAACTGAACTGACTGTAAAGGGAAATCTTATTGCTTTCCTTTCAGGCCTAAAAAAAGAAGAAAAAAAAAAAGGGGGCAGTAAATGCAATTACACTGAATACAGAAATACATTTGATTTTTCCGGTGGACTAAAGTCTAACTGAATTAGACTATTAAGAGTCTTTCACCTACTCAATATTCATTTTCACTCAAGTTCAAGTATTAAGACTTGTATTTTTTTTTAAACTAGCATTAAACTTACTGGTACTAGTGAAAATATTCATGGGATGGTGAAAATGTGACAGAGTGCGCTATTTATAAACAGCACAAATAACAGTGCAGAACTGTAACACCAATACTAAGGTCAAGTCTGCACTTAAGTTTTACCAATATACTTTGGTTTTTTGTTGTTTTTTTTAAAAAAATCAATCATACCCCAAACTGACCTATGTAGTTATACTGGTAAAACTCCTAGTGCAGACACAGTTACACCGACCTAAAAGTGACTCATTCCATTATAGTTACTCCCCTTCCCACATACGGCTATCTTTACGACACCATACATGCATCCACACTCGGAGAGTTGTACTGCTTCAACTATACCACTATAGCTAAAGCATTAACTTTCTAGTCTAGACAAGCCCTTACCATGCATCCTAATTCATTGCCTATAGATCTATGTTTGGGTGTGTGTATATTTGTGTTATCCTACACAAAAACACACACCTGAGAAGCTCTCACCGCTATATTCTCTCATGAACACTCTGCTTTCTCCTTCTTCTGTGTATTCTGTTAGCTGGGGGCCAAGGTGAACAAGTTCTCTCTTTCTAGAGAGATTACTGTTATTTTCCTCTCTTCCCTTTCCTGTCATCTCTATAAACAGCTGAATAATGAGATTTTGAAAAGAGATGGCATCACCCATCTCCCCTTTTCTTAAAAAAAATTTCAGCCAGTAAGGCTACAATGTGCAAGTGAATCAGGTTGGCAGTACACAAAGACATATTGGCTATATCATTTAACACACAAACTTTTACCTGCAAAGTTTTCATGAATCATTTTATAGTCTTGTGAATGTTATTGGTATGTGTAGTACTCCCATGAGATTTCAATGGCTCTTCTTCTCTTCCCTTTTTACCTGTTGCAGTCCTGCAAACACTTTATTGTTGAGTGGCGAGTTTGTAACATTAGGTGACATCAACCCTCCCCACTTTTCTCCTCTAGCTCACTTGCCTAGCACATACAGACTCACTGACTACCGTGATGAATAAACAGTGGTTGAAGGTATAAAACTTGCCTTTTCACAGTGATTTCCTGCGTATAATCCAATTTTCTCAGGTCACACCCCAATTTCAAATAATTAACCTTGAGAAAGGTAGTGTCCTCTCCCCCAGGCCATCCAATACTTCATTTAAATGTCTTTCTTTCAGCATTACCTCAATCATTCAATTCTGAAGCACTCTTATTATGCTAAGAGTGGTCTCTTGTTCTGCTCACTGAGGAAGGGGACTCAAGATCGTCTATCTTAAGAGGTTAATTTTCTTCTTCCTAGTAGAAAGTTCCATTACAGATGTATTTCTCCTTTAAAACAAAAGGAAAATATGATTATACAATAATAAAGAGACTGCACAGAATGCTAGCGCTCAGAAAAGTAATTTTAACATCTACTATAATAGCAATTACCAGTGAGGACTTTTTTCTCCATACAGGACCTCTCACAAATCTACTTGAGACCACTTTCCATTTAGAAAATTTGAAAGGACTCCCCGTCTGTAATATTTCTTTGGGGCCATGACCCTCAGGTTCAGAACCCCATCTTAGACTACAAACATGACATGCCAGCACACTTCATCTTTACAGCTCATACATTCAAACTAATCAGGAGACTGCACTGTCAGTTTAGAGATGGATAAAATTTACACCTCCAGACTAAACATTAATTTTAATTTTTAGATTCCAAGGCCAGAACGGACCATTGTGACCATCTAATCTGACTTCCTGTAAAATACAGGCCATAGAATTTTTCCAAAACCATTCCTACAACAGTGTATGTTTTAGTAAAACCTGCAGTCTTCATTTAAAAATTGCCTGTGATGGGAATCCACCAGGACCCTTGGTAAACTACTCCAGTAGTTAATTACCCTCACTGTTGAATAATTACACCTTGTTTCCAGTCTGAGGACTTGTCTTCACTTACAACACTACAGAAGTGAAGTTGTCATAGTTAATCCACCTCCCCAAGAAGCAGTAGCTATGTTGACAGAAGAAGCCCTCCCCTCAACATAGCGCTGTCTACACAAGGGGCTAGGTTGATATAATTACATTGCCCAGTGGTGTGGATTTTTCACACCCCTGAGCAACACTGTGACACTGATATAGGTCTGTAGTGTAGTCCCGGCCTGAATTTTTTAACTTAAATTTCCAATCTTTGGCTTGTGTTATACCTTTTTCTGTAAGACTGAAGAATGCATTATCAAATATTTGTTCCCCACACAGGTACTTACAGACTAATCAAGTCACCCATTAATTTCCTCTTCGTTAAGCTAAAAAGATTGAGCTCCTTCGGTCTATCACTATAAGGTATGTTTTCTAATCCTTTATTCATTCTTTTGGTTCTTCCCTACAGCCACTCTAGTTTATCAACATCCCTCTTAATTGCAGGCACCATCCCTGGCCAGTAACTGTCACATCTCTGTCAAGTACAGAAGTAAAATAACCTCTCAAGTCCCCTGTTTATGCTTCCCAGGATCACATTAGCTCTTCTGGCTACAGAGTCACACTGCTACTTAGCCACCAAATCTTTTTTTAGAATCACTGCTTCCCAGGATAGAGTCCACCATCCTGTAAGTATGGCCTACATTCTTTGTTCCTAGATGTATACATTTAGCAGTATTAAATCGCATATTGTTTGATTGCACCAAGCTTAGCAAGAAATCCAGATCACTCAGAATCAGTGACCTGTCCTCTTCATTGAATGCTCCCCAAATTTTGCAGTCAGCTGCAAACTTAATGAGTGATGACTTTGCTTTCTTCCAGGTCACTGATATGTTAAATGGCGTAGGCCCAAAAACTGATCCCTACAGGGCCTCACTGGAAACACACTTGCTCAATGATGATCCCCCATTTACAATTACATTGAGATCTATCAGCCATTTTTTAATTCTGGTAAGGGGTGCCATGTTAATTTTACATCATTCTAGTTTTTTAATCAAAATGTCACATGGCACCAAGTCAAACACCTTAAAGAAATCTAAATATGTCAACACTATTATTTTTAATCAACCAAACCAGTAATCTCATTAAAAAGAGGATATCCAGTTAAATCCTGTCAAACTATTTTCCAGAAACCCATCTTGGTTTCCATTGCCTTCCTCCTATTCTTGATTAATTAAATCCCATATCAACCACTCTGTATCTTGCCCGAGATTGATGTCAGGCTGACAGATTGATAAATTGCCAGGATCATTTTGTTTGCCATTTTAAAAAACCAGCACATTAGCTTTCTTACAGTCTTCTGGAACTCCCCAGTGCTCCAAGACTTATTGAAAATCTACATTAATGGTCCAGCGAGCTCCTCAGCCAGCTCTTATAACTCTGGGATGCAAGTTATTTGAACCTGTTGAATTTAAAATGTCTAACTTTAGTAACTTCTGCTTAATATCCAGAGATACTAGCAGAATGGAAAGAATTATCATCATCATATGATGAGACTGCATCATCTGTTTTCTCCCCAAACACAGAATACATATTTAATAAAACACTTCTGTGTTTTCTGCATTAATATTGCTAATTATAGCATTTCCACCTAGTAATGGACCAATACAATTGTCAGGATTCTTTTTGTTCCTAATAAAATCTAAATACTCTATATAATTATTGTGCTTAACACTGCTGGCCATAGATTTTTCCTTATGTCCCTTTGCACCTCTTATGAATGTTCTACAATTCCAATCCAATTACTATCAACTTCCCCTTTTCCTCCATTGTTATGTATGTTTTTCTTTAATAGATATCTTCACTACCCCTCTAAATCAGGTTGTTTTTTTAAATCAGTATGATTAAAGGGACTTGCTTAAATTTGGTAATGCTAGTATTCAATATCCATTTTAGGACTACCACACATTTCCTGAATAATAAAGGTTTTTAGTTATATATGACGGTATAAGATCTGAAAATCTGTACAAAGAGCAAATTGGTATCATCGTGTCATAAATACAGGCCAGTTTAGACACAAAATAATGTGCTCCTATTTTGCTCAAACTAATTTTCTAAAGCTTGATAAAAGGAAAAATAATTTGTCATGTATTAAAAAAAAGTTTTCAAAGTTACACACACATACAGGCATGTCGCATCTTGCACGAGGATTCTGTTCCGCGGTTACCGTGTAAAGCGGAAACTGCGTACAGCCAGAACCCATTCACTTCAGTGGCAGGTGAAATCGCGCCCCCTACAGGAAGTTTTTTTAAAAAAAATCCCCCTCCCCGCTTTTTTTTTTGCCGACCGCGTAAAGCGGAAATCGCATATGTTAAATATGACTAAGAAGCAACATGCCTGTATTCACAAGAAGATAAGAGCTTTTGTGCCTCACAGCAAATCCAGAGTATAAATATATATCCTGTAGATATATACACTCAAAACTTGGTGTTAATTTTTTTTAAGCAAATCTCAAAGGGCTTTGCAGAGGAGGTCATGATCATTACCTTCATTTTACAGAGGGGGTGACTGAGGTACAGAGATGTAGTGCCCAAAGTCACCCACCAGGCCACTGGCAGAACCCATATCTCCTGAATCCCAATTCAGAGTTCAACCTACCAACTAGACCAGTGGTTCTCAACCTGTTCTCTGCGTATCCTGGGGGTCCGTAGACTATGCCTAAGATTTCCAAAGGGGTCTGCACCTCCATTATAAATTTTTTAGGGGCCTGCAAATGAAAAAAGGTTGAGAACCACTGAACTAGACCACACTGCGTCAGCCGAATATACAAGACAAACACACGGTAAAAATATTATTTTCTCTATTTTACAGATGGGGAATTTGGGCAGAGAGAGTTTAAATGACTTGTTAAGGAAGTCTGTGGCAGAGCTGCAAATTGAACCCACATCTTTCATATCTTAGTCAAATTACTTAAATTGAAATACATCCTCTCAGCAGGCTCTGCATTTGCACTTTTACATGCAAGTTATGCTAACATGTTTTGATATGTTACCAGTTCCCACTGATCAGTGATAAAAATATTTACTTGTATTACCACTTCCCTCTACCATACAAGCAGATACTTACTTTCTTTTTTAATGAGGTCATATGCACAAAATTAATTTTTGGGAGGGTGACAGAGGGGAGAGGGGTACCACATGGATCATACATCTGGGTAAGACACAGTAATTGAGGAAGAACGTGTACCTTCATTGACTTTTAATGTGCTTAACAAAAACTTAAATATTTTTAATATTATTGGCATTCAAACTCAAACAGATATTTAAAGCTTTTTTCCTCCTCTTTCTGTAATCTCCAATAACAAAAAATAATTTGAGATAAAAATAAGTAATTTTACGGATGTGAAATAAAATCCAGGTCCCACTTCAACAACTCTCTGTTCCATAGCAATGATACTTGGTTTTGAACAGTAGACTAAGCAGATATGACTATTAAGACAAAGACAGAGCCAACAGAAAGAGGCTATTTTTCCAGTGTCACTTTAACTACTGTAAACATACTTAACAATTTAATGTTCAATCTGTTTTGTTTTCTTAACACAGAGACACACCTTAGGTTCTTGGAGCCTTTAGAAACAAGATCTGTAATGCAGAGTTATTAATATGAACAAAGTAATGCATATCAATATTATATAAGTACTAAGTTAATGACCTATTACTTAAAACTACTATGTGGTTCAAGAGGGTTACTTCTGCGTATTCATGCTCCTGAGACTGATGCCACCTTAGCCCTGCATAGTAAACTCTAATATTCCAACATATTAATTTATGTTTGAAGGAAGCCCCAAAACATTCTCAAAATGGAGACTTGCTCAAGGCTTAGGAGACTGCTAAAGCCAGCCCTACAGCTTCTTGCTGTGGTAGTGACTTCCTTAGAGCCAAGTAAGAGTCCTGTGCTGAGACAGTACCTACATTGGCTTGTTTCAGCAGCACAGAGGAGTATCCAACACACCAGAAGATACCTGCTCAGGACCTTGTTATACGGTAACTTCCAATATCAACAAAGACAAGTTCCTTAAAAGCCCAAATCATCCTCAGCAACAACAACACTCCAACAAGGGAGGAGATGAGGCCTCAGCACCCAGAGAAGATTTAGTTACTACAACAGGGGTGGGCAAACATTTTGGCCCAAGGGCCATATCAGGGTTCAAAATTGTACGGTAGGGAAGGCTGTCCCTCCTCAAACAGCCTAGCCCCGCCCCCCATTCCACTTCCCACCTCCTGACTGCCCCCTCAGAATACCTGACCCATCCAACCCCACTGCTCCCTGTCCCCTGACTGCCTCGACTCCTATCCACACACACCCCCGCTCCCTGAGAGACCCCTAGGATTCCCATGCCCTATCCAACCCCATTGTTCTCCGTCCCCTAACCACTCCCCACCCAGAACCTCTGCCCCATCCAATTGCCCCCCCTACCGACTGCCCCCTGGCACCTCCTGCCCCTTATCCAACCCCACAGCCCCCTTACCACACCACACCACACAGGGTGTCTGGCTCCATGCGGCTCGCGGGAGCTAGACACACTGCCCCACAGAGCACGAGCGTGTAGTGCCACCGAAGCCACCGGCAGGAGTTACAGGCCAGAGCACTGCCTGCTGAGGCTGCGAGGGAGGGGCCAGAGGTGGCCCATGGGCTGTAGTTTGCCCACCCCTGTACTACAATCATAAACCCTGGATCCAAATACCACGAATTTCCTTACTGCCAGGGTCATTCCTGATTGATGTATCTGAAATCAAATTAGTCTACTCTCTGTGTCCTTTCCTCCAGCCAGATAGCCAATATGTTAGTGGACCCAAGGACTGGACCTGTAAAACCTCCTTGGAAAGGCAACTAAAACAACTGTCTAGATCGGTTTTATTATTATTTATATTATGGTAGCACCAATGAACTTCAATCAAGGACCAAGTATTCATTGTGCTTGGTTGGAGAAGGGGCCGGGGGTCTCTGGAGGGGGCAGTCAAGAGACAGGGAGTAGGGGGTGTTGGATGAGTCGAGGGTTCTGGAAGAGCCTGTCAGGGGACGGAGGTGTGGCAAGAGGTCGGGGCAGTCAAGGGACAGGGGGTTAGATGGGTCAGAGGTTCTGGGGGTGGGCAGTCAGGGGAAAGGGAGCAGCTGGATAGGCATGGGAGTCCCGGGAGTCTGTCAGGGGCGGTGGTGTTGATAGGGGGTCAGGGGACAGGCAGGTTGTGGGTTGCTATGGGGGGCAGTTACAGTGGGGGGGTCTCAGGAGGGGGCAGTTGGGGAGAAGGAAAGCTTAGATAGAGGGTGGGTCCCTAGGGCTGGTTGGGGCAGAGGTCCCAGGAGGGGGCGATCGGGACAAGGAGCATGGGGGTTGGATGGGCTGGGATTTCTGTGGGATGCAGTCAGCGGGTAGGAAGGTGAGTGGACGAGGGCAGAGCTACCCCCCACCCCCCCGCCCTCCACAAGGAGTGTCCTCTCTTTTGAAAGTTCAGATATGGTAACCCTAAACTTCACATCATTTTTTCATCCCTTTGAGCAGAGGCCAAGCATGAAAACCTCCAACCGGAAATGTAAACCTTTCATAGTCGGTGGACTTGTGAAAACACAGTGTTATTTTTTTTTGCAGCCATGTGCTCACTGTAGTACTGTAAAAAGATCCGTTTCCATCCAATACTTACACATACATACACTTCTATAGCACAGACTGCTCTCCGTAAATACTAGGTGCTAGTTATATAGGCAAGAGTGCATAAACAGCTTAAATTATTCCTTATTCAAAAAAGACCTCAAGTGTTACAGTTAAACACACCAATCCACCTCCCACAGAAGTCGTAAAGCGCACATTTTAAGGTATCAGGAATAACAACGGAAGTGGTTTTCATACAGATGTGGCTAGTTAAGTTTTGTTTTTAAAAGGTGCGGCAGGCAGCTCAGGCATTACAAGAAAAGAAAGCGACTTTACAGCGTGGTGGGATCAAAATATAAATCCTCGCCAAGTTAGGAACACCCTAAAACTAGAAACCAACAGCTCCCCGGTAAAGAGCTAAACCAGGCTCCCTTCTCCCCAGTAACCAATTCAATCCTAATGCCGTGGGGGGGGCTGGGTGCATGCCTGTCACCGCATCCTCACCCAGCCAGACTGGGAAGGGGGGGGGCAGAGGGGTTTTTGGGGATCACTGCTTCCCCAGAGCTGCCAGTGTCTGTATCTCTACGATGAAGACCATCCAGGGCACTGCTTCTCAGGAGGTGTTTTTAACTGGGGGTCAGGAAGGGGGTGTGTGTCAAACCCTGCAATAAACAGGGGAGCAGAGGGGAAAGCCCCCCTACCCCATCATCCCCCCCCCCCCCCCCGCGGGGGCCGGAGGGGGGGGGGGCTCTGAACAAGCCTGAGGAGAGCGGGGAAGCCCCTCCCCCACCCTTGCAGCCAGGAGGGGCGTGGAGCCCAGGACACCCCCCGCCCCTCAGACTTCCGGGGAAGGATCCCGAATTTCCCCGCCCGAGGAGGCTTCTGGAGATGGGGCGAGGACCCCACAATCCCCGCCCCCAGCTGAGGGGGCTTCCCAATAGGAAGAGACCCCCCCCCCGCGCTCCCGGAGGGGGACTCCCCGGAGCCACGCGCGGGAGGGCGGGGTTCCCATTACCGTAGGTAGCGGTCGCCGGGGCTGCCCGGTGCCCGCCGCTCCGCTCCCCACAGCCGCTGCCTGCCTCGCTCTGCCCCCTTCGCTGCCCTGTTTGTTTTTGTTTTGTTCTGCCCAGCGACACGGCCACGAGCGGCCGCCGCGGATTGGTCGACGGGCTCCACCCGCCGCAGCCAATCAGAGAGCGAGGAGCGGAAGAGAAGGCGTATACTCAACCGGCAAAGAGGGAGGGCCACACCATCTGCTCGGAAGGGGCGGGGGGTGGGTGTGTCCAGCAGGGAAGGAACAGGAGGGAACCATTGTGTGTTGGGGACGGGAGGGCAGGGGTGATCCAGCCTACTGGGGAGGCAGGGTGAGTGACGTATTACCCTATTGCCCCCCAGGACATTGTCTGGGGTGGGGAGGAGTGAACAAACTCCCCAGGCCTGTTAAGAGGAGACATGCAAGGCAGAGGTGGGGGTCTTTGCAGTGGTGGGGTCCCAAGGTGCTAGAACAGGGGTAGGCAACCTATGGCACGGGTGCCAAAGGCGGCACGCCAGCTGATTTTCAGTGGCACTCACCCTGCCCAGGTGCTGGCCGCTGGTCCGGGGGGCTCTGCATTTTAATTTAATTTTAAATGAAACCTCTTAAGCATTTTAAAAACCTTATTTACTTTACATACAACAATAGTTTAATTATATATTATAGACTTATAGAAAGAGACCTTCTAAAAATGTTAAAATGTATTACTGGCATGCGAAACCTTAAATTAGAGTGAATAAATGAAGACTTGGCACACCACTTCTGAAAGGTTTCCGACCTCTGTGCTAGAATGAGGAGATATTCGGATTCAACTTGTCTCCGCAGGTTCTATCGCCCAGCATCGTGTATGGTCTAAACTAGCATAGGGTGGCAGGAACTTATGTTGCCAGTGGCCAAAAGCCCACCCATCTGCCACCCTCCCTTTGGAAGGGCGTTCATCACCCCATCAGCCAGCAATTGCTGATTAATTCACCCATCCTCTGCAAAACTCCTGGGGGGGTCCAACGTACTCACTAGGGGCAGAGAGCAGGGCAGTTGCCTTCCCAAAGAGCCTTATTAATAGCAGTTAAATGCTGGGATCTAAAGCAGAGGAATCATTGTTATTTTTCAATCCCATACAGGCATGTCGCGTCCTATGCGAGGGTTCAGTTCAGCAGTTTCCGCCTAAAGCGGAAACCGCGTATAGCCAAAACCCCATTGACTTCAATGGCAGGCGAAATCGCCCACCATAAAGACATTTTTTATATTTTTAGTTTTCCCTTACTTTTTTTTCCAGACGACTGCGTAAAGTGGAAATCGCGCAAGTTAAATGTGCGTAAAATGAAATATGCCTGTAAACATTTATGGCCCATGGCACAGAGGCCATGCCATTTAATACACATAAGGATGTCACCGCTAAGGTAACTGGAGAGCAGGCACTGTGTATGGGGCACCCTTATAGATTTCGTAGGACAGCTACCTCAAAAAAGAGTCAATCCTGGGAAAACCTACTTAGGTAACAACTTGAAATACATGCAAGAAAAAAACAAAAGACGAGAAGGTGTTGCGGTCAATGGAGGTCATAAAATGCATGATTTCTCAGTATAAACGAGAGAAAATGTAATATAACACTTAGTGAAGAAGACTTAAGGAAAGGCCCCTGCTGTTAAGAAGGGAGCTAAAAAACAAAACAAAAAATCCCAGCATGGCACTTTGAATTTATATCACAATAAGAGAATGCATCACCATAATGCAGCCCATGCTCTTTCCCCCCATCCTCAGTTTAGCTCTGCAGGACACCAGACATCTGCTTAATACAGGATATTCCTGCTACATGGCAAGAATAAAGGTGTCTTTAAGGCAGCCTATGTGATCTATGCAGCTGCATAGTGCACTGTACTTCCAGGGGCTCTTATCACATATGCATACTCAGCCCACTAGGCGTAGCTTGGGTCCCATGTGAGTTAAATCACTGATTCCACATCCATCATCCCATTGAGGACTGTGTGGCAGCTACTCAGTTCTCTTGCTGCCCTCACCCACTTGTAATGTGCTTTAGCATTATCGCCTGATTTCCCAGCCCATTTAAGAGGATTATAAAAGCCAACCTGATAGAGAGAGACATATAGACCTCAAACAGACCGGTTTAGTTAGGTTAGAGGTTGCTGAGTCCAGACTGTGAGACACTGTGAACACACCTTGAGCAGTCAGGCAGGAAGTGGCTGGTGGAGGGAAAATGTTATATGTAAACATGGTATATAGCGAACCCAGAAGTGAGGAGGGAGATGAATTGGCATCATGCTGGTTAAATCATAAATCCGCCCAAATAAGGCTAGCCCTGCAATAGCAGTACATTCCTGCTGTATTTGCCTACAGTGAGGAAATTGAAAAGCTTGAGATTTTCTGGCTACCACTCAACACTAGATCCCACAATTTTCCCTTTGGCAAATGACCAAAAATAAATTGCAATACATGAAATACTTTTGTTTTTTTTAAAATCAGAAAAATAATATATTCCTTATCTTTAAGTGACTCCAGACTAGACTAGGGCAAGAACTATCCTTTTTGCAGTCTGCCTTTTCAGAATACATCTTCCTCTTCCTCCTTTTGTTGTTGTTGTTTTCTCCAGAGTTGCAGCATTGAACATTTTGAGATTCTGGTACCAGTTCTGAAATATCACACCAAAGCCCAAGGCGAGGCAGATATAACTCCTCTACTGGAGGGGAAGGAGGGATGCTGTTGAGTGAAAGATGAACCAGCAAACAGATCTCTTCTAGTCCTGAAATTATGAATCTAGTACATACAACACATATTCAGGGTAGACAGTGAAAATGAAACCACCATGTGCACTGGAAAGCTATAAGACATCCCTAGCTAATTCAGTTTTGTTTTTAATTGATCTCGCTTGTGTTACACATGTGCTGCAAAGTGGATTTATTCAGTTACTGGCAGTTGTGTGCTTCTCAGTTAATAACATACAACTTTATTGTGTATCACATTCCCACCCGAGTCAATGCGAGTTTGGCTGAACTTAGGTGAGGAGGGATAGACTCTAATATAAGGAACTGCAGAGGAGAATGCTTTTTATTTTCTGGAGTCAGAGACAGTTCATAGGTTCCCTTTGGAGCTTAAGCTCTGGCAAACAAGTCCCTTTCTAGTCTTTGCTTTTCACTAGATTCTAATTCTCACTCTCTCTCTGGTTGTTTTCAAAGAATCCACCACTTTTCTGGCATGTTCAACTTACTTCCTAGGCCTGCCCATAAAGAGCAGAAAGAAAGCTATTGGCCAGAATTCCCTCAAACGATTAAATAGCCCTTCACTCAGCACAGAGAAAGCGCTTTTATTCTGCCAGGGATCTGTAAGCAATTTGTATAAATACAGTCCGGTTTTAAAACTTATCTACAAATTCCAGTTTGAGGTTACCCTAATACAAGTGTGTTTCATCAAGGTGTCTTTTGAATGCTCTTGAATCCTATGTTTCAGAGTGGTAGCCGTAGGGTGACCAGATGTCCCGATTCTATAGGAACAGTCCCGATTTTTGTGCCTTTTTCTTATATAGGTTTCTTTTACCACCCCCCCCCCCGCCCTTTCCGATTTTTCACATTTGCTGTCTAGTCACCCTAGGCAGCCGTGTTAGTCTGTATCAGCAAAAACAATGAGGAGTCATTGTGGCACCTTAGAGACTAACAAATATATTTAGCCCACAAAAGCTTATGCCCAAATAAATATGTCACCAAAGTGCCACAAGGACTCCTCGCTGTTTTCACTTGAATCCTACATGCATCATAGCTATTGTGATTCACCCACTTCCAGCAAGGCTCTAACTCAAGAGAAATCAATAAAAACAAATTTGAATTGGCGAGAGATGTCCTATAGCATTCCAATGCACACAGTGCTTTCATTTTCTCAACCATTTTTTTATTCATTAAACCATTTCAAAAAGCAGCATGTGTGATCCAGACACCTCAATGGTTCTGTTTGATCATGATACAGCCTGTAGAGACTGGAGTCTAGGTTAGCGTATAAATCAATCAGTCAGTCAAGACAGCAAAAAACAACAGGATCTGCCAAACACAATCCCATGTATCTTGTGGGTTTATTTTCTTATATACATATTTTATTCTGCCTTCTTTGTGTTAGCATATGGGTGCCATAATAAAATTAGATGCAAACATAGCAATGCTACTTGGGTAACAAACAATCTAATCCCACTTTGGCCAGTGATGGCTACAGATTGAAAGGTTTAGTTAAGGCGCTAAGATGCCTGGGCTTTGTTTGTGCTAATTAATTATGGTAATTTTTAAAATTTCCCCATGGTCCTTTGCAATGGCTGCCAAACAGGAAACGCTGTTGCTGCCTGTTTGGAATTTATTAGAATGTGCACAGTAGTAGAGTGCATGTGAGCTAGATTGTAAATTAGGGGTTCAGACTGTCAGGAGCTATGGGTATTATTCTAAGCTCTGTCACTGACTATCTATGTGACTTTGGAGGAATGACTTAACCTTTCCATGCCTCAGTTTTCCGACCTATAAAATGGCTTCTCTGTTTTCTCATCTACCTACGTCTTATGGCTTAGAACAGCCTTATAGTTCCCATATTCTAGATTACACCCCTATGGCATACTGCTTAAAACAGGTGTTTTGTTGTTGTTGTTGTTTGTTTATTTTCCCAGAATTTTCCTACATTGATTTATTCTAAAAGAATCTCAATACCATGTCTTATATTTGAACAAAAAAAGAGTCTGACTCAAAACCCCAGACACAGGCTAAATTTGAGATCTTTGAAATACAGACCCAGATCAAAGTTTTTCATTTCAGGCCTATCTCTAATTACTGCTTTCTTCCTGTGTAGGGCATTTGTTTAAATTAGCTCATATGCAATTTGCAGCAAAAAACAAGCCTATGTGTTTTATACAGTATTATGTACAAATAATATATAGGGCTACATAAATACAATAACAATAATACATACAATGTTCAGCTAGGTGGATTTGTAGGCTGGTGGCACACATTTCAGAAACAAATATCTGGTAAAATGGAAACACAGACTGTTGCACTGTTGGTGGAGAGGAGTTTATTTAAGTAGAAGTAAAATTTTTAATTGAAAATAAATCTTTGAAGAAGCTTTGGGCATGCTTTGTAATACCGTAATAACCATTCCAGACATGTCTCTTTTGTATTGCAGTTGTCACCTTATCTGTTCATTCGTGACATAACTACAGCAGCACTCATCTGAAAAGGCCTTCTTTGTAGAGGGCTCCGCATATTATAGGCTATACTATATAGGAAAAATCAATTGATCTAATTAGACTGTAGAGAATTCCAAATAGTTAATTCAGTCAAAAGCCAATACCAATGACACAAAACACTGTCTTTGTCTCATGATAATTGTTCTTTTCTGCTAGATTATTACAGAAGATCTCCGGGGGTCATTTATAATTACTAGTTGAGTTATTTCCTAATAATAAGAAGAAGAATGTGACTGGCTGAAGTCCTATGATATAATAGCGCGTGTAACCAATAAATCATGTGCCACTTGTAGCTGTTCTGCATATAAGATCATATTTCTGCATTTCTATGGACAACTGTTACAGAATGTTTACTCGTTGCTGTACCTTTTTACCTCATCAGCATTGTTTAAAGAACTGACATTCTGGGATTGTAGTTATTCCAAGAAAATCCAGCTTAATCTGTTTGGAAATGGAATGAGGTTGGGGTAAAAAACAACAACAAAAACAGCTCTTCCTGTCTAGAAAGCCATAAGATCTGACAATCACACGCAGTGGTAAGCAAGTGACAGATTTGAAAAAAACAAAAGCCACCTTTGTCACCTGAATACTGTGAGCAGGTTTGGTTGCTTATTATAAGGAGAAAGACGGGAGGAATCGTAGCTATGATATTACAACAGCAACAAAATAGTTCTGGCACCACAATATTGTAAGGAACACTTCAAAATCGGTAATACAGGAACTCCTCACTTAAAGTCGTCCCAGTTAACATTGTTTCGTTGTTACATTGCTGATCAATTAGGGAACATGCTTAGTTAAAGTTGTGCAATGCTCCCTTCTAACGTCGTTTGGCAGCCGCCTGCTTTGTCCACTGCTTGCAGGAAGAGCAGCCCGGTGGAGCTAGCTGGTGGGGGCTTGGAACAAGGGTGGACCAGCAGCCCCCATCAGCTCCCCACTCCCCTAAGTTCCTTGTGCAGCAGCTGCCCAGCAGGCTATCAAATGCCAGCAGTTCAGCTGTCCCTCCCCCACTGCCATGTGCTGCTCCTGCCCTCTCCCTGAGCCTCCTGCTTGCTGTGCAGGGAGGTAGGGTATGCGGGGGTGGGAGAGAGAGGGCTAATGTCAGGTTGTCCCCCTCGCCCCTGCTCCTGCACCCTGCTTACCCCATCTTCCATAGAGCAAGGGGGACATACGACAGTCCTGGAGGCAGCAGCTGAGGTGGGTCTCAGCTTGCGGATCTAATTAACAAGGCAGTGTACTTAAGACAGGGATCTGCATACTTAAAGGGGAAATGCACATCTCTCACACACACAGACAAACACAGGGTGTGTGTCTCTGTCTGCTATGCTGTCTCCCATCCCCTCATTCCTTCTGCCTTGTAGAGTGTGAGGCTACATTAACAACAAGTTAACCCTTGAGGGCTCAGCCAATTGCTAGTTCATCATTTAGCAGTAAGGCATTCCCTGGGAAATATCCCATTCTCTGACTTCACCACCTCAAGCAAGCTTCAAAATTATCATTGCTGTATACCAGTATTAACTTGTTTGTTTAAAACTTATACCGTGTGTGTATATATATATATATATATATATATATATACACACACACACATACACACACACACAGTATAATATAGTCTTTTGTCCGGTGAAAACAATTTCCCTGGAACCTAACCTCCCCCCCTTTACATTAATTCTTATGGGGAAATTGGATTCGCTTAACATCGTTTCGCTTAAAGTCGCATTTTTTCAGGAACATAACTACAACTTTAAGTGAGGCATTCCTGTAGTAAGAGTCACATAAATATCCTGTATTTTACAATAAAATTGTTTAAATGACTTATATTTACCTAGTAGTTTAAAACCATTTAAAATACATTCTCTACTACACTAGACATATGTAAAGACAAAATCATAAACATTCTCAGCGATAGTCTGACTATGGGGAAAAATTCTTTTAAACAATATTTATAGCAGAAGTCCTAGGTGTGTCAAACAACTCTAAGAGCTTTTGACTGTTATCTGGAACACCCAGATCAGGAACTAAAAAGCTTTTGGTGGTCAAGACAGCAGTATTACTCACTCCAGGCATTGAAGAAATCATGAGGCCTGCTTGCAAATCACGAGGTTTTTTAAAATAATAATATATTTGGGGTTCTTTTTATTTACCACCTGGATTATTAAGCTTTAGGACGCACTCCGTTCATGCTTTCAAGCTTTTCTCTGCAACAACAGGCTCTAGAAACTTACTTTCTTTTCAAATGAAAGCTGAGATTCCTCTGCTATTTCTTGATTCCAGAAGATGAGGTTTCAAGAATAACACGAAGTATTGTGAGACTTGCAATAAACTCATGAAAGTTGCTAACACTGAGACAGATACAGATGTTATTGTTAAAGAGGCAATGTCTATATCCCAAAACAAATGTCTCAGTGAATTTTCCAGGTGAATTCCCGGAGACATAACAGAAATTATGTTCTGCGATTCTTATAACATTCTCACCCACCATAGAACTAGCAATCATCATCTTACAGATAATTTTTTTAATACACTTGATTTTCCCCATTTGGCTTTGTATTCCCACACTCTCTGAGTAACGTTTCTTGCTGATTGGCAAGGCAGCACTTTGAACTTCTAGGACAGAGGTCAGAATATATGACCCTTTCAAACCAAGCATTCATTTTTTCCACAGGCTGTAACCTTGATTTCTTTTCTATGATTGTAGGTATTATAACACAGTATTATACTAAAAAAAAAGGAGAGGGATAGGTTTTCCTTTTGGATTTTTGCATTACTTTAGAAATTTAGGCTTTGTTTATGCTGAACTAGTGAAATGACATAGCCCGCTGATGAGTGTCAGTTACATGCCCCACTTTGTGCCAGATCCACAAAGGAAATGGGTCTGTTACAGCTCTCAGCTTGAAAGCTTGGCTCTTTATCTCAATTGTTTTCCTTTTTGAATTGATGCTTTCAGGTCTGGAGGTCATCAGTTCATTTCCCAAGATGGCAGCCATCACAATGGCAGGAGATGAGAGCCTGGAAGTTGAACAACTGAGATGGAGAGGAATTTTGGAGACAAAATGTTTAAAATGGGGGTGTATTTGGTTTTAACAGGTATCTCACCCCAATATCTAATGAACATATGGGAGAAAGAAGGTGTGTGATAAAATTTAGCACACACATGCACAACTTCATTTAAGTTGAAAGAAAACTCCCATTATATATCTGAGCCCTCCTGCAAAACTAGGCAGGCCAAAACTTGACATTCCTGATGTGTCTAAAGCAAAATCAAACAGCCAAACACAGCTTTAATGTGGGGAAAATAAATGTCTGTCCCTTTAAGAATACATCATCATATTTTCAAAATATCTTTGCAGGTCATCTTTAAAGTTGCTTCATAGTTCACCCATAAGGGCATTTTATACCAGCATGGCTAATTGACATTCTCAGACCTGTAGATGATAGAAGAGCCTGATCTATCTTATTTCTATTTGCATGTCTTCCTGTCTCTCTTTTTTCCGTTTCTTTCTCTTTTGCTCTCCCCCATCTCTTCCTCTTCAGTCTCTCCTTTTCTCTCGCCTCCTTCCCCCAACCTTGTCTTTCTCTGTTCAGCATCCCAGACTTGTACTGGCAATTTGTAGGTGAGACAAAGTAATGAAAGGCACTGAGTTTATGCATGATTGAATTCTCACACTTAGTGTTGCAAGCACATAGGTTTTGGCAGCTAATACAGCCCCCTACAGCCCAGCTGGCTAAGACAGCAAACTCATTTAACATTTAGAATTGCATTTCTAAACTCCTAGCAGGCCCAGACTAGTGCGCCTTTCGCCCTGTTTATAGTAATTCTATAAAAGCAGCAATTTGACGCGTACTAAAAGGCTCTGGAAGAGACAGAGGAGGAGGATTGGGAAATAAGTGAAGTAGGATTTTTTGTCTACCAAAGCTACTTCTGAAGTTATTCTTCCAGCTAGGCCAAGATCATTCCACCAGTTTTAAATCAGAAATCCTCACTGAAATTCAGTAGTTCTGCCAAGATACCAACAGCCTGATGCATTTCTAGCACTTTGCTACAACATTTCTGTGGGTACATTTGGCCAGATTCTGGCACCTGCTATGGCCCCTTTACACCACTCCTATGGCACAGGGAGATTGTCAAGGGACTGGCCTGGCTCTCTGGAGAATTCCACAGCCTAGAACACCTGTCCCGCCCCCAGCAGCCTCTGGATTAGGAGTATAGCAAAGGTTTGGGGGGGGGGGATGTTGGCACCAGGGGTGGCTACTGTACTCTGTTCGCCGGTCATTCTGAGTTGTGGCGCAGCCTATAAACAGTGCAAGGCTGCTGGAAGTGAAAGCCATTCTTGGGAATAGAATCTGTGCTGTGCTGCACTGCTAAAAAGGCAGCGTACTTAATCCGGCCCTGCACTCCAGTCACACAGAACAGACACCAAAAATAAACCAGTACTGTGATCTTAAGGGGTGTGGTCTAGGGTTTAGGGCTTGGGATTTGGAGTCAGCAATTCTGGGCTTTGCTCACAGCTCTCCCACGGACTGTGTGACTCAGGCAAGTCACTTCGCATCTTTCCTCTCCTTGCCCCACGCTGCTAAATGCGGATGATGATAATATACCTTGTATGATACCATGGGGCTAAATTAGCTGACGCTTGAGACGTGCTTTGAAATCCTTGGATGAAAAGTGCTAGATAATTGCAAAGTAGTATTAATAATGTTAATCGTTTTCTCCATTATATGTTGCTTTTCATCCCCAAAGATCCTAGAGTGCTGCAGAAACTACATACATACAATACCACTAATGCTGGCTGGGTTTTGGTTCTTCTCAAGTCCAGGTCAGGAATCTTAAGCTGTGTCTGAGACATGGCAAAAGGCAGCATAATAGGGCTTATAGGCAAACCCAGAGCAGTCTGGTTAGTGTAGCTGGGTTTGGGAACAGGGGGTTGGGGAAGGTGTTTCTGAAGGACTGTGCTTGCAGCATTAGGAATTTGCTTCTCTCACAAGGGGCTGCATGAAAGGCAGCATGAAGCTGATCATGGGAGGAGGCAATAAAAGCAGCAGTTGGGGGCTTGGGGAAAAGTGCATAAGGAGGGGATGTAATGTACTGGGTTTGGAATCAGACCCAGGTGCTGGAAGTTCCAAGGAACAGAGTGGTATTGCAGCCAGCTCAAAGATCCCTCTATGTGTACCGCACCTGAATCCACCCAGCTGCACATCATGGGGTGGGCTACTAGTAGGACCATTAAAGGCGCAGTCCACTAGCAGAGGTGGAAGGTGGAACTGAGAGCAGAATGTTTGCTGGGTCAAAGAGGAGCACCATGAAGTTACGTGGAAGGTAGGCAGGGAGGAGTTGGTCTCCTTATTTAGGCCCAGAGCACTCATGCTGAACAACTATATTATTTGTATTTAAACATTAGGAGCTGGTCTACACCAGGAACTTACATTGATATAGCTACGTCTCTCAGGGGTGTGAAAAATCCACCATCCCACTCCCGACAGAAGTAGTTACATAGATCTAACTCCTCCTGTAGACAGCGCCAGGTCAATGGAAGAATTCTTCTGTTGACCTAGCTGCCACCTCTTAGAGAGGTGGATTACCTATGCCAGTGGGAGAAGCCCTCCCATTGGTGTAGTTAGTGTCTACAGTGAAGCTATGCCACTGTAGCATTTTAAGTGTAGACATACCCTACAAAACTAACACAACAGCAGCCTGAGTCTGGGGTGGCAGTGTCTTTGGGGACCACTGTATTGAATTTATGAATGGTTTAGATAGGATTGTATTCTACCCCGCAGGGATGGGTTCCCACAGCTTCTCCAGGAACTAAAAAATGGTGAGGTGATTCAGGTAAGTCAGTGAGACTACCAGCAACTCCAGAGACATTTTACCCCCCTACCCCAGGTCACACGCACATATTGGGTCAGGTTGGGGCTTCCAGAAGCTAGGAAATAAGGAAAGGGCTTTTGTACACAAGGATGAGTTTGAACTTACCCATGGCCTTCAACTGGCTAGCTGGGGATACCACAGTACATGTCGGGAGCTAAGCAGTCTTAAAAGCCCTGGTCCAAAGGGAATGGGAGACGGGTCCTTACCCAGACACAGATGACAGCTGGAGATTGGCCTGCTAAACCCAGGGTTGTGAGCTCAATCTTTGAGGGAGCTGATTAGGGGCAAAAATCTGTTGGATGATTTAATTCGGGATTGGTCCTACTTTGAGCAGGGGGTTGGACTAGATGATGTCCTGAGGTCCCTTCCAACCCTGATAATCTATGATCTGAGACCTGATTAGACACGGGAGAGAGAATACAGGTCCAGTTATCCCCAACGCTGTGACAGACAGCAGCCTGCAGCTCCTTGCCATCCAGAACTCCCACCTTCCAAAATAGAAGGTGATCTTTGTAGCGTCGACAACTCTCATGATTTTAGTGCAAGTCTCGTGATTTTTAGTGTATGTTTTAAACTCCAACTCCTTGAATCAAGAGAGTGCAAGAGACCCTCGTCGTTCATTTAAAAGCAAAGTACATTCTTAGCCCTCAAGGTTGTGGATGACAGCATGCAAAAGTGCATGCTGAGGGCTCCAAAACTGGAAGGCCAATAAAAAGAACCCCAAATTTGTTAATTTTTTAAAAAATCTCATGATTTTTAAGCCAATCTTACAATTTTGGGGGGCCTGACTCATGATTTTTGAATGCTTGAGGGTGGCCTTTGATCTTTGCAGTCATACCCACATCCTTACATAACAATGGCAGCTGCTCTGTACAAGGCGTTCTGGACAGGAGTGACATGCTGAAAGCTATGGGAGGAGATTATATCAGAAGCCTATTATGGCCTCACATTTCAGTGCTAATCTTTAAAGTATAAAGGCCTGGAGTCTTAACATCCCACAGGAGGGATTGTCTTTTGGTTACAGTAACTCAGTGTTCTTCAGGGGCACTCATCCTAAATAGTAGGAAATCTCCTGTAGGAAGGAAGGGATTCAAAGGTTCCAGGAGCTCTTGTAACGTTATTTAATGAGGCTGACTACATGGCAAATCTGACTACATGGCCCTATCTCTTGTATTTGTGAAAAGTTATTCGTTTTTGTGTTGCGGTAGCTTTTGTTGAAGATATACAGGCCCCAAATCAGCGCAGGTGCAAGCTTCAAAGAGCTGCATCTGCTTACATCATTTAGGCCGTAGGGTATGTCTACACCGCAGGCTTGCTGCATGCTATGCTAAGCTTTCGTTCCCAGCCTCCCCGCTCAGCAACCCTTAGAGCCCTTAGCCCTGGTCTACACTAGGGGAAAGGGCGGATCAACCTAACATACGCAACTTCAGCTGTGAGTAGCGAAGCTGAAGTCGACATATGCAGGTCAACTTACCTTGGTGTCTTCACGGCGCTGAGTCGCTCCCCCATCGACTCCACCTGCGCCTCTCGGTGCGGTGGAGTTCCGGAGTCGACGGGAGAGCACTCGGGGATCGATTTATCACATCTAGATGAGACGCGATAAATTGATCCCCGAAAGATCAATCTCTACCCGTCGATCTGGTGGGTAGTGTAGACCTGCCCTTAGATACATGGTGTGCTCATCTGGGGTGTAGGTTGAGCTGGGACCCCCCACCCTGCTGGCCCACTTTACAATGTGGTGTAGTAAGGACCTGGGGGGCCTGGTCTAAATTCTATAGTCCTCCACTGCCATTGCCACAATTCCTGTACCTGTATCTTCTGCTTTCATGAGCTATGGCAGGAGAAGGTAGGCAAAGACCCCCAAAATAACACTATCCACCAACACCCCTTGATAACACTATTATTAAGAGGGAATAATATCCCTGGCTTGTCTCAACAGGAAAACACAAGATCTCCTCCCCATCCTGGTGTCATGCACCTCTCCTGTACAGCCGACATTAAATATTCGTTAACATGCCTCTGTGGTTGACCAAGACCTGCAGTGCAAGGAAGTAAGTAACCTTTGCTTCAGCTAAATGTGTTGGTGGGCTAAAACCACTTCCACCCAAGTGTCTGGGGAGGACAGACAAGTTCTCCCACAATACACCAGGATGGAACCAATTCCTAGAGCGGTTCCAATTGGTCAGGCACTAAGGATGCACCCCAGAAATCCTAGCTCCAAACATGTAGCTGGAGTTTTACATGAGATGGTGTTGGTGGAGCAATGTGGAGTCTTGGAAATGGGCTTGGGCTAGCATATACATGCAAGCCAGGGTATGGGCACACCTCCAGTGCAGACGTAGCCTTAGCGTAAGGTGGTCGACTATTGCCTGGATGATATTTTCATGTGTTCCCTGCTCTTTTCTGTTGCTTTCTTTTGTTTTTTAGTTTGCTCAGCATGCAAAGTTCTTCTATTCCTACTTCATTCACCAAGTCCTGGCAAAGCTCAGGACTCTCCTTTCCAGCAGGCATTGGTAGGATTTGTTGACATTTTGAACAGGAGCTTAAACAGTTTATTTGGGGCTATAAGGGCCTGATCCAAAGCCCACTGAATTTAACACGAGTCTTTCCATTGAGTTCCTTGGGCTTTGGCTCAGGCCCTGACTAGGTTTTGACACCATAAGCTTCAACAGCTGAAATTCAACAGCAGAAGCAGCTCACAGATCAGAGTCATTTCAGCACTGGAAGGAAGAGGATGCAGCACACACAGTGTAAGTATAGAGAGCAGCAGATGTGTCCACTCATGCATGGAAAATGGCCCTTAAGTGCCCTGCAGATCACTTTCAGATTTCTTGTGCTCCCAGAATGCACTTTTCTGTGCTGATCACATGAACATTTGGATACTTTGTATGATGGGCTGCTGTGTTTTCATGCACACACAGCAGCAGCTCTTCTCAAGGCTCTCAGATTAGATTTTAACCCTTTGCCTGGCAAATCAAGATTGTGCTGTCAACGGGCCATATAAAGCCATGGAGACAAACACAGCTTCGCCTTACTTGTTTCAGTGCAAGTCACTTGCAGGCTTCTGAATCCACCACTGCTGCTTTCCTCAGTTCGGTGAGTGCAAGGGGTGGGGAACACTGGAAGATTCCTACTGTGAGCAGGAGTATGTGGTAAAAGATGAGGTGCTGCACATGGGTGGGTGTGCCCAGTATCTCTTCTGAAAATCAGAAACACCCACGTAAAAATCAGGACTAAATAAAATCCTTAAACACCTTATTTTTGGGAGCAAAGGGACAGGAAAGAAAGGACGGGCCTCTGTGGCCCTTGACTTCAACACTGACCTGTTGCCAGCTTAATATACAATATATCCTTTCCCTGGGGCCCAAACCATGAATTGGATCATAAGTTAAAATTTCCCATCTCTAACTTTTCTGACTGATGCAAGTAGCTGGAAATAGACACTGGAATGGCCTGTTCAGAACAGTGCTGATCTCCTTGAGCTGGAAGATCGGCCTGCGTTTGGTTTGTGGTGTTTCATGCTATGCTCCATGTACTTTCTCTTATGCATGTCTAATTCTCTCTCCGCATCTGGCCACGCCTGCTTTGGGATGGGGTTTGCTTCTGGTTATTCCACTCCGTCTGCGGTCAGAAAGCAGAGACACCAGTTCCTGGTGCCCTCTCCTTGTGCATCCAGACAACAGCAGCCACAATCCAGCGCAATGAGTTTGGCACTCTGCAGGGTATCTATGGGCACAGAACTGGGGGCCAGAGGGAGACCAGGCAGATTCAGAGGTTAGAAACTCGGCCAGTGCATGTTCCTTTCTTTTCCAAAAGAGAGTGTGAGTTGAGTCCTTCTGAAAGGCAGCAGGCTGGCAAGCCCTCGAAGACTAAACGCCCTCTCCTTATCCATTGCAAGGCAGTGTATGTTTTCCACCCACCCACGCTGACCTGCCAATATGCCTAGAGGGGCCGGTTCCTGGGGCTGAGAGTGTCTAGTGCATATTCCATCTCCAGCTGTGGGGAGGCTGATTTGAACGGCTCAGCAATTATATGGTTTCCTTATTTCCCATCACAGGTGTGCAGGGCCCCGTTTTGCAACACTCCCTGCTTCGAGGTGAATGTTTGCTGCCATCAGCATGTTGCTATCTGCCAAAGATAAACCGGAGCAGTCCAACCGGCAGTGCAAACACGACCCAGCCAAGAAGAAACCTGTAAACAAAGCAGCTTCCTATGTCCTCTAATGCAGAAGTGGGCAAACTACGGCCTATGGGCCGTCCTGCCCAGCTCTTGAGCTTCTGGCCGGGGAGGCTAGCCCCTGGCCCCTTCCCCTTTCCTGCTGTCCGTCCTCCCCCACAGCCTCAGCTCGCCACGCTGCCAGTGCTCTGGCCCACCGCTCCTGCCAGGTGTGGCGGGGAGGCTGCGAGCTCCTGCTGCTCTGAGCTGCATGATAAGGGGGCAGTGGGGGTGGGGTGGATAAGGGGCTAAGGGTTCTGGGGGGCAGTCATTGGATGGGGAGAAGTGGGAGTTGGATGGGGTGGGAGTCCCATGAGGGGGGGCCTGTCAGGGGGTTGGGGTGTGGGGAGGGGTCAGGACAGTTAGGGGACAGGGAGCGGGGGGGTTGGATGGAGGGTGAGGGTTCCAGGGGATGGTTAGGGGCAGGAGTCCCGGAAGGGGGCGGTCAGGGGATAAGGAGCAGAAGGGTTGGGAGTTCTGAGGGGGGCAGTCAGGGAGCGGGAAGTGGGAAAGGGCCAGCGGCCAGGCTGTCTGGGGAGGCATAGACTCCACTACCTGGCCCTCCATCCAGTTTTTCAACTCCGTTGTGGCCCCTGGGCCAAAAGGTTTGCCCACCCCTACTCTAAAGACACACAGGCACTGTCTGCAGATGGTGGAACAAAAGAAAGATGTATTAAAACAAGTCTGAGGAAAGAGGGGGAGAGATCTTCTAATTGAGAATCAAGGTCTCCAAGACTTCGGGAGTAAATCAGTTAGATAAGCGCCATATCAATTAAAGGTCATGCTGTTGTTCCGACAATCCCATCTAAAGGAAAGCTGACCCAGGAATGCTCCTGGCAATTATGTAAAGGTTTAATGAGATGAGCTTTGTAGAGATCTCTTGTGCACGAAAAGCTTTTAAATGTGCAGGCAACAGCCAGCTCTCCATTCAAGTTTGCAGGAGTTCAGTTAAACGGGGGTAAACAGATGGGTATAAACTAGCCATGAATAAATTTAGGCTGGAATTTAGAAGCCTAACCATCGGAGGGATGAGATTCTGGAACAACCTCCTGATAGGAGTAGTGGAGGCAAGACACCTAAGTGGTTTTAGCACAGACCTTGATAAATTTGTGAATGGGACTATGTCAGGGTTGCATGTGACAGCAGCGGACTGGACTTGATGATCCAGGAGGTCCCTTCCAGTCCTATATCTCTATGATGAAACTCTTATTTCAGTTAAAAGTCTCTTATTTCAGGTTAGCTAAACCTTGTTCCTGAAGGATTTAAAGTCCACCAAAACAAACCTGGTTTAAGCTGCAATAATAGCGTCCACACGGCTTTCTGCAGCAGCGCAATTCACTATAAATCACACCCGACATTAAACCAGAGCCTGTTTGTGTGCAGACAAGCTCTAACATGAGCCTCTTTATACTGTGTAGAGGGCCTTGTTTGTTCAGTTCAGCTTCTTTCCCCTCCTAATCACCGACATACATAATTCCACACCTCAGTGAGCCATTTACAGGGAGGGAGCAGAGGAGGCAGAAGAGAGATAGGGAAAGCTACCCTCTGCTGGGTTCAATTCCATCAAGCTATGAGTCTCTTAGGATGCCAGCTCATGTAACATGTTTCCTAATGACTAGGAGGCAGATCCAGCGTGTGCCATGCACAGTGGATAAGAGCACCCATTTAAAGAAGGAGGGACGGGGATCCTGGTCCCACAGACGTGAATAGGTGCTTTGCCATTCACTTCTACAGGGCTAGGATTTCATCCGAGGTCTTTTCCCACCTCTTACAGCTGCACTACCCTATTGCAGCTCCACCACTACCAGCAATGGCGGGAGTGCTGCTGTGCCCAGTGCTCCAGCATTTTCACCACTGTGTCATCTAGTTCCACTAAGACCAACTGTAGATAGCACGAGAACGCCTGTATCCTGCCTACCTTATGGCTCCCGCCATTCTTATCACTGATGGGAACTTGCCTAAACAAATACTAATATACACAAAGCTTAAATGAAGACTTTATCAGACTGTGACTCATGTGGCATTGCAGATAGCGCCTGGTCCAGGGGCTGGTTGAAATATTTAGAAATAGGCCACTTAAAAATCCATAGAAAAGCAAAGATGGCATTTGCCCTTTAAAAATCACCATGATTTATGATTGATCTAATCAGGCCTCCTACCACTATAGCACCTCCTATCTGAAGAGCTAATTTTAAAGTGTGAATGAACCAAGTTTTTCACCCCGTCTTTAAGGGACATATTAGTGCCATTTTACAGATGTGGAAACTGAGGCACAGAGTGGTAAAGTGACTTTGCCCAGGTCCATGGCAGAGCTGGGAATAAGTCTGTGGCAGAGCTAGGACTAAGTCTGAGAACTCCAGAGTCCCATGCTGTAACCACTGAACAATACGAGCCCCCTAATATAATCCCCCCAATCAACTTTGCACAGAAATGAAAGAATTTTGCATCAGAATCTTGAAGTGTATTAAGCCAGTCTTTAGTAAAGGCTATTTAGAACTCAACCCTGTAGGCAATATGCCAGTGGCCATTGTAACACCACATGCTCTTGCTATGGCAGCGTGTCAAGTATGTTGTTCAGCAAACACACCATGAATACCAATCCCTTGTGCTTGCATTGTATTCTGAGGCACAGCCTAGCATAGGGGTGCCACCTATGGCTCTCGAGCTGCATTCAGCTCTTCAGAAGACAATATGCGGCTCCCGCTAGGAGCCAACTCTGGGGGGAGGGGAATGGCGGGTGCTCAGATCCACCAGCAGCCCTATCAGCCCCCCTTCACTCCCCCTGTGCCTCCTGACTGCTGCAATCAGCTGTTTCACGGCATTTAGGAGGCTCTGGTGGAGAAGGGTGGAGGAGTGAGCACAGAATACACCCTGAGCTTACAGATCTTGGGTAGGTTCTAGACTTGGCATTTCTTGCAGACATGCTGCTGCATTTGGACAAAGTAAACGTGGAGAGACAAGGAAAATTCCAGTTGCTGTCTGATCTAGTGCAAGGTATATTTGCATTCATGAACAAACTGCAGTTGTTTCACAGACAAATGTTTGTCTCGACACACTTTCCCTCAATATCACAACTTTAAGCCAGATCAAAAGAAGATGCAGCAGAACCCCTAAAACAGAGCACAACTAGGTATGCGAGCGTGATTAAAGATTTTAAGGACAGTTTCGAGGAAAGATTCCAAGATTTGCAGAGAAAAGGCCTCAAATCAGATTTCCAATTGACCCTTTCAGTGCTGAAGCCAATTGTCTGAAGCCCCCTTTAGTCACTGACAAATGCCCCAACATCAGAGGTGCAGCCCTAAATTTAATCTTGATGTTTGCCTCAACCTATCTTTGTGAGTCTGTTTTCTCGACACGCAAACATGAAATCCAAGCACCGATCCGTTTTGACAGACACTTAAGAGAACTGCTGTGTGTGAGCACAACTGAACACAACCCAAATTTCAAGGGAATTCTTGAAAGCAAAGATTGCTAGAAGTCCCACTAACAGATTAAGTTGTTATTATCGTTAATGCTACATTATAAATGTACAATAAATACACATTATCAACTTATATAATGATTGGGTGTGCGTGCGCAATGTACATTGGTAAATTCTGGCTCCTTCTCAGGCTCCAGTTGGCCACGCCTGGCCTAGCATAGCTGATGCAATCGACTAATAGTTTTAGCAGTTTCTGTGTTGGTTGTTCTCTTTTGTTATCACCTGTAATTAGCAAACGCTTGTACAACATTTTGAAGATATACAGACCTATCTAAATGCTATTGTTCTTTTCAGTAAAGTAGGTGCTTGTGACACATCTACAGGGTGGAAGGGCAAATGCACAGTACAGACTCATACGTCTACAGTGGCAAAGGAACAACAAAATGTTTGCCTTTCGGAGGGGCTAAAAAGAACCTCCCCAAAATACTAAAGTTTTGCTGGTGACAAGCGCCCAAGTGAACAGCAGCGCTCTCCTGCCAACAATACAAACGCCGCCCATTGGGGGTGGAAATTTTTGGTTGGCAGGAGAGCTACCGAACAGCAGCTACATGAGTGATTTTTAACAGCACAGCTGTGGCTTCAGAGACTTCCCAGTTGAAATCCTGGATGAGCCCCCAGTTGTAACACCAGTCGGGTGGGATTGAACTGGGGACCTCTGGAGCTTAGTGCATGAGCCTATACTACATGAGCTAAAAGCCAACTGGCTGTTAACTCAGGCTATAGAGCAAACTCATTAATCTCTCTCTAAGTGGTCTCCATGTCACAAAATGGACAGAACACCACATCAGGAGATGTATGGGTTACACTACGTCGCTTCTAAAGCTGCTTCCTAATGTCCTGACTTCAGGGGAGATATATCTGAGAGTGATGTCATGGTGCCAGTACTGGATTACTTGGTGCTGTGATGATGTTTAAACATACACAGGATCTTACACTTATGCTGTGCATTTTGTATAAAAGGATCCCAAAGGATAATATACTGGGCTAGGGGGTTTGACCATGTCTCCCTTTTGTAGCATGCACTAATGACTGTAACACCTACTAGCTCTGAGCTAAAGAAAATGTATTTTAGCTCAGTTGGTAGAGGCCTATGATTTTGGTCTTGTAGAATCTTGGGTCAATCCATCCTGATGACTGGGTTTTGAGTGAATGTCCCCATGGTTTACAAGCAGCTATAAGTATGCATATACTTATCCATACACAGAGAGAAATACTTAACCCACCTGGCATAAAAGGCCCCAGCTGTTTAAGAGTTTAGGATGGAAAGTGAAGAATGCATCATTCTAATGAAAGTGCAGAAGGCTTTTCAGAAAAGAGCATGTAATTGTCCAAAACGGACTTCAGCCAGGATACCAAAGGTTAACGACTATTGCCAAACATGTTAGCTTGCCTGGCTAACTTCCAATCCAGATTTGTACAACAGGACAATCGTGTTCCTTGCAGCATGAATGAGTTGATGTTGATGAGCTAATTCTCAGCCTTGCTCTTCAGGATGCCAACTCCAAAAATATGACTTACGGGTCTAAATAAACAAACAAAACTTTGCAGTTATCTCATTAATAACAATCCTTGGACTTGGCTCCAAAAGTTTTGCATCATAGGGCCGATCCACTAGTAATTCAGATGAATGGCTGAATCTCATCCAAGAGATCTCTGTGTCATGAGGGTTAAGACCTCTAAAATATAGATACTCTGAAGCAGGTGAACATAATATTTCCAATGCTTCATAGAAGCCCTTGTGAGCATTCTGCCAAATTCTAGAGCAATTTCTCTTGTGCATCAGGCTCTAGATTTAATTCCTTGATTAGACTCCAGAAGGAAAATCTCCTGTACCACATCGCAGTACAGTCTAGAAACTTTCAAATGTTGATTGATTTTCTACTTGTTGATCTTATATGGCTCGTTGCCATAATTTTGGAATGCTGAAGTAATATTTTCCACATGTGCAGAGATCAGGGGAGGAGGAGGCGGCAGCCATTAGGACCAACTTTAAAACTAATGTGCTCGACATGGTGAGGGAAACAAGCGAGTCACAAATGGAAAAGTCAGCAAGGAGACCTGAGGGCAAACCTGTTCTTCTAGTCTAACCCAATCTTTCCCTGAACGACCTGACAAAACAGCTAACTAATCCCAGAAGTAGTAACTACAGAAATAAATAAAATTAAAGAGATTGGAGGATTCAACCTCTCTCAAACTCCTCCTTTAACATAGTTTTCTAACCTGGATCCTCGCTTTATAGCCACTCTAAATGAGCACAGAAAACCCCTTGTGTTAATTAGAGAGAGCACCTTTGTGGCAATAACAACTAGGAAGTGCTGACATGAACCACAGGACTACTTCTGGCTTGATCATGCTAGCCTAGCTTATCCATGGGACAAGCATTAATTCATTACCGACTTGAAGCGAAAAATCATCTGCTGATTCACCAATGTGACTTCCCACAGAACTTAGGTTTGTCTTTGGAGGTCTTCGTTTCATGATTGGCCAAGCCTGGCCCTGCTTGGCTTGCATGATCAGACAAGATCATAACACTTAGGTGACTGCCAAAATGCATTCAATTATAATTTTAGCCTTACTTTTAAATGCAAAGCTGCCATTTGTATCTGTGTGCACCCTCATATTTGGAGCCTGTCAGCACTGATAAAGTCCCTCTAAGCACAGCAAATATTGCTGGAAAAGTGTCAAAATAAAGAGACTGAGTTTTCAACAGTGCAAACAAGCTGGATCGCACTTCAACAATTTAGGCATTAACGGAGTGGATCTGAATAAGTCGACTTTCAAAACAAAATGGTAACACACCTAAAATATGACAATAACAACTGAATCACGGACATGAATGCTCCAGAACTTTAGCAGAAGGGATTGTATGTTAAACCAGGGCCAGAATTCTCTTTCTGATTCTTCTCTGGAACCACTGTCTGGAAGCCATCCCAGAGAAAAGAACTGAAAGTGTTTGTGCTTAAAACATACTGCTCCTGTGCTGCAGTCACAAGTCCATCCTTATTTAAAAGAAGTGAAGGCAAAGGATTGAGGAGCAGACCTGGGTTCTAATTCCTGGTTTTGCCACTGATTTACAGCACGATCATGGGTTAGATGCATCATGCCTCAGTTTCCCATCAGTAAAATGGGGAACAGTTTTATCTGAGTACTGGGATGGTATGAATCGTCACACATTCTTATGCTCTCTACCTTCCCCTGCATACAAAAGCTTTCACATTCTTTTTCCTGGCTCCCTAGCATGGCCACTAGCTTTCATACCCGGAAGAGGAGGCCTGCCAGAGGGTTTATTGATAGATAACACAAGGCACTTCCACTATCCCAGTGGCAGAGCACTATTTCTGAAGCACTCCCAGTTCAGATCTCTCACAAGACAATGGGGATTATGCTACCGTTGAACCATCACATGAGACTTGCATGATATTCAAAAGGAACTCTGTCAATAATGGGAAAAGAATCCTGGACCTCAAGTTAACTGACTTTTCAGCCTGAACCTCCATGCTCCATAATGACGCAATGAAGAGCATCCTTCAGGTACTGTGTCTATTCAATAATATTGGTATTATACACATTTATGATGTTGTGATATACTGTAGTTCCAAAGGAGTTACACAGCACGCCTTTTAAGGTGTACTTATGTTCTACACCGTAACCAGGACGACGGGGTATTCCAGACATATTATCCACAAGAAATCTGGTTGCTACAGAGTGAGTTTGTATTTCAAAGTCAAGCTGTATGCTTTGTACATCATCAACTTTTCCCACCATCACCTCAGTCATACAGAATCTGCTATCACAACTTTGTGGAATAATTTACTGTACAGCAAGGGGCAAACCTGTCTCATCTTACCTTCTCTCTTTCTGGCTTCTTCCTAGCCCACCTCTTTGTCCTGTTTTTGTCCTGTTTTTCCAATTCAATTCTTTCAACAGTACAGAAAGACTTATAGACTGCTTTTGTCCTTACAGGTTTCTTTAACTATTTAGTAGTGATAATAGTAAAGAACAGTCACTTACCCTTAAACAAACTATGATTCTTCATTGAGTATTTTTCCATGTGAATCCCACTTCTGGTGGGTGAGGTTACTCAGAGAAAGGGTTTAGTGAGAGAAGAGGGTGGGACTGTGGGACTTAGGACAGAGCCTTGTGGAACCCATAGGGAAATTGGGTGAGGGGAGTATGATTAACCATAGAGACACAGCAGGAGAGCCAGGGAGAAGCCCATGTCATGAAAGCCAAGGAAAGAGATGTCAAACAGGCGAGTGTAATCAATACAGCAGATGGGACAAGCAGGATGTAGGTGGAGTAGGTGCCTTTCAAGTTGGCTAGAAAGAGATCAGAACAGTTTCAGAAAGTGTGGAAGGGAATCCAGAATGGAGGTGGAGGACAGAAATTCAAGAGGCAACAGCTGTAGATAGCTCTCTCAGTAAGTCTGGAGGTGAAGTGTAGGAAGGAAGATGGAGAGGCAGTAGGTGGATAAGGAACGGCTTCAATCATAATTACAAAGAATCAAATTCTGAGAGGTGCCAATCTCCCTGCAAATTATTGTGAAAATATTGGCACAACTACCAACCATTATTTATGCTCTAAAATTCTCTTTATTAAAATGCTTTTTAAGAAATACAATCTGAAACACTTTGCAATCAGTTGCACAGATCAGTTAATACTGGTGACACCACCTACATAACTCAACAAGTTCTAACAAATGCCAATTGTTTACAAGGCAAAACTTAAATTAACAAGATTCTATAAGCTCAATAAATAGTATGTCTGGTCCAGTTCAAGTATAATTAAACAAATCACAGCCTTAATAGAGAATAGAAAAACCCTGAATATAATCAGCCTGACACTAACTTAGTGTTCAAGCCAATATTAAAATGTGTTAAGTCTTATGGGGCTAATGTTTAGATTTTTTTTAATTTTTAGCTTGACAAAAGCAAGTTGCATTGTGACATTAAAGACTAGTTGAGATCAGCAGATAACAACATGTTCACTGTTCAGAAAGGCTGCAACCTTCGTGAAATCTTTGGTTGAGACATGTTGAAATGATTCATAAATATCATGGAAGCTCTTCTTTAAATAATAATAAATATTTTTTGGCTAGACTTGAGACTGCCTAGTGCTATACATATATTAATCAGAAATGTAAATGGTTGAAGAACTATGCTGACTAGAAAAATACTACAGCTTAGATTTTAAATATAGCAAGTCAAAAGAGAAACAACACATTTTACAGCAGTTGAAAGAGGCAAATAGCTACCTGTACAGGTGCATTGCCTCTCAGCAAAATAGGTATTAGGGTGATGTCTAGGAGTTAAATGCCTGCCAGCATTGCTACTATGGGCTGTTTTGATGGAAAGACATTATATTGCAGGTCTCTAATTGCGTTGGGCTGAAAATTGATTGCACAGATTGTTCAACTGAATGCTAAGACTTGGAGGTTTTTTTCAACTGCTTTTGAATGTCGGGATTTTGCAAATTAAAATAAGATTCTCAGAACTGCAGCTGCCTTTTTGGCCACATTCATGTGCTGTTTTGTCAGTAGTTAGTCCTTAGGGGCCAGATTTTCAAATCCCCTCTGAAAATGCCTGGATTTGATCACAGTTGAGTGGTTGTGCACACGCAGAGTTGTGCACATGCAAGCAAGTATTGTGAATGCCTTTCTGGAGGCTCTAAACATTTGGCCCTGCACCCCCGAATACAGTAATTAGGCCAGAATCACCACTTGGGTTCTGCCGGTGGAACTTGGGTTTGCAGGCTGTCAGAGGACGAAACTCCACATGGAAAGGGGTGCCCCCACTTTTTCAGGGGGGATTAGGACCAGTCAGCACAGGTCAGGGAATCCTGGTGGGCTGAAAGTTGTGCTGACTCAGCATGGCTCCTGGGCTGCCCGTCAAGCCCCCAGTCTTTGGAGCCCTAGCAGCAAACTGAAGCACTCTTCCTCAGGCAAGATCTCTAGGGAGGGGGCTGCAGGATACCACCACCAACCCGCAGCTCAGATGGATCCTGTACTTCTGATGCAACTGACCCTGCGAGTACAAGATGAAATACACAAGCTGTGCAGCACAGGAGTGAATCTGGGCCTTGGCATTTAATATTTTGGGGGTAATAAGTTGAATCGCTCACTTAAGTCTGACAGTGAGCCCGTGGGCAAACACAGAAGCATGTTTTAGTAGTTCTACTCCTGCTGACCAGAATGGTTTTCCTGTCACCTTCTACTTCCCCCATTTGTTTGCATCCACCTGTTGTCTCTCACCTTGAACTCTGATTGTCAGCTCTTTGGGGTGTGGGAAAGTTTTTGTTATAGTGCTTAGAACAATGCGTCCGGAACCTTTTGGTGGGACTGCAATACAAACAAATCATAATACTCTTTGTACTTAAGATTGGCTAAAGAGAAGTTGCTTGAGGCTTGGGGATTTGGGGCACTATCAGCCCCACCTCCCGTTCACTTTTAGCATAACTATGTGATCTAAAACTCTACCACCACTCTGATGAGTGCTCCAGTTCTGGAACGGTCTGAAATAGAAAAATCAGATGCTTGCATCTGGGGTGATTCCCCCTCACTCATATTGCCCTATAAGGCAATGAGAGTAATTCTTCGCTTTCAGTCTATGCATCACTGCCCTGGCCGGTATGCCTTGGACAGTAGCTACAGAATATTTACTTCCCTTTTCATAATTTTACACCCTGCCATAAACATTTTTGCCTAACAAATCTCATCAAAATGTAATAAGAAATCTTGCAGCAAGAATTTGCTTTTCAAGATTTTTTGTTTCAATTAAGTGAGGAATAAAAGCCACGTTTTAAATAAAAGATGGGCCGAAATCCATTCACACCTGAAATCTGGTGAAACTCAGATTTATGCCTAAATATTGTGTCTTTCTGATGCACCAAGCCCGAACCTGGAATTCACAGAATCCCTGAACTTTGGAGAAAAATGAATCCAAGATTTGCAGCTTGCACCCAACTCGGGTTGAAATAAATGGAATGCCTCCACCATCTAATTGAAAGAGAACTTTCCAAACCACAAAATGCAGCCAGAAGATATGATACTGAGCTGAAACAATTTTCAGAGAAAGAAGAACATGGCTGCGGTGCAGCTGATATGGAACAAGTTTTTTGGTAGGAGCAGTTTTGGCAGATTGGCCATTTTGCATTATTTGGCAACATTAATGTTGCTCTCTGTGATGGATAAGCCATTCTGAGGGGAAATTATTTACTGTACATAAAGTCCTATTACATTAAGTAAAAAAATTAATGCCAGAGATTTCAATGGCCCTTAATATGGTCAATATCAGAGCTGGGCAAAGAATGTGGAAAAAAAATCTGCAAATTCTCCCAGTCTCCATTTTTCACCCAAATTTCAAACATTTCAAAATTTTTCCTACCACTTGCCTATAGATATGGTTTGTGGTATATTCTGTAAAAGCATAATTCTAGGATCAAATCTGGCAGCAGTTTTCGTTCATATTCACTTTGCTACACAAAGCCCATTGAAATGAACCAGAAATCTAAATAGTGCATTTCAATGGGGCTTTGCATTACATTAAGCAAAGATTTTGAGTATAAACAATGCCATCTAATAATATTTATAGTAGCTGGCGCATCCTGTGTTCTCACTGCAGCATTCTGTGAACAGTTGTTACACTTGCCATAAAAATTCAGGGGAATGAATACAAAAACTGTTAAAATAACATTAAGAGTCTGGCTTATTTCCACAAAGACCAGGAAATTCAAGATTGCCAAGATTAGAAAAACATGTTTTAAAACCACCCCCCAGCTCCCAATGAGAATGGATAAAGAATTCTACAAGTTACGTAAGCTAAACGTGTGGCAGTTCTAAAGCTTCTTGTGCGAGTTTAACCTAAGACACAAAGTGGACACACTTTTAGAATTTTCCCAAGGAATATTTCCAAACATAGACGTTATCAAAGAGCACCGAGCCCGCAGGATATAAAGCACTGGAAAATGGAGGCAATTAACTTTCAGCCTGAACTGTTCTTGGATTTCAATTGTACTCTCCTAGCGACAGGGACTCTGACTTCCTCTATCTTCGTACAACATCGAGTACATGGACAATACTCAAAAATTACAAAACGATGATGATTATCACCACGAAGCTCTAGGTGCACACAGCCTGATACCACTGGGGTTTACCTTATGCCATCTAACGGTTAGCACTAGCACAATGGCTTTAGGTCTCTTAAAAAAGGCCTATTGTTCACTATACTAATGTCTGACATGACTTAAAATATATTAATGTTAAAAGCTTAATTTTAGGACATTTCTTTTCAGATCATTTCCATTGGAGGATGCTAAATTCTTCTAAATACTCAGCCTGACCTACTGTGTGGCATCTGAGAATCCCTGAGAATTCTGAGTTAGTATAGGAAGCCGCTCCCAACACACACAGTCTCAGAAAGAATAGCTGCGCTTGTTACAGATACGCCAGCATTGCTTCCCCATGGGAAAATATTTCAGGCATTATGGTTTTTAATGGCACCCTGGGCATAGATGCATAGAAATGCTGTTTATTGTGCTTTCCTTCCTCCTGCAAGTGCAAACTGATCACTATGTCATGCAGATCAACAATGAAAGGTCAGCATTTACTCATTTACAACTCTTCTAGTTCAGGGATATCATAGCTTTTTCTTCTCAAAGTGGGGAACAATTCCAGCATCGTCCTGTGGCAGATTGCTGTCTTCTTCGTTCATTTTCAGACTCTCTTCTGCAAGCTGGGATAGATATTTCTGTGACCAAAGGAAAACCAGAGGTGGCATTAGCAAGATTGATAATATCAGCACAGAGTGCTTTTTAGCTTCAAGGCACTGTCACTAGCACTCAACAGCCCTAGGAGGTAGAACCCACAGACACTAAGAAAATGTAAACTGGTGTATCTGTATTAATGTAGATCCCCTAGAGCAAATTCCCTTAATGCTGACAAGGCCAGGGAGATTAAGGGACTTGCACAATGCCACTCAGGAAGTCAGCAGCAGAGCCAGAAGGACTACAGTTCAGGATATCCTGAGTCCCAGTCCCACGCTCAATCTGCTAGACATTTTCTCCTGTCAAATAGAAGCTGATTGCTCGATTCTGCTCTCACATTGGGGTAAATCAGCAGTAATGGCACAGAAGCGAACAGAACTGCACCGGTGTGATTGAGAGCAGACGTCATTCCTGAGATATGATTTTAAACACACATTACATTTGCAAAGCATCTGACTTAGACACACCTTTTGACGTATATAAACCTACGTATTTTAAGTGGAAGGAAAAGTGAGTCATCACAAAACAATCATCACTGATAGAATTTAACAATCTGGCCAGAGTATTTGCCTGTACTGAGTTGTTTTATTATGATGGAGTTCAAGTGCCTTAAATACCAATAATACAGTGCGATCCTAAAATCAATTAGCAGCCTATAAGGTGCTGACTTACTGGCAATCAGGGGCAGCTCCAGGCACCAGCGCAGCAAGCGGCATTTCAGTGGCGGGGACAAGGAAGCAGAGATCGTCAAACCTCCCGCAGAAATGCCGCCGAATCGGAGGGACCGGTGGAACTCCTGCAGGTGTGCCACCAAAGCCCACCTGACTGCCGCGCTTGGGGTGGCAGAAAATGTAGAGCCGCCCCTGCTGGCAATGCCCTTGGGTGGCAGAGGTGCTCACAAAATGGAAGGTGGAATGACGTGGGCGTGAGAGAGACATGCAAGCTTTTTATATTCAAATTCAACCAAGGGAGAGGCAGAAGAGGCAGAACGGAACAAAACTTCCTCATCACAAGTAAATTTGGTCAGAATCCTGGGAGATACCTTTATAATAACAGAGTATTAAAGATTTATATATAAAAAATCACACTCACATGAGAAACTGATCTGAGTGTTATTAGAGACCATAAATCCAACAAATGGTAAAAGGTTCCTCTCTGTGGATCATGGACAAGCAAATGCCAATTACTCAAACTTCTGAAACATATTCATCAGCACCATCAGTCTACGTACGGCTGTGATGAGAAATCACGTACATCTCTAGCTACGAGCAGCTGCTCTGGTCTAGGACTGGTCATTTAAAAACGCTGCTCCGGGGCGGGAAACAGAATCCTCAGTGCAACTCTGCAGCAGGCCCCCTATTGCCTGCAACGTGTCTCTCTTTTCAGTGGTGCTTGTGTGTGACCTGCGGTTGCACTGTGCATACAGTACACAGCATAAATTCTCAATGGGCAGGGCCGGATTAACCTTTTGTGGGCCCTGTCCCTGCACTCCACCCATGCCGCGCTCCGAGGTCCCGCCCCTGCTTGGCCTCTTTCCTGCAAGGCCCCGCCTGCTGCTCGCATGGGCGGGGGAGGAGTGAGGTGGGAAAGGGATGGAGAGGAGCGAGCGGGGGAGGGGGAGCCGAGTGATTGGGGGTAGGGCTTCAGGGGGTGGCCACAGTCAAGGCAACAGGGCCTTTTCTGAGTGTGGGCCTGGCACTATTGTAAACCCAGTAGTGACAATGTGGCCTTCATTTTCTTTATGTTTCATGTGTGCAGCTTAGCAGGAGGGGACTCAAAACTACCCTTCAGCTTTCAGAGGCAACCTTCCCCCCGCACTTTTTTTGAGGGGAAGGCGTGGTCGCTGGTCCATTTTTAAACCCCAGACTTTGCCTGCCAAGTTCCTTAGAGCTGCTCTTAGACTGGATACCATGATGATTGCTACTGCTGTAATTTGAAATAGATTTGAATAGGCCTGGGGAAATGCTGCACACACTCTGTGTTGAACTAACGGGACAAAATTCTCCAGGGCTGCAGGCAAGAGCAAATACAACAACAGTCTTTGGACAGACACTGAATTCATTAAGCTTGGTTTAACTGATCTTTAAACCTTCAACTACATTTAATTACTAGCACACACAGATGGAACATATAACCCATATGCTGATTTTTTTTAAGCTAGTGCCTACTGGTTGAGATTTTCAAAGCTGACTAGGAGTTTAGCCACACCCCCGGTTGATTTCAATACCACCTCATGTGGCTAAAGCCCGTCTCAGCTTTGAAAATCTCAGTCAAACTCCCAACTGCTATTTATCTCAGAATGGCAGCAAGAGGGAGAAAATACATTTTCGGTTTAAATAGAAATTCACCACAAAACCTGTACAGAAGACAGACAGGCATTACAATGCATTCCATAAAACCTCTCTACATTTATATGTAAACCAGAATGAAAGTGACTTTGAAAACTGTTTGGCTTTAATCTAATTCAGCGGTTCTCAAACTTCATTGCATTTCGGGTCTGACAACAGAAATTACTACATGACCCTAGGAGAAGCGACAGAGTCTTGTAGCACCTTATAGACTAACAAATGTTTAGGAGTATAAGCTTTCGTGGGGAAAAGCCCACTTCGTCATTCATCTGATGAAGTATCTCTTGGACAGCTTCCATGTTCCACACCAGTGACGGCTGCATTTCAGTGGTGTATGAAGCCATCCTCAGATTATTTCTGTATCATACACATAATGCTTTGATATTCCTCAAGTTGAAACATACTGTAGAGACTTCAGTTGGCACAGAAATAAAATTATGCAAATTTTAAAAGAGTAATCAATTTAGCTGCCATGAAATTATGAAATCAGTAGTGGGGGCAGGTCTGCGAAATCTGTCCCAGAAAGAACTGCCAATGCACTTCAGTCCTGACCTGACTATTGCCTAATTTTGGGCCTCTTAAGAGGAGAGTCTCAACTGGGCCAAACTGTGTGCCAGTATTTTTGGGATGTGGACTTCTCACCTCATTTCCCTTTGTGAGTCATTTGAATTCGGTGCGCACCATGAATTCAGTGCGGGGCCTTGCAGGGAATTCACTGCCATTTGATTTCTATGCATTTGTCAGCGTAAAAGATTTAAAACTGTCCATTTCCATGCCACTGAATTCTGTGCGCACCATGAAAGTCCGCTTTATAGCACCAGAAAGTTTTACTCAGTCTGACCCTTTAGTTAGTAGAAGCAGGACTAACACTAATTACACCCGTGTTTTACCTGAAGATTTTTGTAGTGAACAGTACTTCTGCAGTGGCTTGTCTTGGCTGTCTCTTCATTCGTGTAGAAAAGTCCACAAAGCTTGCAGTAAAACCCAGTTCTGGGCACCACAAATTCCACACCTACCAAACGATTTTGAATCACATTAACATGGCAGATGTTGCCTGATAAAAACAGGCTTACATTCAAAGAGAAAAATATAATTTAGCTCAATGATAAACATACAAAGGCTAATCCCAGATCTACTTCTTTCAAGTTCACCTGAAAGGACATCAAATTCTGCAACTAATGACAGTGAAAAATTACAGTTTAACACATCAGGTACTGCAAATGCATATATACATTCTCTTAGGTATTATCTGTATTTATAGATTATCTCAGATAATATATACCTGTATATTTATTGAGAATAAAGGATGGTATAGCACTGTAGGACAGTCACAGAACTTACTGGGGCAAAAGTCACAACTGAGTTATTTAAGTCATTCCTAGCAGGTGCTAATAATATCCTTATATTAGATCACACCACAGTGTATTCTGTATGTTCATGATCTATGGTTGTGTAGTGTAACTGATCCATTCGGGGGCTAAATCACTCTAATTCTTCTTGTCACATGCTTAGAGGCTCCTTACTGTACAGAGAACTCACTTGAGAGATCTCTCTACCCTTGAGATTTCCTTGGCACTGAGCAATGCTTCTACCAAAGCCCAGATAATTTCTTTTTGAATGTATTAGTCCCCCTGTGTGTTAGACCTTGGAATCCAATGGCAGTTATTTCAGCTGTTCAGTGTCATTAATGAATGCATAGGGAATAATAATAATAAATAATCTGGAATAAAAATCTCAGTTCTTTCAACATTTAGCCATGTGTTACTTACTGATTCTCCTTGCAATCATTTTGAGAACAAATACAATAAATAGCCTTAAAGTGACACCTTGTTGTACATGCAAGGTATTGCAATGGATGGTAGAGAGAAGCCTCAATGTTTAGACATACCTAGAGGAATGCTAAGTTCAGTGAAAACATCCTCTTGTTCCCAGGATGGTGAAGAATGGGTTCTTTTAGATTTCACCTCGGAGAATTCAGGAGATTTCATTTCCAGATACCTAGAATTTACTTAAGAAAGGAATACATGCATTGAATGAAAACAGCTTAATGAAATACGACAACTTCTAGAATCCCCTTTCAGACTTTTTCTGAATGAGGCCAGAAGTTAAACATGACCTGGAAATGGAATATTTCCACCCAATCTGGATGTTTAATACAGTGCAGCTGACAATAGCTAATCAATAAAAAACACCACACATGAACGACATTTTTTTTCTAGAAACAATTTCATGTTCATTACTGCTCTTCTGTTTAGATTTTAAACTTTTCTATTTTGGTAATTGCCCACTTTCATTAGAGAGAGTGTATTAAAACTGGAGCTATGCTTTATGTTTGCCTCAGTATTACAGGATACCGACAAACACTATTATTCTGTGTGTATATGTTAAATCTGTGCAGGCAGCAGATTTAATGCATGGGAAATATTGTGTTGATTTACTAGGAGGGATTAAGGCTGGTAAGGAAGATATCCTTCCTCCCCGTTCTAGACATGTGAATTGCTTATCTATTATATATAAAGTACAGAGCCATTCAAGATCCCAAATCACTACAGCATTACAAGAGAGGTGAAGGATTAAGAATAAGGAGCTTGATTCTGATTCTGCAGTTCTTTCAGACACTGTTGTCCTTATTCAGATATTTTTCCTGACAGCTAAAGTTTTCAATAGGCAGGTATGATTAATCTTACCCTCTTAAAATATTTCCTGGCTTTGTGTTACCATGTGCCTTGCCACATCAGGTTACATTCCAGGGAAAATAAAAAATAATAGTACCTGATTAGTACCCACTCATGTCCACACACAAAGTCACGTGCTTGCACGAATAAAGATAGAGAAGTAACAACTGTAGCGAAGCAAGAACTCACTGGCGTGGCACCTCCTGCTGGTCATCAGGGAATTAGCTCTTTCAGCACTCAGAGCACCCACTGCTGGCTGGTGACTTGCCTGCCGCTGGCCCCCATGTCCCTCCTGGACCCCGGTGCCCCTTTTTGTTGGGGTGCTTCCCCCTGCAGTATCCCCATGCTCTGGGTCTCCCCTCCCAGGAGAACCCACAACCCTCTAAACTCACCTTGCCTCAGTGGCTACTGCCAGTCATCATCTAGTACACTGCAGACTGCAGTGTACTGGCCACTCATCATTGGCAAGGGGTTAGGATCTGCTGCCTTTGCCTATCCCCGGGCTGCCCCTCTACAGCTCCAGTACCTCTATAGGCCTTCACCAAGGCCTGCAGCCTGGGGGTTTTCCAGGCTGGTGCTCCCCAGCTCCCTTTGCCCTTTTCCCCAGCCCTGTTCCACTTCAAGTACCTTACTCTCAAGCAGCCAGGTCCTTCTCTCTCCACTGCTAGAGAGAGACTCCTCTCAGCTCCTAGCTCACAGCCCCCTTATAGGGCCAGCTGTGGCCTGACTAGGCTGGAGACAGCTGTGGCTGCTTCCCCAATCAGCCTAGCGTGGCTGCTTTTAGCCCCTGTTTTACGGGAGTGGGGCAGCTGCCCCATTATGCAACCTATTTTCATCTTTTTGCATGGCGGGTAAGAAACACCCATCCTGAGTTTCTTATGTGGATGGGGGCCAGACAGATATAAAAGATCCCTCTGTTATTTGTTGACCTGCAGGAACTGCAGTTCTTCTCATTGAAAATTCAAAGTACTTAGCAGGCGGCTGCAAGAGATCAGCTCAACTCATGTGAACCCAGATGTGACCCTTACAGCTGATTATTGCAAGTTGCTTATCGTATTTCCTTTACACCATTTGACTAAAAGCCTTTAAAGGATTAACATGGTTCTCATGGCAGCAGGGCTCTTTTACTGAGCTGCTCCTAGGACAATCTTGACACTATTAGCAACATTTGTTCTTGTTAGCAGCAGATTAAAATCTAATGCATCTTGGAGATAAGAGCTCTCCACCAGCAGAAAAGAAAACTCAGAAGTAGTTACCCCTCATCTCTTGACACTCTTGGCTTCCACAGGTTGTTTCTTCACTGGAGTTTTTTACAAGCATTTCCATGACTTCTCTACTCTCCGTTTCTTGTGATCCCATCTGCTTGTAATGATCCATAAAAGTGCCAGATAGCTGGTGGGTCTCTCCTTTCATTTGATCAGAAGATATCAGTCCATCCTCCAGCTTTATGTGAATATCAGAGCTCTCCTCTATTTTTCCTTCCCCTTTGTGGTAATTAGAAGCCCTAAGAGCTCTGTCTTCTTGGGATTCATCTGGCTTCTGTTCAGTGTCCAGATTTAGGTTTGATGCTTCGGTAACGGCATCATCATCATCATCTTCTTCTGGACAGCCACCGGAAGCAGCCGTGCTTTCCTTTGCTGATCTGAAGCTCGTTTCTGGAGCTGCCTGGACAGATTCGCCTTCACTCCTGTTTATCTGGCTCTGGTCATTTTCTAGTTCTAATGTGCTAGTTACATACGGACGCATTTCTGAGCATACTTTGTCATTTGGATCAACTGGAACAATTTCTTCAAGTTCGGTTATATCCGGCTCCATAATAAAGTCGTCTTCTCCCACTTCATCCACTGTGACCAGTTCTTCCATGTTAGCTGGATACCAGGCCTCGCCTTCCATCTCACTGCCACTCTCCCAGTCTCGCTCCTGCCGCAAAGAGGACAAGGGGTTGGGAAAGATGTCATAGTCATATATCGTCAATATTAGGGAATGGGCTTTGGCATAGTGATCCCAAGTGATGCTTTGGACTGGCCATCCCTCATGTCCTACCACATCCACAATTCCTAGGAACTGTACACCGTGGTATCATGTTTGATTTACTCTGTGTACGTGTAGGGGGGTGTACATGTAATCCATGTGCTAATAGGGAGATATTTCTTTAGAGGGAAGCGGGAGAGAGGAGTGAATGAGTTGTGTCTGGGTCATTGTTACTCGGCAGATGCACAATAAGCACTCCACACCCAGAAGTTTCTGGAACTGGGTGTGGTAGCTGGACTCAGAGTCCACTGAGGACAAGTAATCAGGGCAGCTGATTTACAAAAGGACATGTGACCTGCTGGGAGAAGGTTAGCCATGGCAGCAGAAAGCAGGCTGGTTTCCCTTAACTCCGAAGCACTATGCAGCGGGTTAGGGGTATTGTTAACTTTCCAGCACAGGGAAGTCCTGGCAATTTTAGAAAGAGGAAACTGGGAGGGGAAACTAATGACTTTCCTTTTAGTTACACGCCCTGAATGCGGTTTGATTTTGGCCAAACAGTTTTAGTTCAATCATCTTTACCAGTTTGGTTCAACTTTTTTCTTATTTAAATGGGATGCTGGGGAAAGTCATCTATATCTGGCTATTCTCAGTTTTGTATTTTTCTTGTAACAGGGTTATTGATTTACATACTTAATGCTGATTGGCTGATTAATTTGCTAGCTGACTAGCTGAGTGATTCCACAGTCCAGTAGAGGAGGGAACATCTGCCCGGCTTCCGCGTGGAGATTTCTACACGCAGGAGGAGGGATGATCTCGTTGCAGAGTTTTTGACTCAGCAGACTATATAGAGCCAATGAACAAAGACTCTAGCTAAGGCATGCAAATTCAACCTAAGCTGTTGGCACTCTGACTTATTTCTCACTGTGTGTTTGTAAGGACTGACCTGTTTAGATCAAATTTGTTTCTTTTGTTTATATATATATATACTTGTGAAGATCGCGTATGTTGATTCTGAAGTAGCCTTGTTAGGTAATAGAAATGAAGCTATAATGATTATTGTTTCTTGATCATTATAAGATTGTATGAAATTGGTATTTAAGAATTAAGTTCACTCTCTTTGTTTTTTTTGGACTTATTGTGGGGAATCCTTGCTGAAAGTCCTCCATGACTGACCTCTGGGTCTCCATGTGCTTTTCTAGAGGAGTTGTGTTTAAGCACTAGGAGAGCTCCCCTACCGTTACATGTACACAGATCACTTTACCATAGCCACATAAATGCTTCTAGCTTGGTATTTCACTGGCGATATTTTGTAACTCTCTGGGCAGTTGAAATCTCCCCATCTCAGTCTTGTGTTAATCACCACCATGTGAGCAGTGCCACAACTGTCCGGAAATCCACAACCTGTTGTACCTAATTCTTTGAATAAGACTTTCTTCAGGCCCCGAGGAAATTCACTTACCTACCCGTCTGGAGCCCACAGGGACACCTGGGGGATAGTGCTGAATTTGTCTATTCTCCATCATCACCATGGCCAACCTCTCCCCAGCCAACACAGTAATTTTTTTTGTCTGGCTGCACACTACCTCAAGCTCCTACCGAGGCAGGAAACTTGTGGCTACCCAGTGCAGTCTCTTCCTTCCATATGGACCCTCTGCCAAAGACTCTGCTGGCAAAAGCTGGCTTGACCTTGAAGGAAGTTAGCTTGTAGAGTTACACTAAGATTTTAATCTCCTGGAACACCAGATAAATGCCAAATAACATCACAGGATAGTTCTAATTATAAACTCAGTATCTGACAGTGGACCTTCATTCCAAAACATTAGCACTGGCTTTCAGAAGTGCACTTATTAATTACAATGCCTGCTTACTTTTAATGCAGACTTGGAATAAGTTAGATTTCAACTCCCAGAATCATTTTACATGCATAAGAGATTCAAAATCTGTGTTTCCCTCCTCTTTGGTGAAGCTGGGCAGTGTCCTAGGGTAGACAGACTGTTCTTGATCAGGAGATCCATTTTCTACTGCAACAGATATTGATAGCTACCACATTTGACCATCAGCTTGTCACTGTAAAGGCATGAAGCTGGAGAATTTCCAAGGATATGTCTCTGGGCGACTGCAATAGGAGGTTTGTAGTGAAATTATTTAGTTAAAGAGAAATATTTATAGAGCCCACCTAACGCCATCATTCTGGAACGGTTTCATCTCCTATCCCTTCCTTTGCTGCAGTTCCAAAATGGCTGCCTCTTCTATTTTTGGACACATTTTACAGTTATGTAGTCTTTTTAGGCATACATTCCTTCACACGCATAACACTTGGCAGCAGCAATTAAAAGTAATCCATATAGGCATATACCAACTAAAAAAAGAACCTCTCAAAATCCCATCAGGCAAAAGCTATCCGTAGAAGCAGAGTTCAATACGAGGTAAGTTAATTTAGACATCCCCTCTCAGAATGTCTGAGAAATGGCATTCGATGGGGGTGTTACATTTCAGTCTGCAAAATTTGCTGAGAAATTCATGTGTTGCTTCATTTTATAATAGAGACTAAACTCAGTTCACACACAGCTTACCTTCTCTTTTCTTGTGCTTTCCATGGACTCTGATGAATCTTTTCCTTGTTTATTCGCTGAAGGTGAGGTCTTCTCTGGAATATGTTCCTCTTTCCCAAGCTAAAACAAATACAACAGGTATATCTATAGTGACACTCAGCAGTAATCCTAAATAGAGAGACTTCCACTAGGGTTCTATTCTGAGACTTTGTGAGCAAAAGCATCCAATATGGTCCCATTCCTTATTCATCAAATTTGTATAAGTGAATTCTGGGGAAACAGCCAGAGATTGGAGACGTCTATCGAGCAAAGCTGGACAGAACTTTAAAAAAATTAGAATTTTTGAGAAAAAAATAGAAATTTTGAGAAAAAATGGAAATGATTGGAATTTTATGAATTTCCAATCTTCCTTCTTCAGTTTTCCAACTAACCCTGGTTTATAATGATTGAATGCAGTGTAAGCAGGGGCCCCAACCCACTGATTTGTTATTGTAGGGCTGCTCAGGAATGCAGTTCCTTGCATGGGTTATATTTTGGAAAAACAAACCACAAAAACAAACCACAAAAGAAAAAAAGGTAGGTGGACTGGAAGTTTAGGTCTTCTAAGCTTGAGGGCGTCCCTTTAACTTTATGAGTGACCTTAACCAAAAATTCTCAGAAGGTCTATTGCTAACACTGTTAGTTTAAGGTAACTATGTACGTGGGTGCAACTAATACTGCAGCTTCTCTAGAAAAAAGGGGAAAAAATCTGGCGCAGACAAATAGATTGATTGGACATGGCAGGGCCATTGCCCACTACAGAGACTGCTGAGCTACAACCCGGAAACCTGGAAACTTCCACCGTTTTTTCCCTGCATGGGGAAGGACAGCAAGATCAACTAAGGCTTGCCCTGAGCTGACTACAGATTTTGAAGTTCAGCAGGATCAGCTCAAGCCTTTGGACCTGTGGAGCCAGAAACAGGATATCCAGCGGCTTCTTCAAGTAAACGCTCCCCAGTGAGAGACACTGATCAGCTACCCATTTTAAAGACTGTTGTTAGTGAAATACATGTACCGCCCTTGTTTCCATTCTGGGCAGCCTAACACATACACACCTGTGCTGTAATGTTGCCAAGCACTGTACACCATGTGATCATCATACTTAGCGTCAAAGTAACAAAGAGTTAAGGTTGGAAATTTTCAGACGAACTCAAATAAATCATGTGCCCAAATCCCACTGATGTCCCATTGGCGGTAGGCACCTAACTCCCTTAGGCTCCTTTTAGTCAATGATTTTGGGGGGAGAAAGCTGCGAGATACTGGAGTGAATAACCGAGCATTCCATAATGGTATTTCTGTAGATGTGGCAAATTACAGAATGTTTGAGTGGATTTTTCTCCCTGCTTGGTGTTAATAATGTGAGTTCAAAACGGGCTCCCTGTACATTACACCCCCAAAAAGTGCAACTGCTCCCCAAGAAAGCGTAAAGATACTACACATGACAGGTCTCCAGGGGTATGAAAAAGAAAAGCAAACTTTTGCTCACAAATTTTGCTCCTGAGTTCTTGAGCTGCTGTATAAAATGACTGTTCTGTGGAGGGCTGGTGCGGTGAGAAGAGTAGCCCCTCCCCTGTTGAAATACACCTTGGACAGGTTTAGCTTTCACTTCTATTAAACCTGATGATCTGGATTTTCTGGTCTGAAGCAGCACAAACTAAGTGACCTTAAACCAGCCAGAGCTAGCCCCTGGGGAACTCCCTCTGTGCAGGGGAACACTCTGCTGGCAGAAATCTGGTGGTGGCAGCTTCCTGTACGAGCCGTGTAAATACTGTAAAGGATCTTATACCAGCGGCATACGTAGGGTCCTACCAGTTTCATGGCCATGAAAAACATGTCATGGACAGTGAAATAAGCTTTTCCCCATGAAATCTGATCTCCTGGCAATTGATCATGCTGCGGAGGGACAAGACTTGTCCTTCCTCTGCACAGCTGTTATGGGGGGAGATCAGAACCACCTCCATTACCAGCGCAGAAGTGAGGGTGATACACCCTCACTTCTGCACTGCAGCAGTCCCAGAGCTGGGCTCCGGACTGCCACCCCCCCATGGCTCTTGCCAGGGCTTGGGGAACCCCTAGTTCCAGGGCTTCCGCCCTCCCCTTGTGGCTCCTGTCCAGGTTTGGGGGACCCTAGTGCTGGAGTATTCGCTGGCCACTGCTCCTGCAGGTGCTGGGAAGGTAGTGGCTGCAGCTTCTGCCCCAGGCTCAGGGATCTGGGCTGGGCTGCCATGCCCCACAGTTCCAGCCCCAGAGCTCCTGCCCAGCTTGTGACTCCCCCAGCCCCATGTCTCCATCTGGGGCTCAGGGTGCCTGGGGCTCAGGGCTGCTGCCCTCACAGCTCCTGCCAGGGCAGAGGCACCCATTTTTCAAATTGTCTGGGCCCCTCCCACCCCCCAATCACCTGTTGGATCAGGACCCCCATGGTTACAACCCCTAAAATTTCAGATGTAAACATCTGAAATTGTGAAATTGACCAATTTTAAGACCAATGTGGCCATGAAATGGACCAAAGTGAACTGTGAATTTCACCTATGCCTGTAACCTAGGCATAGGTTAGAGCAGCCCGGAGCACGGGCTGTGAATCTGCGAGTGGCTACAGGTTCCCTGTGGCTTTTCCTCTCTGTTCCATCCAAGTGGAGAATCAGGCCCACAGAGATTGTAACTTTACCTGCCAGTGAAATTTGCTAAGAAATTTAAGTCACTGCTTCTGCCTAGAGAGGCTAACGAGTCCCTGCCCCGCCATTACATGGAGTGAGAAATTAGTAATGTTCATCGTTACAGTCAAGAGTAGGGAATTACAAATACAAGTTACCAATTGCTGTGCCTACAACACAAAGAAAATTGTGTCATGAGAGTAAAATGTCATTCCCACGCTGACTGCTCCACATATCACAGGGGGGCTGTATAGAAAGGGAGTTCCTCGCTAGCTGAAAGGGGAGCAAAACAAAACATTTTGCATGCCTCCCTTTTACCGGCAAACATCTCTGCAGTTTCACTGCAAACAAGCAAAGGACATGTTTGGACAAGCTCCACAGCAATCGCAGTAGTTATGAGCCCACTAGAAAAGTCATTACTCCAGCAGTACAACTTTTCACTTTTTGCCTGTTCTAACCGAAGAAGCTCCCTGTTACCTCATTCTCAGGTGTGTTGCCCTCCTTTGTGTCACTGCTTTCACCAACAGCAGCAGCATCTTCAACTGGGTCTTTATCCGATTTCTTGATTTTACATTTATCACTTTGCTTTTGCTTGCAGCCTTCAGATACCTTGTTGGGCCTTTGTTCTGACGTTTCCTCTTTATCTAGGTCCTCCCCGTGAGAGTGTTTGCGCTCTCTTAACCTGGCCTCTTCTTTTCTTTTATTCTTCACGGGTGCATTCTGCAGCTGCTTTTGGTATCGATCCGATTTTGACTTAGATGCTTTTCGGTAATAGTCATCTTCCCTGCTCTTATACCCAGGCAAAGCATGAAGGGCATTGGGTGAACCACCCCTTAAGTACTTTTCTCTGTGCCCTCTGGCTCCTTCGATCCTCCCATCTATGTCTACCTTATCCAGCTGCCACAGATAGTGTTTTCTCTCGTGAACCCATGTGTCAGTCCTATCCCTTTTCTCCTCCCCGTTCTCTCTCCAAAGTGCTGCATCTCTTTCTTCCTCTCTTCGGGAATAAGGGGACTGATCCCATGACTCTCTTCCATTTCCCCAGTCTGTTCTGCTGGCACCCAATGGACTGCGAGGTGAGCTGCAGGAAGTAAAGCTTGGGGTGTGGGACCTTGGTGACAGAGAGCGGCTTATGGGGCTGCGAGACCGGGGCCTCTCAGTCCCATACCTGCAGCAGAAGGAAAGCAAACAATTAATCATCTCTGTCTGAAGGAAATCTAGGGACTCTTTACCCTGTTTGGATCTAGCCATACTGAATACTGGGTTTGTACAGTGGGGCCAAATCAAACAAACCTTTAAAGTTGCACCCACGGATTTTGCACATGTATCCATTTGCATATGTACTGCTCCCTTGCATTTGCTGGAGCCTGGTTAGGACTGTACTAACACTCACAGCATCCACAGAGACTCTGGGTATGGTTACACTTACAAGATTATAGCGCTATTGGTTATAGCGGTCCCCTTATACAGTAATACGTATAGCGCTATTGTATGTCCACACTCAGACGCGCCAGCGGTATAGCATGGCCACATTTGGGGCACTTAATGCGGCATTAAGAGCAGCGCATTAGGGCAGGTATCCCAGCATTGAGCTGGGTGCAACGTGCTTTTTAAACGAAGGGGGTGATGGGGGACGCACTGTGTGTATGCGGAGGGAGAGAGCCAGTGGTTTCTCCGTTCTTCTGAAAGCCTGTCAGCAAGCCTCTGTTCACAGAAGGCTTTGTTTTCACACAGGCTCCCTCCTTAAACATTTGCATTGCTTATCTGCGGAGTTAAGAGAGAAACTCTAAAGAGGTACTTCTGCATTCCTCCAGCCGCGTTCAAAACAAAGGGAAGAGATGTCAATTGCCTTAAATGGCTCTAGGCATCTCAAGAGATCACTTGTAGCGCAGTGGGTGTCCACATTCTTGCTGTAGCGCTACAGCAGCTGCGCTACAGCCCTTATTCCCCACGCGGAGGTGGATTACCAGGAGCGCTATAACTCCGCGGTTATAGCACTCTACGTGCCTTGCCAGTGTGGACGGGGAGGAGGTTATAGCGCTCGTGGGGGCTTTATAGCGCTATAAAGTGCCAGTGTAACCAAGCCCTCTGTCATCCTTGTTCTTAAGAGTATCACATGGTGTCAGTTTCTAAAGCCTATGACATGTTTAATACAGGCCATTTATGCATCCATGGCATCCCTAAGATGATAAAAAGTGGCACATCTACCCTGAGCTTTCATGTTTTTTAAAAGCTGTTTCACTTTGTGACTATCTCACCTACAGAACCACTCATAGCACACGACCCATAAATGCACACAGCAGAAAAGACACACATGGAAAGTACGCAAAATAAATAAAAATCAGTTTGTATTTAACGTGACTCCTTCCTCTGGGTCTTCCAGTGCACCTAGCATCTGTGGGCAGTCTGTCTTTAGATGATAGGGGAATGTCTTGTGATTTGTGTTTGGTACATCATGCCAAGCATATTGTCAATGCTCAGAATAACAAGTAATTAATAATAAAAACATTGTTTTCTTTTATAACAATCATTCCATTTGTCATTGTGTTTCATTACCCAGGCTCTGTGATTTACCACAGTATCCTTTTGTATTTTTTTCCAAGCAGTAGAAATGAAATATCAGAGACTTCCAAAACATAAGTAAGATTGAGAATTAAGAAAGAAAAGTAAATAGATATTCACTGATTATCCTGCTTGCCAGTCAGCGGAGTTATCTAACCTCCCTTCTTCCCCATTTCCAAACCATCCAGCAACCTTTTAAATCATCAAGGGTAATGGCTCAGTATTCGGAATGTGCAGAATTTGCTTTCTATATTGCTCTGAATCAAGTCACTAAAAACAGAGTGTGCCCAGCTGACATCATGATGAGTTACCTGTCGGCTTCACGGTACAGATCTCTTTCCTTTTGAGAATGGATGTCCTGGATGATTGCTGCCACATTCTTCCCTGGTTTCTAAGCAAAACAAAAGATTGCTGTTTAGAATCCAATGTGTCTCTAAGCTATTTTACGTGCAACATCATCTATGAAATGGCATTCCATGTAGCATCTCACGACACTACTTGTGAAAAATATTCTGATACACTGTGTTTCCTACAGTCTTCTCTAAAGTTGGTAGCATGGTGACTGATGCATTAAAATTGCACTGATCGAAAACAGTGATCTGTTACAGTACAGCATAATACCTTTATATTTGTTGGCTTATATGTTATGATCTGAACACTGGTCAGTCTCTTTTTGCTGGGCATTCACTACAGAATATTTGTTAGGAATCTGCATGTAACAGGAGGCAAATTAGGCCACGAGCCTACAACATGGATTAAATAGACGCGTCATTCATGCTTCCACCTCCCTAGGAATAGATTGGTATGGTATTTAATTTCACTGCTTAGCCCATTCAGGAGCATGGCCACACAACACATGTAGCCCTGGGAGCTTCCAATCAAAAATGCAAAGGAAGCTTGTTAGTGAAATTTCAACAGGTGACATTTTTTCAAGACCATTTATCAAAAATGTATTACAGTAGATCAAAGTGTGTGTACCTCTTTATATACTATCAAAAACAACAGCTGAACAATATAGTCATATGGGCACTGAAAGCAGTTCATAGCAGTATAAGCCACCCTTTCTTGATTAAAAAAGAAAAAGCAGTTCACATTCATCATCTATCTACCTTAGATGCTCACCAGGCCTTCATTACTACAGTATCCAAGCATCTCACAAGCTTTGTAGTACATATATCTCCACAACACCCTTTGAGGTAGGGTCCAGGAGGAGCTATTCTTCCCCTTTTAGAGATGGAGAACTGAGGCACACAGAGACTGACACATCTTTGGTAGAGCAGAGAACAGAACCCAGGTCATCTGAGTCCCAGGCTTGCACCCTAACTACCAGACCATCATTCTTCACTGGTTTAACCTCACACCAATGCTACAGCATATACACAACTCAGCTTGTCTTTAGTGAAATAAAAATACCCGCTATGTGGCTCAGGAGAGTGGGTAATGAGCTATGGAGCCTTTCACCTCTAGATCACTAGTTTTTCCCAAGTTAGTCATCATGAAAGTAATTATTCCCTTAGCGTTGGTGGCATATGTGAAATGCGTTAGGTTTTCTCAGTCCAGTTGTTAGTGTACAGGAATCAGTTCGGTGACACTCTCAGTAGAGAGGCCAAAGACTGATTCTCTATGACAGATTCAGCTCTTCAGTTAGATCATCCGCAGAGAGAGAAAACAAGCCATTGATAAAAATGTTTAAAGCAGCACTGCCACCATAGTTATACATGGAAATTGTACCATGGCTCCAGGGTACAATTAGTGAAGCCATATTTACTAAATCATATCTGAAGAATGACAGAAAGAACAGTAGACTCTTATTTTTGCCACCACACAGAGTTTGCAATGTTTCTTGCACGGCTGGATATCAGGCTTTGGTTAGCCTGAGCAATACCAATGTCTGGCCATAAGAAGACAGCTGGGGAAGGAGTTTAGAATTAATGGCGTGACAATCAGATTAAGCAGAGTCTCTGCAAATAACTCAAAGACAAGAAGAAAGCCAACAGTCAAGTAAACATGGCTTGTTAGCATATATTGGTTAACTTATTTGCCCTCATTTCATTTTTAAAATTCTTACTATGGTAAGTAAAAATCAGAGGATCTTTTGGATGGGTTTCTGAGGGTGTGCCAATAACTCCAGAGTTATAGTACAATCCGGAACATGTTTCTAGTTTACCTTCAGCTGAAGCTCCTTGTATCTTTTAGACATCCTAATGAGTAACTTGTCATCATTTATCATAGCAGGTTTCTCTTGGTAGTACTGCACCATGGCCTGTGCAGCCTCAGTGTAAGCCATTTCGAGAAAGGCCTGTCACCAAAAAGAAGAAGCGGATGGATGCTACACAATATTCAATGAAAGAGAAAAATGTGGTGCACCAATTTTAGCTCAGAATATTGTTAAGAGACATTTGTGATAGTAAACTGTAAAACACAAGAGTTTAGACGAGCCTGCCAATGAAACAAGATTTTCACAAAGCCGTGTAGCTTTTCAGCTTTGGAACTGAAATTGCGACCGTATTTTGATCAGTCTCCATTTATTTAAAAGAAAATAGACTGCCAATTATAAAAGATGAGACCCCACTAAAAACAGAGATGAAGAAACCACGTAGCAAAAAAATAAAAATGACTTTAACTAAATCTTTCTTGGCATATGAAAAAGTTAATTCACTTCCTTCCCCTTTTCTTGATCACCTTCAGACTTCATGGTTAATTGGTGAAAAGAAGCAGAGGAACTGAAATACTGCGAGAGGTGCTGCTCTTGATATTTCCAACTGAGTTTTGCAGACTCAGTAAGGATCCAGACTTTCGCATGCAAGACAAATCAAATGTCAAAAAGTTAGGAGACATGTCTGTCACACTTAAAAGCCAGAAAGAATTAAAAATCAGAGTGATCTTAACAAGCAGGTTTATAACGATTTAAATATTTTGATGTGGCTTTAGCTTAAGTGGCCAATCTAAACTCAGGAATGTAAATTTACTGGATTTTAAAGTATGGTTACGATGAGAAGACTATAAAATCATACATATCCCACTCCAGTGATTTATTTCCATATAATTTTGATCAGTTTACAATTTAAACACAACATAAGATTTTCCTGATGGCCAGCAGGCTGAGTTCAACCTGCGATCGAAAAATCCAGGCTCTGTTTTGCTTTCTGCATCACCAGAAATGAAGATTCTGCAGCCAGCACTTAGCTAGCAATGGGTGATGAATGAAGCAGAATAGAACACAACTCGTTCTTTCCACGGCTAAATCATTTCTGCAGTGATGAGTAGAAAAAACAAATAGCACTAAGAAAATACAGAGGGAGCTACTAAGGGTAATAGAACAAGTCAAAATTATTCCAATTTCTGAAATGATAAAGAAACATTTTTGCAAAAATGTTTCACTTATTAATACCACAATTTTCATCTGTTTTTGCTAGTTAACAGGCAATCAGAGATGCCATGAGTTACAGTCACATCTGAAACCCTGATCACACTTTAAAAACACCGCTTTGTACCTTAATAGCACACTTTGCATGTTCAAGCTTCGGTTACGAAGAAACCGCCTTACACAAAGATTAATACACCTCAATTAATGGCACAAAAGGTAAAATACCTGATTAGTCGATTTCATGAGGATATAATTAGTGACTTTCCCAAAGGGAAGTCCAAGGTTAATGACATCATTCTCAGTGCAGCTTCCTTCAGGGAGATTGCAGATGTGTACTACTCGGCCCGCGGTGGATTTCCTTTGTGGAAACTAGGAGGAACAAACATATTGGTATAGAAGGTTTGATAATACAGCAGCTAGGTAGGTTTTTGCAGAAATAATATGTCCTAATCAGCACTAAAACAATTAAAACCAAACTTGCTTCCTTTTAAATGTTCCCAATCTTATAGTTTTCTATCAGACCCAACATGTCTCAGGACTTTATACAGGGATAGAAATAAGTTCAGGTGAGGAGACTACAAATGAGGTATGGGATAATCATGGGCTGCATTTAAATCCTTCAGTCTCTAGCTCAGACTGTATCATGCAGGAAGTAAAATGAGCCCTGTTTAACCTTTTTATATGTATTTTCATTTTGCAAAACCTACAACTCTCCCCCTTCCACTGTGACAATTAAACATTCTGTGGTGTTTCCTCTTTGGGGCCCCTTTTGAACACTGACACGGACACCAAACAGAGTTCCCTAATTGGGTTGGCACATATTTGAAGCGGGCAGAGTGGTAATCGCTTCGAGAGAGTGGAAATCCATTCTGAAATGCCGAGGCAGTCCCCAAAGCAGTCCCTGTTGCCCTTACGTGGAAAAGAGGCTTTACACTCCCTGTTCAAAGAGGCATCGAGATACGTTAAAAGATGTATGTAATGTAACCTAGCTAATGCTACTCGGAAGACTTCTCACTCAGGAGATAACTGGGAATGTACTCTGGAGGACTTATGATCTTTGCTATGCGGCGAGGACAGGTTTTTCCCAGAGAAGTACGTCCGCCTTTAATTAGAATGTGCAGTTCAAAAAAAGGTGCAAATCAATTGAGCTACTAGGATCAAGTTCACTGGAGTTACCCCAGATGTTTGGCTTGTCACCTGAGTTTACAATTTAGAAAGTTAATGTTGCCCAATATGCACCTCTGACCCATTACCCTGCCTCCATGCTTTAACACATTACCATTTGTTTGTTTTTGTTTTCCATTGCAATGAAATATAAGAGACACTGTACAGTTCACTACGTATTATTTAGCTGTATCTTAGGTTGTCTATACCCGGGGAAATGAGTGTTATTGTGATTCTATACCTCACTACTAGTGCTGGTCAAATAATACTCATTGAATTATTGAACACATTGTGACCTTTTTGAATAAATTAACTATTTTTTTCAATTTTCCTCCAGAATAGAGAGCTCCTTTAATCTGTTCATTGTCACTCCTTGGTTTGTCTTGAGAACAGAAAAGAAAATCGAGACTTTTACAAATGCACAAACTTTGCAATACCTGGCTTTTCTAGGCAGACCATCTAGCATTATGAAAGCTGAACAACTGCCAAGTTCCAAAAGGCAAATATTCTCTCCAGCAAATAGAGAGCTAAAGGCCTGGTCCTGCCAGGTACTAAGCACCCTCAATTCCCGCTGAAGGGAACAGGACTTACGGATGCTTGGCCTATTGTAGAAGAATGCCCAAGGGACCAAAACTGCTATGAATGAGAAGTATTCATTTTTAAAAATCTAAATAGACTTCCCACTATATCTTCAGGGATAATCCAATGTTGTTTAACCTAATATGGATGCCAGGTGCCTGTAGCTTAGCTTTTTCAAAAGCTTGAGGTCTTCTGTATTATTTATATGGGACATAATGATAAAAAAAGACTTGCATCATATCGATCAGCCAGAAATTTGTCTTGGAATTTTAGATATGTTAAAGGTATGGTGTATTGCCTTCTAGTTTGGTAGTATATGTATTGCAATAGTGCCTAGAGCAGGGGTTAGCAAACTTTTTGGCCCGAGGGCCACATCAGGGTCACAAAATTGTATGGAGGACTGGGTACGGGGCTGTCCCTCTCCAAACAGCCTGTCCCTGCCCCTTATCTGACCTCCTCCCACTTCCTGCCCCCTGACTGTCCCCCCTCAGAATTCCTGACCCATCCAACCTGCCCTGCTCCTTGTCCCCTGACTATCCCCTCCAGAGACCCCTTGCTACAGAGGCCCAGAGTTAGCAGACCCTGGATGTGTTAACCTAGGGCTGGAGTGTCTACACTCATTTGTAATCCCAGGTTAGGAACCGTTGAACTCTGAGTCCCAACTTGAGGCTCCAGCATCTACACTGCATTATGTAGGACTGCATCCAACCAGATTTCCTAGTGCCCTCCCAAAAGGTGGCTGCTTTAGCCTTTTGTTTGTGGTGGAGGGTGGGAAAACCTGATTGTCCACCGAACTTGACTGTCCAGAGGACAAAGAAAGACAGCCTGAGGAATTGTGGGATACTTTTGGCAGACTCCCAGAGCAGGAGTCCACTGGGGCTGCATCTACACTACAAAGCAATAGGGTTTGAACCCTGGTCTTGACTTGACTCAGGCTTGGACCTTCAACCCCCGTAGGGTCCTAGGCCTCTGTGTCCAAGCCCTGGGTTAGTGTGATTGGTATGTAGATGGAAGGGGGAGTTAGATTTGCACCTGGTTTTGAACCTTGGGCTTACACTGCAGTGCAAATGTACCCCCAGTGCAAATAATGCAAAAGGGAAAAACTCTCTGGGAGACTTATCTGGCTCAGTTCAACATTATAACTCAAATGAATGGCTTGGAAGAAGAATAGAAAGGGGGTAGAGGGATAGAAAGCAGCCAACTTGGGTGACCCATCTCTGATGGTGCTGCAGAATTTACACCCTGAAAACAGATGGAGTTATCCAGACCTAATACAAACCTTTGACATGTGGTTTGGAGCTAGCCATTAATTTAAGCTGGCCATGGCACAGCTACAGAGCTAGGAGAGGGAAAGAAGAAACCCCATCTGAACTGGCAGAGAACCTGTATTCCTGGCCTATCTGGACACCACTAAGGCCTTCCAGGGTAGACTGACAATGAACCAATCTACAGCTGCTCAGCTCGACTTGCAGATCAAGTTCAGCAAAGGGAGGCGAAAGACACACCAACAAGCTGTGGAAATTGCTACAGAACTTGATTTTTTTCAGGCAGCAGTTCACCAGAAGAAGTAGTAGTTGCTAGTGAGGAAGATGGAAGCTGATCATCATAAGCCCTGTAAAATTACAGCTCTGTGTCTGATTTGTATGATGAAAGAAAGGATTCAAACCTGGCTCGTGACCATATGGAATGACTGGAACAAATGGTACATTTGGTTTGTAAAAGAGGGAGATGGGCAATAATGCAGAAATGAATGGAAACAGTTCAGTTAAACGCTGGGACAGTGACAAAACTGGATGGTTATAAATGTAAGGTGGACCAAGACAGCCTATTGCAAATAATGAAAGCCCCTCTCCCAGTTCAGAAAACAGGGGACGCAAGCTGAAGGGGCAAAGCTGGGAGGTACAAGGATCAGACCCCTAGTTTTTGTTTATATTTGGGCAGTTAAATAACAATAGTGGGAATTTGGCTATTGAGCGTGTAATAGGATCTCTGATGTGCACAGGGATAACTGATATGGACTAGATGATCACAGTGGTACCTTCTGGCCTTTATATGAATCTATAGAACTGAAAGCTTGCTAATGTTGTGCCATTATTTAAAATCCAGGATGAGCCAGGTAATTATAGGCCTGTCAGCTTGACATCAATTCCAGGAAAAATAATGTACAGTTGACTCACGTAATAAAGTGATAAAGGAGGGTAATATAGTTAATGCCACACAACATAGGTTTATGGAAAACAGATCCTGTCAGATTAACTTGGTATCTTTTTTTTGATGAGACTACAAATTTGGTTGATTAAAAACCTGGTGCTGATGTAATATACTCAGGCATTTTAAAGGCATTTGACTTCGTACCACGTGGCATTTTGATTAAAAAAACTAGAATTATACAAAATTACCATTAAATGGATTAAAAACTAGCTAATAGTCAAAATGTAATTATCAATTGGGAATCATCATTTAGGGATGATTTAGTTGAGGTTGGCCCTCCTTTGAGCAGGGGGTTGGACTAGATGACCTCCTGAAGTCCCTTCCAACCCTGATATTCTATGATTATCATTAAGAGAATGTGTTTCTTGTGGGATCCTATGGGGATCAGTTCTTGTCCCTACACTATTTTAACATTTTTGTCAGTGACCTGGAAGAAAACAAAATCATCACCGATAAAAGTTGCAGATGACACAAGGACTGAGGGAGTGATAAATAATGAAAAGGAGAAGTCACTCATATAGAGTGACCTGGATGGCTTGGTAAGCCAGGTGCAAGCAAACAATGTACATTTTCATAGGGCCAAATGTAAAGTTGTACATCTATGCTCAAAGAAAGTAGGCCATACTTATAGGAATGGAGTGGGGGAGAGGTCTATTTGGGGAAGAAGTGAGTCACTTGGGGGTTATGTCAGATAATGAGCTGAACATGAGTTTGCAGTGCAATGCTGTGACCAAAAGGACTCACACGAAACTTGGATGCATCAATAGAGGAATCTTCAGTAATAATAGGAAGTGATATTACCTTTGTATTTGGCACTGGTGCGACTTCTATGGGAACACTGTGTTCAATTCAAGAAGGATGTTGACAATTGAACAGAAGTAAGAGAATAGCCATGAGAATAATCAAAAGAAAACATGGGATGGGTGAAACACTTTGCATAAGGTAAGAACTAACTCAGATCTTCATCCCAGACTTAAAGAGGACTCAGGGAAGTTTAGAGATAGTTAAAGGATGATCAGAGTCTATAAATACCTACATACAAAACAAAATTTGAAAATGGCCTTTTGTAGCTAGTAGACAATGGTATAACATGATCCAGTGGCTAGAAGCTGAAGCTAGACAAAATCAGACTGGAAATAAGGCACAAATTTAACTGTGAGAGTAATTTAACCATTGGGACAACTTACCAAGGGTTACGGTGGATTCTCCATCACTGATAACTTTTAAATCCTGATTGGATTAATTCAGGGAAGTCCTACGGCCTGTGTTATACAGGGGGTCAGACAAGATGATCACAGTGGTGCCTTTTATTTTTATCATCTATGAATCTCTGAACCTCCATGGCATGAGCAAAACGAGAGCACAGAAGAAGAATGACCATATTAAAACAAACAGGATGATGTTTCTGAAGGTGATAACTCAAAGCAAATAGGGGTTAGATGGGAACAGAATTGGCTTGGGTTTCCAAAATGCTTTTGACCCCATAATGCTCAGTAGACTAGTGCATAACAAGCTGAATATGAAAGCACATTTGGATATTATTTATTATTTATATTGCAGCAGCACTCAAAGTGAACCTCTGACTTCCCTATTTTTCACCCTAACTTTTCTATATTTCAACTTTAACTCCCATCTCTTGATATTTTCATTATTATTATTAGCCCTTCTAAATTTAAGAATCAATTTTAACTTTAGTTTCTGTTTGTAGTTACCAGTTGCAATGTTCTATCCGCGTGGATAAAAGTTCAGGTGAGACGGTAATAGGGGAATATTTTCAGCATGTGAGAGGAAAGATGATGAATGCAGGGAAGAGTTACAACGTGAAATCATGGAAGGGTGAACAGGGATGTGAACTTGCTGGAACATTACTAATTGCACTAGCCCAAATAAATAACACAGAAAGTTTAACTAACAGAGAACTAGTCCTATAGAGCATATGTTCTCAAAGTGGAGGCTCTAACTGCTGGGTTGGGGGGAAAGTGAAGAGGTGTCAAAGACTTTCACCCAACCTGTCCTTCCCATATTGCTAAATAAGAGGGTGTCCCAGTGTGGGGAAGGTTGAACACAATTGCTAGAAAGTACTTTATCAACAGGATTACATGTTGCTCATAGGGATGGATGAAACATTTTGAATAGGGTAAGAACTAACTCAAATTCTTACCAAACTCAAACTGAAGCCTCTTTGGGGCTTGAAAACATTCAGAAAATCATTCTCCTGATTCATCCACTCCAGGCTTCATTGGGGGCACACAACAATTGTGTAAGAAAGTCCCGATTCAACCAAGACCAGAAACATATAGGAGGTACAGGCAAATTTGCGGGGTTGGCCGTATCATGAGGTGAACTGAGGTGGCCGCCTCAGGTGTCAGACTGTGGGGTGGGGGGGCACCACTAGGACCCAGAGTGTAGAAAACTGTGTCTGCTGCTGGTGTACATGTATTCTCTCTGCTTTAGATGCACAGAGATGGTGGAGCGCTGTGCTGGAGGAAGGAGGGCACAAGAGACCTTTCAAAGTTTTGGCCCAAGCGAGGGAGCATGGGGGCATCATATGAGCTCCCTGCCTCAGGTGCCAAAATGTTGTGGGCTGGCCCTGTGAATTTGGATAAAGATCTGAAGTTTTAGTAGCTTATCCAAAAGGGACCTTACAATTAGTTCACTGTTGACTTGAATAAGTATTGTGGGGAGGGATAGCTCAGTGGTTTGAGCGTTGGCCTGCTAAACCAGGGTTGTGAGTTCACTTCTTGAGGGGCCATTTGGGGATGGGGGCAAAAATCTGTTGGGTGATTTAATTGGGGATTGGTCCTGCTTTGAGCAGGGGGTTGGACTAGCTGACCTACTAAGGTCCCTTCCAACCCTGATGTTCTATGTATAGCCTGTTTCTACAATTAAATCAGGGAAGGAGAGATTATTTGGCTTATATACTCACATTTACTCCAGATGGAGGTGAAGAAAATGTAGGACCTGGCTGGCCAAAGGATCTTGTTGACACAGTGGTGTAAGATGAGCCAGCATTCGACGGGTAATCTGAATAATGGATTGTACACACATAGTGAAAACTGTGACTTGGTATTAACTGTATGTATGTGTTTAATTCAAAAAGACCACTTCTAAATAAATCAGAATTATTATTCATGCTTCTACACAGCTACAGATTGCTTGGTTCTACAGTAAAAAACACTAATGAAAAGAAAAACAAAATTATACTTTTTTGCCTTTAGTTCTTCCGTAAACTCCTAGCATAGAAAGCATAAAAAGGGACCACTTAGGATGAAGTTCATAAAAAAACCATGTTCATTATAAAATTACTTTCTTTTTCATTTTAATTTGCATACTCATTATTAATGAATATTTAAACAACTCACCTTCGATGCCAGAAGGGTTGAAAACGGATGTGTTATTTGGAGATGAATGCAACACTGCCTCGGCTGAACTTAACGCACATCGGATGCCAGTGCTGAAAAGGAAAAAGAGAGTTTTACTTCAAGAAGCAGGAATATAACAAACAAAATACGTCAAAATGTCAGCGGCCCAGATTCAACGCTGGTATAAATCCACTGAAGTCAGTGATGTTATACCAGCATGAATTTGGCGCAAGATCTCTGAAACAGTACTTACTTTTCTGAGAAAGCCAGACATTTCTGGATGTGAAGGTTTCCTTTTATGTGCTGATCCCAGTCCTATGTTGAAATAAACAGACACGACAGATAAGTGTACAATAGAGGCTGTTTTTGAAATCAGCTTATTTCATATGCTAGTAGTTTCATTTAACTTTATAGCTCATGGAAAAAACCTGGCAAGACAATCTGAGGTGTGCTTTATGAGGTAAGTAAGAATAAAAAGGCTTGCTGTATAAGAAGGGTATTAAATGGAATCATTCCAGTTCTATGTGGACTTCCATTTCATAATGACATCAATTCACAACTAGTAATGGATGTTAAAAAGACTTCAGCTCCTGAAAATCTTCTCTGCATGACTTTTCTCAAGCAATTATGTTTATGAGTATTAAACCAGCTAAGTTAATGTAGCTGAAGGCCTCATCCTGCAAGATGCTCAGTACCATCAAATTCCATTAGTGTTCATAAATTTTGAAGGTTCTCAACACTTTGGAGAACTGCGACCCTCCTCATAAAAATGTTCTGTTTTTGTTCCAGTGTGAAACAAAAGCAAATGTCAAGACCTCAAAAGTTGCCTCAAAACAGAACTGTTATCCCCCAGTCAGCTCTACAAATTATGTCCTCAGTTACACTAGGTAACTCCAGTTAAGGTTGATGGGGTTATACAAGTAGCATAATTTAGCTTGCAGCATCTTTATTACTAGTGATGATACACAAGGAAGAAGGAACCCATCTTGACTCTCAGAGACTAATTAGAGTTTGCAGGACTGGTACTTAAAAGCCAACATAGCCATTTTCACTTGTTAAGTAAGCAAGTTCGATATGATATTAGTGAGATAATATGAACAGAGAACTCCACAAGATGAATTTAATTGAATCACTTTGCAGAGTACAATCACATCCCTTAATGCGTTAGAATCACTTACCTTTAGATCAAAGATTTTTCTGTCACATATTATGCAGACGTGTGGAAAGTGAAGAGGGGCTATGCCATGAAAGTCATTTAGCTCATGCGGTTGAATAGATCTCATTGACAAATCAGACGTGTTTGTGGTCAACTCCTCATTCTGTCTCATTCGGGAACTACTGAAACTTGGTTTACTATTGTTAAGTCTGTGGAAAGGAAGTGTAGTCCCAGCACCAAACTTCGTGTCAGGTGTCGGTTCTTCGGGATTGTAGAGTTCATTTCTTATTTCATACTGCTGACCCGTGGATGGCCACAAGTTGCCACTGACCACGAGGTCAGGTTTGTTCTGGCTGGAGAAATTAGGAGCATTTTCCCACTGGCTATTTGCACCTGTGTTATGTAGCACAGAGCCTGCTTCTCCTTTGTGACTCCCAGTTTGATGAGCACCCATCTGTGGCTCACCAGAAAACCCCAAAGATTGTATTCCTGTTGGATGTTGTCCCTTAGAATTGGGTCCATAGAAGTCTTTCTGAAATCCAGGCTGACTGTCATGTTTTAGTTGGCCAGAAGGACCAAAAGGACCCTCATAGGGTACTCCTCCTGAGGAGGAGACCGAGTGAGACCCACTGGTTATGAAGCTGTGCTGACTGCTCTGGCCTGCATCAGTTGTGTATACTAGAGGGGCAGAGACGTTTTGTTTATTGTAGTTATAAAATCCTCCTGCAACAGATGAGTGGCCTGTCTTATTTAGACTCATAACTACAGCTGGTTGGCTGGATGTCTGAGACATTACACCTCCAAAGGGGTGCACGACAATAGCATTTGTGTTTTGATTCTGTATGTTCTCAACAGGCCCCAGGCTTCCTCCTGGTACCGCCAAAGCTGGATTCTGTGCTGGAAAAGGTATTCCACTAGATGGAAATCTAGTATTGGCGATCGCCGGTCCTTGCTGAGGTGCGCCAGCGTGCCCCTGGGGAGTGTTAATCATGGACGGATGTCTTAATTGATTAAACAGCGGCTGGGACATGGCCACTTTGGAGAGAACTTGATTCAGAACAGTTGCAGCTGCTGTGTTGCTGGTGACTGCTGTCTGAGCCAATTTTAGCCTGTGCAGGGTAAGCTGGGCTTGTATCTGAGCAAGCTGAAGACTTGCGGGAGAAGGAAGCAGCGGATTTGGAGTGTTGACGGAGAATGGATTTTTGTCCAGAAGCTTGGCCGCACTGAAAAGAAACAGGAGACGGTTTTGTTAAATTAATCTGAAAGTTAACAGCATTACCATAATGGGACATGGCCTAAAAAGCTACTTTCTAAACTTGTGGAGGGCGAAGATGGTGGTTTATGATGCAGCCGAAAGCCATCTCTCTTAAGTATCTAGTGCCATATTCATTTCAATTAAAATGTCATTAGGGAGATCGGTGTTGCAAAGATGGAAAAAAAGCTACATGTTTATCTAGAGCTGCCAGCTTTCCGATTGCAGAAAACGGAACACTCTTGCCCTGCCCACTGCCCCACCCCTTCTACGAGGCTCTGCCCCTTCTCACTCCACCCCCCTTCCTTCCATCATTCACGCTCCCACTGCTCCACCCCTTTTCCAAGGCCCCGCCCCTTCTCACTCCATCCTCCTTCCTTCCATCATTTGCTC